>CAXKWD010000007.1:162508279-163162923 GCA_964059195.1 Ectobius pallidus | reverse complement strand
CCCAGCTTCCTAATTAGAACATTTTAACATACTTTTCCATTTCATGCCCCTTGCTTCCAGATATAGGAATCTTATAGAACCTAAAAAAGGGCTAAATCAGACTAAAAGGCCTAAAAGGGGCTAATGAGGACTTTTTCTGAAAAACTGGGGGCTAAAAGGACTTTTGCTGTAAAACTAGGGGCTAAAGAGGACTTTTGCAGAAACAGATTTTTAAATAGATTTTCCAAATAATGCAAAGGAAAATAAATATGTGAATTTGTGCATTTTAAGAAAAGATTTTAAGAAAAGACACAATAAAAATAAATTTATACAATGCACTGAAATTAACAATGTATATGTCGCTTTGTCGCTTGTCTTTGTAACTTGAAAATGTGCCGCCTCGCCATTGCAGGAACTTGAAATGTTTGCAATATTTTGAAACCTGCAATGAATCCAATGTCGTTTCAACTTTAAATAACACTGAGAATATTATAAAAGAAAAATTCCTCTGACACTGGGACTTGAACCCAGGACCTTTGACTATTCACGCCAATGCTCTACCAACTGAGCTAAGGTGTTTATAATACGCAAGAACGAGCAAATGTGAACTGATTTTAATCTATATTAATTAATTGAGCTAATGGTGGTAACTAAAAGTTTTCATTTTCAGATTTAAGCTCAATCGGAAAAATGAAACTTACTGAATAACTTAATACATATGTGTGTAAAAGAAAATAAATATAAAAAACTTAAATGAAATTTATTTAGCATAAGGTGAGGAGAAAACAAGAGTTCACAACAAGTCAGAGTCAGGCTGGGCTAGAGAGATACCTGTGAGAGGGAGCGATGCCAGAACTGGTGGTTGGGAGAGTGGTGCGACTTTGTGCTGCCGCTGGAAGAGCTGTTGAGGGAGCTGATGCTGCACATACTGGACTTGCGAGATCCCAGCGAGCTCGGGCTGCTTGGGGGAGTCTGGAACGACCAGCTACTCTCGGAGCCCTTCAAGTCTGCTATCACCTGGAACCAAATCACTTCTTATAATCATCATCTCTGCCAAAAAATAAATAATAAAATAAATAAATAAATTGAAATCTAAAAGAATTAATGCACTTCAAAAGATACGTCAGATTAAAACCCTGCACTGACATTCCTTAGCATCCATAGCAAAGAAAGTTAGGGTCAAAAGTAGTAAACAGTGTTTATCACATTAGTTAAAAATTCTAGATAAATAAAACAGATCACCCTGCTGTCAATAAAGTACTGTCCCTGCAAGTAACCTTCTTTCTTGAAATTGAGAGTACCATTTAACTTACACCTACAGTGCGTTTCACGTAAGAGTTGGCCAATCATGTAGGTTTCTGTGTTGCGGGGACTACAGCTCTAACTCCCCGAGCGATTGGGTGAAATATCTACGCAAATAAAGCCGCTAACAGTATAATGATTCAGGTTCTCACAATTACAATTTTAAAATTATAGTGAAAATAACCATCTACCTCAACACAAGAGATGTTGGAAATGTCCTCCTCTTGCATCCACACGACAATGACACCTTTTTAGGAAATTTTCTTTCAAGTGCATAAGTTCAGCTTCCGAGATAGAGTTAATTTCTCTTTGTGATATTTTCGTTAGGTTCTTCTAACAGTATGTGCTTATTATTTATAGGGGAACTTGAAAAATAAAGTGTATAAGTCAATTCCCCATACCAGTTTGCATAGTGAATAAAATGCTAGCAGTGAAAAGGTTATTTGAGGGAGAATCACACAAAAACCACAATTAAATTTTTCCCACTATTTTTCTGCAGGAAGAATGTTTGCTTGTATATTACTTTTCTACATAGTCCCCCCTCCAAGTTCAATGCACTTACGCCATTGGATAGGAAAAGCTTCGATACCGCATGAGAAAAATTATTTTCGTTGAGGCTGCAGCCACTCCTGCACCGTCGATTGGATGTCTTCATCAGATTTGAACTTCTGCCCTCCAACAGTCCTTTAGCAGACCAAAGATTTGGAAATTTGATGGTGACAAAGCGAAGGGGGTTGCTGAGAGAATGTTTTGCTTCAACATGATAACGCCCGTCCTCATGTTGTTCATGCAACCATGAAAACCATCAACAACATATGCTTCAATTGCCTCCCACATCTGCCATACTTGCCAGGTTTGGCAGCATCAGATTTCCACATCTTTAGTCCATTAAAGGAGCTCCTCAGAGAGCAGAAGTTAAAGTCTGATGAAGACATCCAATCGGCGGTGCACGAGTGCCTACAGTGTCAACCAGAATAATTTTTCTCATGCTGTATCAAAGCACTTCCTATCTGATGGCATAAGAAAAATAATGTACAAGTAAACATTCTTCCTGCATAGAAATAGTGGAAAAAAATTGTGGTTTTCATTTGATTCTCCCTCGTAGTTTAATGTATACTATATAGCATTGATAATTTTGCTATGGATATTTTCTCAAACAAATAAAGTTATGAAAAAGTAGCTTGCATGGCAAGGGTCTCTTAGCTTCTGAAATTCTGAGATGTTAACTGGATTAAGATGAATTCCAAAGATTGTAATTCTTGACACTTGATCATGGTATGGCTGCATGCAATCATTTTCCACAGAAATGTGTAGCCCACCCTTCCCTTACAATTAATTATATTAAAGCAGATACCATCTCCCATTGTGTTACATTTTCATTTTAATACAGCCGTAATTATCAGCTGACAACATGAATAGGACGACAAATTACACCTGTACATGACATCTTGCACGAGCCACAATCAACAAAATATAAAAAGGATAATTTTTAAAACTGCAGCACCAGAAAAAGGAGAATAAAAGGTATGGTTATAAAACTTGGAAGAGAACCTTCCTGCCAAGAAAAGATTCGACATGTTCAACCTTGGGCCACTCAAAAAGTTTCAAAAAATCTTTAGAGTATAACATAACTAGGGCAAGGCATTTAATGACCATAAAATAGCGAAAAAATGCATTTATTACCTAACAATAGTGAAACAATGACGATTTTTTTTAATGACCAATAAATTTATCATTCTTACTTATTTCTAGTTTTTTAAAGTAATGAATTGCTAACAGCAATTTACTGGATGCCAGTGCATTGTACATGAATTTCTAATAAAAAGCACACTTATTTTATTACTAAAGAAGTAAGCACCCTTAGCAAAAAAAAGAATTTTTCTGGACTGGTATGCCCATTAAATTGCCCCTAGAAAATATGTGCCATTTAAAAAAGAAAGAATAATTCTTTATCGCTACAAGACAAACTGCTATGGTGTTCACAATAAACCTGAATTAAAATTAACTATGAACATTTGTTATTTAAATTAAAAGTAGCTGTGATGTGAAATCTCATGTCAAAACTAATTTTTGAGAACAAGAAGAAAGTTATAATTGTGCATAACTGCATAGAATAGCTGAAACACTTTTTTCTCCTTAAAAATTATCATTTTTGGGGGCTTACACCCTTATAACAAATGAGGGGGTCAGTGCAACAGTGGTCTATCCCACCTTTTTATAGTTTAGAGAAAAAAAGCAAGTTCAAGTTATACATTGTAGTTTTTCGTACAATTTGAAAAATGCAGTTTTATTGGTAGTGGAGTATTCAATGATGCTTGATCAACTTAACTGCAATGTTACATAGTCTACTGTTCAGAGTGTTTAGAGATATTATCAATTTTATGAGACGCTGCAACAGTGTTTTCTTGGTTAGACCACTGTTGCACTAACATTTATTTCAACTTCACAGAGGAGAAAAAATTATTTCAATAAATATTGGATTTTTACATGCATTAAAACATTATTTTAAGAGGAAAGGAGTTGTATTAATTTTATTTATAAATTCCAAGTATTATTCAGTTCTACACACGATGAAATAAATGAAAAGCTCACTACCATTCTCCCCAGTTTCTTCAACACTTACCTCATTTACAGAAATCAGATTATCATGAAATTAATTATGAATGAACAGTACATATTTCTGAAGACTATTAATAGTCTCTAGTTACTTTGGAATTATTAAGTGCCAGTATGGTACTTTATGAGATTGTGTGGTGGACGAAAAAATGTCTGTCCGTCTGTCTGTCCGTCTGTCCGTGTGTCTGTACGCACCATAACTCAAATACGCTTTTTCGGATTTTCATGAAACTTGGAAAACACATTTATAATGTCCATGGGAAGAACCCTATTGATATTCAACCAAATCGGTTCACCGGTATCGGAGTAATGCCCAATTTAGTGCCTATTTGAATAGATTATGGCGCCTTTCTAATAGAAAGGCGCCATCGCTCAAATACGCTGTATCGGATTTCCATGAAACTTGGTATACCAATTTATGACGTCCATGAGAAGTGCCCTATTGAATTTGAACCTAATCTGTTGACCGGTACCGGAGTAAAACCCAATTTAGTGTATATTTTAAAGACGCGGTAACTCAAACACGCTTTACCGGATTTTTATGAAACTTGGTATACACATTTATAATGTCCATGGGAAGACGTCTATTCATAATGGATAAAATCGGTTTACCTGTTTCGGAGTAATGCTCAATTTAGTGCCTATTTTATGGTAATATACGTATTCGAAAGAATTTATAAAAAAAATGAAAATCAGTTATCTTGACAACATAGCCTATTGTTTTACTGTTATCTTATAAGGCCTTGGAAATTAAAATACAGGTAGCTATGACAAAAAACATATTGATTTACATGCGCTTATCCAACTAGACCGTTAAAATGACCCAGGTGGCCGAGATGGTAGACCTTTCTTCTTCCGTAAGCCCTGCTTAATGAATAAATCTGGAGCTTAACTTGGAAATCAATTTAAAAAAAAAAAAAAAAAACATATTCTGCATATCATAATTGCAGTCATAACTGAATAAACAAAAACATACTGGCACTTTGTTACATCAGTTTACCTGATTTTATTTATCTTGGTTTCAAATTTTTTTGTTGCCCTTACACAAGAGTAATTCTGTTTCAGGGAAAAGATTATTGACTTAAAACTATCTACAACAAACTTAATTTGTCCAACCTCTATATAAGAATAAAGTTTACCTCCAAGCCATGGAAATAGCATCACTAACTAATTTTCCATGTCGGAGGGGTTAGACCACTGTTGCGCCGACCCCCTCAAATGCAATTCATGTACTGTATACAAATGGAGAGTATTAATTGTAGAAGTACAAGAAGTGTTATGCTAAAACAGAGGCACAATATGATGGACAGTGGCGCCAGCTTATATGGGCTCGTGGGGCTCAAGCCCACCCAATAATTTGCTGTGTATCATTACCATAACTATTTATTGCCAATACTAAAAATCGTGTTTCAATTTAGAATTTAGATGATACTTGTGATGAAGAAAAATGACTGCAAGGATATTGATTGACAAAATAAAGAATTGTGAAATAAGCCAAGAGTGTGGAGTACAAGATATCGGCGAGTGGAAAAAGAAGAAAGTCAAAGTGAAATATACAAATAGAAAGATTGACATAAGAAAGATTCGTTAAACCAGC
This sequence comes from Ectobius pallidus, assembly GCA_964059195.1. Lineage (NCBI taxonomy): Eukaryota > Metazoa > Arthropoda > Insecta > Blattodea > Ectobiidae > Ectobius > Ectobius pallidus. The sequence continues at coordinate 163,157,429 of CAXKWD010000007.1, read as the reverse complement.
AAGGGACAATGAACCAGAGGGAAGAACGAAATAAGGGGCGGGAGTATGAAAATTTTAAAATCTTTGAGCCCACCCAATATTTTTCAAAACTTGGCACCCCTGATGATGGATGTTACTTATATAGAATGCCTATTGACTTGCCTGTTCGCTGGCAGGGGGCAGCGTGAAGGGATCTGTGGTGAGTTTCTGCACCTGGTCCACCACCTCCTGCAGGTGTGAGAGCTCCGACAGCATGGCCACTTCCTCATCCTGCCACACACATGTACACACATGTCAAGAACTCTGCTATAACTATAGCATATTGCATGGGTGAAAAATAATTTCATGAAAGTATGAGTTGGTTCTCAAATTTATTAATGAATTTCATATGTAAGACTTGAGGCTTTCTTGGCTTTGATTACTAATGATGGTTTCACGGGCTATAAGCCGAGTAAAAGGATTTATTGCATCCAAGCTTTCGGTCGCTGACATCTCTGCTTGACTCATTTCCCTGAGGAAGGCCGCAGAGATGTCAGCGACCGAAAGCTTGGATGCAATATATCCTTTTACTCGGCTTATAGCCCGTGAAACCATCATTAGTAATAAATTTCATCTTTGCAAACGAGGGATTAATATCAACTAAAATGTGAAATAGTACACCTTATACCCCCATTAATAAAATAAGAACACCTTAAAGTTATGAATAGACCTGGGATTTTAGGCTCTAAAAAAATTAGTTTTAGGCACCTAAAACAGCTTTTAAAACAAGTAAACAGGTTTTTTAAAGAGGAAATAGGCACTTAAAATATGCATTAAAATGTGTGAATAGATAGAAAATAGACTTTAAAATATTACAATATACACTTAAATTGTAAAATGGTCTATTTTTACTGCAAGAAACGTGGTATACCTATTCTTAACAGAATTAACTGCAAAATTGGGCATCACGAACTATATTCACTTAAACAGATCTTCTTTCACTGGTGACTTGACACAGTAGTCCTTCCCTCTTAATCCTCCCCCTCCCCTGTCAGTCAGCATTCCTTTAGAGACAATTGTCTGGAATAATCAAGTTTCTGTGAAAAACCTACCTCTGCTGTTTTGCTTTTCATTCAAAAATTACAGAAGTTGAATTTTATTTTAAATGTACAAAACAGGCATTTTAGGGCACTATAAAACTCTATAAATGTAAGTGATCTATCATGAAACATCCGCATATTTAAAAATTTTCATGTTATTTCATAAGGAACAAAATAAGCATTTGCCTTAAAATCCCAGGTCTAGTTATGAAATAAAGTATATCTGTAACAAAGTTCACTTGAAAAAGCTTCAATTTTATTGTATACTGACCTGCAGGTAAAATTTAATAATTTTTTGTTTTGTTTTGTTTTTAAAGAGTAATGCAATGTAGGCTTACAATACTCTTTGAACTGTGTTGGTTTGGGAGCAATTCACTGTATTCGGTACCTCGTTCGATTGTTCATTTGACCTCACAGCTGACGCAATATTGACTCGTTTTTAAACAATACAAGGGAAGAAAATAATAACTAATTACAGTATGTACAGGTAGAGGAAAAAAAAGCAGACCCCATCTTGTAGCTGATTTCAGAGCCTTGTGATACGTAAATAAACATAAGAGATGTAACAAAAATGTTGGTTCTCACAAGCAATGCAAATTTCGTGAAATTATTTCTCAATTCAAGCAATTTATCAACACTAGAACAAATTTCAATACATTCCCTGGCATCCTGTGAATACCGCTAGGCATGCACAGTGGCTCATATCAGAACTTAGATATTTTAGACGGTCCACTTTTTTTCCCCCCTACCTGTACATAATTTGTTACATTTTATTCAAGGAACTGTCCTATCTCATGAGAGATTATGAGTTTCATCAGGTAAATTTGCTCGAGCTTAACATTCATGGACTTATTGATAAACTTTTTATCTCTTGTGAGAATACCTATGAACATCAATACGAGAACAATTCAGTCCTGGGAAATAATACAATCAACTATACTCACTACAACAGGTTTTAGGAATGCGACAAATAGACAGAAGCGACTTCGCTCTTCAACCAGTGCTGCCCTAACGGCTTGTTTCTCAGTCTCTTCCAATAGGTGACGACGTTCTGTGACATCTTGTAGCGAGGTCTCAACACGGCGCTGCAACTCCCCACTCTTCCCCTTCCGAGCTTTTTTCTGTAGCCTCAGTGTGTCTGTGGAGCGTTTCTTCAACTCTGCTCTGGCGCGTTTATATTCTGTAATGAAGCAGAACAATACACAGTTTTAATGAGAATATTTTTAAGCTTCTGAATTATATTACGAATATGAAGAAATCTACTGAACTGTATTTACACATATTCAGGACATGAACTGTAATTCATATTTTACGGTACTATACTGTATAGGGATCACTTTACTTTACTTATACTGTAATATTATTATAATATTATCAATGTATTGCTATTGATGTTCTTAAATTATTATTATTATCATAATCATCAACATCTTCACTATAATTATTATTACTATTTTAGTGAACAGAACTTGCGTAAAAAAAATAAGATCTGCTTTTTATCTTGAATCTGAATCTTAAAAAATCCTTACACACACGCCATTTTTAAAGAGTTCAAAGAACATTCATGCAAAATTGGAAGAAAATCTAACAATGCACTTAAGTCTTAATTGAATAACACACAATTTACAGACAAACTGACAAAATACCGATAAACCATTAGAGTTACGTCAAAAAAGCACTAGAACAAAGTTGTAGAAATTTTTTCACTCAAGAGTGGAAGTAGTCTTCATGTTGTTATAGCACGAACCATTTGGGCAGAATAATAGAAAGAAACTGAACTATTAAAACTGCCACCACATTGAAATGGAATTTAAAAAAATCTTTACACATACATAGTTTTTAATGACTTAAAGGAACAATCACTCCACTTCTCCAATTGTTTGTTTGAACATGTGGAGAAATTCAAACATTTGGGAGCAATAATTACAGACAGGAATATTATCTTCTAGGCAGATTATCTTCTAGTCTTCTGTCCAGAAATCTAAAAATAAAAATTTATAAGACAATTATCCTGCTGGTTGTATTATATGGATGTGAGACATGGTCGCTTACTCTTTGGGACAAACATAATCTGAGTGTGTTCGAAAACAGGGGGCTTAGGAAAATATTTGGGCCTAAGAGAGATGAAAATGGGGACTGGAGGAAACTGCATAACGACGAATTTCATAACCTGTACTCTTCACCGGATATAGTAAGGATAATTAAATCACGGAGGATGAAATGGGCTGGACATGTTGTGCGCATGGGGGAGGAAAGACATCTAAAAAATATTGACTGGGAGACCTGAAGGGAAAACACAACTTGGAAGACCTAGTCACAGGTGGGAGCACAATATTAGGATAGTGTAAGTAAGCGAAGGAACAATCATGCAAAACTGGAAGAAAATTGAACAATGCCTTTGGTCATAACTGCCTAATAAACAAATTTACAGACAAACAGTCATATCAATGATAAAAATAGATTAAACTCTAGGTACCAATAAGTTCAAACAAGACCACAGAAATAAAAATACAAAATCGAACCTAATTATAGATATAGTCATAACACCTAACTATCTATGCATATAAATAGCATGAATTTGCTCGACAGCTGAGAGTACAAGTGCACTCTTGGCTCAGATCCCAGCTTCTCATCTGCTTCAATTCATCTTGTGTGTCCTTCACATCTCTATACACAACCACTTAAACTGATTCCTCCTTGCTAATGTCCTATATGTTACAATTTAAACTTATGTGTTTGTCTTCTACTTAATAGCGAATCTTTGCACTGAATGTTGAAGTAGCTGATGATAAATACTCTCCACAGGATGTGTGGTTCATAGGCGTACCGAGGAGGGGGGGGGGGGGTTTGGGGGTTTGAACCCCCCCCCCATTGATTAAAAAAAGGAAAATTGTATAATTTTTTTAAGTCTGCCCATAAATTACTTAATACAAGTATAAAGCGTGGGAAGCTTAAAACTCGTTATTTTACGTCTTAATTTTTAAAATTTTCCGGGAGAAAACACCCAAAAGCTTAAAACTCGTTATTTTGCGTCTTAATTTTTTTAATTTTCCGGGGGAGGATCCCGGAAGCTTAAAACTCGTTATTTTGCGTCTTAATTTTTTAAATTTTCCGGGGATAGCCCCGGAAGCTTAAAATTCGTTATTTTGCATCTTAATTTTTTAAATTTTCCGGGAGAGGACCCCCGGACCTCCCTCTCCCTGGGGGGTATACCTTTATAACCCCCCCCCCATATGGTCGGCCTGGTTATGCCTATGGTGTGGTTCATCTATTGCTTGAAGGCAGGGTAAAGGCTCATCACCTCAAATTGCAATGTGCTCATATTACTTACTTTCTCAATGGCAATAGATAATTCCTAAGAAAGCTAAAGGAATATTATCTATTTATGGAACCCGAAGGATCATTGCCGCACTAACCTGAGCCCGCCATTCTGTGCTAACTCCATCCAACCATAACTCGCAAATCCTACTTCCCTTAAACCTATCCTAATATTGTCCTCCCACCTATGTATAGGTCTTCCAAGTGGTCTTTTCCCTTTGGGTATCCCAGTCAATATTTTTGAGATATGTCTTACCTCTCCCATGCGTTCAACATGCCCAGCCCATTTCATCCTTTGTCTAACAAACAATTATCCTTAATTTATCCTGTGAAGAGTACAGGTTATGAAGATCTAAAAACATATCTTAGTATAGTCTAACATATATAAGTAACATAAGCTACTAGTCCAGAATATAAAACTTAAGTTAGTCATAGTACTATTAAAATTTCTTAAAACTGTTAAAAAATGAGTATAAAGTCCATAAAAATAAAATGAACCAGAATGAACTGTAGTACAGTACAGGAAGGAGACAGCAGCTTCATTTTAGAACAAGACTTTTATTAAGTGCCAGAACGGTACTTTCTGAGACTGTGTGGTGGACGGGAAAATGTCTGTCCATCTGTTTGTATGTGCGATAACTCATACGGTTTACCGGATTTTCATGAAACTTGGTATACGCATTTATAACGTTCATGGGAAGAAGCCTGTTGATATTGGACCAAATCGGTTGACCGATAACGGAGTAAAGCCAAATTTAGTGCCTATTTTATGGCAATATATTATAAACAATTTATCAACTGCAAATCAGTTCTCATGACAACATATTGTTTTACAGTGTTCATATACCGCTTTGGAAGTTGCAATACAGTTAGCTTTGACAAATACCACTACCCACATATTCCTCCACATATGCTTACCAAACTAGACCTTTGTTCTTCCCTAAGCCCTGCTTAATACTTTGATCTGGAGTTTAACTCTGAAATCAATTTCAAAATAACTTATTTTCTGCAAATCACAATTGCAATTATCACTGATTAAACAAAAGCATTCTAGCACTTTGTTACATCAGTTTACCTGATTTTATTAGTTTATATACTGAGCATAGCTGAAGATCATATTTTAACAAATATAAACTCAGCTTATTAGTTGGAAAATGAAAATAATAGAAATTCAAAGTTACTTTATTCAATGCCAAATTATAAACAGCATACTGCTTCAATGTTGGAATCAATTCAGACATCAATTTCATTATCATGCAGATGACACTTCCTTAATGAAATTTCTTCCTCCAAATGGATAAAAACATCTGGAATGGTGCCAGAACACTTCACAATGTCGCGAAAATTACTCTCCTCGGAGTAGTGATAATACAACAAGCAGAGAAGCTGAAGCAGCATCTCCAGATAATGATCTACTTACATATTATTTGCGACAATAACACAGTTTGTGAAAAGGAAATACAGTTTAACAAATTGACTTGAAACATTTCCATAACTTTCTCTATTCTTTAAACTGCGATACAGAGTAAGGGCCGCATTGTCGGAGTGTGCATTCATTTGGTTTAAGCCTCATACAGAGTGGTAGTATTCGCTAGACCAGGTTTTTAAAAATCTGAGTTTGTTGATGAGATAATTTATAATAAAAAACGTTTCAAATAAAAGTTTTGGCTCCAAATACTTTTAGTTTGCCTACAAATTTTAAACAAAATTGTTAAAACCGTTTTGGAGAAAATGATTAATAACAATATTTTATTTTTGTCAAAGTGGTAGTAAAAGTGTGTGTCAGTTCGAAAGACAATGGAATGGAAGAGCAAATGCTTTATCTCCAAATACAATACAATGAGCATTAGGTTTCGATATATTACATATATATAATATAAATAAGGCCATCTCTTCCACTAATCAGAGCGGATACATTCAAACTGAATTCAAAATTCAATAATCTAATGTAAGAACAGGTAAGTGAAACTTTACATAAGAATATAAATTATGTCAATTAAAACTTTATCCATTAAATCTATACTAAACTGCAATAATGAAAATTCAATATGGTAGGTAAAAGGAATGAGAAGTAACGACGAAAAATAACTGAAACAAACAAAAAGATAAATATTTTTAATATTTTAAATATAAATAAGTGGTCAAGTAGTCAACTAACTTGATCTTGAATGCTGAGTGCTCGGTAGCCTTTAATATCCTCCGGTAAGGGATTCCAAAAACAAGCTGTTTTGACAGTGAAGAATGAAAAATAAAATACGGTATTGTGATGGGGAATAGATAAGGCAGAGTTCTGATGGGATATTTTTCCGAGATCGTGATATTCTGATAGGTAGTGAAAACGGCAGGCCAAGGAGGAGTTTTTGTGCAAAGAAGTTTGAAGAACGTTGAAAAAGAACGTAGTTTCCTGCGTAAATCCGGGACAAATCCTGTCCAGAGAGAAAACTCTGGGGACTATCCGGGACGTCTGGTAGCTTTAGGCTAGTAATTCAAGCTGCACACCGAGATCTGAAATTTTAAACATAGATGGACTGAAGGGTGGCTGAATGTACCTTGACGCCGGATTTTTTATTTTCGCTTTCGTTCGCGAGTTATGAGTGAAAAACTGGCAGAAAAAGTGTTTTTTTTTCGCTATCGAAGCACAAGTTTTCGGTAATACATTTCAATCAATTGCCAAATCAATTGCAGGTGGCTTTGCATTCTTTGTCACAACTTGGAAATAAAAGCATCGCGATTTTTTAAAAAATATATCGCATGGAACTATCGATCGTTTCGAATCTGTGAGCTCACCTGGTCGATTCGTTTGTTTATAATGTCAAATACAATAGAGGCGTTTTCTATTCGTGGAATGCACTCCAAAGCCGAATTTTTAGCTATTTCATTATGATTATTAACCGTTCAGTTTATGAATGATTCGCGTGCAAGTGTTCATAAATGTAATGTTGTAATTATTTTGCTCTTCAATTTTAATCTTCGAATTAATTACCGTGGGCGAAGCCGCGGGCACCTGCTAGTCTATACATAAATCCAGGACGCTGGCCTTAATAATGCCTATTTCTGCACTTTTTTCCTGACTTTCATTAGCAATATTTTGTTAATATTTCGGGGGTAAAACGAGACGATACGAATGTCAGATGTCGTAGTCTTGATGAGGAATATGCCATGCAAATTTTCTACAAAAGACGCTATATATTATAATACCGAAAAAATCAAATAAAACCCTGTGAAGTGAACACAAAGAGATGACCTATACAAACACGCGCTAAGCTCTCATGTCACAAAGTTGCAATAACTGGAAATGGGATTTCATATCTATTCCACGAAAAAAAGAATGGGATTTCACATACATAAAAGCTCATTCGTCAAACCATTCCACAGATGATATTTCACCAAGAGACACAGGCCCTACACGATAGCGTTAACAAAATCTGATGTGAAACACACAACTTCCTCTGCCCAAATAAAAGTTTTGGCACCTACTGTCATTAAGTGCCAGTATGGTACTTTATGAGATTGTGTGGGAAAGGGAAAATGTCTGCCCGTGTGTTGTACGCGCGATAACTCAAATACGCTTTATCGGATTTTTATGAAACCTGGTATACAAATTTATAACGTCCATGGGAAGAACCCTATTGATATTAGACAAAATCGGTTGACCGGTACCGGAGTAAAAACCAATTTAGTGACAATTTTAAGGTAATATATTAGAAAGCATTTATCAAATGCAAATTAGTTATCACGACAACATATTGTTTTACAGTATTCATATAAGGCTTTGGAAATTGCAATACAGTTAGCTATGACAAAAAACATTATTCCTTCGCATACGCTTATGACAGTAGATCGTTAAATTGAGCGAGGTAGCTGAGGTGGTAACGTCTTGTTGTCATTATAATAATTTTAAGTTTGCTTGAGTACATAAGAAAGAGAGCACTTTCCCTGCAGGCATGTTAGTAACCGGGAATAATTGTAATTATTCCGTGAGATTTCCCGTGAGATAAGGGTAAGTGACCTTGGAGAAACAAAGAAACCAGGAGGTGTGACTTCCTCCTCCGCCGCTGCGCCGATACATCAGAGCTCATTTCCACTTCATCCCAAAGCTTTTGTCAGGATTTCCTTGTTTCACAGTAATTGTTCACTGTTTGCCTTGGAATTCTGACAGCTCCCATGTGCCTTATCGGAAGTAAAGGTTGCAGAGTTCAAGAAATTACATTATAAACACTCGTTTCTTCTCGTTGGGGGATCTGCCCCCAAACCTCACACTGAGATTCTCGGAAAAGCTTTTTGAAGTGAAACTTCTTAGCCGTGCTAAGAGTAAATCGAGAGCTAACCCAAACTTGCGTTACGAACAAAATCGTCACAAAATTAGAGGGGCTGTAACGGAACGGACTGCACAGAAAACAATCAACTCAATGATTAGGCTTATACGAGATTTTTAAAAATCCAAAAATCCAAAATTTAGAAAATATAAAAATACAAAATTAAAAAATACAAAAATCAAAACGAAATAAAAAATTACGGGAGCGCGCGGGAGAAAGTTATCAGGCTTTGAGTGGGGGGCTATTACTACTTCGAGCTAGTGGCGTGGTGAGCCCTTCACCATTATAAAAAAACCAAAATTAAAAAAATAAAGAATTCCAGAATTTAAAAAATAAAGAAATCCAGAATTTAAAAATCCAAAAATTAAAAATTAAAAAAATAAAACATCCAAATAAAAAAATGATAATATAAAATTAAAAAAATCTAAAAATAAAATATTAAAAAATCTAAAATTAAAAAATCCAAAAAATAAAAAATCCAAATATCCATAATTGAAAAAAAAAAAATTAAAAAATCACAAAATCCAAAACAGAAAAAATAAAAAAATAAAAACAAGTTTCACTTCTGTCGCGGAGCGTTTCACGCACACTTATTTTTTAGTATATGCTCTCTAAAAAAGCTTCTAGCCGGACTGGTAACAAGCCAAAAAATTGCAGGCCGCTAAAACTGCATAAAACTGCATTTTTTGTTTTTGCTTCATGAATAGAAGTAGGGCCTAACTATTAAAAATATACCTATTCGAATTTGCCGAACCTGATTTTTTAACAATTTGATTCTTTCCTAAATATATATATATATATATATATATAACTTTAACGACCCCTGGTCTACAGCGGCGAAGGACCGACGAGAATTCGATGAACAACCAAAAAGGCACTCAAGAATTTAGTCTGAACTTTCCCGGAATTACAACCATGGTTTGCATAATACAGCCATCATACCTAGGCAAAGTCCCTTGCCTTCATGGGATTTTAGGGCTGACTCTAATTCTAATCAATAAAATTTGAACTCCAAAGTATTTTTTTTTTCATTCAGCTGCGAGGCCATATCAGGATTTGTATCTATCAGTAGGGTAGGCCATGGAACTATTGATTGTCAATTATTTCTATTATTGGTGTATTTTTATGGAGTAAATTTCAACCAATATTAATTTAACTGGATATGATACAAGATGAAATGGTGAGGATGATTCATGGCATGTTAATATCCAATTTAGCATTTGTCTTTACGACTGGGGAAACCATGAAAAACCCCATGTCAAATTGGCCGGCCACGGGATTTGAACGTGGGACTTCCCGGATGCGAGTCCAAAACCATACCATCTCGGCCACCTCCCTCGGGAAGTATTGTTCATTATTCAGTTCTCTCTCTCTCTCAATGTTTATTGAGAATAATGCAGTGGTTTTTTTTTTATTCAACTGGCCCAATAGCTAGTCGAGTTATCTCTATATATATAAAAGGCTTTGTCCTGACTGACTGAATGACAGGAATCAACGTACAGCCTAAACTATAACAGGTAGAGACTTGGAATTTTGACAGTACCTTCGTTTCATAATGTAGGTGCTCACTAAGAAAGGATTTTGAAAAATTCTTATTCTAAATGCCAAAAATTAAATGTTTTTGAAAATACTTAATCCCTTTTTACATAGAATTATCAATTCCAAATCACAGAATATATTGTTGCCAAATGGTATCAGGTGGGCTTGGAAGAAACAAATGAAATGCACTTTTGACAAATAAGAGAAGTTATCAAAATAATTCATGTTATAAATAAATATTACAGGATGAAATCCACTAAAATAATGGAATCACATAACTTTCTCTACCCTGGACATAGAGAAAACAAAACGAGGTATGGTAATGTGTATATTATTATATTATATCGCAGGTTTTTGGAGAGAAAAGTATGGAAGTGTGCTTTCTGTTTAATTTCATCCCCAAAACGGCTTTATGGTAAGTATGAAAGTGATATTGCTTTCTGTTTAATTTCATCCCTAAAACTAAAGTAAACTCCGTGGCGCTACATCCCTGGAGGGACTTGGCCTACCACCCGACCGCTGCGTCATCTCCCGTAGGCAGATGGCAGGATTGGGGGGCATGTGGTCAGCATGCCGACACCCACGGCCGTTATTGGTGGTTTTCATGACCGGAGCCGCTACTTCTCTATCAAGTAGCTCCTCAATTTGGAATCACGAGGCTGAGTGCACCCCTACCAGACCTCCCTACCTCAGAAAAATCCGAGGAGGTACCGGGCCGACGGATCTGTAGTCAGCGACGCTAACCACAAGACCACGCCGGCGGACCATCCCTAAAACAGTTTTATGATAACATGAGAGTGAGAAATAAAATTTTCCGCCTCGATATTACAATTTTATGTTACAGGAATTTCTGTTTTTTCTTATATGAACCCCTACCAGGCTTGCTGTGTACAAGCGATAGGATGCAGAATTCTACATGCTCTATGAGCCATAAAGAACTATATCAAGCGTTTTCTGAGGGAATAGTTTGAGTGTAATAAGTCGTTCTTCCTATTTCAGATTATAAATATCTGTATAAGGACCTAGAATTTAAAAATCGAAAGTCCTTCATAAGTTCATTTCCAATTACAAATTAAAAAACACGGGCGACGCCGGGTCTATTAAGCTAGTACAGTATGAGCTAATTAACGTCGGACGCTGTCGGAAACATTTAGGTTTACTAATGAAGTCATTTATCCTTTTTTTACTATTAAAATTAAAAATAATTATTTAAACGTTGTTTATTGATTTAATTTCGCATTTCTTGACTGGAACTAATGTATTCTGCAGATTTATGAGGTGGAACAGTGTTCTGTGCCGATAAGTTACACTTGTTGAAACCAGAAACGTCGTGTTTAATGGCCGGAACAATCGAGGACATCCTGCCGGGCGTTGAACTGGGGACGTGCAGCGGGGGAGGCTGAGACACAGGCTCAAAAGCCAGTAGTTTTTATCCTTCCTCCCTCGCTTTAATGCAGTGATGCAAAAAAATAACCTAGAATTCTCTTCTAGGGATGGCCGAAGTGTTTGAGAGTGAATTTCTGAATACTTGAAATTCTGAACACTTAATTAAGCTTTACCTGAATATTAAAATTACACTGCAATATCTCTTTTTTCATTTCAGCTGTGTTTATACTCCTTTTAGCTACGAGGTCATATCAGGAATTCGGGATCTGTGTCTGTGCAGTAGGGTAGGCCATGGAACTATTGCTTGTCAACTGTTTCTATTGTCGGTGAAACTTAGGAGTAAATTTCAAATGATATTAATTTAAATCATAGGCGTAACCAGGCCGACCATATGGGGGGTTATAACATTCGGGGGGTCTGGGGGGTATGGAATACCCCCAGGGAGAGGTGGGTTCGGGGGTCCTCCCCCAGAAAATTAAAAAAATTAAGATGCACAATAACGAGTTTTAAGCTTCCCACGCTTTATACTCATATTAAGTACGGTAATTTATAAGCAGACTTAAAAATTGTACAATTTTCCTTTTTTTAATCAATGGGGGTTCAAACCCCCAACCCCCCCCCCCTCGTTACGCCTCTGATTTAAATGGATATAATATAGGATGAAATGGTGAGGAAGATTCATGGTATGCAAATATCCAATTCGGCATTTGCCTTTACGACTGGGGAAACCATGACAAAAACCAATGTCAAATTGGCCGGCCAAGGGATTTGAACCTGGGACCGCCCGAATGCAAATCCTCGGTCGGTTTATCTCGATTTGTTTTTGATATATTAAATAATTTAATTGAATTTTTAGAATCAAAATATAAATCTACCTCCTCCGATTTAATTTTAATTTCTTTCTGTCACTACCAGATTGCAAAACACAAAGAATACCTTTTCAATGAAACAATTAGGGAAAAACAAACCACAGTAGAAAGATAAACAAAATAAAACAGTATGCAAACTGTGAAACATATGAAAACATTAATCCTAGAAACACACGCTATTAGAAAATGATATAAACTACGGACCTGGATTTTTAAAGTGAAATTCTTTGACGCTTGCTTTTCAATTTATTGATGGATTTTCTAGTGTTGTTTATACACTTTGTTGAAAAAATTTTTACCAAGAAAAATAAAAAATGCTCAGCGATTAATTAGCATTTCCAAAATAATACATTTAATCCCATGTACGAGACTTCTATTTTCACACAATATACAAACCCATGCCGGACTGCTAAGAAAACAGTTAAAACAATGGCTACTTTTTATTGGGCTGATACATTATTTCCTTATACGAATCTTAAATTTTTATTCTAATTTCTTTCCAATAATTTTATTACAAATTTAAGACAAACTACTGTATCTCAAAAGATACATTATTAAATTCAGGATTACGGTAACTTTTTTCGTGTACCCTTATTTTCCTGTAACCCCTACGGTGGGGCATACGGCCTCCAAGTAGAGGTTTTAGACAACAGAGATACAGGTAGGAAGCCCATCGCCTCATAAACCCCCCCCCCTCAAGAAGCTAAGGCATTACTTGGACGTGAAAGGGCAGAAAAATTTTGCCCAGAGGCACTAATTTAGGCTTGGTGTTCATTTACGTGGCACGAATGCGACACGAGGGCCCCAGTTTGAAGTCCCTCCCGGAGGACACCGTGCCAAGGATTTTTAAATTCTGAAAAATCCATCGATCGGGACCGGGTTAGATCCCGCGACCTTCAAATCCCAAATAATGATATGAACAAAAGTGAAGATTTATATCAATCTGGAGCTTAATTCGGAAATCGTTTTAAAATAGTATAGGCCTATTGCGTTACAAGTGCCGTAAGCGGTGCATACGGATCGAGGAAAGAGTTTGAATAAACAAGGCGCTTGCGCCGAGTTTTTTCAATTTCCGAGATCTGTTATGCGCTTACGGCACGAGTATTGCATGCTATTTTTTGCACGATGATTATTTATATCAATTTAATTATATTAATTGAGATATTTGCTGAAAATATTATGTAGCCTATATACATTATTGAAGATAGTTGTTATATTTCAGAAAGCGATTCGCATGTGTTGGTTGTTATGGGAACCGAATATTTGTCCTGTTAAAGTCGCCACAAACTAGGGGGCCTTAGTTCCGGTCTTCCATAAAGGCTTGTATTATGATGATTTTACTTAAAGCACTTGTGCTTTTTGTAATTTTTACCAAACGGAGATTTCTTTTGTTTTCATAGCAACCAGATTGCGTGTGAGAATGTGAACTTACGATCCACGGCAACAATATTCGTAAGTACCACTAATTAGTTACGTCGTGCAAAAAATTAATTTCTGCATATCATAATTGCAATTACCACTGATTAAACAAACTCTTTCTGACACTTTAACATCATCATCTTGAATCCCCACAATTGTTCCGGAACTTTCAGAACACCCTGTGTTGTTCTCTTATTAAGCTGTCGCTGATCAGCTCTATCAGGCAGTTATCTGGAGCACGCCTCTTCTTATCTCAGTGTCTCTTACTGAAAATTGCAATTACACGGAGGATTTTAATTTCACACCACCCAGGTACCTAACCCAATTTGCCTCTTAATGAGACACTCAACTCGATTACTTCCCCCACCAGTTTCGAAAATCTACATGACCTTTCCAGGGCATCCAGAACATCTCTAAATACTTGCGCCTTAAAGCTGGGGATATCCAAATGAAAGACAGTCTTATAAAATGAATTTCCTCTCACATTTTCACAGTAATCTAACTAGGCCTACTTCGTCTCCGACAGCTACCTCTGATATAGTTACGAAGCGCGGACATAAAGTAAGTTTACAGAAACAAAACACAATGTTAATAAATTAATTTTTTTCTTTCTTTGAGGGTTGAAGTATTAAGGAAATTAGTGATTAATATTTCACCTTATACCCTCAAATAATGATAAACCAAAAATCGCAGTTAGCTTCAAATATTTATTACTAGATTAATATAATCTGCTCTGAGTTGTGAATCATATTAAAAAAATACATATGCTAAAAAGAAGTACACATATTTACATCATCAATTAAAATACTATTTACATTATCACAGAGTTAAATATTTCCAAATTCATTAAAATCTATTTACATTTAAAACATATACTTAACATGTGTTGCAATTATTAAAAATAGTATGTAGTCAAGAATGTGTATGATCTGTTATAAGCAAATTATTATAAAATGTAAAATTGTTTTATTATAGTGTCTATTTAACTGCTAATTGCAGTAGTCAATGTTGGAACAAACACAGGTTGATTTATATACAGTAAAGGTATTGTTGTTCTAGTAGTCTGATTATATTATATTCTTCTGAGTTCAGTTCATGGAGAGTTCTATATGATAAAAAATGCGGCTTACTGCTTCTTGGGTTTATCATTTTAAATAATGAGATGCATTTCGGTGTATATATACACACCATCTTCAGTCACTTATAGTCTAGAAAGACTATACATCTTCACCTGCTGCTGTTATGTTGTGTTTAATATGTTGTGTTGTGTTTAATATGATTCACAACTCAGAACAGATTTTACTAATCTAGTAATAAATATCTGAGGTTAACTGCGATTTTTGGTTTATCATTATCCTTCTCCAAATCCACATCTCAAATGATTCCAGAGTGAAGAAAAACGACTGGAATCATTTGAGATGTGGATTTGGAGAAGGATGGAGCGTATACAATGGGCAGACAAAATTAAAAACAAAGACGTGCTAGAAAGAGTGGGAGAAAGAAGAACATTGTTGGAGCTCCTAAAGAAGAGGAAAAGAAATTGGCTGGGACATTGGCTAAGAAGAAATTGTCTGCTGAAGGATGCTTTAGAAGGAATGATAAATGGAAAGAAGGTTCGAGGCAGAAGAAGATATCAGATGATAGATAACATTAAAATAAATGGATTGTATGCCGATACAAAAAGGAAGGCTGAGAGCAGGAAAGAGTGGAGAATGCTTAGTTTGCAGTGAAAGACCTGCCCTTGGGCAGAACACTATGAATGAATGAATGAAGGCGAAATATTAATCACTAATTTCCTTAAAACACAATGTCATGGACATATATATTCCAACAGATATAGCAAGTTTTCAGCTATTTTTCAACATATTCGCCACCGGAACTGAAACATTTGTCATACTGTGGAACCAACTTTTGAACACCTGTGTCGTAGAAGTCTGTCACCAGGGATTTGAACCACTGTGTGACAACAACTCCCCCTCTCTGCCATTCCCTGTCATTTCTTGAGGTGTAGGAAACATGAAAATAACTGGGAGCGAGATCAGGGCTGTAAGGTGGATGTTTAAACGTCTCCCAGCAAGTCTCCTGCAAGAGTTCGGTTGGGAGGTGTTCAAACATCCACACCACAGCAAGGAACTAGCTCCCAGTGATTTCCATCTTTTTCTACACCTCAAGAAATTACAGGGAATGACAGAGAGGCGAAGATGGTTGTCACACGGCGGTTCAAATCCCAGGCGGCACACTTCTACGACACAAGTATTCAAAAGTTGGTGCCACGGTAAGACAAATGTTTCAATTCCGGGACTATTTTGACTCTGTTGTGAGAGTTGCCTCTAACATAACTTATTTACTTGTTGATTTTTTAAATATTACCGAGCTTTAATCAAGAATGTATTCTGTAAGTGATCTACTGCGTAATGAAATTATTTAGATTCTTTAAAATATATTTCAAATACAAACTTACATACAAATAAAATCAGGTAAATTGTTATAACAAAGTGTCAGATGGAGTTAATAGGACATATTTAAGAAAGTATTGATTTTTAGGTCACGGTTTCATGAGAAAATTTGACAAGCGTAAGTAAAGGCATAAGTGGGATAACTAGAATATTAACAGAACAAAATTACAACATATACTTCACATCTAAAGCAAGGCGTGATAGAATAAATTTACAAACGTATGACTGCATTGGAAACAAGGCCCCCACTGATTATAGCAACGCGTCATTGTAATATAGTGATGGACTGATGGTTTCCCATTTAAAAAGCATGTGACCTTTAATTAGTCGTTACTCCGGTACCGGTTAACCGGTTTAGTCCAAAAGCAGTATTCTTCTTCCCATGGACGTTATAAACGCGTATACCATGTTTCATAAAAATCCGATAAAGCGTATTTGAGTTATCGCGCATACGAACAGACAGACAGATCTTTCTGGCACTTAATAAAAGCTGATGTGCTGTACATTTCAAAAGCCTTCTGAAGAAAATTTCCGAAGAGGCCTACTGCTTGAATAGATTTTTAGTAAGGCTGAAAATCGATTAAAATTTCTAATCGAGTTAACGCTTGACTTTAATCGATTAATCGACAAACAGGTCGGTATTTTAAACGAAACCAAAGTGTACATTTAACATTGTTTTACACGTTTAATAACTACTACACTATAGATAATAAAAAAATCCTGAATTAATGAATACCATTATTAGTTATATAGTGAAAACATATATGCAAAACTTATATTTCCGGTTACTTTTTCAGCTAAGACTTGAGATACACGAGTTTGTTGACAGTTGAATGATGAAGAGACGATCGTAGCTTGTTTACAATAATATCGGCAGCACTAAAAACTCTCTCACTCGGTACTGAGAAAGGAGTTTGGTCATTTGATCCATTTCTCGAAAAAAGTGTTTCAAAATTCGACTAAACCCCCAATTTTTAGTATTTTAAAAGCTAAAAAAACTAGAGCGGGCAAGACAAATGTTGGGGCAGCGCCCTCTCTAGACCACCCCTGGCTACACTCTTTAGTCTTTATGGATTGGGTATCCCATTACATCCACTGGCAAGCACCAAGAGCAGAATTTAACTTGCAAAAGAGGTTATTCCAGTGGGATGTGTTATCTCGTTTTAATATGGAAAGCACGATTCTTCGCTAAACAAACGTGCAAAACAGCTTACCTTTTGCATGCTCTTTGTCTAAGTTCACTACAGTTTTCTTCCAGTCTTCCAGTTTCTCCTGTAGAGGCACCACTAGGCAATCCATGATGGCGCTGAAACAAACAATTACAATCCTATTAAGTTACTTCTAAAATACTGTTTGCTGTCTTTCAAAACAACTTATCACTCGAAAAACAGTCTAATTTGTACGATTTTTGACTGTGTTGTACATCTCTGCTAGTAAGAACCTTTCCCGGTGCCATACACTTGATTTGATTACGG
Organism: Ectobius pallidus; assembly: GCA_964059195.1. Classification (NCBI taxonomy): domain Eukaryota; kingdom Metazoa; phylum Arthropoda; class Insecta; order Blattodea; family Ectobiidae; genus Ectobius; species Ectobius pallidus. The sequence goes on along the minus strand of CAXKWD010000007.1, from coordinate 163,139,593 downwards.
GCTTTTCCGCCAGAAGTCTCCACTATTCTATGTAGAAATTAACAAAATTGCCGTAGTTCCACAAATTCTGCAATGGTGCGATACTTATCTGCAAACACACCAACCTTAAAAAATCCCCATCAGAATAAATCTAGGGAAGTTAAGTCAGGCGATCGCGGCGGCTAAGCAATTGGACATTTGCAATTTTTTGTTGAAGAAGTGATAAACTGTTTTTCGGACTCAGTTACCTCCATTCAACGCCAATAGTAAATATTTTTAACGCATTTGTTCTATTGCTCTATTTTCCGTCCTTGTATGTCCTAAATGAATGGGGAAATTTGTGTTGAGCTGGCTGTTTACTTCAGGTCCTTGTTTCATAAAACTTTTACATTCATGTTATTAGCAAATACATAATAACATCAGTTATTATTATTAGTATTATTATTATTATTTAGTCTTCTATTTCATAGGAATATTTTCTAATAATATTAGTTATGAGTTCAAGGCACTAAATTATTAGTAGATATTGCTAATATTTTTAGTAAACTGTTTCATAGACTACAGAACTAATACAATTTACTGATAATATTAAGTGTTTTTCTATAAGTGTTTTTGGACCAATAACTTATTCTCAAACCCATGTAATTCACAATTCGAGATCTTAAATTTGTGGCAAATGAACCACTATAATTTAATTATCAATTTAGAAAAAGCTCACATAGGCTACGATATCATAGGAATTTTTGTTATAACAAGTGTTTAGGATTTGAGGTTAGATTTTAGTGCATATTAACTAATATTATTAGCAAATTCTATGAAACAGGGCTCTGGGCACTAATAGAACCATGAATTTTCGCCATGTACTGTCTCTGCCTCGCGGGGGTCCTCGTCTCTGATCCGGTATTCACCTGATACAGTGAGGGAAACCCCGAGAAAACCTCAGTCGGATCGGTCGTGTTATTTGGACATATGTTTGATTCCTATAGCTGGTTGGCTGTGGCAGAATTTGCGTCTTAGATCTTTGCATTATCCGGGCAGGAACCCGAACAAAGCACGTATTAAAATGAGCTGCTAATGTTACGAAATAAGAAATTATTTTTAAAGTTCAAACATGTTATCTGAAGGGCAAATGCAATGTAGATGTCCGGAGAGAAACTAACTACATAATTCCATACAAGTCAGACGCTATTACACTTAAAACACTAATTTCGTGGCAGTAAAAACAGCACAGTCAGTCACGCATGCTTTGCACGAAACCGGTTTGCGTCTGGCTTCTGCATTCACGCCAAATGTATACAGTTTGTATATACAGTGCACGCCGCTTATTGTGATCACTTCGGGACGCAGCTAATCTGATAACTGGACCTGGGATTTTAGGCTCTAAAAAAATTAGTTTTAGGCACCTAAAATAGGCTTTTAAAACAGTAAATATGCTTTTAAAAGAGAAAATAGGCACTTAAAATAAGCTTTAAAAATGTGTAAATGGACAGAAAATAGACTTTAAAATACTACAATATGCTCTTAAACTGTAACGTGATCATTTTTTACTGTAAAAAAATGTTATACCTATTCTCAACAGAATTGCAAAATTAAGACAAAATTAAAAATACATTTATCAAAAACAGTTTTGGATTAAATGAAAAATTGACACATTATGTCCCTTCCTACTATATATACCTGCCACTTGTTGTTTTGAGCGAATCCTCTCCCGTCAGTCAGCATTCCTTTGGCGACAATTGTTTGGGAAAATCAAGTTTCTGTGAAAAACCCACCCTCTGCTGTTCTGTTCTTCATTCAGGGATGTCCATTAAATGATTGTGAAAGTTACAGAAGTTGGATTTCATTTTAAATGTACAAAATAGACATTTTAGGCACTAAAATAGTAAAAATAGGCTCCAAAGGTCCAAATAGGCATTTTAGGGCACTATAAAACTCTATAAATAGAAGTGATATATCATGAAATGTCAACATATTTAACAATTTTCATGTTATTTCATAAGGAGCAAAATAGGCATTTGCCTTAAAATCCCAGGTCTACTGTTAACATAACCGGTTGATAACAAGAGCCGAAAGAACTAATTGAAGGTTATTCACTCATATATACGATAATACACTATAAAACAGAATTGAAACCTACTTATTCCTAAAATAATACGTAATGTGAATCACTGAACCACACATAATACAGTAATAGACTGCAAGAAACTATTTTTCAACCAATAACAAAGTTTTTAATTGTTCTTTTTTCCCTTTAGGAGTCCTTTAACTTACACTCCATACTCAGTTAAGAGTTACGAGTGTTTTTGGAAGTCTATACTGATCTATACTAGGCCTATACTGATTTATGGACTAAATTTCAACAGATATTAATTTAAATGAATAAGTTACAGTATGAAATGGTGAGAATGAATGGTATGTAAATATCCAATTCAGCACTTGCCTTTAAACCAGGGATGGGTCCTCGATACTTTCGATACCTCGATACTCTAGATACTTGCATGGTATCGGCATCGAACGATACTTCAGAAAACTAGCTCGATACTTTTTCGATACTTTTGTAATTCTGCAATTCTGCAATTAAGTGAGAATGCTAGTATTTTTTAGCAAAAACTTGTAAGTGGGCTGTTTAAAAAACTAATTTTAGTTTTAATGTAAAGTTTAAAAATAATTAAAGGCTACTGATGATATTAAATTTTGTCTCATTGAATATGCAGACTTAATTTAGTTGGTATTACACAGTTCTCTCAAATTTTAATTTTTAATGTACCTATTTATTGAAACTGGAAATGTTGAAGGTATCGAGTATCGAAGTATCGAGGAAAAAATCATGTATCGGTATCGAGTATCGAGAAAATCTGGTATCGACCCATCCCTACTTTAAACCATGAAAAATCCCATGTCAAATTGCCGTACACGGGATTTTATCTTGGACCTCCCTAATGCGAGTCCAAAACGTTACCATCTCGGCCATCTCGCTCGGTATTTCAAATTGAACTTTTCAATACTCAGTTTGCTTACAGTTGGGACGTACCGGCGTGTTGATTGAAAGTTGAGAACTCGTTTCCTTTTACTGCTTTGCAGGCATACATCTTATTACAACCTGCTTACATTTCTTTCTTTTTTTCCGGTTTTCATTTTGGACATGGAAGATGAAGATGAAATATGCATGCAAATATGCTCTAGAGTTGTAAAAATATGCTCTGAATTGAAAAAAAAAAAGTGCGTGGAACGATACGTGACAGACGTGAAACTTGTTTTAATTTTTGGATTTTTCAATTTTGGACTATTGGATTTTTTAATTTTGGGTTTGACTTTTTAATATTGGGTTTTTCGACTTTTTAAATTTAGGATTTTTTTTATTTCAGATTTTTTTATGATTAAAGTTGGATTTTAGATTTTTAATTTTTTTATTTTTAAATTTTGGATATTTGGATTTTTTTAGTTTTGAATTTTTTATTTTTTAAATTTTGGATTTTTGGACTTTTGAATTTTGGATCTTTGAATTTTTTAATTTTGGATCTTTGAATTTTTATTTTTTTTATTTAGAATTTTCTATTTTTTTAATTTTGGAATTTTTCAAATGTTGGATTTTCGGTTTTTTAGTTTTTGGACTTTTTAAACAATTGGATAAGCCTAATCATTGAGTTGTTTTCTGTACAGTCCGTTCCGTCACACCTCACTAATTTCGTGATGATTTTGAGCGTTACATTAATTTCGTGACGATTTTTGAGCGTTACACAAGCTGTCGATTTACCCCTACCGCGGTTAAAGAAATGTCGCTTCAAAAATACTCTAAAATTGTACAATATGCTCAGAAACTAATGAAGTATGCACTATAATTTAAAGTAATTTAAATATTTTACATTCTCTTGTTAGCCGAATTACATTATACCATGGAGAATCCAACGAAACAGCAATTAATTTTTTTCCACTATTTTATTGCAGGAAGAATGTTTGCTTGTACATTACTTTTCTACTTAGCCTCCTCTAGTTCAACGCTCTTAAGCCATCGGTTAAGAAGTGCTTCGCTACCGCGTGAGAAAAATTATTTTGGTTGACGCTGTAGCCACTCCTGCACCGCCGAATGGACGTCTTCATCAGACTTGAACTTCTGCCCTCCAAGGTGATCCTTTAATGAACCAAAAATGAGTAAATCTGAAGGTCCCAAATCTGGCGATTATGGCGGATGTCGTCACCGGTTTTCATTGTTGTACGAGGAGCATGAGGACGGGGGTTGAAACAAAACACCTGCACTCAGCAATCTCCTTCGCTTTGGCACAGTTTTAGTTTAAAGAAAACAGCTTGCAAATATCTTTTATTCTTTCAGAAGTTACCACTGTTTGAAATAAACAAAACGCTGGGAATGTTTACTTTTTCACTGCTACTGATGTATACATGCGTCGACTTAAAAAATGTACACAAGCAAAGATATAAGATTAGCAGAATAAAGTTTTACGTTAAAATATGATGAATTTTACTTTCATGTTACGACTGTCATTCATGTAAACCAGCTACTCTACTGAAATTTTCCTGATTAATTTCAAACTTAGAACTTCCTGACTTTTCACTTCATGTCTGCCTTATTATCAGTGTATACGTTTAATCGAACAGGATTCAACAAAAGACGAAAAAATACACTAGAATAGTTGCATGAGACTCAATTTCTCAAGCAAATTATAAATCTGTCCCGGACTGCAGAGAAAACAGTAAACAAAATGACTACGCTCATAATTTATTCCTTGCACACTATTATGTAAGATTTACATGCATTTTAAAAGTTCTTTTGAGTTCTTTTCCGTTATATGATTATAAACTGAAGGCAAGCTATTCTATCCCGTAGGATACAAGGGTTAATGCTGTTATTTGATTGACGGTATGTGTTAAACAGGTCGAACAAGGTCCCAGCTACATCAAAATAAGCGGAAACTCAAAAGTAATATAGAAGAAGAAGTTTTTGAACTGCAAGACTCCGGCCGTGAAAGACTTCGATGTTATATTAATGTAGAATATTTTGTTTGGGAAAATATGTAATATTCCTTCACTGCTACTGATGTATAAATATGTCGCCTCAAAAATTGTGTACAAGCAAGTGTCAAGTTCTATGTTAAAATATGAGGATTTTTACTGTTATTTTACTATTGTCATTCATGTAAACCAGCGACTCTACTGAATTTTTCTGATCAATTTCAAACTTAGAACTTCCTGATGCTTTCACTTCATGTCTGCCTTATTTCCAGTGTGTACGTTTAATCAAGAGTTGTTGCTGCCTGAAAGGGAATGCCCTGTAATAGTTGCACGAGGCTCAATTCTCAGGCAAATTATAAATCTGTGCCGGACTGCAAAGAAAACAGTTACCAAAATGACTACGATCACAGTTTATTCCTTGCACACTATTATGTAAGATTTACATGCATTTTAAAAGTTCTTTCTAGTTCTTTTCCGTTATTTGATTACAAATTGAAGGCAAACTATTTTATCCCGTACGATACATTATGTATTTAAGGGTTAATATACAAAAGCACTAACAGATGCTATTTGATTGACGCTGTGTAACAGGTCGAATAAAGTCCCAGCTACATAAAAATAAGGGGAAACTCAAAACTAATGTAGAATATTTTGTTCGGGAAAATGTGTAATATTTCCTTAAGGGTGTATCACCTGAACTCCCCTACGCAATACATATTTTTTACATGTAAATATCAAGGTTATATAAACCCAAGGCTTGTAAACTACAGTATAGTTTATAGTTTACTGTATAGTTTACTGATCTTGATATAAACCAGATATTTTGAAAACTACATGGCATTTCCCATCAGAAGACTTAAAAAATAAGCAAACAAAAAATGTTAAATTTTGGAAAAATATCGTAAGCTTATATGACCACCCCATAAGGGGAATAGTGTATTTTTTTCTTTCTTTCTCTCTCTCTCTCTCTCTCTCCCTCTCTCTCTCTCTCTCTCTCTCTCTCTCTCTCTCTCTCTCTTTTAGTTATCAAGCAATTTCAATTATTTTCGAAGAGTAGAATAAAGGTAAACTAGATCTATTTTATCTATTTATTTATTTATTTAATCTGGCGGAGTTAAGGCCATAAGCCAGGGCAAAAACATGAAATACATAATAATAATAATAATAATAATAAATGAAGAACAAGAAATGATATACCTGAATACAAGAAACGTACATTAAATACAAAGACAAAAATTCAAACATAAAGTACTTGAATAATATGTAATGCAAATTACTAAAATAAAGAAATGAAAGATCTACTGAACGCACCATTAAAGCTAAGTGTCAAACGTTTCTAAAAACATAGGCCTATAGCTTTATTATTAAGCCTAGTACATGAAATACTTACTCAATGGCAATAGACAATTCCTAAGCAAGTTAAAGGAATATTATATACTTTATGGTTCCTGGAGGTTCATTGCAAAGCTTACCTGAGCCCGCCATTCAACCCTATTCTGTGCTAACTCCATCCAGTCATCCCTCGCAAATCCTACTTCCCTTATATATTCTAATATTTCCTTCCACCTACGTCTAGGTCTTCCACATAGTCTTTTCCCTTCGGGTCTCCCAGTCAATACTTTTTAGATATGTCTTTCCTTCCCCATGCGCGCAACATGTCCAGCCCATTTCATCCTCCATGAATTAATTACGCTTACTATATCAGGTGACGAGTACAGGCTATGAATCTCGTCGTTATGCTGTTTTCTCCAGTCCACATTTTCATCTCTCTTAAGTCCGAATATTTTTCTAAGCACTCTAATTTCGAAAGCTCACAGATTATGTTCTTTCCGAAGAGTAAGCGACCATGCCTCACATCCATATAATACAACCGGCAGGATAATTGTTTTGTAAATGTTTATTTTTAGATTTCTGGGCAGAAGACGAGAAGATAAAGAGTTTCTGAACTGCATAAAAACAAGCATTTCCTGAATTAATGAATTTCATATTGTTCCTATGAGGGCTAAGTTATATAATCACGTTCAATATCACCACCTTATTCCCTCCAAAAACTCAAACTTAGGATTACTTGAGAATAATAATAAGATATTTCAGTAATTAATCTATTTTATTAATTGTGTATCTGTATAAAAGCCATGACAAGTTATAAAAATGTTGTTTAAAATTATATATAGCTGTTTATATTAAACAAAATCAAATTCACCAAAGTGATATGTATAAATGTAGAATAATAATGACAAGCCAAAGTTTTAATTTACTACATTTATACATATCACTTTGGTGAATTTGATTTTTTAATATAAACAGCTATATATAATTTTAATTATAAACAAATTTCATTTTTATAACTTATTGACATGGCTTTTATACAGATACACAATTAATAAAATAGATTAATTACTGAAATATCTTATTATTATTCTCAAGTAATCCTAAGTTTGATATTTTTGAGGGAATAAGGTGGTGATATTGAACGTGATTATATAAGCATTTCCTGATTTGAGTCTACACTCAACTTCCGCCTCAACATTATTTGTATCTGTAATTAATGCTCCAGATATTTGAGTATACCCTGGGGAAGTGTCGGGTCACCCCTTAAAGTAAACTCTGCGTACACCCCTGAACAATTCACGAAGATCTTAACTTGTATTGTCTGAGATATTAATAAGACAAAGGCTATGTTTTCCTGCAATACGGTCCTCGTCCTACTTCAGGCGGTTTTGTTTTGTTTCCTTTCTTTTCTAATGAAGCTACAATCCTGCCCCGTTTCCGCTGTTTAATTCCAGTTTTACGTGCCTTTGTTTTGTTCGCTGCTCGCTCAAGGTTTATACAAAATAATGCACTCCAAGCACCTGGACAACTATTTCTAACTCCATGCCCTACTTCTCTGCAGCTACACTACTTCCTATACTTGATCCAAGACATAGGCGTAAGCAGGCCGACCATATGGGGGGGGGGGGTTATAACATCCGCGTGGTCTGGGGGTCCTCCCCCGGAAAATTTTAAAAATTAAGATGCACAATAACGAGTTTTAAGCTTCCCACGCTTTATACTCGTATTAAGTAATTTATAAGCAATTTATAAGCAATTATACAATTTTCTTTATTTAATCAATGGGGGGGGGGGGGTTCCCCCCTCGTTACGCCTCTGATCCAAGATGTGTAAGGAGCAAAAGTAAACAACGGAATATGAACGTACAAAGTACAGTTCACAAGAGTTCGTTTTTCAGACTGTTTAGTCGATTATACAGAGTGTTAATAAATAACACCGAATATAGAAGGGACTTAGACAAGAAACTTTTATTAGGAGATTTTTGCTCTAAATAAGTTACTAAATGCACAAAAACTGTATATAATGCAAGAAACAACACAAAATAATGACTTTATAATATTTTTAAAATAACCCAAAAATATGAAATGTGGAAAAATAATGTAAAATGACCGAAAAATTGCCAAATAATGACCTAAAAATAAAAAACGTGAGGAAAATTACCAAAAAAAAAACCTTAAAAATTGCCATTTTTATAATCTAAGGAGCCATGATCAGAATATCTGCACTAGTGGCAACGTCTATGATGTTCCAGTTAAAAGGTGGAATGTCATCAAAACCCGGGCAGAGTTTTGACAGTGTATTTAAAACACACGTCGTATTTATTGAATTGCCAGGTGGGACATAGACATCAGCCAAGAAACTGAATGAAACGAATCAAGACCATGAAATGCAATAGCTAAGAACATCTGCAGAGCGTTGCTAGAGACTTCAAGAGGACTGCAACATGACTTGGCTTTTTAGGGAGTTCAAATCCACGCCCTTTGCTACAGCGATTGTGTAATTCAAGCCCTTCTTTCTTGGCACGCGCTATTTTCTTTTTACTTTCTAAAGCACCCGCAGATTTTGTTTTGGCGCAAACACAAATCCACGAGGGCCGTCCATAAAGTAAGTTTCCCCGGGGCCGTTTACAGAAACAAAACACAATCTCAAGTAAATATTTATTGCAACGGACACAGCCGGTTCAGCTATTTTTCAACATATTCGCCACCGGTATTGAAACATTTGTCTTACCATGACACAAATTTTTGAACACCCGTGTCGTAGAAATCTGCCACCAGATATTTGAACCACTGTGTGACAAACATCTCCGCCTCTCTGTCATTTCTTTAGGTGTAGGAAAAGGTGGATATCACTGGAAGCGAAGTCCGGGCTATAGGGTGAATGTTTAAACACCTCCTAATAAGTCTCTTGGAGAAGAGAATATTATAGGAGAAAAATTCCTCCGACACTGAGAATTGAACCCAGGACCTTTGGCTATTCGCGAGAATTGACGCGAAAAGCCAAAGGTCCTGGGTTCAAGTCCCAGTGTCGGAGGAATTTTTTTCCTATAATATTCTCATGTAATGTCCAACAGAGACAATAATCTATGGTTCATGAATGCTTATATATCTCTTGCAGAAGTTCGGCGCGGATATAGTAAGGGTAATCACGGAAGATGAAATGGGCTGGACATGTTGCGCTCATGGGGGAGGAAAGACATATCTCAAAAATATTGACTGGGAGACCCGAAGGAAAAAGACCACTTGAAACACCTAGACGTAGGTGGGAGAGCAATATTAGGATAGATTTAAGGGAAGTAGGATTTACGAGGGATGATTGGATAGAGTTAGCACATAACAGGATTGAATGGCGGGCATAGGTAAGTGCGGCAATGAACCTTCGGGTTCCATAAAATAGATAATACTCCTTTAGATTGCTTAGGAATCGTCTATTGCCATTTAGTAGGTAAGTTAAGTAGTGATAAAATTTATTGGTACTTTTTTAACATCTTGTGTCAATTTTTCACTATTTTTAGGTCATAAATGCATTTTTTATTTAGCATTTTTTCACTATTTTATGGTCATTAAATGCCTTGCCCTAATTATTATTAATATTATTATTATTATAACTAGCGGGCGGAAGTCTATGACATGTCATATTTTTCCCCATTGCATTATTTCAGGTTTCCGACTAATTAAACCCCGATTCCAAGCATCCTGGTGAAAATGGAAAGGCTTTTATTGTGCATATAACTGCATATTTTGGAAATTTTCAACAATTGTAGCATATTTAAGTTAGTACGAATATGCATATTTAGTTAATATTATCGGCATATTTGTGTGCATATTAAAGAAATTTTGAAGTTTTATATAATATTTGGTAAGTTTTGCATTATACTGATACTATTTGAGAACTTACAGATATTATAAATAATTAACATTATATTTTATTAAAATGAATTGTAATGAAATTTAAAAAATATACATATTGTGTCAGTGGTAAAGTCATATTTTAAATTTTATTGGTCATATTTTAATGTTTTTTAGGTCATAAATGCATGCATATATCCTATTTTTAGGTCATAGAAATCCGCCCCCTAATTATAACAATTACAATTTGGAATAATTTTCGTATGAAGATCTGAGCAATGTCTAACGAAGTTTGTCAATTTTAAGGCTAGCATGAATTACACATACAGAGATTCTGAATGATGAGGAATAGGAGAGGAGAGAAGGATGCTGGACGCAGGTGAGGTGTCACCCCTCATGTTTACTTCCTGTTCCTGGAAACAGACTCACGTGACAGCAGTTTCCGCTCTACTCGATCCCATCCACACCGCCCCCGGTTGTGTAACTCGATAAGATATGCACATGTTTGTTTTCATCGGTGCAGGTCAACAAGATAAAGTAAAAAGGTAGCCAAGGCCTAAATTAACGAGACAGAACACAGGAGGCTCAGGAAATCTCTATAAAAGCGTGGATAATAGTGAATACTCATTTTGAAGGAATTGCGTTTTTGCCATGGCCCCCTACTTAAGTAAAATAGGTTTCTAATTCCTCTGCCCGTACCTTAGGTACTGTATGTAGAGGAAGTCTTGTGTTTGACCCCGAAATTCGGAGTTTTTAACATAAATGCACGTTTTGAGGTTCCTGAATCCAAAAACACAGTTTTCAGAAACATGTTTATGTGTGTGTCTATGTAACAGCCTACCATCAGAACGAAAAATCGTATGAAAAAATTCATTCGAGCTAGGTACCTTCCGAAAATGACGAAAGAGTAACAATCATTCAGTGGTTATTGTGAGTTTGATTATTATTATTATTATTATTATTATTATTATTATTATTATTATTATTATTATTTCCCCTTCCGCTTAGGCTAGCTTAGGACCACGTAAAACGGTTGTCTTCTTCTTGTCTTCCCGAAACTTCTTCATTCTTTCGCGATGTTGCTGTTTCCGTTCTACCCTCCATTTATTTCCCGTTTTCTTCTTGGGTTTCTCTGGAAATTCGCCATCAAATATTGTTTTCCTAAACTTTTCTCTGTTTGCAATATACTCCCTTTTGATACTGAGTAATTTCAAATCTTCAACTGCCTTGAAAAATGCTGGTTTAGTGTTTTTACTTACATAGTGATAAAAAATTTGTTTGGTAGGTGTCTCTTTCCATTCTGAAAATGTGACCATAGAATCTTAATCTTATTTACCTGAAAGTATGGCCTATTTTTTCTGTTGTATAACTCCTTTTCTGGTCTCAGTTTGTATATGTTATTCTCCCAAACTGGTCCCATAATTTTCCTTAAGATGTCTTCTCTGTTTTGCTTATTCTTCTATCGGAGAAGGTGTTTATACAGTCTGTTGCGTACAGAGCTTCTGGTAAGATTACAGTTTTATTATTATTAGTAGTAGTATTTCATTGTACTTTTATGTTTCTTTAACGACACTACTTAATTTCAGTATTAGGATACTGTTAGAATTATTTTGTAGTTTAAGTAACTTACATAATTTTTAACTGTTGACTACATACACGATGTATAATGATGTAAACATAGCATGTAAGGTGTTTGAACATCTTATTTATATAAACTAACAGGTGCCCGCGATTATTAACTAAAGCGACCCGCAATATAATACTCGGTGAATATTAGTTTTAACTTCAATTAGTGAACTGATAAATTAGTGACAAAGAAATAGTAAAATCAGAGAATAATATTGTAACAGCCCACTAGTCGTTATAATAAAAGTACTTACAATTCGTCGATGTTTTTGGGCTGGCCTCGGCTCACTCAGTCGGTTACATTGAATTTTCTCTTCTTTAGTCTACAGGGAATATTTTAGTGGGGTATATTATGGGGGTCGTTATTACCAATTAAAATAATAACAGTGTATTTTAAACTGGTATGAAATTGTTTATTCTATCCACCAACTATAAATGGGATGGATTATAAATGTTAATTCCCTTGGAGTATTTCAGATGAAGGGCTGTTCGACAGAATGGTCTCCTTACTTCCCTCCTAAATTATCAAATAGTATCTAGTTTATCAAGCTGCAACCTGGTATATTTATCTGGTCACGTAAAATTTCGTCGATCCACAATACTTACAGTATTTTCACTGATTCTAAGTTTGGTACTGGCTGTAATAAAGCCGTACCTAAAATGCCTACTATTCACTGACGTTAATTTAAATCAGACTTAGTACCGGGGTCAATCCCGATACTTATAATATAAAAATTACAGAGGGCAGCCCTACGGCAACCTCTGTAATGAAGAGAGATGATGATCCCAGCCTACCGTATGTGCCGGTAGTCCACAGAATGAATGTTTGAACATGGTGACCATTCCCTCTCCCACTCATTCGTCCAAAAAACCCCTATTTTATTAACAACAAATAAGAACTACTGTTAATACAAATTTTGTTCTTTTCACATATTACCTCTTTTCTCATTGGTTCTGAGTTTTTAGCATTTGCAGCTCCTACAACAAGACACGTTTTATGCCAACGTATTTTTAATTCCAGGAAATGGTATGGCATTCCTAGTATATGCATACAAGTACACTTTCCCATCTCCTTTTACTCAGAATCTGCTTTTAAGTAACTATAATCCCTTTCAACACTTTTTTTCTTCAATGCTGGACACCTAGCGTGCTTGAAATCCCCCGGAATTGGTCTGGCCCAGGCTGACTCATTCTACTGCACCTGCTTTCTGTATCTTTTAAGAACATTACTTCTCATGTTATTCTCCCTCTTACCTATATAATATTCACCATTTAATATTTCTTATTTATTTTTCTTAATTCCATGATTTATTCCCTATCATGGTTTTTTTTTTGTTTTTTGTTTTTTGTTTTTTTTTTTTATTTAATTTCAATCGTTCAGCATTACATTGCTATGTCAGATTGGTGATAACCATTGGAGATTTGTAACAGTAGGCCTATTAGTATTCTCGCTATAGAGGTGAGTCAATGTTTGACCCCTCACTCAAAATTACGCTTTAAAGTTATCTGACATAGGCTAATTATGGTCACAGGCTTGAACTTAATCAAAGAACTATATCTTGAGGCAAACGAGGTTTAAGTCGCCGTGCATTGTGGGACTTTTGTCCGAGGCCATAATACTGTGCCCCTGAAACATGTTCTAGATTATTAAGAAAATGTTTAGTCAAATTAGAGATGTGTTCATGAATATACTGTACACCGAGTTCACTGTGTAATTGGTTGTTTCGAATAAACCAAGGAGAGTTCACTGACATTCTTAGAACCTTGTTCTGGAATATTTGGAGACGCTGAATTTTTGTTTTTGATGCACTACACCATATAGGACATGCATATAGCAGCAGAGGCCGGAGTATGCTTTTATAAAGCAAAAGAGTATAATCCATTCTGAGAGACGATTTCCTGTTCATAATTGGGTATAACTTCATCAGTCGGGCATAAGCTTCATTTAGTTTTGTGTTTATATGGGTGTGCCAAGTCAGTCGTCGATCTAAATGTAGTCCCAGGTACTTAACAGATTTGTCTGAAGAAAGCCAGGTTACTGATGAATCATACATCTTGATATCAGGGGGAACTTCAGGCCTTCTCAGTGTAAATATTTTCAGTTGACTTTTCTGGGGGTTTAACTGAATGCGCCATTTTGATAACCAGTGTAAGAATAGATCTAATGAAGACTGTAATTGTGTAGTAGCTGTAATTATATTATGATGAGAAGTATATATCACTGTGTCATCTGCAAATAGAGCTGTATGCACAGAAGGCAAATCTGGTATATCGGCAGTATAAATACTGAAAAGAGTAGGAGACAAAATGCTTCCTTGTGGAACTCCAGCAAGAATTGGCCGCTTTGTAGATTTATGGTTTCCAATGCAGACGGAAAAAGTTCTGTTCTTCAAAAAACTGGCTATTAGGTCTTGTAAGTACATTGGAAGACCAACTTCGCGTAACTTATAAAGTAAACCTTCAGGCCATACTCTATCGAATGCTTGTGTGACATCTAAGAACGCTGCTACAGTATGTTCATGCTGTTCGAAACCGTGATATATGTGTTCTGTTAGTCGCAGCAATTGATGATTGGTGGAGTGATGTCTTTTAAATCCAAACTGGTGTGGAGGAATAATAGAAGCATCAGATGTATATTTCTGGATGCGGTTAAGAATAATTTTTTCCAATAATTTCGACAAGGTCGATAGGAGACTTATTGGCCTGTAGCTGCTTGGAGAAGATATTGATTTCTTTGGTTTATGAATGGCCACAATTTCAGCATGTTTCCATGCCGCAGGAAAGTAGCCAGTGCGAAGAACTGCATTGAATAGAGAAGCGATATATGCCAGGGATTTCCTAGTTAGCTGCTTTAGCACTGTGTTTGGAATTTTATCATATCCTGGAGCTTTCTTATTTGGTAATCTTTTAATAATGTTGTTAATTTCATTGATTGTAACAAAATTAATGGGCTTTTCTACTGATGATTTTTCAGCTAGTGAAGTTTCTTCAACATATGAAGTGAACAATAGATCTGAAGTCAAGTTTGGTACAAATGTTGATTCGAAATAATCTGCAAGTGCTTGGCATTTTTCTATGTCACTATTGTACACCTTGTCATGGTCTCGTAGAGGTGGAATAATAGTAGGCTCACAAAGGATTTGCTTAGTAGCCCTCCACAGGGAATTGTCATAAGTTGACACATTAGATATATATTGTTGATAACTTCGATATCGATACTCATCCAATTTATTCTTTACTTGTCTAATGAGCAAATTTAGCTGTTTACGTTGCCATGGTTGACGCCAGCGTTGCCACTGATGGCGTGCTTGATGTTTCTTTTTTATGAGTTCGAGAATATCCTTCGGTAATTTCATTTGGTGTGAAAGAGGAGACGAAGGATGCTTTTTAATTAGTGAAGCCTTGATAGATGTCTGGATTGCATAAGTGATGTGTTCTGTAGCTTCATCAATGTCCTGTGAATGTTTTAAGGATCGACGTATTTGTAGCGTAGAGTCTAGTATTTCCTTAAATGCATTCCAATTCACTGGACCCGTAAGCAATTTGTCAGGAGTACTGTGGCACAGTGAATCATAAAAAAATGTTGTAATAACAGGACAATGATCCGAATCTAGCTCTGGTAGAGGTTGCATATATAAGGGAGCAGTAAAATTTTTAATTAATGCGATATCTAAAATATCGGGCTTTACTGTAGGATTGAAAGAATAATACGTTGGTTCCTGAGGAGCAATGACATGAATGCCATAATCTGTTGAAGCTTGAAGAAGTCTTCGCCCATTTGGTGTAGTGGTATGACAACCCCATGATTCATGTTTACAATTTAGATCTCCCAGGAGAATCGTTGGTGTATTATCTTCAAACAATCTTTGTATTGATAATGGACTTAATCTCTTGCAAGGTTGTTTATAAGCAGATATTATTTTAATTGTCTTATTATTCTGTTGTAAAAGTTGTATGCATACAGCTTCTATGTCTGGTATGGGTGGAAGTAGAATCGAGTGATGACTTAAATTTCTTTTAATGAAAATTGCAACACCTCCAGAAGCAAAATGAGTGTTTCTGTCTTGTCTGTATATTCTGAAATTGGGGATCTTGAATTTATCAGTATTCCGTAAATGTGTTTCACTGACACATGCAATATCAATCCCGTGTCTGTTTAAGAAGACAGTAAATGTAGACTTTTTCTCTCGCAATCCATTGGCATTCCAATTTAGTAATCTTAGTTGAGAAAATGGTCTACGGCTGCTGGCCATTATGAAGGAACTGACTTAAGAAGGATGTGAAAAAAGATATGATCTTGGGAATATATGGAGTGATGAGAGGACGAAATTCATTAAATATTGTTAATATAGCAGAAGATAAAGAAGAAGATTCAGAGGAAGTCGTGGGAGAAGTCGTATTTGAGGAACTTGTCACATGTGAGAACAGAGGTCTATTTGAATCAGATCCATTGTTTGACTGATTATTAGATGAAACTCTAGTTAAAGGAGGGAAGTGTTGAGGCCCCATAGATGGATGTGAAGGTCCTTGAGGTGTTAGCCTATTATTAGACTGATTGCCTGGTCTCTTATTTTTAGATACCATGTTTTGGTAGTAGGTGCAGCCTTTATAATTTGCTGGATGATCACCTCCACAATTCACACACTTAGCAGGGACTGTGCGAGGAGTCTTACATTGTTTATAATGATGGTCTCCGTCGCAGCGAACACATCTTGGATTTCGTCTACAATAGTTTTTTGTGTGCCCATAGTTTTGACATCTTGTACATTGAGGTATTGTGGTTGTAGGACGCCGTTTCTCCACTTTAACGACAGAATGTAATAATCTGTTTAGATTCAGAATCTTCTGTCCATCAGAATTGGTTACTTCTACAGCACATAGAGGCATAGGAGTTTTATCCTTCTTATATAGTCTGTTCACTTGTACAACGGGGTATTTGAGATTGACAAGCTCATTATAAATCTCTTCATTCGTTAGCGAATATGGAACATTCCTAATTACAGCAGATAACTTAGATGCATCAGGTGACCGAAAAGTGTGATATTGCTGATTGAATTGGTCAAGGTGTTTTGTAAGAGAACGAAAATCAGTTGCACTGGTAGTATTGATTTTTACTACCATTCCTTGTTGCTGAGTTGTGAAGTCATCAACCAGAATTGATTCTAAATCCGATACCAGCGTTTGATAATTATTTGTTCCATGTAGAAAGACTGGAGGAATGCGTTCTTTGTGATTTTCTGTTGTAGAGGGAACTTCTTCCTCCATATGTTCCAAAACTTCATATCGATTGTGCACAGGAATATCCGTAACATAACGATTATCAGGCAATGTATTACTTCTTTTGGTAATACTGTTTTCCTTACCTTCATGAGCTCTCTTTCTATCAATACCTGACTTATAGTGTTCCGTTATTTGCAGTACTGCAGGCTTAATTACAGGGCCACAAGAGCTAGAAGTTTGTTGATTGTGATCCTGTATCATTTTTGAGCCTTGGGGTGAAGATAGTGATTGAAAGTGAGGTTGCAAAAAGTTCAAGGAAGATGAATCCACCTCATTTTGTTTGATATTTGAATCACTTACTTTTGTGAAACGACTATATGTTTTAGGTGCCTTTAAAAGTACAGTCTCATCTGTTATTTCAGAGTCTTCATTGGTAGAAAACGAAGAGTGTTCATAATAATTACTACACTGCTCGCTATTGTCCATCGTAGCACTGTTAACTCTTCCTTTCACAGGGAGGGGTTTGAAGGTTAATTTCTGCTGATTTTCAGCCACTATATTTAAAGTTTTATTATCCACTAAGACAAGAATAGTTTATATTCCACTTAAATGAGCACAAAAACAGTTAAACAAAACGATGAACGGAATAAACGCAATAAATATTCTATTCGAATATGCCACCAATTCAACAGTCCCCCTATCATTGTAATTATGATATTCACATTATTAATGGCTGGTGTATCACTGCTGCTTACATAGCATAATTATAGGCTACTTAACAATGCCTAGGTTATGCTTTCTTAATATAAAGCAACGAAAATATGTTAGTTGACAACATCAAGAATACATATATGACTATAGTTAAACAATATTCACACACATATTCCTATGAATTACCACTTTGGACAAGTTTTAACAATTGGCTTGCAATAGAATTAAACTGCATAAGATTCATTCCAAACATATCTACCTAGGTATATTAAGTGGGTGGATTTGATTGAACCTATTGTGCAGATTTGTGTTTACTCTAGGAGTAGAAAATAGTTTTCTTTATCTATTATTTTTACTAGGTACATACATATAAATTGGCGCTGCGCTACAAACCGGAAGGTCGCGGGTTCGATTCCCGATGAGGTCGTTGGAGTTTTTCAATTGGTCTAATCCTTCTGGTGGCACTATGGCCCTGGGGTCGACTCAGCCTCTAACAAAAATGAGTACCAGGAGAAATTCTTGGGGTAAAGGCGGCCGGTGCGTAAGGCTGACAACCTTACCATCTTCATGTGCCGAATGTCCAAAATCTGGGAGCCTCAACCTCCTGGAACCCTCTGGGCCTCCATGGTCTATATTATATATATATATATATATATATATATTGTAACTATGAAATATTATTGACTTCTCAATTTCAATGCCCGAAGAAGAAGAAGAAGAAGAAGAAGAAGAAGAAGAAGAAGAAGAAGAAGAGCTAAATGTTTTCCTTCTCTCGTGAAGAAGTTGGCGTACAGCTGACAACCTTACCACCTTCCTGTGCCGAAGTCGCAATCTGGGAGCCTCAACCTCCCGGAAACCCTAAGGGGCTCCATGGCCTGTTATAGGGAACACTTTACTTTACATATATATATATATATATATATATATATATATATATAAATTATTTGTATAAGGTTCGTATCATCAATATGAGAATTAATTATTTTATACAAAATAGCTTAATGACTGAGATGCTAGCTGCAACTGTGCAAAAACAGAAAGCTCTTGAATTACGATATCAACAGTATTCCTAATCACTCGCTACAGAATCTCTCTCTATATATAAAAGGCTTTGTCCTGACTGACAGGAATCAACGTACAGCCTAAACTATAACAGGTAGAGACTTGGAATTTTGACAGTACCTTCGTTTCATAATGTAGGTGCTCACTAAGAATGGATTTTGAAAAATTCTGATTTTAAATGCCAAAAATCAAATGTTTTTGAGAATACTTAATCCCTTCTTACACAGAATTATCGAATCCGAATCACATTTGACATTAAAACATATTGTTGCCAGTGGGTTTCAGATGGGTTTGGAATTAAATTAAATGGAAGTTTGACAATTACAGTTGGCTTTGTCTATTTTTGTCATACCTTCAAATGAAACTTTCGCGATCGCTTGAATGTTGTAAGCCCTAAAACTTGGACGAAACTCACTATACAGGGGTTTTCTGGGCCAAGGACCTCGAATCTGAGGTCGCTTTTACCAGGCGACGCTATCTAATCGTGGTATGTAGTCCATGTGATTTAGGTGTTAATAAATATAAGGCATAAATCATATAGACCCTAAAACATTCCCAAGATAATAAAATTTTTTTATTAACAGTATTCCTAATCACTCGCTACAGAATCTCTCTCTATATATAAAAGGCTTTGTCCTGACTGACAGGAATCAACGTACAGCCTAAACTATAACAGGTAGAGACTTGGAATTTTGACAGTACCTTCGTTTCATAATGTAGGTGCTCACTAAGAATGGATTTTGAAAAATTCTGATTTTCCTTCTCTCGTGAAGAAGTTGGCGTACAGCTGACAACCTTACCACCTTCCTGTGCCGAAGTCGCAATCTGGGAGCCTCAACCTCCCGGAAACCCTAAGGGGCTCCATGGCCTGTTATAGGGAACACTTTACTTTACATATATATATATATATATATATATATATATAAATTATTTGTATAAGGTTCGTATCATCAATATGAGAATTAATTATTTTATACAAAATAGCTTAATGACAGAGATGCTAGCTGCAACTGTGCAAAAACAGAAAGCTCTTGAATTACGATATCAACAGTATTCCTAATCACTCGCTACAGAATCTCTCTCTATATATAAAAGGCTTTGTCCTGACTGACAGGAATCAACGTACAGCCTAAACTATAACAGGTAGAGACTTGGAATTTTGACAGTACCTTCGTTTCATAATGTAGGTGCTCACTAAGAATGGATTTTGAAAAATTCTGATTTTAAATGCCAAAAATCAAATGTTTTTGAGAATACTTAATCCCTTCTTACACAGAATTATCGAATCCGAATCACATTTGACATTAAAACATATTGTTGCCAGTGGGTTTCAGATGGGTTTGGAATTAAATTAAATGGAAGTTTGACAATTACAGTTGGCTTTGTCTATTTTTGTCATACCTTCAAATGAAACTTTCGCGATCGCTTGAATGTTGTAAGCCCTAAAACTTGGACGAAACTCACTATACAGGGGTTTTCTGGGCCAAGGACCTCGAATCTGAGGTCGCTTTTACCAGGCGACGCTATCTAATCGTGGTATGTAGTCCATGTGATTTAGGTGTTAATAAATATAATGATTTAACTATTATGCTCTTAATTTTTAATTTTTGAAATAATTACCGCGGACGAAGCCGCGGGCACATGCTAGTAATATCATAATACAGTCCCATTTTAGTAATGTAGAGGAGCTGAGAAAGGTGGGAGAGAGGAAAAGACTGAATTAAGAGAGATAAGGGAAAAGAAACCGGGAAACGTGGGAACAGCTACAAAAACTGTAAGAGGAAAGTAGTTTCTCGGAAGCAACTGAAGGAAAGAAAAGAACAGGAATAAACACGAAAACTTTTTCATTTTCCAAAAGAACACATTCCGGAGTAAAAAAAAAAAGTCTTAAAGGCCTACATAAATTCGAATCATCCATTCTGAGCCTTCAGCTGCTGTTACTTCAGTATTAAACTGTAAGAAACGCTATCAAGAACAAAAGATTCAGAACAGGGGTTGCCAAACACTGCACTGTACGGAAGAGAGTTTTAAATTATTTTGTTCCTTGCTAGCTATCTGTAATATCAGTTTTGAACATTTAAGAAGATATTTGTAATAGTTGGTGTAGTGAGGAGGGACTCCGTCATGTTGGAAAATGATTTTTGATGGTAACTGTGATAAGTCATACACAGACCTGGGATTTTACGCTCTAAAAAAATTAATTTAGGCACCTAAAATAGGCTTTTAAAACAAGTAAATAAGCTTTTGAAAGAGAAAATAGGCACTTAAAATATTATTTAAAATGTGTAAATAGATACAAAATAGACTTTAAAATATTACAAAATACATTTAAGCTGTAACATGGTCTTTTGTTTACTGCAAGAAACGTGGTATACCTATTCTTAACAGAATTAACTGCAAAATTAGGCATCACGAACTATATTCACTTAAACAGATGTTCTTTCACTGGTGATTTGACACTAGTCCTTTTTCCTTAATCCTCCCCCTCCCTCGTCAGTCAGCATTCCTTTAACGACAATTGTTTGGAATAATCAAGTCTCTGTGAAAAACCCACCTCTGCTGTTCTGCTTTTCATTGAGGGATGTCCATTATAAGATTGTAAAAATTACAGAAGTTGAATTTTATTTTAAATGTTCAAAATAGGAATCTTAGGCACTAAAATAGTAAAATAGGCTCTAAAGGTCCAAATAGGCATTTTAGGGCACTGTAAAACTCTATAAATGTAAGTGATTTATCATGAAACCTCCACATATTTAAAAAAATTAATGTTATTTCATAAGGAACAAAATAGACATTTGCCTTAAAATCCCAGGTCTAGCCATATAGCTCCAAAATTGTCCAAACAGGTGGTAGCATTAACTGCAGTAGCATTAATACGAGGGTTGATCGAAAAGTAACGCACAATAATTTCTTTTACAAAAAGTTTAATAGGTATACAGTAGAACCCCGATAATTCGAGCTAATTGGGGCTGAGGCTACCTCGAATTACAAAAAACTCGGATTATACGGAAATATCACTAAATCAATGGGTAAATCGCAAATAAATATTTAATGAGCACAATAATGGTTTAAAAATAAATAAATAAACAATATAGTAGACCTACTTACCTGTGTTACGCCTGTATGTATATTGGCAAACATTTCGAATTCGCTACATCGGCATCCTTTAAGGATTAAGTCATACTGTACAATTGACACGAGGTCCCGACAAAGAAAGATCGAACCTAACGGTTTCTGTCAGTCTGTTATAGAAATGCATTTGCAGTCTGAAGACAAGGTTATTTCTGTGTATTATGAACGAAAACCTGAGTGGGACAGTTTTACCCGCATTTTTGTACATGGAAAAATTAAAAGAAAGCTCAAAATGTAACACATTCTGAAGTGCGTAAAACTTACATGCGGACACCGTATAAAAACGGGATTTTACTCTAGTTTTTTGGAAAATTTTAATTTTCTTAAGACCAGCTCGAATTACACGGAACCTCGAAATACCGGGGCTCGAATTACCGAGGCTCTACTGTAATTACAAACAAATGCACACTTATAAGAGACACATATATGCCAGATATCTTGGGTATGTTCGGGAAATTTGTGTGCATCCATTGTTTGGATTGTTCATTTGATTCTGGATTGTAACGAATCCACGTTTCATCCCCTGTCACGATGGATTTCAAAACCTCGTTCCCGTGCCAAGAGACTTTCACCTTTTTCGGCAACTGAAGAAATATCTGGGAGGACAGAGCTTCCACACCAACAAAGAATTTCAAAACACCTCAAAATGCCGTGAAGACCCTTCTCAATACACTGGCGGCAAGCTTATATGAAGAGGGTATTTGAAAGTTGCACCACGCTTCGACAAATGTCTCAATCGGAGCGCGACTACGTAGAGAAGTACCTAGATGGTGTACCTAAATGTTCCAAATAAAAACGTTTTTATTTTCACTGTGGTTTTCATTTCATGCCCCATCGGAGGTTGAAAAAAAATAGCCCTGTATGTTGGTGACTCAAGTATAGGCTTGCAATTAATTAATTATATACGGTTAAATGCAAACAGCAAACACCGTCTTTGTATATGAAAATTAAAATTATAATATTTATTTACTAATACTTATTTAGAGTTCTGATAATATTCATTGTAAATAAATGCACAAAAAACTCTATATAATGCAAGGAACAACGCAAAATGAGATAGGCTAATAGGCCTAATGATAAAACAATGACTTATTTTTTTTAAATTACCTACAAGTATGAAATGTGGAAAAAAAGACCATAAAATTGCCAAAACATGACAAAATCAGGGTGTCCAGTGAGGCAAGCCGAAGAAATTCAAGCATAATTCAAGGGTTTCAAGTCTTGAATTTCCAAAATTTAAAACAATAGCTTTATTTACTAATATTAAGAAATGTATGAACATATGACACAATGAGTGAATATTAATGACTAATATTTCTGAAAATGGTAAAATTTTTGTAAAAACTGTAACTTAAAAAAATTCTCTTCTATGCGATTTTTCCCGACGGTTCACAAAATTCAAGCATAATTCAAGGATTTTTCCCGACATGGAAAATTCAAGCATAATTCCAGATTTTCCCGGCTGCTGGACACCCTGAATATAATGACAATGAATTATTAAAAAACGACCTAAAAGTAAAAATTTGGGGTATATGACCAAAAATGACCCTAAAATTACAATTTTCATAATCTAGGAGTCATGATCAGAATATCTGCACTTGTGGGCAGCATCCATGATGCACCAGTTAAAAGATGACATGTCATCAAAATCCGGGCCCCAGGTCGTTAGCATTGATAGTGACCAAGCTGACAGTATTTTGGATGACCCTGATCTAGCCGAGTAGGAAAAACAATAGAACATTGGAAGTTAACTGGCCTAGCGCCGCGATGACGAGGCGAGGCAACTTCTCCGGCACGTGTGTATTGCGGGAGGTCGAAGCAGAGCTCGGTAGGCGCAGTGGCGGGTTCTCCGGTCTCGCTAACAGCTATACAGAGAAAATAAAACAAGTCTACAACAGTTGCCGGGAAAATAATGAGCACATTTTCATACAAACTGCAGCAGTCCGAACTAACACAAAACAAACAAACTTTTTTTCTTTGTACCTTCCACATTCATTTTGTGGAATAGCCGGTACTTTATCTCGATTCCAGCGCAGGCGAACGTAAATATAAGCAAATTGGCTACTTGCTTCGTTTACGTAAAATTAAGAATATGTTAATGGTTGTAAAAAAAATACTGGATTTATTTACAAAGGTTTATCTTGTGGACGTACTGGGGTTACATAGAAATCAAGCTTATCTGGGTTAAGTTGGAATGTTTTAGAGAGAGAGAAAAAAATTGTGATATTTCCCGTTAACAGCCCAAATTAAGTTGAGGGCATGGGCGTACGGTGAAATTTTGTTCGGGAGGGGTTCAATGTAAAGTAGTCTGAGCTCCATGTCCTTGCGCACATTGTGATTAATACTTTTTTAAATCACTAAACAGTTGTATTGTGAGAATTAATACAATGTAATAAATTAATATACAGCTCAGTCTTTGAAACTGTTTTTCTTGAGATTTCTATCCATTTATCGTTTAAGCTAGATTCTATAAATAAAAACTTTCTTTTGAAAAATTATTATAATACTGTATGGTGTATAGGGCACGTTTTTAAAGTCATCTGTAAATCCACCGGTGGAAAAGCCCGATTAATGCCGATTACTTCATGATAATTTTGTCATGAGCTCGTGTTTACTGTTTGCTTTACAAAAAGGTTGATGGATTTCGGCGGGAGTATTCGAGTTGTCGTTTGACAGATTCCAAAGGGATTTTTGTTTACTGTTATTAAGCTGAAAAACTATTGACACCACAAGGTTTTGAAATTTGAATCTTAAATAAATTACGACAAATCTTAAATAATGCTTTGATATGTACGAAATTGTAAAATATGTAACCGAATCAGAGTATTTTAAATGTTTTTAAACTTCGTTCCATGATTCAAAATAATGCAGATATTTCGGGAGGGGTTTCAACCCCCTCAATCCCCCTTACCGTACGCCCATGGTTTAGGGATATATTAGCAAACCCGGCAATCTCTATTTTCATAGAAGATAAAGATGCTATCTTCTAATGAAAGTTTATTGCATTTCTTGCTGCATATTTAGCGTATGTTTGCAAATCTGAATTTCCACATAAGGGAAAAACTCAGGTTTGAAACACACACACAATAAATACCAAGAAATGCATTAAACTTTAATTAGAAGTTAGCATCTTTATCTTTTATGAAAATGGAGATTGCCGGGTTTGCTAATAGACCCTTCAATTAACTTATAGGATAGGATAGAATGGCCCTTGAAGGGAGGGAGGCGGGTTGGGAACGACCCTAATCACTTCGGCCATTTGGCCCATTGTGCCTACCTTCGGGAATTGAATGATGTGGATGTCCAACGGCTCCCCGTCAACAGACTTCTTTTATTATTATTTTTTGTAAAACATTAGAATACAACATTTTAATGTTTTACAATATTGACAGCTTAAAAGAATTTTAATATTTTATAATATTGATAATTTTAGTAATGAGAAAGCTATTGAGCTGATGCTATAACAGGAACGCTTTTTAAACCAAATTCGAGGGAATAGGTGAAACCATTCTACAAACTATACAACACAATTTATATCCCTTGTAGGAAAAAGGAAATATGAAATTTATCAACACAAAAATCAATGTTTTCAACTATATTTAACTATAAATTTCACTCAATAAGAAATGATTAGCTCAAATACTGAAAAGAAAATTCCTTACACTGTCTCGGTTACAGCAGACAGGAGCAAAACACATATCCCTCACATTTCGTTCACTGGGGCTAATTATTTTACTTGACTATTCTTCTTCTTATTATTACTATTATTATTATTATTTTATTACTATTATTATTCTTGTGATGTAGGATGGCATCCTGTTTATTTCCCCTTTATTCCTCAGATGAGTCATGTGTAGGCTACTGTCTTTCCATCTCGTAGCAGGTCTTCCTCTTAATCTTTTTCCGTCTGGTCTGCTTTCTTGAGCCTTTTTTGCTAGGCGATTGTTTTCCATTCTATCAACGTGTTCTTTCCAAAATTTTCTTCTCTCATTGGTAAATTTAGTTATGCCCTGAATTTGGCATTTGTCCCTAATTACTGTATTGCGTATCTTATCTAATAAAGTTTTCCCCTGAATTGTTCTTAGCACCTTCATATTTTCACATGTGCTTAATATCTGTTTAGTTTTGTTTGTGTCTGCTCTCGTTTCTGCTGCATATGTTAAGATTGGTCTTAATATTGTTTTATAAATGCGCACTTTACTGTCGATCGCCATGTACTTGTTTCTCCTTGACTATTCCATTTTTTTAATTTCCCCAATTTTTTTTCCTTTACTTTACAAAATTCCCTTACCAATTTCAAATTTCCTGACTTTCCAGAATGTGGACACACTGTAAGTAAGCCTACCAATCTATTCTTTCTTTTAAATTTATGAGATGGTGTATGCAGAACATCCTCGCTTTAAGCCAGGATCCTAGCCATGCACTTATGCAAAACAGCCAGGATCCTAGCCATGCACTTATGCAAAACAATCTACACGAAAAAAAATCGGGTGCGTGGAACGCCACGCGACAGAAGTGATATATATATATTTTTTTAATTTTCAATTTTTCAATTTTGGATTATTGGAATTTTTCAATTTTGGATTGTTGGACTTTTTAATTTTGGGTTTATGGACTACTTTTTTAATTTTGGATCTTTAAAATTTTTTAGATTTTTTTATTTTGGTTTTTAGATTTTTTTAATTTTGGACTTTTAAATTTTTGATTTAGGATTTTTAATTTTGGTTTTTTATTTTTAAATTTGTAATTGTGGATTTTTAAAATTTTGGATCTTTGAATTTTTTTATTTTTATGGATTTTCGATGTTTTAGTTTTGGATTTTTAAATTTGGGATTTTGGTTTTTAAATTTTTTAAATTTTATTGAGTTGACTGTCTTCTGTGCAGTCCGTCACAGCCTCGCTACTTTCGTGACGATTTTCTTCGTAACGCAACTTCGGGTTAGCTCTCGATTTACTCCTAGCGCGCCTAAAGAAGTTTCACTTCAAAAACAAACTTCTCAAAATGCCCCGATAAAATCAGACAGTTCGTAGAGTGCATTGTCCAGTGAAGCACCACGTGCAAGAGAGAGCGCGCGGAAGTGTGAAATAAAAACAATGAAGCGGCCAGGAAGTCATGACTATGTCAAGGTTGCTGAGGGCTATTTCTGTCACTAGCGTCCAAGCCTGCCACACTACTGTTAGCATACTTCTACAAAAACAAACAGATTCCATGATATTGTTCCGCTATCTGAAAACCGAGACCTGGTACCAATATGAATGAACTATCAGAAGATAATTTTGAATCAGTGCGGAAGTTGGAAATTTGTTCTAGAGGAAACCCATATACAGGAATATACGAGGCGCGTCCATAAAGTTAGTTTCCCTAGGGCCGTTTACCCAAACGAAACAAAATATCATGGAAATATTTATTGCAACAGATAAAGCAAGTGTTCAGCTATTTTTCAACATATTCGCCACCGGAATTGAGACATTTGTCATACAGTGCGACCAACTTTTGAACACTTGTGTCGTAGAAGTCTGCTGACTGGGATTTGAATCACTGTGTGACAACTATCTCCGTTTCTCTGTCATTCTCTGTCATTTCTTGAGGCGTAGGAAAAGTTGGAAATCACTGAGAGCGAGATTCGGGCTATAGGGTGGATTTTTAAAAACATATCCCATCAAAACTCTTGCAGAAGTTCGACAGGGAGGTGTTTAAACATTAACAATAAACCTGGAACTCGTTCATGAGCCTAATAATGGCTGAAATAATTTCTTCAGCGAGGTGTAGTGCGATTTTTATGGGCTAATCGGCATAACCCAGTGTATGGGAACGGCTGTATGGACGGACCGTAGCAACGTCTCCAGGTGGTGTGCATTCTTCGAAGATGGCCGTGATAACCTTTCATTTGTTTGGTCCCATGAAGAAATTCCTGGCCGGTAAACGCTTTGCGTCATATGCAGAAGTGAAAAAAGCAGTCCGCAGTTGCCTATACTCCAACCGAACGGACTTCTATGGACAGGGTATTTTGAAACTGGTGTCACAATGGGAGAAATGTGATGAGAAACTTGGCGACTATATAGAAAAATAGACAAATGATGTCCCTTCATGAGCATTAGTTTGTAATTGTACCTATTAATCTTTTGATAAAAAAAGAAAAATTACTGTGCGTTACATTTCAATCCACCCTCGTATTCATGTATCTCATCAAAAGAGATGTTTGAAATGACCTCCTCTTGCATCCACACAACACTGGCACCTTTTTAGGAAATTTTCTTTCACGCTCATAGGTTCAGCTTCCTAGGCAGAGTTAATTCTGTGGCTTGGTTCTAAAAGGGCCAATGTCAATTTCTTGCAAAAATGAGATCAATGCATTATTGAGCCCTTTCGTATAATAAAATTGCTATGTTGCTATTAATATAAATAATACAGAAACCTTAAAGGCCAATGTCGGAAGTTATCAGCAAAAAATGTTACTTCTACAAAGGCTTCAAAGTCAGTTATCTCAAAAGCAAGTTTTATGATATTGGCCCTTTTAAAACAAAGCCACAGAATTTCTCTTCTGATATTGTTTTTAAATTCTTCTAATGTATGGGGTTTGACCTGAACATTATCTTAACCCTTTATCTGGTAGATAAAATGAAAATTTATGCCCACTGGATAGGCAATGTTGCTCTCAGGCAATGTTGTTCTCAGGCAACATGGTATATCACAAGTCTAATGGTTATTACCCAGCAATTATACCTCCTATTCGGCAATGGTACCTATAGGCAACAGCTACAATATCCCAGATAACATCTACCAACAATTTAATTCATATTCTAACAGTTAGATGACCGTAGGAAGTGTTTTTGTGGTCCGAATGCAAAAGAGGCTTGCCAGGTTCAGGGAGGTATTCATAGGTGTTGCCTGAGAGCAACACTTGCCAGATAAAGGGTTAAACAAAATAATATGCTAGAGTTTGAAAAAAAATTGTAAAAAAAATATTGTGCGTTACTTTTCGATCCACCCTCGTATCAGAAGCGTCGAAGAAAAAAGGAGGCAAGATTTTGAAAGCTGGAACAGGCAGCATGAAGAGAAGAGGGAAGATTATTGTGGTTCTTAGTCCAGAATGAGATTGAGGGTTACAGTGGGGGTATGTCTAGTCTCCAGTCTGCTCCCCTCATAATGAGACTGGGATGGGCTCCCCTCGACACTTAAATATTGATCTCGATGGAAATGGCCTGCATCAACGTACTTAGCGAATTCCGTAGCGTCTGCCCACCCTCTTTAACCAATTTACTGGCCGGCCTAATTGAATGGACCTTACTCGTCCCATGACGCCTCTTTTGTGCTCAAATCTTCTCATTTGTTTGTGGCCCACTTAAGTTTCATGCTCAGGAAATCCCTGCTCTCTTTCCAAAGGAGTTACTTTCAGATTATCATAGGTAATCCCACGAGAATTTACGAATTTATCTGATGAAAACTCGTCAACTCTAGTTGGATTTATTAAGACTATTCCATGAATAAAAATGTAACGGATTACACAAATAATAATTACTTCCTTGCTTTGTTATATAAAACCAAAACTGACAGCTGCGAGATCATGGCATATTACGAATCAACCATCCATGAAGCGATTCAAGTTACCATGTTAAAACCAATGCTACCAATGGAGGATATTAGATATAGTTAACCTAATTCAGGCAGCAGAACAGGATAAAATCACACGAATTGGCTTGCACCGAATCGAAATTGTGTTTTTAATCAATGTACATTTATATTATTTCAATTTCCAAACAAGTTATGTTGTATAAAATAGTGTGTTTTTATTCTGCTTAATAACAATATGTGACGTGTTAGCCACTGCACGTTGATACCTACATTTTCAGTAATAATCTGACATTTTATCAGATAAAATTACATTCTTGCGAACCGAGGAAGTATGTTATAAGATAAACGATAGAAGATTATTTGTGAACAGCTCAGGAAAAAATCTGATGTGAAAGTCACATAACTTCCTCGGCCCAAATAAAAGTTTGCAGCATTTACGCTAATTATGCTATAAATATCTTATAGTCCCTTCTTTGAATGTTGCGACTAAAGACGCAGGCTATGGAAAAGAAAAAACAAGTGACTGCAAAAATTTATTGAACTTTCCGCTGTTAAGAATAATTCCCGAAATTTATCAAATATTGGCCTCAGATATTTCTTTACTGGGCCAACAGTACATTTTTCTCACTTCACGTGCTTATATAGAATAAAATGCCTTAAATGTCCGCGTACTGAGTTGTTCACCAGGCAAGTTGGTAGGTTACAACCACCCTTCAGAGAATGTTTTTGAAATGGTATAAGCAATCCATGTACAAAATTTAAAGGAAATTGTTTGAACTGTTTATGAGAAAATAGCAAAAAACAAAATATTCTTCATGTAAAGTCCCCTTAAATATAAGAGAAGGTTGTCGCCAATCTTCACAGCCTCAGAAGGTACCTAACCCAAATACAAAATTTTGTTTTCGTACGATTTACAAGAAGCCGTATTGCAAAAAGCACATATTCACAGTGGGTTGCTTATAACTACCCTTCAGAGAATTTGTTCGAAAAAAATGTTTCAAATAAAAGTTTTAGCTCTTGGTACAAGCAATCCATGCGCAAAATTTAAAGAAAATCGTTAGAGCAGTTTTCGAAAAAATCGCGAAAAACGAAAATTTCTTCATGTAAAGTCCCCTTAAAAATAAGGGAAATTTGTCGCCAATCTTCGAATCACATCTTCAGAAGGTACCTGACCCAAATATGAAATGTTGCTTTCATACGATTCTCCGTTTCGGAGCTAGCCTGTTCACAAACTTCCACACAGACACACATAGACATGTTTCCAAAAATAGTATTTTTGGATTCAGGGGGCCTTGAAACGTGTATATATGCTAAAAACTCAACTTCGAATTTTAGGGTCGAAAACAATACTTCCTCTACCTATAGTACCTATGGTACGGGCAGAGGAAGTAAAAAGGTTTCGTGAATAGGTTAGTAAGTCAATTACAGCATAATCTGTTAGTTGACCTCTGATGCTATAACCGATAACTGGTAACATATAAAGCTTAATTTGAACCTAAAAATATTTCTCTACTTAGTTCTTGTGTATGATAAAGTTTTGCAAACAAGGACCTCAATTTGTGAAAAATGTTTATTATTATATAGAGAACAGAATAGTAATTACAAAAATCTGATGTGAAAGTCACATAACTTCCTCTGCCCAAATAAAAGTTAGCAGTATTCACATATCCTTGTACAGAATCGCAAGACACAATTTTACGCTGATTATCCTATAAATACCTCTTCTTTCAATGATGCGACTAAAAGCGCAGTCTATATAACAAACTTATTCTGCCGTAAAATATAATTTCCGAAATTTATCGAATATTTCCCTCAAATACATCTTTACTCTATGCATGGCCAACAACACATCTTTCTCACTTCACATTCTTATACAGAATAAGAGGCCGTGAAAGAGCGCGAATTCAGTTGTTCACCACGTAAGACAAACTTTCTACAAACAGTGGGTGAACAGTGGGTGGCTTGTAACTACCCTCAGAGAATTTTCTCGAAAAAAATGTTTCAAATAAAAGTTTTAGCTCTTAGTATAAGCAACCCATGTGCAAAATTTAAAGAAAATCGTTAGGGCCGTTTTCGAGAAAATCGCGAAAAACGAAAATTTCTTCATGTAAAGTACCCTTAAAAACAAGGGAAATTTGTCGCCAATCTACGAATCACATCTTCAGAAGGTACCTGACCCAAATACGAAATTTTGTTTTCATACGATTCTCCGTTTCGGAGCTAGCTTGTTCACAAACTTCCACACTGACAGACAGACACACAGACACACACACACAGACATGTTTCCAAAAATAGTATTTTTGGATTCAGGGGGCCTTGAAACGTGTATATATGCTAAAAACTCAACTTCGAATTTTAGGGTCGAAAACAATACCTATACCTATAGTACCTATGGTACGGGCAGAGGAAGTAAAAACTTGGCTAGCCTCCTGAATAGTATATTGAAAAACTGGAACATTTTAATATAAACTTTAACCTTTATACAATAATTTAAGCAATTATCAAGTGAAATCATCAGTGGGATATAAGTTTGAAATCAAAGGAGAGAATTGTAAGATAATAACAAGTTTCAATAGATTACAGTCCTAATACAATGATGAAAATTCTGACAATTTTATATACAGCTTTACTCTGTAAATATTATATTTCTGCTTTTATACAGTTTTTGAAGTAAAAAATTTATACATCAGGAGCAGTGAAAAGGTTAAGAAACTTTCTTTAAAATCTTCAACCTTAGATGAAATTGATGAAATTTCGGACCAAATTTTACTTGCGAAAAAAAAAAAGACGTTGGTAATTAAGGGCTAAAAAAAATCTCTATGAAATGAGTAAATAAATTTCAGGGTGGACTCAACCTACCTACAGTAGCAATGTGGCTGGAGAAGATATAGTAAAAGGGGGATACAGTGAGCTGGTGTTACATTGTGATATAAGCACGTGAAGCTGGTGGTAATGTAATGCTAGTGGGGAGACTGTGTAATGATGATGGACACGGCAAGAGGGGACAAGTCCCATCAGGAAACCTCTCGTTGCTCATTTATTCATAACTACAGCTAACTGGAATCGAACCTTAATACCACGATCGGAAATGAGCGGTTGCAGAATGGTACAGGATTACCTGTCGCAATTCACTGATGTAAAGACATGTAGAGTCCAAAGGCGAAGGTTTATATAAAATAAAACCAGGTAAACTGATGTAACAAAGTGCCAGAATGCTTTTGTTTAATCAGTGATAATTGCAATTATGATATGCAAAAAATAAGTTTATTTTGTAATAGATTTCCGAGTTAAGCTCCAGATCGATTCATTAAGCAGGCTTTATGGAAGAAGAAAGGTCTAAAGGTTGATAAGGGTACGTAAAGGAATATGTGGGTAGTGTTATTTGTCAAAGTTACCTCTATTGCAACTTCCAAAGCCGTATATAAACACTGTAAAACAATATGTTGTCATGAGGCATTTAATAAATTCTTTCTAACACAGACTCTAAATTTTGCGTTGCTCCAGTACCGAACAACCAATTTGCTCCAATATCAATAGGCTTCTTCCCGTGAACTTTATAAATGCGTAACTTATACCAAGTAACATGGAAATCCGATAAAGTGTATGAGTTATAGCGTGTACAGACACACAGACGAACATACATTTTCTCGTTCCCTACACAATCTCATAAAGTAGGCCTACTATTCTGGCATTTAATAAAACTGAATAAGACAGCAGCTTTTCTAAATAAAAGCCTCAGAATTCTGGTCGCCAATGGTGATCTGGCGACCTCAAATTTCGCGCACTGTGATAAGTAATGCCGAAAGTTATTTTACCACCTTTGGGTGTTGGAAATTCGATTTTTCCTCATACTAGGACGAACGAGAAATGAATGAAACAAATAAACCATCGCAGAAAAAATAGTATGCAATACTTGGGCGTTAAGTCCGTAACAGCCCTTTTTTAAAATTTATTTATTTATTTTTAACTTTCACTCTTCCCTGTTACAGAGGGCTTTACGACCTTGTATCACAATCTAGGCCTACTAATTTTCAAAGATACTGAGGAAGTGTTTTTATCCGTAATGAGAAGTAAGCCTGCAGGTGCACCTGATCTGAGTTGTAGTATAATATTACGAAACTGGAGTGAACAAGGTATTTATGTAACTATGCAATTGTACAAAAGCAGATGTTATCAAGCACCTGCCAACCTTCAAATGTACCGCTTTTTTAATAACAAGCAACAAACATTTTTCCTATAAAAAGCTGGCGATAAACGGAATGACCTTGGGAGTTGCTCCCCTTGAGAAGACAAGAGCGTCTCGTCTTTAGGGGGAGAGCTATGGTAATGACCAACTTGCATGTGCACCACATCTTATAATCTGATTACTGAAAGCAGACAAACGCGGGTGGGATCGATGTGGACAATCCTTCTTGCTATTTGCCTCACGTCTCTTCGCTGTGGGAATGACTTATTCAAGCTCTCAATCCACACAAACACAAAGGATAAGAAGGGATATTTCTTGTGAGAACAATGAACAAAAAATTACCACACGTGTGTTTCTTCAGAGTTTTTTTACCGCTAAGCTGTTCGCCGCTTGTTTTCTTCCTGAATAAAATAACCATGGGCAACGGAAGTGAAGTGCTGTGTGATCGGATGTTACCTGGATAATAACACGAAAACTCATAGGAATGTGTCCATAACGGAGGTTCTACCCTTGGATTGGATGTTCTTTCTCTGTTTCGTTTTTAAAATCGGTATCGTTTAAAATCGGTCTGTAAGGGGTCACTTGCCGAAACCGCATGAAACGAAAACGTTAGTACTAGGGTTAGGATGTTTATGACCTAAAAAAGTGGAAAATATGACCTTAAAATGACTAAATATGACACAAAAATCCTAAATATGACCTCATAAAAGACGGTGTCGTGCACATTGGCACACGTGCACATCGGCACAGTCGCATTTTCGTGCACATCGGCATAGTATTTTTATCTTGTAATAGTTATCGTGCTCATCGCCACACACCAAGTTTGGGGCAGGGGTGGACATAGAGACTCAAACCTGCAGCCTCGGCTCCAAGGCAGCACCCCTCAGCTACCGCGGCTAAGGAAACCGACCGTTGATATCGTAGATAGGTTGTCAGGTTAGGTTAGGTTAGGTTGGGTTAAGTTAGGATAATTCAAAGTCTCATTCAATCGCAGGCAGATACTTCATTAATGATTTTTAAACAATACAATTATAATATTAACTAGCTTAAAAGGCCCGGCGTCGCCCGGGTTTTGTGTTTTGTAATTCAAAATTAAGTTATGAAGGACTTCCGACTTTCAAATTCTAGGTCCTTATATACGTAGACTATTGAAAATTTGAAATGAAGAAGAACGACTTATCTCACTAAACTATTCCCGCTGAAAACGCTTGATATAGCTTTTTATGGCTCATAGAGGATGTAGAATTTTGTATCCCATCGCTTCTACTCACCAAGCCTGATAGGGGTTAAAATAAGAAGAAATAGAAATTCCGGTATCATAAAATAGTATTGTCTTTGCGGAATATTTTATTTCTCACTCTCATGTTACCATACAACCGTTTCGGGGATGATATTAAAAAGTAAATCAATTTCACTTTTATACTTCCCTCCCCAAAAACCTGCGATATAATAATATAGATTTCATCTTCAATATTTAATTACAGCAATGCATTATATCAATAGTTTCGTCAAAGTCCCATTTCAATTATTTCCAAACATACCTGATACCTATGCCAACAATACACTGTTGTCATGTGAACTGTGATTTGAGTTTCACAATTCTGTGTAAAAAGGGATTAAGTATTCTCAAAAACATTTGATTTTTGGCATTTAAAATCAAAATATTTCAAAATCCTTTCTTAGTGAGCACCTACATCACAAAACGAAGGTACCGTACTGTCAAATTTCCAAGTCTCTACCTATTATAGTTTAGGCTCTACGTTGATTCCTGTCAGTCAGGACAAAGCCTTTTATATATATAGAGAAGAGAAGAGATGTGCACAGTATGTATCTATAATAATAAAAGGAAGTGTTTGTCTTTCTGTCTTTCTAGCAGTTACTGTGAACTCCATTGCATTCAATGCGATAATGTAATTCCAACTTTGTCTGTATGTCCACCCCTACGAAGGGTGTGTGGCGATGAGCACGATGATATTGCAAGATAAAAATAATATGCCGATGTGCACGAAAATGCGATTGTGCCGATTTGCACGTGTGCCGATGTGCACGCAACCTACAAGACGTATTTTCTAAACATAAATGTTCCAATTTAAAAACATTTAATGGCTCTAAATTAATACTTCACATTAATTCAGTCAGATAATCACTTTATAACAGTTTTACAGGTTTATTTGTAAAGAATTTCTAATCTGTTAATGTTTCCAGATAACACTGCAAATGTGAATTGAAAATATATATTAAAAAAATGTCTATTGGAAGTTGCTAACAACTTCACTTCACTTCACTGTCCCTTCACATTTAAGTCGATAATTTAGTGCATATAAGTACTGCATAATTGTGCTCTTTTACCGAATTTATAACTGAAATATGACGTTAAATTACAAATATGACTAAAATATGACCAAGACCATGAAAATGACCAAAATAAGACTTCATATGCAAAATAAAAACGGTCAGATTAGGATAACAAATGTGGAATTCATGTTTAATTTGTGTTTGCGGTGAGAATGGAGGTCAGAATAAAAATATGACATGTCATAAACATCCGAACTCTACTTATGTGATAAATAAATTATTAAGTATCTTAGTTAGCTATTTTATTTAATAAAGAGTGGGATTACTCTGTTTTGACTTTTAAGAAATTCCTATTTTAATAAATAGTATCGACTATTTTTGACATTTTAAGTGCCTTTTTAACCAAAACAAATGCCTGAACTCCTGGGCTCAAAACCAGAACGAAATAGCGATACGATTATCAGGAGGTTAGCTAATCCAAAGCTATGGATGTCATAATGGATTCTGCCATTTAGTAACTAATGAAGTCTCATAATTACCAGGAACGTATTAAGATGTAAAATTTCTACACAAAGCACAATGAGCGAGTTGTTATTTTCACATGTTGCTGACGAAACTAAATAGCACTTAAAAATCTTTATTGCTAATCTCGCTTTTTTTCCCCCAATTCTCCGATACTACTCCTATAAACGGAAAACTTTTTAATAAATAAAAGTTGAAGAAATGTATAAATGTTTGCCTAAAAATAAACAAATATATTAATGAATTTCATCTTAACCAATGAGGGATGAATATAAACTATAACACAGATCAACAGCCATTTTGGTGCCTTAGAATTTATACCTATTCTTGGGTATATTTAGGTCGCTGATGCCAAATGTGCCATTAGTTTTGCCCCATCAGCTTTAGTTTTGTGAGATATGGTATTACCATTATGCTTATTGTCCCATTTTACGTTTGATATAAATAAAAAAGTGCCTACTTTTAGCTTCTAAATCATGTGAAGAAAAAAGCAACACGCTAACATTATATTAAAATTACAATAACAATAACATGGGGTCTTTCAAAAAAATGACATATATTGTACGGTCGTTTATGACTTATGAGCTGTCAATTTGAGGGCCAAAAATAATCCAGCTTTTAGTTTTCTGTACTTCGTACAGTTTTCGTCCTACGGGTTCAAAGTATGGTCAAGAACCTTCACTAGCTATATTATCAAGCAAGATTTTGTTTCGCTAGACTAAGAGTTCACGAATAAAATCTTTATAAAAGTAGAGCTGGTAGAGAAAAACTGCTTACATATTTGGAATAAGCACACTAAATATAAACAAAATCCGGTAAAACATCTGAGGCACTAAACAAAAAGTTATTTTTTGTTGGGCTGTGTAATGTGAAAATCCACCTTACACCTCGTAACGGCGTCAACCTAGGAAGCATGTACTAGCACAAAATTATGAGTGACATTATTTATTCAAGAGAAGTGCTATCTAATATTTTAATCTAAGCTTCCATTTACAAGCACTCATGTAACGAAAACGTTACATAGGGGGTCACTTGCTAAAGCCGCATGTAACGTTACATGAAATAATACAACATCCTGTACCATTTTTTAAACAAGAAAAGGCCGATAGTTCTATTCCAAACATCAGTTTCAGCTAATCTTTCACAGCTTTACGAGACAAGATTTATCGTCGAACTCTTGCCTCTTGGAAGCCTCGAACTAAGGAAGCTTATACGAAGTCTGAAACTGGAGCGAAAGAATCAGAAAGTTTGATAGAGTTGTGCCTTAAAGTTTGGGGAAGCTGTTATGGTATTTTATTTGCAAAGAGCTGCGACCCATTTCCAAGGCACCAGCACAATGGGAAGTGTTCTGTATTCTGCACTCTGCACAGCGCGCCTGCAGACTACGAAATGAGTTCAGGTAAAGCTATTCTTCACATGGACCCAGTGTGTATGTACGTACTCCTTACAGTGTTGTGGATTTTAAATGGAAATACTGCACACGCTTTTGTTTCAAAACCTATCCCTTCCAGCAATCAATTCTTTCTATTGTGATGAATCATGAACAATTCACTGACTTGTACAAGTCTGCAAGCTTTCTCTTTTAATTTGGAAACGGGAGGCGTGCCCGTATTTGCTTAGTAACTCAGAGGTGGATATAACATTCTATTGTAGCCACATCTGAAATGGGATATTACTGGAAGCGTCCTACACACTGTTTCATAGAACTCTTTACACTAACATTGAACTCCGGCTTAGCTCAGTTGGTAGAGCATTGGCGCGAATAGCCAAAGGTCCTGGGTTCGAGTCCCAGTGTCGGAGGAATTTTTCTCCTAGAATATTCTCACTAACATTATTAGTAAAACCATAATGCAGTGCAATCAATACCTCTCTGCAGCTTTGGTTATGTTCGCTACCCACGCGAAGGTTGGTGCTTATGTTTAGGCCAATTACTGTTGATGAGTTGAAAACTGGAATAAGTAATTTCACTGAACCTTTAATCAAAGTTTTCGAATTTAAATTAAACCCAGTGAAACTGTGTCGTCAAGGAAACGGGTAAATGTTGAGATATTTAATCAGAAGTTTTTAATTAATTATATCACTCACCTGGTGAAAGTCTTCATGCGGGCCTCCACGGCCTTGTGACGTAAGCAGATTCTGGTGAGGGCCGTGCCGATTTCTTTGGTCGCCCCTGAAACAAAATAGAAGAACGCTTTTAGAACCTAATTTTATTAATTTTATTCATAGGAGATATATTATTTGAGATACAAAAATGAGTTGTACTGGTACTGGTACTTATACCCTAGACAAAATCAGTTATTTGTATTTATTATATTAAAATTACAGGGCCGAAGAGGAGGGTAAATGGGTTTGGAGAGAAAAAGAAATGTTTACAAAAACTCAAGAAAACCCAAGAAAATTCATAACAACCAATAGGGCAAATAAAAGCTGAATATAGGCCTATGTCATAATAAATAAATGCCTAATTTTCTGAAACCGTAACTTTTTAAATGTACAATCGATGTTTTCCTCAAAATACGTCGATGTTTTCAGGACTATATTAACGTGACATCGATGGTTACCGAAGATGTTAACATCGATGATGAACATCCTTATTTTAACATCGATGATGAACATCTTTGTTTTAACTATCGATGTTCATCCCTAGGTCTTTGACCCACCTTGCTCCTTTTCGGTATGGAATTATTAATGGCCCTTTATTTTATTTGACCCTTACATTAGACAGCTTGGGGTATATGAATGAATGATTTATTCTTGTATCCGAGTTAAACAGAAAGATTTTCACCAAGGGGCGTCTTCATACATATAAGCTCAAACATCGGAAATCAATACTAATATTAGTAAGTAAATATCCGTTTACCATGTTTTACCCAATTTCCTCTAAGCAACTAATTTGTTTTTCCCATTTTATTTTAACTATGTGTAAAAAGTTTCGCAGTTCCTTTAGTGTTTTTTGTGTTTTTTTGTCACAGTTGATTTCTTATATGCCACTTCTTCAATTAACTTAAAAAAAATATTTAAAAACCTAAGTCTTAGTGTTTCAGTTTCGGGACAGCTTAAAACTAGCTACTTTGCCATTGTTCCATGTTGCCTTGTTTTGATGTTCCCAAGATCCCTTATTACTGAAAATTATTCCTAAATATTTTATACAATTCACACGATTTATAACTTTATTATCTGTGCTCCATTTTTCTCCCTTGCTTAGTTTATTTACAGACTAGAATGTTAGCTTGGGGTATATTATACAATAAGATGGGATAATTTGAAGGCGTGCATGGGTACGAACGAGCCAAGTGAGAGAGAGCGTTCAAGCACCTCCTCATACGGAAATTCATCCCACTCTGCAGTCTGTAGAGCTCTCCACGTGTATAACCCAATAAAGCGAACGCACGGCATTTGTAAGGACTCTTTGCGGCTCCTCAATACTGTCCCATGTCCTTCGCACATCTCACAAATCACAAGTGAAATGGAACTGCAAAACTGAATGCCACCTACAAGTGGCAAAACAAGGAGATCTGTAGATCCAAAATTCGCAAATGGCAAGTTCTTTTTTGAGTGCCCGAATGGTATTTTATGAGATTGTTTAGGGACGGGAAAATGTCTGTCCATCTGTCCGTGTGTCTGTACGCGCGAAAACGCAAATATGCTTTATCGGATTTTCATGAAACTTGATATAAGCATTTATAACTTCCATGGGAAGAAGCCTATTGATATTGGACCAAATCGGTTGACCGGTATCGGAGTAATGTCCAATTTAGTGCCTATTTTATGGTAAAATATTAGGAAGAATTTATCAAATGCAAATCAGTTCTCATGACAACATACCGTTTTACAGTGTTCATATACGGCTTTGGAATTTGCAATGCAGGTAGCTTTGACAATCACCACTACCCACAAATTCCTTCACATATGCTTATCAAACTAGACCTTAATATATACCTCGGAAGTCGATTACAAAAATAACTTATTTTTTGCATATCATAATTGCAGTTATCAATGATTAAACAAAAGCATTCTGGCAGTTTGTTACATCAGTTTACCTGATTTTATTACTTTCTTATTTTGTATGGTTTCTCGCATTATATAGAGTTTTTGTGCATTACTTACATTGAATACTATCGGAACTCTAAATAAGCATAAATAAATATATCTTGTTATAATTTTAATTTAGATATTGAAAGACGGTGATTGCTGTTTGTATTTAAGCGTGTGTAAGTAACTAATTACAAGCCTATAATTGAGTGAACAACATGAATGTAGAATAGATAGAAATCTGATTAATAAACTAATATTTTCATACAAAATGTTGAGTAATTTTTTAAGTTTTTGGGGCACTTTTTTGTATTTTTGGAGTCATTTTACAGCCCATTTTTTAGTATTTTAGATCATCAAAACCCGGACCCTACTTATAATATATGATTGAGGAAATAAGGCCGCTTATTAAGTGCCAGTATGGTACTTTATGAGATTGTGTGGTGGACGAAAAAATGTCTGTCCGTCTGTCTGTCCGTCTGTCCGTGTGTCTGTACGCACCATAACTCAAATACGCTTTTTCGGATTTTCATGAAACTTGGAAAACATATTTATAATGTCCATGGGAAGAACCCTATTGATATTGAACCAAATCGGTTCACCGGTACCGGAGTAATGCCCAATTTAGTGCCTCTTTTAATAGATTATGGCGCCTTTCTAATAGAAGGGCGCCATCACTCAAATACGCTGTATCGGATTTCCATGAAACTTGGTATACCCATTTATGACGTCCATGAGAAGTGCCCTATTGAATTTGAACCTAATCTGTTGACCGGTACCGGAGTAAAACCCAATTTAGTGTCTACTTTAAAGGCGCAATAACTCAAATACGCTTTATCGGATATTTATGAAACTTCGTATACGCATTTATAATGTCCATGGGAAGACGTTTATTGATATTGGACCAAATCGGTTGGCCAGTACCGGAATAATGCCCAATTTAGTGTTTTTATGTTAATATATAAGAAGTCGGATAACTCAAATATGCTTTATTGGATTTTCCTGAAATTTTGTATACCCATTTATAATGTACGTGGAAAGACGTCTACTGATATTGGACCAAATCGGTAGACCGGTGCCGGAGTAAAACCCAATTTAGTGAATATTTTAAAGACGCGATCTCAAATACGCTTTACCGGATTTTTATGAAACTTGGTATACACATTTATAATGTCCATGGGAAGACGTCTATTCATAATGGATAAAATCGATTGACCTGTTTCGGAGTAATGCTCAATTTAGTGCCTATTTTATGGTAATATACGTATTCGAAAGAATTTATATAAAAAAATGAAAATCAGTTATCTTGACAACATAGCCTATTGTTTTATAAGGCCTTGGAAATTAAAATACAGGTAGCTATGACAAAAAACATATTAATTGACATGCGCTTACCAACTAGACCGTTAAAATGACCCAGGTGGCCGAGATGGTAGACCTTTCTTCTTCCCTAAGCCCTGCTTAATGAATAAATCTGGAGCTTAACTTGGGAATCAATTTAAAAAAAACATATTCTGCATATCATAATTGCAGTCATAACTGATTAAACAAAAACATACTGGCACTTTGTTACATCAGTTTACCTGATTTTATTACATGTCCATATTTGTAAATTACCCCCTCATCGGAAAAATGAAATACACAGACATTGGAACAGAATAGGTATATAAGCATTCATGAACCACAGATTATTGCCTCTGTTGGACATTACTTGAAAAATTCCTTTGACACTGGGACTTTAACCCAGGACCTTTGGCTATTCGCGCCAATCTTCTACCAACTGAGCCAAGCCGGAGTTCAATTCACAGGGCCAGATGGAACCTCTCTCCTATGACTAATTGCCCTAATGGTCTACCTCACAGACAGACAAGTTATGTGATAACTTATGCCATAACTTGTCTGTCTGTGAGGTAGACCATTAAGGCAATCAGTCATAAGAGAGAGGTTCCATCTGGCGCTGTGAATTGAACTTCGGCTTAGCTCAGTTAGTAGAGCATTGGCGCGAATAGCCAAAGGTCCTGGGTGCAAGTCCCAGTGTCGGAGGAATTTTTCTCCTATAATATTATCATTGGAACAGGAACTTTCGCACTCTGCTTTACTCCCTCACATATGGCTCTAGACTTCTTACAGCTTTGGGTTACACATAATTACAAATTTCCAATTCAGAATTATGTGGCAATGTTATAACAACAATCTTAACGAGCGAACATTTATAGTACAGGGCATAAGAGAAAAGTCAGGTTATGTAACAAAGGGACATAACGACAATAAGAATGGGTGAAAGCTATGAATGCCAAGTTCAATGCATGACATAACTGAACTGGACCAAACGTCCGTTCCCAGGCTCCGCTCACTTCCTCTCATTGCAATATTAATTCCACGTCTCCTCTAACACTCTAACATAATATCCCTTCAACACAAACTAAATCTGAAATCTCTCTCTCTCATACAGACCCCAGTCTAAATTTTCTGGTAGGCAGCCGAAGGTAAAAGAAGCAGTTATAACGGTAGATGATATTGACCAATAACGTTTAGCAATTCCTCGTATATAGACCAATCACGGCCGTTTATCTTACAACATTCTTGTAGGAATCGCGAGGATGCAGTTTTATCGAGTAATGGTCTGTTCGTTACTGGACAGGTAAGCTTCAGTGTGCAGTGATTAATATGTCACATGCTGCCATTAAGCAACACGAAAACAGATTATTTTATACAACATAACTTGTTTGAAAATTTAAATAATAGAAAGTACATTGATTAAAAACACAATTCCGATTAGCTGCAAAACAGTTCCTGTGCTTTTATTCTGTTCTGCTGTTAGCTTACGTGAATGAAGTTAACTGTGTCTTATATGCACCACTGGTAGCACTGGTCACAACATGATAACTTGAATCGATTCATGGATGGTTGATTCATAGTGTGTCGTGATCTCGCAGCTGTTGGCAGTATGCTTTTTAGTGCAAAAACTCATACTGACCCATATATGCCCAGAACTAATAAAAATATTTAGCGAACTGCACAGTAAACAAAGGAAAGAATAAGTTACGATAATATGAGAGAGCCAACAACAAAGTTCGATTCGCAGGAAAGTCAACCTGTCGAGACGGATGAAGAGAAGAGACATACTTATAATGTTTAACAGTTCCTTTTTTAAAATAAATTTATAGTTAGATATATATCGAAGTGAGAGATCTTTTGATAGGAGCCAGAGACACTATATCAATGAAAACTGTACAATCTGTAAAAATAATTTGGTGTTTTTTTTAAAGATAATACAGTTTTATGTTTAACATCAGAAATAAAATATTTCTTCTAATGAAGAGGAAGGGGGAAACGTCCCCATAACCAGAGGTGTACATATTCTGATTTTAGCTTGCCTGCCCCTTTGAAATTCTGTAACCAGTCACAGCGTTTAACTTGCTTGACTTGAAAGCAAGCCAGATTACAACGATGATAAGAAATGCTGTCGCTATGAGTCATAAGCTCTTCATAACCTGATGGGTTGCACAGGACCTAAGGAAACTGCAAGACCTGGCGGAAAGAATATGAAACTGGGTATAGCAGTGCACTGGTAAGTCGTGCAGTTACGTAGTTGAGGAACTTCAGATGTATTTAGAGAATTTTACCCTGAAGGAAGCCGAGGAGAAACTAAAATGTGGACAGTTTTAATTAATTATCAATGAACAAAAGTACTAGTCCGGCATGGGAAAAATTTTCAAACATTTTCGAG
Source organism: Ectobius pallidus (assembly GCA_964059195.1). NCBI lineage: Eukaryota > Metazoa > Arthropoda > Insecta > Blattodea > Ectobiidae > Ectobius > Ectobius pallidus. The sequence goes on along the minus strand of CAXKWD010000007.1, from coordinate 163,095,380 downwards.
AAAACATCATAAAATCATTAATAACAATAACAAAAATCCCTTTAGGCAAGCCTACAAGCTGAGGTAGATTTCGAAGTGCTTTTGTTTTAATTTACTGTCGCTGCGTAGCACTCTTCTTCTTTAGCCTTAGCATGACAAACCCGCAATAATAACTGCAAAAAAGAGGAAAGAGAACTTTTTCAAACATTCAAATCTCGCCTTATATGAGAACTATCAAGAAACTAGTTATTGATTTGTAGAGTACTCATCAAGAGCTTTTCAACGATACCCCACAAGACGTAGTTTCGAAAATTTCGAATTTCCATCCCCATACCCCCACCCCCACTCGTACTCCCAAAACCCCCGAATCGTTGGTGTCACTGTGAACTCCATAAGGAGTACTCTAATTTATTCAATCAAAGTTTCCCTCTATACTTCATAGGGGCCGAGATATAAATGTTTTAAAATTTCAACCCCCTCCCCCGACCACCCTCTTAGGCCAATTTTGCTCATTAACGAACTTGTCTGAACTATTGGGCCTAGAAATAACATAATAAAATTTGATTCAAAAATCTTGAAAATTACGGCCGCTAGCGTGTAAAGATATATATGCATATATATAAATATATATATATATATATATATATATATATATATACATATACATATACTGTATATAAATATAAATATCACAATTTTTTTAACAGGCGGTGGTTTCGTACTTAGGGAGGCATGAAACGTAACGATATGAACGAATTTTTTGAAAGTCATTAGGTAGATTTTTCTTCGAAATCTACCTAATAATAAAAATAATAATTGTGTTAAGACGCTAAAACGATTTTTAATACTTTATCGACCTTTTATTTATCTGCATGGTGAATTTCTTCTACCAGCATGTAGAAAAGCAAGAAAGTATTACCTACTGTTGTTTAGCTGATAGGAATGTCGCAAGCTTATTCTGACTTGCCTAGGTTGGGTTTGACCTGACCCATCGGGCTTAAAGAAACCTGCCTGCTTCCTAGCTATGACGCTGGCAACTTGCCTGCCTGGCGTTCAAGCGGGTTTGGGCAAGCTAAAATCGAGATTTGTACACCTCTGCCCATAACACTAGCAGCATTTCCCCTTTGGATGGCTATGCCTATGCGCTGCCTCAGGTATTCAGTGGCGCGAGGATCGTTAGTAATGGACTGCAGATGTTTGCCCAATTCACTAACGAAGGCTTTGGCTTCAGAGCACCAGGGACCAAAGGTTTCTACTCCGAAGACGACAAAGATGTAATTATCGATTATAGCACGATATTTCGACCTCTTTAGCTGGACAGCGGATTCAGCAGCAGACCCAGCAAGTTTACAGGTGGAGGATAAATGGGATGGTGCTATTGTGTCTACACATGTTGCGTCCCACATCAAGGATTTGCCTTGTCTCCATGGAATTAGTGTCAAACCGTCTGGACGTTTTCCATCAGAGCGGCTGATACCTATGGGTTCCAAGATAGCCGGCACTCCAGCAGAAGTCAAAGCTCTTTTGATGATGTCGTTCAAGGCAGAATGCCTGGAGAATCTGCCAGAGCTCTTGGAGCAGCTCAATGCATGGTGACCATAAGAGTCAGCAGAGGCCCCACAAACACAAGTGTGCTCCTGGCAGATTTTACAGCCTAGACGTAGTGCTCCAGCAATCCGAAATGAGCAATTATCCATAAGTGTGCCAATTTGAGTAGATGGTATGGCCGAGAGCCAAGAGCTTGCTTCTTTAGCTTGAATTGCATGGAAACGTGCTTGATCCTGAAGGGAGTCCATACACGTAGTTAATGATTTCAGGATACGAGTAGAGTTAATGATGTTTTTTTATAAAGTTTCACGCATTAAGAGGTTCCCTGGCCAAATAAAAAAATAATTAAAAAATAAAAATAAATAAATTATACAACCATGGTTTGTATCTTTCCACTACTATTCCACGCATACGCCGCGTGTTTGATAATGACCAATAACGTTCAGGAATTCCTCGGATATAGACCAATCACGATCGTTTATCTTATAATATCCTCCTTCGAATTGCAAGTATTAAATAATTCCAAAAACATGGAAATCTGCTTAAAGTGACAGCACGTGTTTAAAATTTCAGAACGAATAGAATTTGAATTATTATTATTATTATTATTATTATTATTATTATTATTATTATTATTATTATTATTTTTATTTTTTTCCTCCAGTAATAGATTTGAATTAATTTTCTCATATTTGTATTTCTTATTTTATAGTAAAGGAGCAGGTAACGTAGTTTCTAGTGGAGAAGGCAGACAATGGTGAGAACGGATTAACGGGTGAATGTGGGGCGTCAAGGCCGGTGCGGAAGGGTCCCGTTATAATGCATCAAAGGGAATTAACTGGCTTGTTGTACACCACAAACAAGGACAATTATTCTTTGTCTCACCATGTCAATCAACTGGTCTGTTAATAGTCATCTCATCCCCAACACAACAAAAGGCACACCAGTAAATAACGTGCTAATAAAGACGTATGTACAACACTCCAAAGCAGTTTATAATGTACAGAACAGCTGTACAGCTGTTCGTAAAGGGAAGCTGTGTAATCTCTCTACGATATTCCATGGCCCACGTTATGAAGTGTCAGAATGGTACTTTATGAGATTGTGTGGGGGACGGGAAAATGTCTGTCCGTCTTATTGATAAATTTCATTTTGGATATTTTTCTATGAGGGAAATATATAAGTATCTTAGAATATTCAGTCTTATACCCTCAAAATATAGAATAGTGAGATGCCGTCTACCAAGGATGTGGGGGCAACCTTTTACAAATATCTGTTAAGTGAATTATCTGGCAAGTCAATAATTTATTATAAACAATTTAGATTACATGCATTGCGGAAAGAACACACTTATTTGTTAGTTTTTAGTATGGTACAATATTGTTTGAAAATTTTTACACTTTTTATACGTAAGTAACTTAGGATTAAATATAAATTGTTACTTGTTATTACACATGAAGCAATATATCAAGAATATCACTTGTTATATAGTCATAAATTATTTGCGTCGAATATGATGGCAAATTCAGGTCAGCTTAATATTTTCTAACGTGTCTTTATATAATTAAAAATTGAGTTCATAAAATTACATGTATCTATAAAAAATGAATGTATCATACAAGATATGTGTGTTAAAAATTATATACACTTGTGTCACTATCCGTCCGTCTGTCCGTCCGTCCGTCTGTCTGTAAAAGTACGCACAATAACTCAAAACAAGTTTTATCGGATTTCCATGGAACTTATAACGTCCATGGAAAGAAGCCTATTGACTATGGATAAAATAGGTTGACTGGTATCGGAGTAATGCCCAATTTACAGCCTATTTTATGGTAATATACTAGAAAGAATTTATCAAATGCAAAACAGTTCTCATGGCACATACTGTTTTACAGAGTTCATATACGGCTTTGGAAGTTGCAATGCAGGTAGCTTTAACAAATAACACTACCCACATATTCCTTCACTTAAGCTTTTCAAACTAGACCTTTGTATTTAGGTAAGGCCTGCTTAATGGACCGATCTGGAGCTGAACTCGAATATCGATTAAAAAATAACTTATTTTCTGCATATCATAATTGCAATTATCACTGATTAAACAAAAGCATTCTGGCACTGCTTCGAAAAACAAAATTTCTCTGCCAGTTTTTTCACTCATTACTCGCAAACGAACGCGAAAATTACCGGCTTCGAGATTCATTCGGCCACCCTTCGGTCCATCTATGTTAATTTCAGATCTCTGCGTTCCCTGGATTTGGCTGGGGATCACGCACAGACAGACACTTATTATATAGATAACTTCAGCTCTGAAAGGGTGATTTATTCTTTGTCAGCTTTCTTCCGGGTTATAATGACCTTCGTCACGCGTATAAAAAAATACTCTACTATAAAAATTATTCCTTATTCTTTTCTCTGCTGAAGTGGGAAACAATGGAACAGTACGGATAATATTTTTCGAGTAAAGCACAATTAAAGTAGGGAAAAAATGTTTTTTACCCCCTAAGAAAAGTATGGTATTGGATTTCTTGCTTGTTTATTTCTTCTTACTACTGAAGGAACACGTCGTTAAAATCAGCACAGCTTTACCATTTCCACTCTGTATACTAAGCATGCAAGATTTCACTACGTTATTCAAATAGTTTAGAAGTAATGAGGGAAACGGAAATTAAAAATACAAGTTTCAAAAAATGAGAAAAGAACTTAAAAAGGATTTCTGTTGGATGCATTACGTGGCACGCCCTCTCAATTTAGGTCACAACTCAAAAGTAATAAAGAAATCTTAAAACATTTCCCTCTAAAAATAAGTCATTCTACTTTAAAAAAAATAAACAGGAAATTGAAACCTATTACAATCTCAAAGCAAGATACCCTGAGACGGGAACCTGAAGGATTGTACTCAAAACTGTACGATCGATTTTAATACCAACCGAAGACCAAAAAGCGATACCATGGCTACCACCAGATTTTATTTTTTATTTTTTAAGATACGTAACAAGTTCTAATATCCTTCCTCGGATCGCGAGGATACAATTTTATCTGATAAAACGTTAGCTCGTTACTGGACACGTAAGGCATCAACGTGCGGTGATTAATACGTCACATGCTGCCCTTGAGCAGAATGAAAACACATTATTTAAACAACACATCTTGTTTGGAAATTGAAATAATATATACGTTGATTAAAAACACAATTCGGTGAAAGCCAGTTCGTATATTTTATACCTTTTTTTATGTAAGCAACTATCACTACGCCCTCCATCTTGTGATGCACGCAACTGGTAGCATTGGGAATCGATTCCTGGACTGTTAATTCATCTAGTACGCCGTAAACTTACGGCTGACAGAATATTGACAACAAAGTAAGAAAATAATTTTATTTTCAAAATCCATTACATTTTATTCATGGAATAGTATTAATAAATCCTACTCGGGATTAAGAGTTTCATGAGTTAAATTTTCTCGAACTTCGTTCTCGCAAATATACAGGGTGTTTCAAAATGAATATCGGGGTTTTAAAGCTTTGTAGAATTAAGTACATTTAACATACAATTATAAATAATACATCAAAAGAAAGAGCAACTCAAACAGTTTTTCCTACAAGTGTTCAATGTGAGCACCATTCGTTACACGGCACAGATCGATAGGAGAGTTCTTCCCAAACCTTGATCTGTGTGTCTGGAGTAATTGTTGCAACAACTGCTTCAATCCTGTGTCTTAAATCCGGTGGGGCAGTTGGTAGTGGCGGCACATACACTTGATCCTTTATGAATCCCCGAAGGTAAAAATCACATGGCGTCAAATCAGGTGAACGTGGAGGCCATACGAAAAAAGCTCTGCCATTGGGCCCCTTGCGGCCAATCCAGCGGTCGGGACAACATCGTTTAACCATTCGCTAACTGAGTGATGCCAGGTGGTGCACCATCTTGTTGCCAAATAAAGTTCTCTGGTGCAGCTACTTCCAATTGAGGAAAGAGCCATAGTTGTAGCGCATCAAGATAACAATTACCAATTACACTTGCTTCAAGGAAAAAGAAGGAAATACGGAAAGCACGTTGCACTGTTGCTACAGATTCCGCCTTTGCATACTGTAACACAGAAAAAACTTTCTGCTCAATAGTCGCCATCTTTGCTACTAGCGCTTTCTAATGGGATGCGGAGGAAACAGTGCATGCGCACAGGAGTACCAACAAAACTGTTTCAGTTGCTCTTTCATTTGAGGCATTATTTATAATTGTATGTTAAATGTACTAAATTCTACAAAGCCTTAAAACCCCGATATTCATTTTGAAACACGGTGTATAATAAATTCGTAATCTCTCGTGGGATTACCAATGACTATTCCACTCATACGCCACGTATTTGATATTGACCAATAACGTTTAGAAATTTCTCGGATACAGACCAATCACGCCCGTTTATCTTACAATATTCTTGTAGGAATCGCGAGGATGGCGTTTTATCGGGTAAAATCGTCTGGTCGTTCTGGACAGGAAATCATCAGTGTGCGGTGATTAATACGTCACAGCAGGAAAACAGATTATTTTATACAACATAACTTGTTTGGAAATTGATATAATAAAAATGTACATTAATTAAAAACACAATTTCGATTCGGTGCAAGCCAGTTCGTGTGCTTTTATACTGTTCTGCTGTTAGCTTACCTCAATTTGGTTAACTATGTCTTATACAGTGATGGGAAGTAATTGAGTAAAAGTAATCGGATTACAGTAACAATTCTTTTTTTGGTTCCGTTTACTTGTAAGCAATACTTCTTTTAAATTTAATTTCTACTTGTAATTTACTTTTGGAAATAAAATTGTAATTGTTACAATTTAGTAGTCATTAGTATTAGTATCATTCTCTTGCTATATTGTTGTCACTAATGTTTTTGCATCTAATATCCAAATTAGAGTTAATATTAACAAAAAGTTACTCAATGTTTCTGAAAATATTCTCATTGATGTGTCTTTTTTTGTTTTTTTGTTCATTAATAATTTGGGCTTGTGCCCAAAACATACCAAAAACAAAGAATTTTTAGGTACTGCCATTTTGTAATGTAATTGTAATTCAGCCCAATTACTTTCTTTTTGTATTTTTCCCATCACATATGCACCATTGGTAGCCCTGGTTACGTGGTGACTCGAATGGATTCATGGATGGTTGATTCATAGTAGACCGTGATCTCCCAGCTGTTAGTTTTGCTTTTATACAACAAAGCACGAAGGTTATTACTATTTGTATAATCTGTTACATTTTTATTCAAGGAATAGTCGTAATAAATCCAACTCGAGTTGAGTTTCATCAGATAAATTCGCTCCTGCTGCGCAGTCGCGAATCTATCGATAAACTCATCTCTCGTGGTAATTCCCAAGTGACTTTTTCATCAGAAATCCAAACTCAGATCCGAGGCTTCCCATAAGAATTGTATTTATCGAAGAGTGCTATAATCCGGATTGTGAACTGGAGAAAGCATTTGTAAGCACGTGCGAATGAACACAAGTTACAATGGCAGTGAGAATAGTGTTTCTGATAGGAATCGAAGACGAGACAGGTTTTCAAAACTCAACATCTTTGACACGGTTGCCGATTTTAAAACAGGTTATATTTAAGATTATGCACTTCACTTTTATTGCTTCTTGATTTGGGTCAGTGGTGACGTGTGTGTTTTATGGGTAACTGTCCCGCTTCGATTCCCATTATGGCCCAGGTTACATTTCAGGTTTCGATCATAGAACACGTGTCAGGAAGAAAATGTGCAACTGTTATACTATTTCTCTTTTGGAATAAAAGGAGTATCCAGTATAAGAATATGTATATTTTAGGGCTGAAAATCGATTAGAATTTCTAATCGAGTTAACGCTTGACTTTAATCGATTAATCGACAAACAGGTCGGTATTTTAAACGAAACCAAAATGAACATTTAATATTGTTTTACACGTTTAATAACTACTACACTACAGATAATCAGAAGAAATCCTGAATTAATGAATACCATTATTAGTTAACTACTGAAAAAAATTATACAAACTAACATTTCCAGGTTACTTTTTCAGCAAGACTCGAGACACACAAGTTTCTTGACATTTGAATGTTCAAGAGACAATCTTAGTTTGTTTACAACAATACCGGCTCACTAAAAACTCTCTCACTCGGCGCTGAGAAAGGAGTTTGGTCATTTGACCCATTTATCGAAAAACGTTTTTTTCAGAATTTGACTAAACCGATTAATCGGAAAACGTAATTGATCGACGATTAAATGTTTAATCGAATAATCGGTACAGCCCTAGTATATTTACAACCAATCGCAAGTGTACATCGTCGTAATTTTAGTAGAGTTTTATATTATTTTATCACTTTCATTTTATCGCACAAAAGTGAACTTTTTATGTCAATTAACCAAACATCTTCATATCTCTAGCTTTCATTAAAAAGTGATGGGTATATATAAGCTGCATATGAACAAAAGGATATAAGATAAAAAATATAATCGCTTTTAGGTGAGAAGAAGCATTTCAAATCTCGTATAATAATAAAATCAGGTAAACTGATGTTAACTAAGTGCCAGAATGCTTCTGTTTAATCAGTGATAATTGCAATTATGATACGCAGAAAATAAATTATTTTTGTTATCGATTTCCGAGTTAAGCTCCAGAACGATTCGTTAAGCAGGGCTTACGGAAAAAACAAAGACGTGAAGGAATATGTGGGTGGTGTTATTTGTCAAAGCTAACTGTATTGTAACTTCCAAAGCCATAATTATATGAACAGTGAAAACATTTTGTCAGGACAACCGATTTTCATTTATTAAATTATTTATATATTATCATAAAATAGGCACTAAATGGGGCATTACTCCGATACCGGTCAACCGATTTGGTCCAGTTTCAATAGGCTTCTTACCATGGACGTCATGAATGCGTATACCAAGTTTCATTAAAATCCGATTAAGCGTATTTGAGTTATGGCGCGTACAGGCACACAGACAGACGGACAGTCATTTTTCCATCCACCACATAATCTCAGAAAGTACCATTCTGTCACTTAATAAATATAATATCAATAGTACGATATTATTTGAGCAATAACCAGCTGATGAAGATGAAAACAGGAAAAAGTAGCACGCAACGCGACTATCGTCGATCGATATATCGATTGTTTCACAAGAAGCTGGCAAAAAATAGCGTGGTTTTATCCATCTTCGTGATTCTATTATTTATTACACGCTTAATTATGTCTACATTCGCTAAATAATCACAATAAATAGGAACTCGAAATCCGGAATATGATAGCTTCAGTTTCTGGAACTAGTACGATAACATTCTCCACGCTACTTAACTGTAAGGACTACTGAACAACCCTCACAACCTTATTTAAGGGCTAGATCACTGTATTTTTTGCATATGTTCAGACCATTGCCTTGTATCGTGTAGAATAGCTGTGTTAGTGTTACAGTTATGTCCTTTTCTTCCAGCTCAGGTGTATAAATGGTCATCGTCGGAACATCAGAAGAATGTGTACTCTCTAAATACACTGACTCTGGATTTAACGCACAGTAAGCGACCCTCATTAGGAAGGGACTCGTTGTGAAACCATTCCGCAAAGTCAGCCCGGGTTTCGCGTGGTGGAGTGAGAAAAGGCTTTCATGTTTTGGAAAGAACTATACTTGTTTTGGTTTATCTGGCAGGCATGAAGTCAACAAAGTGCATGAGCAAGGTTCCAATAAATATGAAATGAAGGCACTGGAAGCTTTCCAGGCTCATTAACATTCTAAAGATACCATGTCTAATAAAAGAGCTCCTTATTTCACGATAAAGTTTCAAAACCATTTTTAAAGAGATATTATGTAAGAGAATCCGATTCTCGAGAAGTGACTTCATGTGATAAAAGATGGCTATTACATGCAATACCTACGTGAGCTTACTAATTCAACTTGGCTTCCAAGTTCATGTAATTGCTTATGTAAGTCGTGAACTGGATCAATGAATCTTTCATCGCCAAAATGTTAATCGCCGTTACATGTTTTGGATTTTTGCCAGATTTCACCAACAGGTGAACGAAGAATCTATTTTGTATTAGCTAATCACACTTGAGTCGGCATGTAGTCTTCCAGGAGGGATTTTAAGCTTCCCCAGCTTAGATTTACCAGTACGGCACGCTAAAGAACTCCAAACCAAAATTAGAGCCTCTGGACAAAATTCCTCGGCTCTTGCACGTCCAAGTAAAACCTTAGTTTCCTGCGAGGGTTGTAAGGCGATGGGCTTACCATCTGTCCCTCTGCTCTCCTCTCGGAAAATAAGCGTAACCAAATTAGTCTACGTACCGAAACCTCCACTTGGAGAAGCCCTATGCCCTCAGCTGCGGGGGGGAGCCTAGAAGGATGTACAAATATGAATCATATTTGCCCATGTTCGCTCGTTTATAAAATCGATGTTGAATAGGAAAGTCGTACTTGTATATTTCAACATACAAACACACGTAAAAATAAAAATAAAAAAAAAAAATAATAATAATAATAATAATAATAATAATAAGTATAGGCATATTATAATATGAGAATATTAGGTCTATAGGAGAAAAAATCCTCTGACACTGGGATATGAACTCAGCCCGGTGACAAAAATCACTAATTAGTGTGCTTCACAGTACTGCATATGGCATAACTTTATCAGTGAGGTAGACCATTAAAGGCCTTAGGAGAGAGGTTCCATCTGGCGCTGTGAAGTGAACCGTGGCTTAGATCAGTTGGCAGAGAAGTGGCACGGATAGCCAAAGGTCCTGGGTTCAAGTCCCAGTGTCAGAGGAATTTTTCTCCTTTAATGTTCTTTAAAAATAACAGAAGTTTAGTATATTCTCTTATAATATTCTACAAAAATAAACAGAAGTTATTTTCTGCAAGGGAAAAATGTTGTAAAGTGTTTTTGTGATGCATGTTAGCGATAATTAGATATTAAAATGGATTTACTAACAAATATAGAATTATACACATGTATGCACTAAGCCATCGATATATTATTTTTGTTGTGTTTTACACTTTTCAAAGCGAAAACTGGGACAATACAAACGAGTGAGGTATTAATAGAATTTTTTCCCCCACTCCGGTTGGATTATTTTTCATACAGTTGAGTTTTAATAAGGATTTTAGCTAAACTGATTAATTAAAATTGTTCATAATTACATCCTTTTTTGATGTAGCCTACAGTTCAGACTTTGAAACAAATGAATACCAAACTCATTAGCTTCGTAAAATAAAATAAGTAAAATAAATTAATAGTACTAGTAATCGATTTATTACGTTATAATACAAAAAAGTGTTGCATGGTTTAAAGCCAGTATGGACAGTTAAATCCTAACAGCTTATAGGATATATGGAAATGTTAAATGCACTTAAGACTGGCACAATTTTGTTTCAAATGTAACCAACCTTAATGCTGATTGAAACCGGAATTAAAGAAGGAATAATAAGATTATTTCTATCAGTTCACTATAATTAGATAATCGTCGGATTATCTCAATGTATCTATCCTTAAAATACTTACTCAATGGCAAAAGACAATTCCTAAGCAAGTTAAAGGAATATTATCTATTTTATGGAACCCGAAGGTTCATTGTCGCGCTTACCTGAGCCCTCCATTCAACCCTATTCTGTGCTAACTCCATCCAATCATCCCTCGCAAATCCTCCACTATTGTCCTCCCACCTACATCTAGGTCTTCCAAGTGGTATTTTCCCATCGGTTCTCCCAGTCAATATTTTTGAGCCTGACCTTGAAATACGATGTTTATATGAACGTATATAATTTAAAGGCAGCTACCCGAAACGAAATGTTTTTCTAATATATTACCATAAAATAGGCACTAAATTGGGTATTGCTCCGGTACCGGTCAACCCATTTGGTTCAATATCAATAAGCTTCTTCCCATGGACGTTATAAATGCGTATACCAAGTTTCATGAAAATCTGATAAAGAGTTTTTGAGTTATCGCGTGTACACACACATGGACAGACGGACAGACATTTTCCCGTCCACCAAACAATCTCAGAAAGTACCATTCTGGCACTTAATAACAACAATAACAACAATAATAATAAAGATTGCCGTATTTTCAGATTTCCCGTTATTTCGCGATACAATAGGCACTGTTCCGTTTATTAGCATACACAAACATGTTGGGCGGGGTACATCTAATAAAAGTCGTTTTAATGCAGGTCTCTTTAACTATAGGTCTGTGTGCATCACAAGGTCAGGTGTGTCGTGAGATGCGTTTCCCAGAGGTCCATGCTTTGTCTGCTTTGATGCACCACAACGCGGATGTTACGCTCGGCCTGGTTCCTACACATATGGAGCAAGGCGCTATGTCCGAGCTCCATTCCCGGTGGGACCATATTGACGACACGTCCATGTTGATTTTTTATTAAAATTGAGACCGGGAGTACAGTTAATTATTTGATAAATGCATTATTACCCAGATGCAATAAGAGCAAGTAAATGTTAGATCGAATTTGATGATAATGGCTGAAGGAAAACATCCCAAAACATTCATGATCCCGAAATTATAAGAAGGGAAGGTATTTGTTAATGAATGTAATTTGTAAATTCCAATGTATGAACAGGGGTATAGTCACTGGCCCAGGAACCCTGGGTTAAAATAAATGAAATGCAGTAACTCCGCCTCTCAATATTTAGGTTTTTGAATTATATTATTATTATTATTATTATTATTATTATTATTATTATTTATTTATTACAAGAGATATTACAAGAGGTAGGCCTATTACATTTAGTAATACACCCGAATGAGCAAGACTGCTCGTGCTCGGGTGCCGTTTCAAAAATATCAAAGTGAAGAAAGAGGAGAGACAAAGAAATAGAGTGTATAATGTGCTTAACTAAAAAAGAAAGTAAAACAAAAACATTAAACATAAAAACATAAATACATAAAAGGAGTGAAACAAAAATTACTTAAAAGCTAAAAAATTACAAAAAATTCTTTACATATCTATTAAATTTAACAGTGGAGTATGCTGAGAGATCAGGATTTTTTCTGATAATTGAGTTATAGAAGCGCGGTCCAAAATTAATGCTATGCTTTAATCCTGCCGATGTGAGACATTTGGGTTCTAATAGGAGTAAATTAGTATTTCGTCTAGTTTTGTAGATATGATCACTGGAAGAGTATTTTATACGATGTTTGTGAAAATATTTTAATATAGAAAATTGGTAAATTTGGTCCAAACTTAAAACATTAAATTCCGAAAATATTAGGCTAGTTGGGTAATCAATGTGTTTTCTTAGACAGATTTTTATTATTCTTTTTTGTAAAAGGCAGAGGGGCTTAAGGGTAGTTTTCGCTAATCCTCCCCAGACGAGAATGCCATATTGAATAATGGACTGGAAAAGTGCTAGATAAACGGAACGTAAAATAGTAATGGGCATACAGTGGCGTAAAATGACAAATTTATGAATTGTTCGGCGTAGTCTATTACAGATGTAGTTAACATGGTGAGACCATTTAAGGTGTTGATCAATAAAAATACCCAAATATTTCACAACGGCTGTTTCTTTCAGTGGTAAGCATTTACAATTCACATCAAAATTACAATTATGTATTATTAAATTTAAATTTGTACATTTTTTCCGCGCTATCTGACCAGTAGATGTTAATGAGAAAGGAACTAATGTTGATTTATCCACATTTAGTGACAGAAGGTTATAATCGAACCATTTTTTTATAATTTTCATGCCAGTATTAGCGTATTTCATCAGTTTACCTGATTTCATATATATGGTTATCTTCAGTGATGCATAGTGAAATGTTAAATAATATTTAACATTATATTTATTATATTTTTATATTATTGTATTGCTACCTAGACCTGTGACCGTCGCCGGTGTGCCGGAATTTTGTCCCGCAGTAGTTCTTTTACATCCCTGTAAATCTACAGACATGGGCCTGTCAAATTTATACACATATTAATGTCATCGACCTTGCCCGGCATCGAACCCTGGCTCTTTGTAATATCAGTTTACCTGATTTTATTTCTTTACATCTTATGCTCTTTTTGACACTAGCATGTAATAGAGTGCATTACTAAAAATATGATTTTTCATAAAATTCCGGGTCTTAACTACTACAATAACTTACTATCGATAGCGTGAGAGCTGGGTTCTATTTCCTTGAGCGGTAGCCGATCCACAGAGTGGAAACTAATTACCAGTTGCTCCAAGTACAAGTGCAGTGGGTGAGATTTAATTACACAGTAATGTAAGGCACAAAGCGTCACCTCACAGCGAAGGAGATCAATGAGCAAGCCGCATCCAGGACGGCCTTGTGTAGTTAGAAGTGGAAAAACTGTTACAGAAGCGCTAGAGCAAGAAGTGCATACAGTTTACATGATATCTAACTCCACGTGGCCTAGTGCTGATTCCTGCCATAACCCCTCGTTACATTTTTCTTAAGGTATATCTCTTCTCTATATATATATAAAAGGCTTTGTCCTGACTGATTGACTGACAGGAATCAACGTAGAGGCTAAACTATAACAGGTAGAGGCTAAACTATAACAGGTAGAGGCTTGGAATTTTGACAATACCTTCGTTTCATAATGTAAGTGCTCACTAAGAAAGGATTTTGAAAAATTTTGATGTTACATGCCAAAAATCAAATATTTTTGATAGGGATGGGTCGATACCAGATTTTCTCGATACTCGATACCGATACATAATTTTTTCCTCGATTCTCGATACTTCGATACTCGATACCGTCAACATTTCCAGTTTCAATAAATAGGTACATTAAAAATGAAAAGTTGAGAGAACTATATAATACCAACTAAATTAAGTGTGCATATTTAATGAGACAAAATTTAATATCATCAGTAGCCTATAATTATTTTTAAACTCTACATTAAAACTAAAATTAGCTTTTGAAACAGTCCACTTACAAGTTTTTGATAAAAAATACTAGCATTCTCACTTAATTGCAGAATTACCGAAGTATCGTAAACGTACCGAGCGAGTTTTCTGAAGTATCGCTCGATGCCGATACCATGCAAGTATCGAGAGTATCGAGGTATCGAAAGTATCGAGGACCCATCCCTAATTTTTGAGTACACTTAATCCGTTTTTACACAGAATTATCAAATCCAAATCACAGTTGCATGCATGGCAACATATTGTTTCCAGTGGTCTCAGATGGGTTTGGAAATAATTGAAGTGGGACTTTCACAAATTAGAAAAGTTATCAATAGAGAAAACAGCACGAGGTATGGTAATATGTGACTTATATTATTATATCGCAGGTTTTTAGGGAGGGAAGAATGAAAATGATATTGAATTCCTTTTTAATTGCATCCCCAAAACGGTTGTATGGTAACATGAGAGTGAGAAATAAAATATTCCGCAAAGACAATACAATTTTATGTTGCCGGAATTTCTGTTTCTTCTTATTTGAACCCCTACCAGGCTTGCTGTGTACAAGCGATGGGATGCAGAATTCTACATCCTCTATGAGCCATAAAAAGTTATATCAAGCGTTTTCTGAGGGAATAGTTTGAGTGTGATAAGTCGTTCTTCCTATTTCAAATTCTAAATACCTATATTTAAAAATTGAAAAATTGAAAGTCCTTCATAAGTTAATTTCCAATTACAAAGTAGAAAACCCGGGCGACGCCGGGCCTTTTAAGCTAGTACACTATATGCGTTTGGAATGACAAATTTTTTTATTTTTATTTACGACTCCATATTGAAGCACAAACTTATTAGTTTTCGGAAATGTATCATTAATGACCGTAACTTGATGGTAACAACGTTTGAATAGAATTGAGAGGGACAGACATGCATGTTTTTACTATGTTAATTTTCAAAGTATTTCAATTTCTAACAATTTATAACATTCAATTCTAATATACCTGATCAGTAAGCTATCTGAACATGATCAATAATTAATATACAGAATGATAATGAATAACCCCGAAATATTTTACCTGTACGAGTATATAGAGGGGGCATAGGAAAGCAACTTTGATCAGGAGATTTTTGCTGTATGACGTAAAATGTATATGCTACAGAGCATTAAATTTACTACAATTTGGTGCACATAAGTCAATATAATAAGCGAAATAGGGTTAAAATTTTCATTAAATTAACTTCATCCCTTCTTAGTGATGAATAAAAACCTGATTCCTAATCTTTCACCAACAGCTATATCATAATTTAGAGTTTTTATAATCTACGAATCTAAAAAAGTTGCTTGTCTATGTCCCCTCTATAGACTATTCACAGGTAAAATGCTTCGGCGTTATGTAATCATTGATACCCTGTATGTAACAAAAAAAATATATATTTACCTCCTAGGCGAAAAAAAGGAGAAAATATGTTCCGTTTGTTAAGTAGCTATAAGGGGGGACTATACCGAAATATTTATTTTCCACATTTTTGGGACTAGAGATTTGATTTTTGGCGTATGGAGTCCTCTCAGTGTTAATGCACTCTCTCAACTTTCCGTCTTCTATCTCTTATAGTTTTTTTTAGTTATTGTTATTTTTTTAATTACTCATTTTATTACACATATAAAATGTAACTCCTTTAATATGCCCTAATATACACAAAAAATATAAAAATCCTCTTTTATGTATAAAAAGGACCTTCATTCCAGATTTTTCAAAGAGGGTTTCACTTAAAAACGAAAATAAAATGTGACAATATTATAATATTTTGCAACTATACATAATATATACATATATATTAATTAATTACAATCCTTTAAATCATAAATATAAAAAATTCACAACTACCAAGTAATTCAGCATAATATAAGTTAATGATAAAGTGGGCAAGCTTTTAGCCTCTTAGCATCAAAATCTGATGAATCCATAGCATTTTTTAATTAGAAAAATGTTCAGAAAGAAGCAACTGAGAAAAATGAGTTTTACAAGCATTTAAAATGACAAGTAAAGAGCTTTCAAGCGCCGTAGGGCGTTCAAACTTCGCAGGCATATAAAAGAGGCATAAAGTAAAGTAAAGTGATCCCTATACAGGCCATGGAGGCCAAGAGGGTTCCAGGAGGTTGAGGCTCCTAGATTTTGGACATTCGGAACATGAAGGTGGTAAAGTTGTCAGCCTTACGCACCGGCCGCCTTTACCCCCAGGATTGCTCCTGGTACTCATTTCTGTTAGAGGCTGAGTCGACCCCAGATAACAGAGGCATATAGGGATCTAATTTTTGCAAAATTCGAAGAAAGTCAACTTTTCACCAAAAAATGTCATATTTTCATTAAGACGAAATGATAACAACGAAGTCTAAGAGATAAGCTTTGTAACGGGAGCCCAGACGCAGAGAATTGGCTGAGAGATAGAAGTCTCTCCCCTAGTCGGTGCGCTACATTGATCCCACACAAAGTCAAAATACTGTAGCGTCGCCCTAAAGTGGGCCACGAGTAGGGTGTGTGTGAGTGTTAAATGCAAGTGATCAATAAGTGGCATGCAGTTCACGGGAATATGATCACTCCACAGCGAATTCCTGTAATCTTGCTGACACGATCAAAACTTCCATGAACTCCTCTGTTGATACCTCTTCTGCATTTTCCACAAACTCATGCCTTTATCAAACCAAACAAGATTCAACCTCTCTTCTTAGGAAAAAATCAAATTTGAAACTCAAATAACTTCCTCTTCAATAAAGTTATCCTCTCTGTATGACATTCTCTTCATGTAAATTGGTTGTAAAAATGAAGAGAATGTCATTACCAGGCTACATCGCATCCCCGAAGGATACATACTCCAAATACAATATGAATAATGTCATCTCGTAACTTTCTGAACCGAATACAAAATTTTGTTTTCATATGATTTTCCGTTCTGTAGCTGGGCTGTTCACAGACATCCACACAGACACATTGATATACACACACAGACATGTCTTTGAAAATAGTATTTTTGGATCCAAGGGACCACAAAACGTGTATTTATGCTAAAAACTCAACTTCGAATTCGGGGGTCGAAAACAATTCTTCCTCTACCTATAGTAGGCTACCTATGGTACGGGCAGAGGAAGTAAAAATCTGATGAGAAAAGTCTAATTCCCTCTGCCCAAATAAAAGGTTTGCCTCTTAATATAAGATATTATGTATGACATTATTTTCATGTAAATTGGTTGTAAAAATGAGAATGGTTACCACATCGCATCCCCGAAGGATACATAACCCAAATAAAATCGTATTAATGCACCTATGTAGCTTTCTTTACTCCAGGCATGGCCTATACATCTTTCTCACTTCACATTCTGATATAGAATAGGAGGCCGTGAAAGAGCGCGTATCCAGTTGTTTGAAACTTATACAAAGTTTTATTGTTCACCAGGCAAGCATGGGTTTCTATGAACAGTGGCTTATATGATCACCTAAAATTGTTTGAAAAATGATATATAAAATTACCCTATATTTTAAAGAAAATGACTTAATTATTTTAAAAAATGACCTAAAACTGATATTTAATTTATAAAAAAATATTATTGTACACACAAAGTTATAGACTAATTTGTACATAATTGTAAAAACTGTACATAGCTGTAATGTTGTGAATGTTCTTTTCTCACGGAAATTTATACTAGCACTGAGGCAATGGCGAGTCAAAATTTGGCATTTCCTTTTGTGGTCTGCCGGATTATATTATTGTTTATTGAGGATAAACAGTAGTTTGCACTCTCAAATCCAAGCAGGTGGCAGACTCTGATGCCAAGTCATTCTAATAAAAATAGTAATATAATACAAAATTTTGGCATTTCTTTGTTCTCTTTTCCGACTGAGACTTGACAACACTTCAACACCGAATTTTTCCTTCTTGCATTAAACAAACAACACTTCAACGACGGCCCCGCTAGCGACGTAAAAATTTAATACACTCAATGTAAATACATGAAAATGAATAAATAAGGAAGCAAATTACACGAAAATTATAAAAAATATGACGTAAAATTGAAATAAACGCCCTAAAAACATGTAATTAAAAAAATGACCTAATAAAAATGCATTTCTATAATCTAGAGGCCATGATTAGGATTTATCTACAAGCTGGCAATGTCTGTGCAGCATCAATAAAAAGATGACATGTCATTAGAATCCTTCAGAGAATTTTGCGAAAAAATGTTTCAAATAAAAATTTTAGCTCTTGGTATAAGCACCTCATGTAAAAAAAAAAAAAAAAAAAAAAAAAAAAAAAAAAAAAAAAAATTAAACGATCACGATCAATGCACAAGCAACTAGGATGAACAGGGGAAAATGCGAACTTTACCCAGTGCTTTAGTTGGAAAATATTTTATGGGGGTGCTCACCTTACTTCAAAATTTTCCATATCGCCTCATACAAAAGAGTTTTAAAAAACCGAGCACCTTATCAGGATAGCCAACATGTAATCTAAGGAGAAAGTAATTATTGTAGAAATGCGCACGAAGGTGAACATTAGAACGCATGTCTATTGCGAATTTAATAGTGTTTGTCATTATTAACAAATACACTCTCTTATTGAATTGGACATTTAATAAGTATTTTAGGACAATATTGTTCCTGTACTGCCAGTACGACGTACCGGAGCATATCTTTTTCCCGGTATGGCAGAAGGAAAATAATATTATACCGGTACGCAGTACCGGTGCGTACCGGCCCAACTAAAGCACTGACTTTACCGCGATAACATTTTGGCTATAAGAATTAAGAGATTGGAGTATGCTTTGCTTATTAACTTATTGCCAAAGCAAGTATGGCGTAACAAGAATTTCTAACAGGACAATTTTCACGAATGGATGACCACCTAAACATTCCACGTTTAAAAAAAGCATGTGTTAATGACCAGAAAGAAACAAGAACACTTAAATAAATCACTCAGTTATCAAACGAGAATTTAACGAGGCGTTGGAGATTAATAGGGTTTTTACACTAGGCCTGCTGGAAAGACATGGAACATTTTTTTAATTACGGCAGGCGCCACTTAGTCCAGTCACCAGGTACTTTTGCCTGGAAAAAGGTCCTAAGTTAATGATTTTTTAGTATGTTGTATATGGGTATTCTAAGGTGTAGAATCCAAGTTTTCCAATTCGAGAACCTTGTGCTAACTTCAGGGCAGCCGAAAAACCCCGAATTTTTTGGGCTTTTTTCAATGTTTTCGTTATAACTCCTAAACAACGCGTTTTATCTGAAAATACTCTATTATAAAAATTAAAGCGCAATACATTTGCTACACTTTGCACTGCTTAAACTTTTTTTAAGTCGAATACGTACCGAGATATGGAGCTTCGAAGTTTCGAGTTATTTTTCAAAATATTGAAAAACTGCAAAAAATGCAGGATTTTCCCTAGTAACTTTCATCTTTCAATATTGCTATATGAATAACGTTCAATAACCTACACAATAGAAACCCCACCCTTATTGAGATGTTCTTTTCAGAATAAAGAACACAATTCTCGATGTATAAAAATGAATTTTATAAAAATGTATAATACATGTAATGATATGTGGATATATTAATTAAATACAAAATATGTAAATTATTACAAATTAGTCATTCATATTAATTCATGAAAGCCTTGATCTCTTTGGTCCCAATGGCAAGTCGGCATCATCTCTCAGTGATTCCTCTTCCTCCTGAGCAATGATCTCATCGATGACATCATCCTCCTCGTCGCACTCAATGTCTGTGTCTTCCTCGTTGATGTCGGTTTCAGGCGAATTCTCACAAGCATTTCCTGCACAATTCTTGCAGATGGTTGAGCATCGGAGTCCTGCTTTTTTGCAGCTGCAAGCCCCGGTGCTACACCCTTTCATGCACTCGCAATGTATCATGTGCAGCAACTTTCCTGGAGCTGCATCCATGGTCGTTGTTATAGGGATCAGCCCTCGTTTCCTTAAAGTCCAGCCCCAAACTGACGGTAACTTTTTGTAGCCCAGCCACATCTGCACTTGCAGATAGGTACGAAAAGAATGGTAACGGGCAGCGTCTCGTGTAGGGTGCAATCTGGCAAGGTTGAATTTGGATTTTGACACGGAGTTGGAACATATTCGGTACCGAAGATCATCCAGAGTATCTGTGTCCATGTTACCACCGTACAGTATCACAAGAAACTTTTCCCCTGCTTCCGAAATTTGGCATGGTGTTGCTTCGTTATCTTTGAAAACACTAACGATGTCAGACAGAGAACGGTTTTTTTCATACATAGTGAAAACTTTCTTCTTTCCTTGTCCAAATGGGTTTGATGTAGTGTCACACCCGCTTGCTGCATGAAGGAAAATAATATCCTGAGTATTGTATTTGCACGAAGCTGGCGAATACAAAACACTGGGGTATTACCTCTCCCACTCTTTTGGAAATAAACATACTTTTGAGAAGAGCCTAATGCAGCCAGCAATACTAAGAGATCGATGTCTTCACCTATGATAGTAACACTATCGAAGTCAGAGGCCTTAGATATTGCAGTTTTCACTATCATGAACTCAGCATCTTCTATTGCCTGCTTAACTTCGATGCCCTTTGCTGCCATTTCAGTCATCAGTATTGAAATAAAGTTCCTCTTGTTCGTGTCATTGGACAAAAATTTTTCTTGCGACAATGTAACGGCCGTTGTTAACGAAAATACAAATTTTCTGGACGATTGCAACAAAGCAAGATATCCATCACTAAGACATCCATCACTAAGATATCCATCACTAAGATATCCATCGAATTCTACTATGGCATTATACGGTACTCAAAGAGTTTCTGTACCTAGTCCACGTAGGTCTTGCACACTGACTCGAACGTGCGTGATGTAGTCTTACCCCATGCAACCTTATGCAGTCACTTACTACACATTTTCTGCTGCCAAGGTCTGGTAAGGAGTGAATGCTGAAATGGCAGCAAAGGAGGACATCATCGATAAGATCATTGCTCAGGAGGAATTACTGAGAGATGATGCCGATTTGCCAATCGGGAGCAAAGAGATCAATGCTTTTATCAATCAATATTAATGGAAATTTGTAATAATTTACACATTTCCTACTTAGTTAATATATCCACATATCATATGTAGTAAAAATTTTTATAAAATACATTTTTATGTATCGATTATTACTTTATTCTGAAATGAACATCTCATTAAGGATGGGGTTTCTACTGTGTAGGTTACTGAACGTTATTCACATAGAAGTGTTTAAAGATGAATGTTACTAGAAAAAATGCTCCATTTTCGCAGTTTTTCGATATTTTGAGAATTTTTCAAAACTTTGAAGCACTTTATATCGGAACATATTTGGTTTTAGAAAAAAAAATTTCATGCCCTTTAACTTTTGTAATGGAGTGATTTATGCTAATATGAAATTATTGTTTAGGAGTTATAAGGAAAACACTGAAAAAAGCCCCAAAACGTCGGGGTTTTTCGGCTGCCCTGAAGTTCGCACAGGGTTCTCAAATTGGAAAACTTGCATTCTACACCACAGAATATCAAGATACAACATATTAAAAAATCATTAACTTCGGACCTTTTTCCAGGCAAAAGTACCTGGTGACTGGACTATAAACCGTTCCACGGCCTTCAAGGAAATCGCCCAACAGAACGTCCTGACGGGGGGGGGGGATGATGTTAAATTTATTAATTTAGATTCACCTACCATTACTACTATTATTATCCAAAAAGAAATGTTGGAAGATGAAATTTACTAGGGAAAATCCTGCATTTTTTGCAGTTTTTCAATATTTTGAAAAATAACTCGAAACTTCGAAGCTTCATTTCTCGGTACGTATTCGACTTAAAAAACGTTTAAAAGTATGCAAATTGTAGAAAATTTATTGCCCTTTAATTTTTATAATAGAGTATTTTCAGATAAAACGCGTTGTTTAGGAGTTATAAGGAAAACATTGAAAAAAGCCCCAAAATTTCGGGGTTTTTCGGCTGCCCTGAAGTTAGCACAAGGTTCTCGAATTGGAAAACTTGGATTCTACACCTTAGAATACCCATATACAACATACTAAAAAATCATTAACTTCGGACCTTTTTCCAGGCAAACCCAATTTTCAGTACCTGGTGACTGGACTAACTGTCCTTTTACATAAATTGCAAAACTGGCAATATCATGCAAATGCGTTATGCAATAAGAATGCTGACCTCGATACAGCCTCGCTATAGCTAGGAACAAGTCCACATGTGGAACTGTATATAGCATCTACTGGGACAGATTATGAGAAAGAGGATTTCCACATACGAGGACAATGCTCTCGCCCTTATGAAATAGCATCTCTACACCACAGCTTTTGTGTTGACTATTGTGTGCAGTGACCTACCTTCAAACAATAACAGTCCACTCTACTACTAGTACTACTACTACTACTACTACTACTACTACTACTACTACTAATAATAATAATAATAATAATAATAATAATAAGGTAAACCGATGTAACTAAGTGCCAGAATGCTCTTGTTTAATCAGTGATAATTGCAATTACGGTATGCAGAAAAGATGTTATTTTTGTAATCTATCTCCGAGTTAAGCTCCAGATCGATTCATTAAGCAGGGAAGAACAAAGGTCTAAAGTTTGATACTTAACATTAATTCATACTCGTATACACTAATATGAGAAATTCTAAAAATGTCAACATTTCACAAAATGCACTGGCAAAGAACTCCGCTTAATGTACGTAGGCCTAATTTTGTATAAAACAGTATTCATTTCAACTTGATCAACGAAATAAAAAAACATCTGACTAGTTTCACAATCATATGTGAAGGAATATGGCATAGCTAACTGTATTGCAACTTCCAAAGCCGTATATGAACAGGGTAAAACAATATGTTGTCATGACAGCTGATTTACATTTGATTGATTTTTCTAATATATTACCATAAAATAGGCACTAAATTGGGCTTTACTCCGGTACCGGTTAACCGATTTGGTCCAACATCAATAGGCTTCTTCCCATAGACGTTATAAATGCGTATACCACGTTTCATGAAAATCAGATAAAGCGTATTCGAGACACACGGACACACATTTCCCGTCCATCATACAATCTCATAAAGTATCATTCTGGCACTTAATAAAGAGGGGAGTGCTTATTTAACACACCAAATGCTGTATTTACTGTGAAAATAGGAACTTTATAATCTGGCCAATACTGTATGGCTAGAGATAAAGAACCAAGACCAACGATTTAGTAAATACATTATTCATAATTAAAATTCTTACTCTGAATTTCGGTCGTGACACGAGTTAATCAATATTCAGTTTCACTAAAACATGTTAAACTATTATATTTTCACACATGGAAAACGGTTTCAAACAAGTAATCTGTTTACGTTTTCGCCCATGCACGCAACGCTTTCTCGTAGGCACATTCCTTCAGAGTAGGTTTCACTATTGTTCATTATATCAGTTTATTATTATCATGCATTCCATTGCAAACACATACAAATATTCTAGGTCATATTTAACAAGGTTTTTTTTTAAGCATTTGCGTGTGACAAGTGAACTTAAGATTCTGACATCCTGCTAAATTTCTTCTCAGCTGTGCAGAGATGAGATAAGACAGGAACTACTGTAAGAACTGATTTAAGGGGATTATACTGAGACTAGCTTAAAAGACCCGGCGTCGCCCGGGTTTTGTATTTTGTAATTGGAAATTAGCTTATGAAGGATTTTCAATTTTAAATTCTAGGTCCTTATACAGGCATTTATAATTTGAAATAGGAAGAACGACTTATTACACTCAAACTATTCCCTCAGAAAACGCTTGATATAGTTTTTTATGGCTCATAGAGGATCTAGAATTTTGCATCCCATCGCTTGTACAGTGCACAGCAAGCCTGGTAGAGGTTTAAATAAGAAGAAACAGAAATTCCTGTAACATAAAATTGTAATATCGAGGCGGGAAATTTCCCACTCTTATGTTACCATAAAGCATTATCACTTTCATACTTTTCTCTCCAAAAACCTGCGATATAATATAACAATATACACATTACCATACCTCGTTTTGTTTTCTCTATGTCCAGGGTAGAGAAAGTTATGTGATTATGAATTATTTTGATAACATCTCTTATTTGTCAAAAGTGCATTTCATTTGTTTCTTCCAAGCCCACCTGATACCATTTGGCAACAATATATTCTGTGATTTGGAATTGATAATTCTATGTAAAAAGGGATTAAGTATTTTCAAAAACAATTAATTTTTGGCATTTAGAATCAGAATTTTTCAAAATCCTTTCTTAGTGAGCACCTACATTATAAAACGAAGGTACTGTCAAAATTCCAAGTCTCTACCTGTTATAGTTTAGGCTGTACGTTGATTCCTGTCATTCAGTCAATCAGTCAGTCAGTCAGTCAGGACAAAGCCTTTTATATATATATAGAGATTTCGGCATTGAAGAAGAAAACTCATTTTTTGTACAATTCTTCACTTACTAAGTGTTAGAATAGTACTTTATGTGACTGTGTGGGGGGGCAGGAAAATGTCTGTCCATCCATCTGTCTGTCTGTCTGTCTGTCTGTACGCGTGGTAACTCAAATACGCTTTATCGGATTTTCATGAAACTTGGTATATACATTTATAACGTCCGTGGGAAGAAGACTATTGATATCGGACCAAATCGGTTGACCGGTACCGGAGTAGTGCCCAATTTAATGCCTATTTTATGGTAATATATTACAAAAAAATTATCAAATGCAAATCAGTTCTCATGATAACATATTGTTTTACAGTGTTCATATAAGTTACGGCTTTGGAAGTTGCAATACAGTTAGCTTTGACAAATAACACTACCCACATATTCCTTCACATATGCTTATCAAACTAGATCTTTGTTCTACCGTAAGTCCTGCAAAATGAATCAATCTGGAGCTTAAATCGGAAATAGATTTAAAAAGTAACTTATTTTCTGCATATCACTGAATGAACAAAAGCATTCTGGGGCTTTGTTACATCAGTTTATCTGATGTTATTCTGCAACAATTCAGCTTTAATTTTTTTAAAATTAAACCTCATCATTTATTTATAAAAAAATATATATATTAAAATTATCATGGAAACAGCATTCCAGTCTCGAAACGTGACTGCCATTTTGTAACTACCCGTATATTTAATTTTGAAAATAATATGTAATTGCAGAAGTAGTCAATAAAGAGCATGTCAGAATACAATGTTACAGAACATTGCTGGGGAGAAAATTAATGCATTTCACCTTTCCCGCTACTTTGCTGGACGCGGATTTACGAGTACTATAACTCGCCGTACACACTGCAGTTATGAATACGAGAAGTGGGTATGCAAGTTTGATGGGATGTCAGTGTCATGACAATCTTCAATACTATATTATAGCACCACACCAGTCTCTCAAATTAAACTCGTCGTCCCCATGACAACCGTGTCTAGGCAACTCTACCTGGAAACTCGGTCAATATGCGCACCTGACTCATTATCACCGCCTATAGTCGCAATTAGACTACAAGATAGCTCCTTACTCACACCAATTGCCCTCTAAAATAAAACGTTCAGGGACTACTCTCTTCGTCATCAGGAGCAAATGATTTCCCACAATACAAGCTTTCTGTCCGGGTTTTTGGTACATTTGGTAAAAATTAGTTATTGCTTACTTTCGTCTGACTTTACTTATTTTATCCACGGGGGAAAAAAATAACACAGACCAACAGCCATTTTGGTGCCTTAGAATTTATACCTATTCTTGGGTATATTTAGGTAGCTGATGCCAAATGAGCCATTAGTTTTGCCCTATCAGCTTTAGTTTGTGAGATATGGTATTACCATTATGCATATTATCCCATTTTACGTTTGATATAAATAAAAAACAGTGCCTATTTTTAGCTTCTAAATCACGTGAAGAAAAAAGCAACATACTAACATTACATTGCCATTACAATAACAATATAACATGGGGTCTGTCAAAAACTTGATACTATCACTTATTGTTTGGTCGTTTATGACTTATGAGCTGTCAATTTGAGGGCCAAAAAATAATCCAGCTTTTAGTTTTTCTGTGCTTCGTACAGTTTTCGTCCAACGGGTCCAAAGTATGGTCAAGAATCTTCATTAGCTGTATTATCAAGCAAGATTTTCATTCGCGAAAGAGGTTATAAGTTAATGGCACTCTATATAAAAGTAGAGCTTGTAGAGAAAAGCTGTTTACATATTTGGAATAAGCAAACTAAGTATAACCAAAATCCGGTAAAACATCTGAGACACCAAACAAAAAGTTCTTTTTTGTTGGGCTGTGTAATCTTTCAATGAAACGAGCTCTTTTTCTTTTACTGCTTTGCATGTTTTTCCGCCCATTATTACAACCTATTTATATTCCTTTTTTTTTTTAATTTTAATTTCGGGCTCCTAGGACCTCGGAGTCTGCGGGGCTTTCAGTTACACACTGATTCTACTGCTAATTTGCATTTTTTGCCTAGGGTCCTGCCTGAGGTGTACTTGGACTCCTCTGAGCGGTTTATAGGGATTCAAATCCACTGCTCAGTTGGAAAGGTAATGATAAAACATAGTCTTTTCTAACAACATTTTCCCACTAATGTTGACAGGCCAGGATGAAAATTACAGTATACTGTATATAAATTTTAAGTACAGCGATCACCATATTTCTTATTTACTTTATAGCGACAGCTCTGATGTATGTGTACACCGTTGAGAATTTATTATTCATATTGTTTGTGTCGATATTCATCTATCTCGTCGACAGGCGGTCTCCAAATGCTAACAATAGCACTGTTTTACAATATTATAATTTATGAGAACCATAAACTGCATGTAGGCCATCCTGACATGGGATTTCGTTTATTTACGAGGGAATTTGAGTTGCTTCATTGCATATTTCATCCTCATGCTAAGATATTAATAGGTGATAACAATACAACTAATATCAATCATATCAGCAATAATATCAATATTAATACTGATATCAGTAATAAATAATATTATTATAAAAGTATGAAACAGGGCCCAGGGACAATTTCCGGCGCCGTAGTTAAAGCTCAGCCATTTCATAAAATATAGGAATTTTTCTCTCAAAGAGAGATGTTATAAAACTAGTGTAGGCCTAACTGGGAAGTCAAATCAAAGTTTAAAACCTAGAGTTCACTGAATATTCAGGAATTATGTGTATTTGAAGTTATTTCATGTGTAAAATTTGTCGATTGCTTATTTCTTGCGTTGTAGTTAATTTTTTTGACATTTATATCATGATTTTAACACTCATTAAAACTAAGTAGTCAGGAATAATCAGCTATGTCCTGTTTGATTTGAGAAAATATACAATTTAAAGCACAATTTGGTATAAGATTTACTTAAAAAAACATATGTGGTTAATTATTATGTAAAGTCGCAAAAAGTGACCCATTCGTAATGGTGATAGTTTTGTTAAATTATTATTGCAAGAGTTATATAAATGTTTTGAAAATCTGCAAATAGTTTATAATTTGTATTTAATCCCTCATACCTTCATTAATAATAACATTGAGACTCTAACATTAATAGCAGAACAGCAAATGAGCTTCTGTTTTGCTTCAGTAATATCATTGTCCAAATTATGTCCCACCCGTAATAGATTTTGAAAAAACAAATTTTAAATATTTAAAATCAATTTTAAATAATGCTTTCCATATAGTATGAAGGAGAAGGCATAGTAAATTTCACAGAATGAGCAGAACAGTTTATATTCATTATTTATGACATGCAATGAACAAAAGTAGTTGTAATATGCTAGAATGCCCCACCCGTAATTCTAGAGTGATAGGGAAAAAGCGAATGTCAAAATTCCGGAGTTTCAGGAATGAAAAAAAAAATATATATAGGCATATATATATTTTCCACAGCATTGTTAGCCTACACTATTTAGTAAAAATACCTGGGCGAAACTGCACAGATATTTCATCGGAGGAAAGATATAACTGTTAATTATTATTTGATCGGAGTTCATTGAATATATGTATTTCTGTGGGGAAGGAGAAGAAAAAAAAAGAAAGAAGGAAAAAAAAAAAAACCTTTGACGGAAAACCTTGAGAGTTGCGTCAAAAATGCACTGGAACAAAACTGTAGAAAATTTTACAGTAGTGCACGTCTAGAATCATAGAAAAAGCTGAGAATTGCTTGGGACAGAACCACTAAAACGGCCACCATCTTGAGATGGGATCAAGAAATAAAAATCCTTACAAATAATTTTTAATTACTTCCAAGAAACATTCGAATGCGAAATTGGAAGAAAATCGGACAACATTTTTGGTCGTGGCTGCATAACCTGCATATTTACAAACAGAAGAAATACTGAACGGTAAGAGTTAAAACAGGACATTATATTATCTCGAACCAAGGGGTTCCAGACACCCGGTATATGCTGATGTAATTACAACGCGATTTTCGGAGTAATTGCTTCTGTAGTAAGACCTCCGTCGTTGAAAGTTTTAAAGAAGTAATTAGGTTTCACTCGTAATTCGATTGGATGTTGAGATTTTACTAATAGCATTATGTGTAGCCTAAGTAACAAGTTGTAAGTCACTTCGCTCGAGGACTTTTTGAAACTGTGGCTTCTATTATAATATCTTGCAGCCAGTCTTCTACATTTATTCTCTGGTAGGCTACATGATGTTGGACAATACTGAAATTTAAAATATTTTTTTTGCACTCCTTAGCTAGTAAGTGGTACTTACGAACGTTGTTTACATGAATCGTAAGTTGACATTCCCACACAGTCTTGTTGCTAAGGGCGGTTGCGATGAGGTTAAATTACTTACGGTCCAAGCGCTACGTCATAATTCATTACGATACACTTCATAATACAAGCCTTTATGGGCACGGCCCCCAGGACAAATATTCGGTTCCCATAACAACAAACACATGCGAATCACTTTCTGAAATAAACATCTATTTTCAAGAATGTATTTACATAATATTTTCAGGTAATATCACAATTAATATAATTAAATTGATATAAATAATCATCGTGCAAAAAATAGCATGCAACACACGGGCCGTAAAGGCATTTACGGGTCTCGAAAACTTAATCTGTTTCCTCGACCCGTAAACGTGCCTTACGGCACTTGTATCGCAATATACTATACTAACATGCATATGCGGTTCATGAACACAGTATAATTTTTTTAATTATTACCATCTTCTTAGTGTTCGTTCGTTGAATTACAAACTTTTCATTAAAATTAGGGATGGATCCTCGATACTTTCGATACTCTCGATACTTGCATGGTATCGGCATCGAGCGATACTTCAGAAAACTCGCTCGGTTCTTTTTCGATACTTTGGTAATTCTGCAATTAAGTGAGAATGCTAGTACTTTTGAACGAAAACTTGTAAGTGGACTGTTTCAAAAACAAATTTTAGTTATAATGTAGAGTTTAAAAATAATTATAGGCTACTGATGCTATTAAATTTTGTCTCAAATATGCACACTTAATTAATTTAGTTGGTATTACTCAGTTCTCTCAATTTTTAATATTTAATGCACCTATTTATTGAAAATGGAAATGTTGACGGTAGGGCTATCGAGTATCGAAGTATCGAGTGAAAAATCATATATCGGTATCGAGTATCGAGAAGATCTGGTATCGACCCATCCTTAATTAAAATACTATAAAAAGACAGAATAACTGTATCGTTAAAGGGTAAATATTTGAAATGTATGCTAATTTTCGAGTGCCAACATAGGGAATAGTTACTTGTTTATCTTTAAAAAACTAGAATAACTGTCAAAAATATAATACAATTTTCGGTGTTAATATTAGTGTTTTATTAAGACAGCTACAATCGTTTGTTTAAAACCTAAAAAGGGCTATTCTAAGAAAATAAAAGGCTAAAACCTTTTATAAAAGCCTAACAATCCGGGCCCTAGTAATAAAGTAACTTACACTTAAAAAGCAAAAGTTATTATGTCTATTCCTTTGGCACGCCCTGTATCTATTTTCAATATACATTAGTTGCTATAGGCCAACTCGGTAGTGAATTTATTATATTATTATCGTGTGGTGTGGTTTTAACTGGTGAGGCCAGGAACCCCCGTTTCCAATCAGAATTCAATTAAAACGAACGTACCAGAAATACCGATATCACTGACTCAACTGTGGAATATCGGAATTGCATTTCCAACCCTGATAAAACTTTTACATCGGTTAATGAAAGAACGTACATTATCTACAGGTATAGATTACAACAGAAAGAAAATAGAGTATAAAATAAATATCCCGCGAGAGCAAAGGGACCCTATAGGCCCACTAGTACCGAGGAAGTTTGCACGAGCAGGAAATTGCATTTTGTAGCCCCAGGGCCCTGTTTTATAGAACTTGCTAATAATATTAGTTAATAAAATAAAGGAAACTGATGTAACAAAGTGCCAGAATGCTTTTGTTTAATCAGTGATAATTGCAATTATGACATACAGGAAATAAATTATTTTTTTTTTAAATCGAATTCCGAGTTAAGCTCCAGGTTGATTCGTTAAGCCGGGCTTATGGAAGAACAAAGCATACGTGTAGTGTTATCAAAGCTACCTGTATTGCAACTTCCAAAGCCGTATATGAACACTGTAAATTAATATGTTGTCATGAGAACTAATTTGGATTTGATAAATTCTTTCTAATATTAAATTACCATAAAATAGGCACTAAATTGGGCAATACGCCGGTACCGGTGAACCGATTTCGGCCAACATCCATAAAGTCTTCCCATGGATGTTAAAAATGTCTATACCAAGATTCATGAAAATCCAATAAAGCGTATTTGAGTTATCGCGCGTACAGACAGATAGACATTTTCCCGTCTTCCTCACAATCTCATAAAGTACCATTCTGCCCCTTTATTAGTTTGACAAACATATTTTAACTTGAGTTGGGCTATCTAAGTGAAAGTGGCTTATGTATTTTCTATTTTTATTTAACAGAGCGTGGATTTTTACTATAATTACTAATTAGCAATCATTGACTAATAATTGTATTTTATTTTATATTACTGCAGAAAATGAATTACACATTTAACGCATATTTTACTGAATGTAACCGCATATTTATGCATGTTTTTCAATATCTATATATATATATATATATATATAAAAGGCTTTGTCCTGACTGACTGACTGACTGACTGACTGAATGACTGACTGAATGACAGGAATCAACGTACAGCCTAAACTATAACAGGTAGAGACTTGGAATTTTGACAGTACCTTCGTTTCATAATGTAGGTGCTCACTAAGAAAGGATTTTGAAAAATTCTGATTCTAAATGCCAAAAATTAAATGTTTTTGAAAATACTTAATCCCTTTTTACATAGAATTATATTATATTTTATTTTTATATTGAATATCCACATTACACAAAACCCTATTTCACCCGAAGGTACATTAGGGTTGGAGATGTCACAAATGTTATTTACAATAGGTTATCCTGGTATTGGAATCTGAATGTCTAATATACACTATTTACAATACTGTACAGTTCTTACCAGGCGTAATGTCTACAATAGTCCTACAGTTTCTTATGTCTTACGATATATTGTTGGTAAATGGTATCAGGTGGGCTTGGAAAAAACAAATGAAATGCACTTTTGACAAATAAGAGAAGTTATCAAAATAATTCATGTTATAAATAAATATTACAGAATGAAATCCACTAAAATAATGGAATCACATAACTTTCTCTACCCTGGACATAGAGAAAACAAAACGAGGTATGGTAATGTGTATATTATTATATTATATCGCAGGTTTTTGGAGAGAAAAGTATGAAAGTGATAATGCTTTCTGTTTAATTTCATCCCCAAAACGGCTTTATGGTAACATAAGAGTGGGAAATTTCCCGCCTCGATATTACAATTTTATGTTACAGGAATTTCTGTTTCTTCTTATTTAAACCTCTACCAGGCTTGCTGTGCACTGTACAAGCGATGGGATGCAAAATTCTAGATCCTCTATGAGCCATAAAAAACTATATCAAGCGTTTTCTGAGGGAATAGTTTGAGTGTAATAAGTCGTTCTTCCTATTTCAAATTATAAATGCCTATATAAGGACCTAGAATTTAAAATTGAAAATCCTTCATAAGCTAATTTCCAATTACAAAATACAAAACCCGGGCGACGCCGGGTCTTTTAAGCTAGTATTATATATAAACTCGAATTACAGTGATGTGTCTACCGTGATCACAAGGGCCCGAATTGGTGTTTACGATCATGATAGTTATTATTTATTTAATTATTGTTATCATCAGCAGCAGTTGGAATTATGACAAACAATATAACTGTTTCCACATATATAGGAGCTGGATATGCCCCGGTAATGTTTGTAATGGGCGTAACAGTGTTCTGATAAGACAAGTGTGTTATCACACACCATATGTCCAGTTACGACGCACTTACAGTGTTAAACACAAGTGTACAGATAACACCATGGTTTATTGGCTAAGTATGAGGCTATCTTCATGTATTTCAGTCCGATTTCATGTCCGATGTATTTCATGTTTCTATCGCCGCTCCGTGCCGTTTAGCCTACATTCACGATGTAAGACCGTTATATAGAACTTAATAGGCAAGCACGAAATTAACACGCATAATAATGTCCACCCACATACGTCTAGGTCTTCCAGATGATCTTTTCCCTTCGGGTCCCTCAATCAATACTTCAGAGATATGTCTTTTCTCCCCCATGCGCGCAACATGTCTAGCCCATTTGATCCTCCTTCATTTAATTACCCTTACTATATCCAGTGAAGAGTACAGGTCATGAAGCTCGTCATTATATGTTTTCTCCAGTCCCCATTTTCATCTCTCTTAGACCCAAATATTTTCCTAAGCCCCCTGTTTTCGGACACTCTCAGATTATGTTCTTCCCGAAGAGTAAGCGACCATGTCTAGCATCCATATACGAGTAATACAACCGGCAAGATAATTGTCTTATAAATGTTTACTTTTAGATTTCTGGACTGAAGACGAGAAGATAAGAGTTTCTGAACTGCATAAAAGCAGGCATTTCCTGATTTGAGTCGATACTTAACTTCGGCCTTAACATTATTTGTGTCTGTAATTATTGCTCCCAGATATTTGAATTTCTCCACTTGTTCAAATGATTTACTGGCTATAATACAATAAATAAGCCATTAGGCGTACCGGTGAGTAAACACTTTATTTAAAAATACGAAATGGGAAGTACATTTTAAATTCGTGAAAATTTCGTTTTTCCTTATTTTTGAAGCTTAACTTCTTTAGCCGCGGTAGGGGTAAATCGAGAGCTTCTGTAACGCCACGAAATTAGTGAGGTGTGACGGAACGGACTGCACAGAAAACAATCAACTCAATGATTAGGCTTATCCAAAGTTTAAAAAATCCAATAATTAAAAATCGAAAATTAAAAATTTTAAAAATCCAAATTAAAAAATCGATAATCCAAAATTTAAAAATATAAAAAATTCAAAGATCCAAAATTTAAAAAATCCCAAATTAGAAGATCCAAAATTACAAAATTAAAAAATTCAAAGATCCAAAATTCAAAAGTCCAAAAATCCAAGATTTAAAAAATAAAAAATCCAAATATCCAAAATTTAAATATAAAAAAAAATTAAAATTCAAAATTCTAAAATAAAATTTTTTAAAATTAAAAATCCAAAATTTAATAAAAAAAATTCAAAATTAAAAAGTTTAAAAACCCAATATTAAAAAGTCCAACAATCTAAAATTCAAAAAATCCAATAATCCAAATTTGAAAAATCCAAAAATTAAAACAAGTTTCACGTCTGTTGCGTGGCGTTCCACGCACACTTTTTTTATGACTAGCAGCATTCAAGGTTAACAAAGACGTGTATTGACCACATAGTGTGTTTTAATAACGTGCGAAGTGAGCGCTATCTTCCGTGTAAAGAGACATTTACTGGCTGGGATGTTCCTAGCGTGCGTGCGGCTAGCATCACGCCATGCCACAGTTTGTTCGGTAGCACTGCACGTGTGTCTGCACCAAAACCAGTTCCTTTAATAATAACGTTATTGCGATACGATGAAGCTGTATCCAAACATTTCCAATCGAGATTTATTAGAAAATAAAGAAAAAAGGTAAAATAAAGAGAAATAAAATCAGGTAAACTGGTGTAACAAAGTGCCAGAATGCTTTTGTTGCATCAATTATAATTTCAATTATGATATGCAGAATTTTTTTTTTATCAGATTAAAATCGTCCAGCATCAGCACAACTACAGATTTGTGATATCTTGAAAATGGCACACTCACATAAAAATAAAATAAAAATCATGTCAAATTGTCCGGCTCTGGGATTTGAACCACGGACTTCCAGAATACGAGTCCAAGACGTTACCATTTGGGCAATTTGGCTCAGTTAAACGGTCTACTTGGATAACCACATGTGAAGGAATAGTGCTATTTGTCAAAGCTAAATGTATTGCGATCTTAAATTCTTAAAACATGTCAACATTTCACAAAATTCAGTAGCAAAGAACTCCGCTAATTAATTCACAGCAATATACCTTCTGTGTGTAACAGTATCCATTTAGTACTCAATTTAAACTTGATCAACGAAGTAAACAAACATCTGACTGCATTGAAGTCAAAGCCCTTATGTTTACAAATGCTGCACTATAGTATAGACATGATTTTTTTAAAAAGTGTGAACTTTAATTAGTCGTTACTCTGGTACCGGTCAACCAATTTGGTCCAAAACAAACAGGCTTCTTGCCGTGGACATTATAAATGCGTATACCAAGTTTCATAAAAATCCGATAAAGCGTATTTGAGTTAACGCGCCTTTCTGATATATTACCAAAAAAAGGCAATAAATTGGAAATTTTACGGTACAGGGCAAACGATTTGGTCAATAACATTAGACGTCTTCCCATGAACATTATAAATGAATATACTAAGTTTCATTAAAATCCGATAAAGCGTATTTTGAGTTATAGCTCGTACAGACAGACAAACATTTCCCCGTCCCCCATACAATCTTATACAATCTTATACTGACACATACCTTTACTTGCTTTTTTTTTTTTTATTTCCTCTGCCCTTACCATAGGCACTGTAGGTGAAGGAAGTATTGTTTTCGACCCCCACATTCGAAGTTGAGATTTTAATATAAATAGACGTTTTGAGGATCCCGCAATCCAAAAACATTATTTTCGGAAACATGTATGTGTGTGTGTGTGTCTGTGTGGATGTCTGTACAGCCTAGCGCCAGAACGGAACCAACAATATCAAAATGTCCTGAAAAATCCATCGACGGCCGCCGGGTTTGATCCCGCGTCCTTCGGATCTAGAGGCTGGCCCGCTGACGAATAAAATAGTAAATGTGTAAATTGTAGGCCTAATTGAATAAAATTTAAAATTGTTTATTGCGATACTAGTTCTGTAAGCGGTGCATACGGATCGAGGAAAGAGTTTGAAAAAACGAGACGCTTGCGCAGAGTTTTTTTTTTTAATTTCCGAGTTCCGTTATGCGCTTACGGCACGAGTATTGCATGCTATTTTTTGCACGATGATTATTTATATCAATTTATTTATATTAATTGAGATATTAGCGGAAAATATTATGTACATACACTATTGAAGATGGATGTTATATTTTAGAAGGTGATTCGCATGTGTTGGTTGTTATGGGGACGGAATATTTGTAAATAAATTTTATTGACAGAGTCGCCATATTATCTTGTCCCAGGCAGTTGTATAATAAGCTAGGATTTTGATTTATTTGCACTTCATTATGGGCACCATGAGCGGGGAGGGAGGAATTGCCTTAAATAACTGTACAAATAATTGTACTATTACTATAAATATATCAAAATAAAGGCTTGTATTGTGATGGTTTTACTTACGGCACTAGTGCTTTTTGTAATTTTTTTTAGCACTGAGATTTCTTTTGTTTTTATAGCAACCAGATTGCGTGTGGGATGTCAAGTTACGATCCACGACAACAATGCTCGTAAGTATAATACCACTAATTAGTTAGATCGTGAAAAAAATGCATATAAAATGTTATTCCTACTTCTATGAGAACTTTTGAGTCCCCCTATACTACCATTGACATAACTATTGATATTGACTCTTAAGATAAATTACAACTGAGAGGGACATTTGTAAATGTAAGTTTACAAGACCAGGACGGGCAGAGTGGAAAGATCAATGTAGCGACTTCTGTGCCCAGCTTGCGAGAAGTCAAGTCAAGGGTTTGGCTTCTAATCAATGGATAGTTGGGGCTTGGCCCCATCAAACTCTTGTCTCTAAAACACTCGAGATAAGCAGTACTTAATCTCCAGCAGGTACAGCTCTAAGCACGGATTCTGCAGCACTGCTTCTCTCTTATCTGAAAGCCGTTCATGTAATGATGCATCTTCACTTCTGCCCGAGAGAGATTCAATCGTTTTATTATACCGTGTGTTACTTTATTTGCAGACAAGATAGATAGCAGAACCTAGTAAAAACCTGATTGTGAAAGCAAGAACAATGTTATTTTGACACAGAGGAATTGCTCTTTCTGTAGTCTGAATTTTACACATAACAGTGTTTTCAAAAGACAGGACTTAAGGCCTTTCTGAGCTTGATTTTTATCAGTAACATGGTGTTATTAGCAGGGATCGGATCTGAAGGTTTTAACCTATTTTTCCCCCAGCTTCCTAATTAGAAAATTTTAAGCTACTCATATCCCTTGCTTCCGAATACAGTATATGAATAATATAGAACTTAAAAAGGGCTAAATCGGACTGAAGGGCCTAAAAGGAGCCAATGATGACTTTTGCTGAAAAACTAGGGGCTAAAGAGGACTTTTGCATAAAATAGTATATTGCGATACAAGTGCCGTAAGCGGTGCATACTGATCGAGGGAAGAGTTTGAAAAAACGAGGAGCTTGCGCAGAGATTTTTAAATTTCCGAGATCCGTTATGCGCTTACGCAACGAGTATTGCATGCTATTTTTTGCACGATGATTATTTATATCAATTTAATTATATTAATTGAGATATTGGATGAAAATATTATGTAAATACATTATTGAAGATAGATGTTACATTTCAGAAAGTGATTCGCATATGTTGGTTTTTATGGGGACCGAATATTTGTCCTGTTAAAGTCGCCACAAACTGGGGGGCTTGGTTCCGGTCTTCCATAAAGGCTTGTATTATGATGGTTTTACTTATGGCACGTGTGCTTTTTGTAATTTTTATAGCACTGAGATTTATTTTGTTTTCATAGCAACCTGATTGCGTGAGGGAATGTCAAGTTACAATCCACGGCAACATTATTCGTAAGTACCACTAATTAGTTACATCGTGCAAAAACACTATTTTTAAATAGATTTTCCAATTAATGCAAAGGAAAATAAATATGTGAATTTGTGCATTTTAAGAAAATACATAATAAAAATAAATTTATACAACGCACTGACATTAGCAATGTATGTTGTCGCTTTGTCGCTTGTCTTTTGTAACTCGAAAATGTTCCCCCTACCCGTAACAGGGAATGAAACTTGAGTCGTCTGCAATACTTTGAAATCTCCAACGAATCCACGGTCGTTTGAACTTTAAAATAAAAAGTTGCCGACCCACGACAGAGAAGTGTATTAAAAGAACAAATTCAGTCTACTTATTTTTGTAGATAGGAAGTGAATTGAGTGGTTTATGGAATAATTGTGTCATTAAAGGGTGCCGATATAAGACATCTAACATTGTTTGTTTAAAGCATAAAAATGGCTATTCCACGAAAATAAAAGAAAAAATTCGGAATAATAGAATAAGGGAAATAATGGAAGTTGAAAAGAATATTTTGGAAGTTGTAGAAGAAAGACGATTGAGATGGTATGGACATGTACTCAGAATGACAGAGGATAGAACACCCAAGAAAATTTTGGATTGGAGAGTAGAAGGAAAAGGAAGAAGAGGGAAGCCCAAAGAGTGCTGGACAGATGGCGTGAAAAGGATTAAGTGAAGAAGATGCTATGGACAGGGACTTATGGAGACGAAAGATTGTTGTGGGATGAAGGAAAACCATTGTATTGTGGAATATTCCTTAATTTAAAAATATTATTATTATTATTATTATTATTATGGTTCTCGACACTTCAATTTCGCATGATTGTTTCTATGTTCATTTGTAATATCGATCTGAATCCAACCATGTAAACCTTCTAACAGATAACCTGAGATTCCAGATACAGAAGTGTGTCGGCAAGAGAAATAAAACGAAGTACCAGAATAAATCTAAGGGTCATAGCAAGCTATACCTATCACCCCATATGTTAAGTAAATAGATAAATGACCACAATATCGACTTTTCCTATACTGCATTAACATTAGTCTTGACGGGACCTCGGTTTCACCCTAAGCTGAGTGCAGCCCTCACCTGAAGGGTGAGCTCAGATAGCAGCTGCCATTACCAATCAACCCCTCTGACACAACAAAATTTCCCCGCTGCCCATGTGTTGCATTTACTTCTCTTTCCTTCAGGTATGTTGTAATCCTACGAGGGGGCTATAAAGATTTCTGATAAAGTTTTCAGAGTACAAAAAAATGCAGCCCTAATAAGAATAATGTGTAATAATCCAAGACCTGATAGCTATACTTCAAAAAATTAAACATTATAACTAGGGCCCGGATTTTGGTGACCTAAAAATGCTTAAAAATGAGCTATAAAATGACTGCAAAAATACAAAAATGACCCAAAAACTTAAAAAAAAAAATTATATGAAAATAATAGTTTATTCATCAGATTTGTGTCTATTCTACATTCATGATGATGACCCAATTATTGGCTGGTAATTAGTTATTTACCTACGGTTAAATGCAAACAACGAACACCGTCTTTCAGTATCAAAATTAAAATTATAACAAGATCTATTTATTTATGCTTATTTAGAGTTCCGATAATATTCAATGTAAGGAAATTCACAAAACAAAAAAAACTCTGTATAAAGCGAGAAACAAAACCAAAACATGAAAATAATGACTTCTTATTTTTAAAAAAGTACAGTACGTAAACATTTGAAATGTGGAAAAAAATCGTGAAATGACCAAACAATGACGTTACATTTTAAAAATCACCTAAAAATAACAAATGAGGAAAACGAGGAAAAAAATGACCCTAAAATTACCATTTTTATAATCTAGGAGTCATGATCAGAATATTTCCCGTTATGGCTAAAGTTAAAAGACGACATGTTAAAATCCGGCCCTTATTATAAGGATACCATGCACGTACATACAGGCTACTATACTGTATTATTTTGCAATAAAATAAAATAAATTAATAAAATTTCCCACTTTCATGTTGTCAAACGACCGTTTCGGGGCTAAAATCAAAAGAGAATCAATATCACTTTCACACACTCTTGCCCAAAAATCTGGGACACAATAATTTACTGTGCACATAGGAAAAAAATGTTCCATTCTATTTTGTGTCTTTTTGCATGATTAGGGCTTACAATAAACATCAATATTTCTCAATTAAAGCCTACAAATATGAATAAAGTATCAGTGGATACTTTTTTTTTTTTTTTTCTCAGGCTTCTGATATAGCATTACTCGCTACAAACTCACGCTGAGACAACGGAAAATGTTTTCCCCGAAATACGACCTCTTATTCGACACCAAAATGTGAAGTGAAAACATGATATTGTCCATGCCTCGGGAAGAGCAAGTTGTGTGATGCATTACACCCATGGGCGTACGGTGGGGGAGGGTTGAGGGGGTTGAAACCCCTCCCGAAATATCTGCGATTTTTTAAGGATTATAACATAATGTTACAAAATAAATAAATAAAAAA
This sequence comes from Ectobius pallidus, assembly GCA_964059195.1. Taxonomy (NCBI): domain Eukaryota; kingdom Metazoa; phylum Arthropoda; class Insecta; order Blattodea; family Ectobiidae; genus Ectobius; species Ectobius pallidus. The sequence goes on along the minus strand of CAXKWD010000007.1, from coordinate 163,055,076 downwards.
AAGAATGATTTGATTATTACGTATATTTTATTATATAACACAGAAATATTAAAATAACTCCTGTAAATGTTAATTTCTAATTAATAACTGAATGAATTAATGTTGCTGCACTTATCATTCTGTTTCTGGCTTTTCTGCAGTTGTTTTTCATGTGTTAATTTTTAAGTGCCCTTGTGAAAATGACTCCCCTTATATACATATCAGACGATCAGCAATATCCCACAGTATTTCGAGGTTGGTCGCAAACCTGTCAGGCCTCAACTCTCGAAAATAGAGGTATAGCTACTTTTCATTTTCAATTTAGCATCTTCTGGTGAATGGTGTAAGAAGCCATGTGATCATATCATAGACTAAAATGCAGCTTACGGGGAGAATAAATGTGTAGGAACTGAATCCAGAAGACTTAAATTCGTATAACATTATGCATATTGTGTGATTCCACTTTCATCCTAAATATGTAGGTAAGTTTGGCAATGTTCCGTCAAGTCAAAAGCTAAAGTACTCCTTAAATAGTTTTTATAAAAAAAAGTACTGACCACAATAAAACTGTTCAGTTAGGCCTACTAAAAATAGTGTGTTGCGTTACAATGTGCGAGACAACATTATTTTCAACCCCCTCCGAACAGAATTTCACCGTACGCCCATGATTACACCCGATATATATTTTTTAGTACACGCTCTCTAAAACAGCTGCTTATCGGACTGGTAACAGGCCGAAAAATTGCATTTTAGCAACCAAGGCCGCTAAAATTGCATAAAAGTGCATTCAAACTGCATTCAAAATGCACTTTTATCGGCCTTGTCCTTTAAAGTCGTCATGGCAATCTATAAACAAAACCCAGATGGCATTGACCAGTCACACCAACTTTAACATGCATTTACGCAAATAATTGGTCATAAAACTAATTTAAGCCAACACGTTTCTTTATGATAATCAGAAACTTTGCCAGGATTTTTCGCAAAACACGGTAGCCCACTTCATCACATGACAACAAATATAAGCCAACAACTTTTCACATTTTGATTCACATGAAAAAATTCCTTACCATGGACGCAACAGCATTTAAATACCGTAATATATCCCTTCTCATAATCTACTTCTGCCGTGAAGTTGCTGGCAGCAGCTCCAATTCAATGTTTCTGGCTTGGATTGAAATTTCCTCGGTATTATCATTTATATTTTCACAAGCTTTTCATAAAGACTAGTTGGTATGCAATATTGTTTACAAACAAGGGACTAATATAGTATGTATCTATACTACCACATTTGGCATTGGTACATACAGTCATTGTTGTTTTATTATTCAGACGGCCATGAGAATATAACTTCAGCAAATGGTTGACTGCCTTTCATTATAATTAATTATACGGTATTTTTGTTTTATTTCATATAATTTATATAGCTTTTACTAAAAAATATTGTATGCACCACGTACGCAAAAACTTTAGCGGACTCATCCAGTATTTCAGCCTCGGCCGCTATACTAGATTCGTCCGCTAAAGCGTTATTTTTTGTACTTGATACATAAATAGCTATTCGTGGATTCCATCCTTCATTATTGATTTATATCGATAGCATCTCTAATTACAATTATTTGTCAAAGCCCAGCAAAATGCAACTGCCAAAGTTCTATGTCAACAAAACTGTTATGAGAACTGAACTGCATTTGAAGAATTCAGTTTAATATATAAATAAAACATTTAGGTCCCTAATTTTTTTCTATTGGTCACATCGAGGATTTCAACAGCTTTAAACCTTCTCCGGACAACGTGGAACATTTTGCGGATAATGATCGGACGGCCAAGTAACCGGCTAATGCCCGGTTTCTATAAACTCGTGAAATACCTATGGGTAAATTATCCATGGGCAAATTAGTTCCATTTCACCCACAATGACATAACGAGCAAGGCCTTGGAGTTGTACAGTTAATTTAATTCAGAAGGTTTTTATTCTCATTGTTTAAATTATTATTGATCCTACAAGAGGTTAAATTTTATCCAGCCATCCATGGAAGGATACATTAACCCGACGATTTACCCTTGGAAAGATCTAGCCCGAGTTTGTAGGAACATTTTTTTCTGTCATCTTCATATTTACCAAGAGGACATTTATCTAGAAACTCGCCACAAGGGTATGTGACTGCTAACTTTAAATGATTTGTGTTTGTAAGGTGTTATTCTTGTGTAAATTCTGTCCATTGGATTATTTACCCCCTAGGTATTACGCGAGTTTATAGAAACCGGGCATAAATAAGACAGCTTGTAGAGTAGGATTACCTTCACCAAGTCTCTGGGTTTTTACGAATATACCTTAGGAGCGAGTCTCGCCGTTCATAGAGTTCCTGCGTAGGGGAGGTAGCTGCACCCTGATTGGCTATCCCACTCCACGTGTTTTCTGTCTCTGCGTCTGCGGCATTATCCCTCCACTCAACTATTACAGTCTTTTCTACCACTGCCAACATTGCAGCATGATCTTTACTCTCTGCCCAGCGGTAGCTTACTGATCTTACGCGCAGCGAATTCGCGCATCTTGGTAACGAGACGTAACGAGAAGCTCGCTGGCTGGGTTAGTCTTCAAGGCCAGAGACTTTGTGGGAGTAATTCAACTCTAGCCTACATGTACGATTCTACCTAGGGAGGTTATTGCTACAATTGACGCAATCTCGGGACTTTGTTGAGGCGAGCAAAAGAGGAATACAGGGGCATGCATACATTGCTGGCGAACGCGTAAAGCTAGGACGCCAATCGGGTGTTCATAGAAATCACATGAGAAGTTCTACTTGAATGTTATTCGATAATTTCGATATCTTCGACGACTATAACAATCTTCGTAGAAATCTGAAGAATATAAAATCTGATCTGAACTGAAAATATGATCAGAATCAAAGGGCGGATCAAGGAAGATACCAAAAATATCAAAACATTTTAAAAAGTCCCCCAGTAACAGGTGCATGCAAATATTAGCTTTTTTATTTACTTACTCAGAATGAAGAGTTCAGAAAATGATCAAACAGCAAACTCCACTTACCTGTGAAAAAAAAAAAAGGATTATTAGATAACTTGAATAAATAATTACAAAAAATTAATCGATATGGCATTTGGAATGGAGAGTAGACTCTTTAATTGCTGTGAAAATAAGGATTATATACGATTTTAAGAATAATTAAACTGTTTGAAAATAAGTAACATAGCCTACTATTGACTTTTTGTAAAAAATAAATAAATAAATAAAGGGAGACCCGAAGGGAAAAGACCACGTGGAAGACCTACACGTAGGTGGGAGGACAATATTAGGTTAGATTTAAGGGAAGTAGGATTTGCGAGGGATAATTGGATAGAGTTAGCACAGAATAGGGTTGAATGGCGGGCTCAGGTAGGCGCGGCAATAAACCTTCAGGTTCCCTAAAATAGATAATATTCCTTTAGCTTGCTTAGGAATTGTCTATTGCCATGGAGTAGGACAGTAGCACCAACCAGTTGAGAGAATAAATACTTTATTCAAGTCATCTGCCTGGCAATCCAGGTGATCATACAGATCCAGAACACACAAAGAAAAAGAAACATACATTTTATTTTTATTTTATTTCTTCCTGCAACACCTGAAGGTTGCCGATGACAAGGAGTACCAACAACAATGGACATAATACAGTAAAAAACAGGTTAAGTTAATATTTAAGCTTTAACAATAAATTATCATATAAATAAATAACAAGTCATAGTCCACAGGTATGATTGCGAAAAATGACAATAAACCCTTTCAGCGCCACCAGTGTTATTTCTACAAGGATATAAATTCCGGGGTGCGCGGGCAAAGAGAGTTAAATCCACTTTCTTGTTACTGAGAATTAAGAGTGACTTAACACACTACACCAGCCCAACATAGCTTCAGAGATGGATAAACCCATGAGGCACATATCCATAACTACCGTACGATTTTGAATATGACTTACTGGACTTAACACAAATGTAGAGAACATTTTTATCTATAACTCTATGGACATGTCTAAATTTTTTTAGGATGGTGGACTTAGCTCTCTTAGCCCGCGCACCCCGGAATTTTTTCTGATTTCCAAATAAAAAGCACTCTATTTAGCGATATTTATTTTATTCTATTTGCTTTCTTGATTACAAGATTGCCTAAATGACAAAGCTTACTGTGCTTCTATTAACAATGAAGTATAACACACCCTACAGTTTGAGAAAAATTCAACTTAAAGTTAGTAGTTACCAGATATTACAAATTCAATAATTGTATCATAATTGAAGTAGATAATGCGTAACTTTAAAAAAAATCAATTATACAAGTGATGGCGCAATAATGAGACAGATCCCTTCAGTGCCAGTTTCGAAACTTGTAGAATGGTGGAATTAGGAATCCCTAGTCTCTTGCACACAGTCACGAAAAAAGATGGAATGCTGCCCCGTGCTCCAATCAGAAGACCGATGACTTCTATTTTTTTAAGTTTGTATTTGGCCATATAATACGGTGTTGTAGGCTGATATATGGCTTGCTTCTCTTCATGAACCTCCTGAGGCTGATTGAAATGAGATTCCATTCTTATTGTTGGGTCGAGGATGTAAGCAGCAGCAGAGTTCTCTTTGTAGGCAATAATGTCAATACGTCGAACACTTCCTTTCTCTGCTAAACCATGAACTTCTTCATGGACTACATAGCCAACTTGCCGGAGACCGTTTGCAATGACAGTCCTGATGGAGTGGTGTCTCGCATTGCGAAGTGCATTACCATGGTGACAAGAACCAAGAACATGAGCTAATGTCTCGATCTCGTTGTGACAGTGTCGACAACGGTTATTATCTAGGCTCCTACCAGGAATGGCACGCACTGCTGTTACATTGCCAACCATCTTAATTGCATCTCTCCACTCCGAACAAGTTAAGCCTTCGTGGTGGTAAATCCATCTGTTAGCTGGAGTATACTCTTTAAACAAGATAACGCCCTTACCTTTCTGAGGGAGCTGGCACCATAGGTCAAATTCTGTGTTTCTCAATGAATCTCTAACCTTTCTTGCATCCAAAAAGTTTTCTTTTGTATTTATTAGAGAAGTTTCCATTTTAATGCTTAGTCGATCTAGGCAAGAAAGGCCTTCTTCTTTCAGTTTCCTGGTGTTCAGGATGAAAGAGTTTTGCGATTTATTTAATAACCGTAAGCCATTAATCTGTTGTAGTGCTGCCTCCCATTGTGTTCTGAATAATCCAAGTCCTTTGAATTTCCTAAAGGAATACATCATATGATCTGGAGTGTCCGTAGGCAACTGTAATATTTCTTTTACAGCTCCTTTAATCATCTTATCGAGGTCAGCAAGAAATCTATGAGGTATTTTATTGAGTGGAATGGTTTGGAATGTATAAATTAGAGATGGGCATAATTGCTGTATTTATAATACAAAACTTCTGATCAGGGTGTAAAAGTGGCGAGGATGTTAACAGATCAAGTTTTGTTCGAAGGTTTTGTACTATCTCTAGTTGGTTCAATATGGGTTCATCTGAAAAGTTTACACCCAAGTAAGGCACATAATCTTTAGACGACAAGCAAGTAATTTTAATATCATCAGAGATATTTAGGTGGCCACTCTTTAGTTTCCCGTTTGATATGTTGATAGCAACCGATTTTCCATGGTTGATGTTTAATCCAATTTGTAGGAAGTGCTGAACAGTCATTTTTGTCAATTCTACTGCTGACAATTCATCTTTAGCTATAATAGCGGTGTCGTCTGCAAATCCAAGAACTGTGAGGGGTTGTAATCCGGGAACTAGATTGAAACCATATTCTTTGGCAATTGCCTCTTCGGTAAGTTCGTTTAAAATATGGTTTGTGGCCAAGTTGTAAAGGGCAGGGGATAATGGAGATCCCTGCATAACACCCTTCCTTATTTTAATTGGTTTAGTCTTCTTGTGGTTGACTTCGATTTTTGTTTCATTATTAGCCTGGAGGTTTAAAATTAGGCTTGCTAATTTCCTGGGGATAGACGAAGACTCTAGCGTGTTTTTTAAGTGTAGGTGCCCAATATTGTCAAACGCTTTCTGAATATCAAGAAAGACTATGGTTGCATTTCCGTTCTGTAATTTAGATGTTGTAAGGACAGACTGAAGTAGAGAAGTGTTAATTAAAGTCCCAGGTGATTTGGTGAAACCTCTCTGGTGTTCATTGAAGTGGACAAATTGTCTGAGCTGGCGATCTAGAACCCGTTCGATGACCCTTCTAATTACAGAACATATGGTTATAGGTCTATAGTTTTTTATATTGCTCACATCTCCTTTTTTATAAATCAGTATTGTCCGAGCTTGTTGGAGGCAAGGTGGTACCTCTCCTGTGTCAAGCATTCTTGTAGCTATGAGAGCCATAATATCAGTTGCTGTGTCATCTTTAAGAACTCTCATTAAGACATGGTCTGGTCCGGGGGCAGTATCAATTGCCATAGAAGTCATTGCTCTGATGATTTCATCTTTCGACACTGTAGTTGAATAAATATCGTCAAGTTCTATTCTTTCTGCTTCATTGAGCTCTGATTGGTATTGAGGCCTAAGACAGTCATTTGGTACCGAGAAAAGTGAAGAAAATTCTTCGTATACCTTCTCTTCATTTATTTTGCATTGTGGTTTATCTATCTCTGTAACTGATCTAATTGCTTTACGCCTTTGGTTATAATAGTTGTATTGCGTGAGCTGATAGAGATATTTGTTTCTTATTTTCTCCCTGTCCCGCACTGTGGCTCTCTGGGGGTTCGAATTTTGGGAATATTTCCTTTGCGTGTTTATGTTTTTCTTATTTTTCCGCATAGCATAGTATTTACTGGCTGGATGTTTTGGGCCTGGCAGCAGTACAATCGAACTTGCAAGAAACTCTGCAAATTGTGATGTTAAATTATAAAATTCATTTTCATTCTGGCAATTTTTGAACTGTAAATGCCATGTACGGAGCTCCTTTTTGAAGGGAGCCATTAGATCTAATGAGTGTTGCCTCTCTCCAAATGTAACTGCTGCTTCATTGCTGTTATTACCGATACCTGTTGCAGATGTGTTATTCCAAGGGGTTTGTTTAGAATGAGCCTGTCTTTCGACCAAACGGCCTCTGTGCACTTCAGGATGAGACCGGCTTATATGTATTGCTACTCCTCTGTGGCTTGCGCAATATTTTCCACAATGTGGACATGGGGTTTCACTGATATTGGTGAATTGGTTCGTCACAGTTTCTGTGCTAGTGATAGAATTAGAACTCAAATCATTTGGAGGGGTATTTGACATGTCTATAGAATTAACATAATCATGGGAAGATAAACTATGACTCCTGGCTGTATGCAGGTTGATTCCCGTTTAGTAAATATAATATGTTCACATGTACAAATAATATTGTAAAAGTTTGTTTTCCTGGCCTAGTAACCAGTAAACAACCAGACACAAATTGGCAATATTTCTTTCTTGAATATTTTGCAAACTATCGTACAAAATGTTCTGCGAATATTGTCACATAGATAAAACAAATTCCTCTTTCTTCCATAAATTAAAATATACATCCAAACACCATCAGTCATATGCATAAAGAATAGTAAATGCTTTACCTTTTACTTAAGCAAAAAGTAAAAGTAAAAGTAAATGCTTGATTCTGTATGCATAAAGAACTACCTTTTACTTGATAGTATTTACTACGTTAATGAAGTAAAAGATATGCTGGGTCAAGCCAGTTTCTTATGGTTCACTGGAATTCCCTTCAGAAATATATTGCATCTCAGTGCAGTAACTCCAAACCAAAAGTGAGAACGTGTTTGATTTTCTGCTTAAGCTCTCTTGTTTTAATAAAAATCATGGAAAGGAAGCAGCTTTCATAGGCAAAACCTACCTAAACTTACCTAAATTACTTAAATACCTCCGGCAGTTAACTACATGACCACCATCTCAAACTATGGAATTCTTACCCAGTAAATGACTTTAAGAGCAACTCAGGGTTGCAACCTCTCCCGGATTTCCGGGATTTCGGTCTTGAAAATAAAATCTACAATCTCCAGGACTTCATTCTCGCAAGAGTTTTTGTCGCCTTTCGAATCACCATATGCCACCTGTCATATACGACAATCAACGAGACGTCAAAAGTTAATCTGATGCAACAATTGCAACATAATTATTACGTCATAAATGACACGTGACACATTTTATTGTTGCAAGTTTCTCAACTTTTTTCGTTCTGATTTTGGTTCAGGCCATATTATACTCTACAGCTGATTCAGTGACAAATTTGCAAATATGTCAGATACGGATTCATTGAATTCTGAAGGTATTAATGACTTGAATAACATATTTGTCTCTCTTTTAAGAGAGCATAGAGTACTTATAAATAAATCGCAATCTCCGTCTGTAAAACTAAAAAATGAAGAGGCTTTGCAATCTATGATCAAAAATATTGAAGTGAAATGTGGAAAAATACTCTCAGTAAAACAAGTCATGAAAAAAATAAATAACATGAAAACTTTAGTGAAAAGGAAAACAGACTTGAAAGCTACTGGCAACAAACGCATAAAACTGCAGCAATGGGAAAAGGATTTTGCAGAACTAATGGTGGGGGATGGAAATCCTACAATGAAAAAAGTGCCAGGTAAGTGTTTATTTTAAAACGTATCCACGTTTCTTGTTTTGCATTAAAGGGGAGAGTGGTGTGAATAATAACCTCAAATGACAATACTGACAAGTTTTTATTTTATTTTTGTACAGGTGCTCTTCAAGTGGGGATTGTGCAGCCAAGCACTAGTGGGCAGCTCACAGAAGTCCAGGATGTTCAAAATGACAGCCCAGTGACACTGCTACAAGAATTAGATGTGCCTGTGCTAAATATCCGGAATACTGAGGATCCTATAATGGAGAAGAGACCTCCAAAAAGGAAATATAATTTCAGTAACTTTGAAACTGAAGAAAGTAGAGGATTGTCCACTGAACAGTTGCAGCGACTATGGATGTGTGAAGAGATTCAGTTAATTAGAATTCAGAGAGAGTATTATGCAGAAAAACTTAAAAAATTATATAAGTAAATATGATATGATTCATTCTTGTAGCTGTCAGTAAAGTGGAATGATCAGTGTTACTGATTAAAATTAAATATAATCTGAGATATTTCAGTTCTCCTTTGATTTCCTTGTTCACGTAACATAACTTGATTATCATGGGCATTATCATCATCATTTTCGTTGTCATCCACATCATTTTCATTATCATCAAGTTCATCAAAATCATCTGGGTTATCATTTAAATATTTAGCAACATTATGCAAAATACAGCAGCTCATTATTAATGATGGCACTTTCTGCAGGCTCACCCTTACACCATAGTGAAGAATGGGGAACCTTCTTTTCAATTGTCCAAAACAACGTTCAATTATGCACCGTTCTGATTTAAGCAACCTGTTATAATCCCTTTCCTGTGGTGTGTTAGGAATTCTATATGGAGTCATCACCCAAGGTGATATTCCATATCCCTCATCAGCAATCAGTACACAATTTTGATTTTGTTGCATCGTGTTAAATGTAGCACTATTACGCCATATGCGTGAGTCATGCACCGACCCAGGCCACTGGATATCAACACTGGTAAAACATTCATCTGCACTGCATGTAGCCTGAATATTCATAGAAGCAAACCCTTTCCTATTCACATACTCATCCCCATGCCGTCCTGGCTTAGGAATTCTGACATGTGTGCAGTCTAGTGCACCTATAGCAGTTGGGAATCTATATGTTTGCTGCCACTGATTTTTTGCTTCTAGTATGCTTCGACAGTCAGATGGAAACTTGATCCACAATTGATTCTTCTCCACTATTTTGTCTGCTACAAATTTAATTGTCCTTGAAACGGTACTTTGATGCACACCAATATCCTCACCTACGCCATTCTGAAATCCAGGATCGGAAATATACCTCAAAAATGTTCTCATTTTTTGATTTGAGGTTAGGGCTGCACCTCGTGTTTCATCAACTTCTCCGATGAAATGTTCACTTAACCATTCCACATGTTCACTGGTGAAGCGATACAGTTTCTTGTAATCACGTTCGTCTGGTTGTCTTCTGGGTTTATATGTCTTTCTACCTCCAATATGTAGAAATAAAGCCATTTCTACTTTCCTGAATATCTTTTACTACCTTCATAAGTCAGGTCAGAAGCATGCTAGATTGTTGGCAAGTATTTACTACCAAGTAAAGCAAAAGCCTTTGCATTATGCATACAAAAACAAGTATTTACTTCGGCTAGTAGTAAATACTATGCTTAGATCACGTGACATACCTTTTACTAAAGTAAAAGCATTTGCTATAATATTTTATGCATACTAATCCTAGTATTTACTTGAATTTCTTTAAAAACTTAAAGTAAAAGCATTTACTTCATTTTTATGCATATCACTGAATGCCACTGTTAAAAAACACATTTCATATCCCTGTCTTCAGACACAACTGCTAGACATGACCATGGCCTTCTGTAAGCCTTCAATATACAAACCCATGCCGGACTGAAAAGAAAACATTTAGCACAATGATTAGGCCCATGCTACTTTATTCTGTAGCGTTACAAGGAATTTAAATACTCCCGATTTTGTTTCCGTCCACTAAACACAAATTTAAGACAAACTGCTGTATCTATAGGATAGGCCTACATCAACAATTTAAGTGTTAACATACCTAACACTACACATTCAACCCTTTATTCAAATATTTGGGCCAATGAATGGAAAATACATACAACGTACAAGCATCGCTTCCTTAATATGATGGCGGGTACAATAAGCAATTTGCAATAAGTTTCTTTTAATGAATGAAAGTGTAAGGAATATGACAATCCAGAACCAATATTGTAAGAATAATCATTTGTCACCCGGAACAGTCGTGAAAGGATAATCACAATCATTATTCTGTTGTCATTATACCATTTTTTTAAAGCCAAAACTGCATCAATAGGCCTACTTACGAATGAGGTATCAATCGAAATAATTTTACTTCCTCTGCCCGTGCCATTGGTACGCCGCAATCAGCAGTGTGGTCTTGTTTTCGACCCCAAAATTTTAAGTTTAGTTTTTAACATAAATACACGTTTTGAGGTACCATGAATCTAAAAATACTATTTTCGGAAACATGCCCGTGTGTGTGTGTGTGTGTCTGTCTGTAAACAACCTAGCTCCAGAACGGAAAATCATATGAAAACAACATTTTGTATTTGGGTTAAGTATGCCTACCTTCTGAGGAAGTGTCACAAAGATTATCGACGACTTTCTCTTATTTTTAAGGGGACTTTACAATAAGAAAATTTAGTTTGTTGCGATTTTCTCGAAAACAGCTCTTACGATTTTGTTTAAATTTTATACATGAGATGCTTATACTAAGAGTTAAACCATTTATTCAAAATTTTTTTTCGAAAAAATATCTGAAGGCTAGCTATAAGCCACCCACTCTGATTACGTGCTCTTTGCAATATGGCCTCTTGTTCTATATCAGAATGTGAAGTAAGAAAAATGTATTGACCATGTATAAAGTAAAGAAAGTTAATCAGATTTTATTTAGGTTATGTATCTTTCGGAAATGCGTTGTGATGTGGAAACGACATTCTCTTCATTTTTACAACCAATTTACAAGAACAGAATGTCATACATAAAAATTATAGTGTATTATATAGTCCAGTTATTCATTGGATGGCCAGGCGGCTTCAAAAAGATAAACCATTAAGTCGGTGTTTCTTTATGTTAATTGATCTGACTATATCGGGCTTGGTTTCCGCTTTCCAAAACAAAAGTAACGTTGCAATATTCTCTCATTATTATCATTGATCTCAGTTCTTCCCTCACTTTAATCAATTCACACGTGTTATCGGTTACTGTAACTAGATCTTGCAACTTCGCGTTCCACTCCACGTGGAGTTGACGAATAGCTGTCATATCTGTCGCAGGACATTCTTAGATTTTGATTGGCTGGGATAACTAGCTGATTGGTGCGGTAAAAATAAAGAACATAGGTTGAGCTGTCGGCAAACTTTTCCTCCAAACGAAAGGAAGCCGCCTGGCCATGCAATGAATAACCAGACTCTACTAAGAGGCTAACTTTTATTTGGCAGAGGAAGTTATGTGAATTTCACATAAGATTTTTGTTTAATTAAGTTTTAATTCCTGAAGGCAAAAAGTGCACATTCATTAATTTTTAATTCCTGAAGGCAAAAAGTGCACATTCAAAGATGATTAAGCAATGCCATTGGCGAAACATTAGTTTGAATTTAACGTTCCAATAACAATCTGGGTAATCAGTATTCGTACAACTCTTTGATAAGCTGCGTTATCTAAGTCTCGAAATAACAGAGCAATACAAATGATGACGTACGGATCCATAATAGGCTACCTAATGCATAAATAATGAATAATGGTGCGTCACTTATCACAGGAATAACAATGCCCTTTATGCTCGACTGTTTTAATCCTGGAGCTCGCTGTAGTACAGTGCACGACCTCGCTGACCTATATTTAGGACGCCAGTGTTTGCACTTGTCGATAAATTTCCTTGTTTGCTGTCGACAAAAACTTCACAAAATGAAAAATAAAAACAGATGATGAAACTCTGTGTAGGTCAAAATGATACAAATGAAGAAAATGGATTTTTTAAATTTCATTTTATACGGAAAGGCGAACTTCCTGCTTTTCCAACAGCGGAATTGCCTGTATGACAAAGCAGACAGTCCAAGTTTTTTTTAACAATCAACAAAATTGGTTCCGGAATGATTTTCAAATAAGGAAGAAGAAATATACATATCATATTCATATAATAAGATATGCATAATTTCTGCTTCCTTATCAGGCGCTGCCACACAGAGAAAGGCATTCTGAATAAATATAAAAGAAAATGGTTTAACAGGAAAACGATAATTAAAATATCCCCAAAGTGGCATTTCTATGAATAAATAAAACAACATTAATTATAATTTATATAAACGCTGCCTCAAAATTGTCACAAAAGTCTTTAGCACCATGATCGCTATGGACTTGACCAGATGAGAATATTTTAGAAGAAAAATTCTCCCGACACTGGGACTCGAACCCAGGACCTTCAACTTTAATTATAATGTACATAAATGATGCCTCACAATTATCACAGAAGCCTTTATTCCTTGATCGTTATGGAATTGATCAGGTGAGAATATTTTAGAAGAAAATTTCTCCCGACACTGGGATTCGAACCCACGACCTTCAACATTAATTAAAATTTATATAAACGCTGCCTCAAAATTGTCACAGAAGCCGCCTTTTAGCTCCATGATCGTATATGAGAATATTTTAGGAGAAAAATTCCTCCGACATTGAGATTTGATCCCACGACCTTCGGCTTAAGTGCCGATGTTCTATCAACTGAGCTAGTCAAAGTTCAATTCACAACGCAGATGGAATCTCTCTCTCTCCTAAGATTGATTACCCTTAATGGTCTACCTCACGGAAAGACACATCATTTACAATACTGTGAGGCACACTAATTTAGTGATTTTGTGACCAAGTTTCTATTGTTATTGTACAATAACATTCAAGAAGTAGACATGTCTTCATGAAACCACAGAATATTGCTTCTGTTGTACAACACATAATATTTTAGATCAATTCACTAATATTATGGCCTCACAAAACTATATATGAGGATTTTTTCTCATAAAATAATATTATCATGCAATGTTCAACGCCCACAGTGGTTATTGTCGTGGGACGATCTTTGGACAGTTCTAATGGCAGATAAATTACCAGTCATTTTTAGTGCCTCTTTCCAATCGGTGCTGCTTAGATCTTAGTAGGAGTTAGTCTTTGTAAGATTAAGGCCCGGTATTATAAACAAAGTTGATTTTTAGATTAAGTTAAGCCTAATCTTAAGATTAACTTTAGTTGCCGTTTTATAATGTTCTGGTTGAGTTGAACCGTAGTGCAATGGTGTTGGTAGACCTGTTGGCTGGGAAAAGAAGACGAATTTGGCCTTGGAAATAAAAGAAAAACAATAAGATCTGCTAATTTTCTTGTATTTGTTTGTATATTGCGACGAAAATGACTGACACAAATAGTTCAAAACGTTGCCAAAACTTTTCATCCAATGAAATAGAATCGTTAGTCAATTTAGTTCGAAAGTATAGTGAGATCGTAGAATGGAAAATTTAAATCTAAATTGAACTCAGTTTTGTTCAGTGTAAGTTAAGTTTATTTCAATCACAGCTAAAATAAGAAGCTATTGATTGCTCATAAAAATGATCTTGTATTAGCATTTGTCTCACAGTACAACCTTCTCTGTTTAGGCCTACATTAAAATACTTTACGTTCCGGAAAGTAATCAAATAAGTTTTGTCTCTTCTTCTCATAGCATGTTGTATCCGAAATCGAATTTGTTGATACTGTCTTATTGTATTTTGATAGCCATTTTCATTAAAACAATTATTACGTCTTAAACTGCAGATTAAACGGTAGAAAAGGTCCAGTTAGGTTAAACATAAGATTAACTTGTAGTTATCGTTTATAATACGCAAAAATCTGAAAAACTAAAGTTTAAACTAAAACTAAAACTAAAACTAAAACTAAAGGTTAAACCATGATTATAATACCGGCCCTAAATTACAATCTTTTATAGCAACAATGGCAATTTGGAGCATGATAAAATAGTAAGTTTTACGAAGAGACTGGGTGCTGTGCCTCTTGCACCAACAATCAATCTACTATTGTAAGACTGCATTTCTTCAGACAACAGAGGATGGTAGTGTATATGCTACAGTTTCCTTTATGGACTTCAGTAGGCTGCATTCATAAGACCTTAATGCTGGGTCTATAATGTAATTATATGTAAACTTACAGGATAAAGTGCAACAAATAAACGATGTACCTAATAATTGTGGTAAGTGTTTTCTGTGCAGTCCGGCATGGGTTTGTATGTTTTTGTGAGATTCTGTATCTCAAGCATTTAAGAGTTAACTTGGCTCACTCTGATCATTGGAACACTTTTCTTTATCTAGATCTTTTGCTCCATATGGCCTCAGGAATACCCTCCCATGCGGTAAAACTATAATATATAATTATTTACAGAGCCTCCCACCCAAAAAAGAAGCATAAAGAAAGAAAGAAAGAAAAAAATATATGTTGTATGTAAAGATCTGTAGAAAGAAAAGATACAATTACCTTATAATAAATGTAACAAATTGAACTTCCTATGAGGAATATTACTGTAGGGACAGGTGTTTCTATTAAGGTTAACGCGATACTCCCTATATGAAGTCCCTGTAGGGAGGCCATTCAAGTGTTTTCTCCCTTCATAAACCAAGTCCTTGACACCGTACATAAATGCGCATAAGATACGGCCTATTAATGAGCAGCTATGCCACGTGCCAAGCTGGCAGCTTTCCTAGCCAAATACTCCGCCAATACTTCAATACTTCCTGCCTTCATCAAGTCGCGGTCTCACAAAAGTAATTACAGCTCAGCTTCAATGAACTCGGATTTTCCTGTTAAATTACTCTTTTCTTTATATTGAAGCTGTACCTGCTCGGGATTATGGTGTCCAAGAAACTAGGTTCGAATCTTATCGAGGCTAGAACCGTATTCCTCATGTCGTGAGTTCCACTCCACTAAGTAACCCTGGATGTGCATTAACATATTTTTGAAGTGAAACTTCTTTAGCCGCGGTAGAGGTAAATCCAGAGCTTGTGTCACGCTCAAAAATCGTCACGAAATTAGTGTCACACTCAAAACCATCACGAAATTAGTGAGGTGGGACGGAACGGACTGCACAGAAAACAGTCAACACAATGATTAGGCTTATCTAAAATGTAAAAAATCCAATAATTCAAAATAAAAAAATAAAAAATCCAAAATTAAGAAAGTCCAAAATCCCAATATTAAAAAGTCCAAAACTGCAAAAATCTAAAAAATCCAATAATAAAAAATTGAAAAAATTAAAATTAAAACAAGTTTCACTTCTGTCGCGTAGCGTTCCACGCACAATTTTTTAAAACATGTTTAGGCTTATTATTTCATATGGGCCCAAAGGAAACACGTAAGAAAAAGGCAACGAATAGGCACCAAAATAAGCAAAAACAAATTAGATGAAAATCAAGTGCCATGGACATTTATGAGATTGTGTTGTGGACGGGGAAATGTCTGTACTTGTGTCTGTACGCGCGATAACTCAAATACGATTTATCGGATTTTCACGAAACTTGATAAACGCATTTCTAATGTCTATGGGAAGAAGCCTATTGATATTGGACCAAATCGGTTGACCTAAAAATAGAAAATAATTGAGAACCAATAGTTCCATGACCTGCCCTACTGTATCGACACAGAACTCCTAATATGGCCTCGTAGCTGAAAAGAGTATAAAAACAGCTGAAATAAAATTAAAAAATCGTGTGCGTGAAACTTGGGTTTTTTAAATTTTGGTTAGACTTTTTTACTTTTGGGTTTTTGGACTTTTTAAATTGTGGATTTATTAAATTTTGTATCTTTGATTTTTTATTTTTTTGTATCTTTTCATTTTGGATTTTTTAATTTTGAATTTTTAGATTATTTAAATTTTGGATTTTTTATTTTTTAATTTTGGATTTTTTAACTTTTTAATTTTTAATTTTGTTATAATGGTGAAGGAATCACCACGCCACTAGCTCGAAGCAGTATTTTTATTTTTTTTTATTTTTTAATTTTGGATAAGCCTAATCATTGTTGATTGTTGATTGTTTTCTGTGCAGTCCGTCACAACCCCACTACGATTTTGTTCGTAACGCTAGAGCGTAACGCAACTTTGGGTTAGCTCTCGATTTACTCCTAGCTCGCCTAAAGAAGTTTCACTTCAAAAACATACTGTTCGTAAATGATCCTGCAGATTGTGATTTCAAAGTGAAAGTGACATTGAGTTTAGCGAGGAATTCAGTCACATGGTCTAGTTAGCATGATGCCTCGTTGCCACAGCTGAGGAATTCCAAGTGATGTCATGTCACTTGGGTGTGATACAGTATTTATAGTGATTGCAACTCCAGACATGCCATGAAATATTCATATTTATCGACAAGGATCATGAATCTCTTATTCAATAGCTTCCGTTTGTAATGGGTTGACATTTAAAGGCGCAATGACTGACGTCACATATATTTAGTATTTCTGACTGTATCTAAGGTAAAATACAATGATGACTGATGAATAGTGACCCGAAAAATTTGTAATTAATGAATTTGCAAATACGTTGAAAATAAAAGATAAAAAAATAATATTAAGACAGCTCAAATTAAACTTCTAACACAAGTCATACGAAGAATGGGTATTTTAAATCTGATTACTATACAGACTCATTTTGATAAAAACTGAAAATGTTAAAATTCATTACACCTTTATAAAACTTAAATTTATCAAAGTGGTTACAAAAATCATCATACTTTGTGGTTACAAAGAGTTTTCGTCTCTATGAATGAACAAAGGTTAAGCAAAACAATTAATTCTCATTTATATTTAAGACCTAAATGCTACAACAAATTGCCCGCCCAAATTAGAAACTAGGCCTATATAAAAAATAAAAGTTCAAAGTGTACAACAGGCTGAAGGCTGATTAAAAATCCCTTTTATTGTATTCAGGAGTTTCTAAAGATTAGTTCCGAGGAGAATATATTTTAACTTAGTTTTATCTTTTAATGTGTTAAGACAATGTAGTTTCTACAGATTTATTTTGACACTGTTAATGCCAATATCTGTGCCTAACAACAAAGAACTATTATTATTATTAAACTGTCTCGCATAAAAAAATTGGGTTCACATTTTAATGTCTACGAGCATAGGCGTAACCAGGCCGACCACATGGGGGGTTATAACATCCGGGGGGTGTGAGGGGTATGGAATACCCCCCAGGGAGAGGGGGTTCGGGCCCTCCCCCGGAAAATTTTAAAAATAAAGATGCACAATAACGAGTTTTAAGCTTCTCACGCTTCAAACTCGTATTAAGTAATTTATAAGCAGATTTTTAAAAAAAATTGTACAATTTTCCTTTTTTTAATCAATGGGGGGGGGGGTTCAAACCCCAAAACCCCCCCCCTCGTTACGCCTCTGTCTACGAGAGGAAACAAATTTCAATTTTGATTTAAAGAAACAATTAAATTAATATCTCAAAAACTAATTGGCATGAAACTGAAGTTTTAACATTTAATTTCGGTTAATTATCCCTTAACTGCATAATGTAGTCTATAGGATACAATAATTTGCCTTAAATTTATAACAAAATAACACGAAATATAGTTAGTTTAGAATATGTGGATTTAAGAATAGGATATCGATATAAGAAATGTGTTGTTGTGTTAAGTATTTTCTATGCAGTCGGGCATGGATCTTCTTACTGTTATGTCAGGATAATGAAATATTATGAAAACAATAGTTTGTTCATGACATTTGTATCTGTTCTGCAATCATGTTGTCGGCCCAATTATAGGCTTGTATAGTTAATTGTCAATTCTGCATTTCCTTAACTTGTTTCTATTGCACCTAATATAACAGCTGGGCCAAGCGCGTGTAATTTAGAAATTTGACAGTGTTTCTGGGACACCCACACCAATTAAATGCCCGTTACTCCCTACGGGTGTCACGATGACCTCGCTTCAACTCAGTTTCGCAAAATACTGAATTTTTGGCAGTGTTCGTCTAATTATACGGTGTACACCTGTTGCGGGTGCCGTTATAATAATCCTATTCAGGAACTTCAATTCTTCTGTGGTTGTAAGACTAATATAATAGAGTCATATGACTTCCTTTTGCATAATAGGCCTACCGTAAGTTACAATGAAAACATCTGGTAAACTAATCCATTCATGAAAATTCATTAAATTCAGAAAGGCAAGAGTATTCAGTTAGGTGATTTAAGAATGTTTTCTCTGTTATGACAACCTCGTTTCCTTGAATTGCTGCTTACATTATTTTACCCACTTCCCTAACCTATCAAACAGTGAACTGTAACGCAATTGGTACTAAGCAGACAGATCCTAACTTTTTCAGATCCAGAAACACTTCCCATACTCTAGCTACAGTACAAAGAATCTGGTCGTCGTGTGATTCCGACACCAATGCAGAATGGCTTCCAGCCATATAGTGATTAGTAGGGTGAGGCATTTGATGATTTTGCATCTTTTTTTATATGAAGGTAAAAAGATAGCTCGGAAAAATATATATATATATATATATATATATATATATATATATATATATATATATACACAGTATATATAAATGTGTATCGTGAAATAATTGATTAAATAAGGGCAATTTGTTTTTGCATTTTTTGTTTTATTTTGAATTTCTCGTCATTTTGAAGAGAGAGATCGTTTATTGGCAATTTTTAGGTAATTTTCGGCATTTTTAGGTCATGTTTCAGTGGAGGTAGAGAGGAGAATTTCCATGTACAAATCATTACTTTCAGACAACAGACAATTTTAAATAATAGGAATTATTTAATTTATAGTAACTGTGATTTTAATTTAATTAAATCAGAGGAAATGAAGTTTATTGTTTCTAACTGTGTTTGCAGCTCGGAAATACAAACAAAAACCTTCGGGA
This sequence comes from Ectobius pallidus, assembly GCA_964059195.1. Lineage (NCBI taxonomy): Eukaryota > Metazoa > Arthropoda > Insecta > Blattodea > Ectobiidae > Ectobius > Ectobius pallidus. The sequence continues at coordinate 163,035,506 of CAXKWD010000007.1, read as the reverse complement.
CCACATGTATATTTTTCAACCGATTACAATGAACCTGGTTATAGCCATAGTGTATTTCCACAGAATTTTCCTTCTATAATATATTAGTAATTCAATATAGGTATTCGCGGAACAAAGCGTCCCTGGAACACTAGCGCAACAGTTGTGGAGGGGGGGGGGGGATATTCCCAGAAGGGAAGCGCCGAGTTCTGAACATTTTAATTTCCAGGAACCAGTGAAAGCGATAATAACCCGTAATCATGGTAATGGCTACTCCTGACAATTTAAAGCAATTTAATGTCGCTGTGATTTAGTTCAATGTGGCCCAACTGTTTTTAGCTACGGGACAGATCTTTCCTCCTACATATTCCGAGGACCAATGATATATTTCAGGTGAGGGCTGGGCCCGGTTTCATAGAACTTTTATACTCATATTAATAGCAAATACATAACAATATTAGTCTTCTGTTTCATAGGAATAGGCCTATCTTTCTTCTTCTTCTTCTTCTATATTAATAAAAAGAAGTGTCTGTCTTCCTTCTGTCTGTCTGTCTGTCCGCGATGCCCCGCGAAATCTACTCAACGCAGAGATCTGAAATTTTAAACATAGGTGGACTGAAGGGTCGGAAAATGCACCTCCAAGCCGGATTTTTTATTTAAGCTTTCGTTCGCGAGTTATGAGTGAAAAACGGGCAGAAAACGTACATTTTTTTGCGCTTTCGAAGCATCGGTTCTCAGTAATACATTTCAGCTATCAAATCAATTACAGTTGGCTTTGGCTATTTTTGTCTACCTTGGAAATAAAAGCATCGCGATAGCTTGATTTTGTAAGCCCACCCTGGTCGATTCATTTGTTTAGAATGTGAAGGCCTGCAGACATCTGAAATTTTCAACCTACACGAAAGAGGGTCCGACATAGGCTATTCGGCACACTTCTTCTGCACTGCTTTGCTGTTCCAGTGCGAGTTTGGGTTTGGATTTGGGCTGCTTGCTCCCTGTGAACGCGGAAGTCTTGGAGCCGGATCGATCAAATCCCGTCACGTGACCCACCCGCTCCCTGGTTCCTTCCCGATACACGTTGGGGTAGGTCAGCCATCATGATTCACTCCAAATCCTACAATCCTACTGGAAATTTCCATCCGCACACATTTGAAATTCATCCCAGACACAAACCAGGTGAAATTGAGGCAAACATTTTAGCTGACTGTTCATATGCTCATGAGCAGGGCCCGGATTCTTAGGTTTTAAAGTATTTTGTTCCTTGCTAGCTAACTGTGATATTTAACAAAGTTATCCGTTTCGTCATGGCAATCACATAACCTGATAATGCTTAGCTTTATTTTGTTTATTTAATTCTTTCTATTTATTTATTTTTGGTGTTATTTTACTTTACTTCAAAAAATTATATCAATTTGTATAAACTTATATCCTTGCAACTGCATTGTAAGGATTATTACTAAGGTGTCTATTTCTGTAAATAACTTAATATTATTAATGTATGTAATAAATGTGCCATTTGCCAGACTGGTGAGAGTTAAATCGGGACACGTTATCAGGGGTATTTGTGCGTACAATCGTCTACCAGTTTGTTGTAGGAATCTGGATGCAAACCATTCTAAAAGAAAGATAACAAAAATTGGCACCCATTTTATAGTGCAAATGAATTTTATATCTCTGTGGTTACAATGTAAAACTTCGGGAGGGGAGTTGAAAGGCTGTGGACTTACTAACTGTCACTCTGCCCTGTTTCGGAAAATAAGCGTAACAAAATTCACATAGGGAACAGAAATGTCCACTTGGAGGCCCTTCGCCCCACCATAGGGGATATAGGACACCAGATACAGATACAGATACAATGTAAAACAAAATTTGTAATGTTTCTTTTTTTCTGTTGACAATGTCTTATATACCCATGTATTTATAGACAGAAAATAAATTGAATTGAAAAAACTTCTTTTGTTTATTTGCTGTAATATTACTTGTTTTATTATCATTTATTTTGTAAGTAGTTTGCATTTCTTCTTTCTTTCAACTGGTTGGGTAGAAGATAAGGCCTTAACTCATCCAGGTAAAATAAATTATTATTATTATTATTATTATTATTATTATTATTGCATTATCACCATCGTAGAAAAATCGTAGGAAGCAGGGATTGGACCCGATATACCAGATTCGAAGTATGCATCGACAAAAATTAGAAACAATCGATCACTATTAAGTCGATAAAAATTCATGTACTGCGAGTTGGCGTGGATTACCAAGAATATGCGAATATCAGCGTGAGATAGCTTGGAAAATCCCCGGCTGGAAAGTTTGGATTGCTGATATTACAATACTGGATTGTGCAATCTATGTAATAATGCAGTGATACGTTGGAGGGACTTGACCATCTGTCAGTACCAGGGGATTATTCGCTATCTGCACTGTAACAATAAAACAGATTATGCCAGCCGGTAATTGCTAATAGTATATTGCGATACAAGTGCCGTAAGGCACGTTTACGGGTCGAGGAAACAGATTGAAAATCCTCGGCTGCGCCTCGGGTTTTTAAGTTTTCGAGACCCGTAAATGCCTTTACGGCCCGTGTGTTGCATGCTATTTTTTGCACGATGATTATTTATATCAATTTAATTATATTAATTGTGATATTACCTGAAAATATTATGTAAATACATTCTTGAAAATAGATGTTTATTTCAGAAAGTGATTCGCATATGTTTGTTGTTATGGGAACCGAATATTTGTCCTGGGGGCCGTGGCCATAAAGGCTTGTATTATGAAGTGTATCGTAATGAATTATGACGTAGCGCTTGGACCGTAAGTGTTTTAACCTCATCGCAACAGGCCTTAGCAACAAGACTGTGTGGGAATGTCAACTTACGATCCATGTAAACAAAGTTCGTAAGTACCACTTACTAGCTAAGGAGTGCAAAAATGCATTTAATCCAGTTATCACAACTCATATAGCCATGAGGAGTAAATGTATTTCGAATCGTGTACTCAAGAAAGCTTGAGGGCAAACACCGGAAAACTTACAACAGACCAATTTTTACTTTGTCTACCCATATCAAAGGTACTAAGGCCTATAGGCAGTGCCGTATTTAAGCCTAGGCAGACCCTAGGGCAGCAGATTTGAAGGGACGGCTTTTAAACTGTTACTGTTTTTTTTTAAATAATTATATTAAACGCTTTATTCATAACTCTTCAAAATAGTAAACTGATGTAACGCACAATGAAATAGAAATGAATAACATTGACAAAAATACGCACCTGTTTATTCATTTACTTATTTATATATTATATATAAATAATAATAATAATTATTATTATTATTACTAAGGTATTATTATTAGCCTACTATTTCAGTTACAATAATGCTTATTGTAGTGGTACATTCTTGTCGAAATAAGGGGGCGAAAATATTTTTCTCTGCCTAGGGGCGCTTAAGTAGCTAAATACGCCCCTGCCTATAGGAAGCTGAAGTCTTCTGTAAGACCCTGAAATTCGATGTCGATCAGCATAAATACTTACTTTGCGATCCCCTGAATCTGGTTGGTTGGTATATAGTCATTTTACGACGGGGATGTACTGCAACTTAGGCATGTGACCGTCGCCGATGTGCCGGAATTTTGTTCCCCAAGAGTTCTTTTACATGCCAGTAAATTTACTGACATGGGCCTGTCACACTTATGCACACATAAATGCCATCGACCTGGGCCGGGATCGAACTCGCAACCCTGGGCAAAGAAAGCCAGCACGATACCGGTACTGACTGCGCCACCCATGTCAACCTCTGAATCTGAAAATCATATCTCTCTGTGTGTGTGTGTGTGTGTGTGTAAACAGCATACTCGGCCACATATACAGACAGACGTCAATCCAAAAACACTTTCTTTTGGCTTCTCGGGGTGTCCACACAGATTTCAAAATAAATTTCCCTGGCTTTTCCATGACCAGAAATTTACATTTCCCTGAACACAAGAATCAATGTTTTCAAGGTTCTTTGTAAACAAAACAAAACAAAACAAAAATACATACTCCTTCATCCCCCCCCCCAAAAAAAAGAGAAATGATTAGCTCAAGTACTGAAAAGAAACCTGATTATTGTGGATGCCACTTCTTAAAGAGTTTTTAGGATTTTGGAATCAGGAAACAAAGCTATTATATTCTTCTGTAGATAGACGATGGTTTGGGACGAGGTCTTCTTAAAATGGCACGAACAGTACACAGTCGGTTACAGCAGACTGGAGCTAAACACATGCGCATCGCATTTCGCTTTCTGGGGCTAGTAATTTTCCCTAAAAATTTCCCTAACTTTTTCGTTTATTCTACAAAATTCCCTACCTTCTCTGACCGATTTCAATTTTCCTGACTTTCCAGAATGTAGACCCTGCTTCTAGGCATCGTGAAACGTATTTTCTCGATGTTATCTTGATTTCGATTTTTGTCTTTCTTTGTCCTACTAAGTATAGGCTATGCGGGAAAAGTAAAATTTCTGACATTAACTTATACTTTAAATTACATTAAAAAAACGCTGTTAAAAAATATTGTTCTCTGGTGTTTAGCCCGCGTCGAGGACCCACAAATCGATGTGTAGTATGAGCTTAACCTGTCTGAGCATGCGCAGAATTCCCACCCGCCGATACTAATAATTGATGATAATTCAACCCATATAACAGGTAAACACGGGCCAGCGAGTTTGATATATTCATTCTCTAATAATTATACATGAGCTGTCTTGTTAGAGCAGGTGGACCGAAACGCGGAGCTAGTTTAACATCCAATCGACAAACATTTTCAAATAAGTCTATAACTAGGGCCCGTATTTTTTGGTAACAACGATAAGCGCGAAATTTTACAAAACAACCTCCCTTAGCTATATTTAGCTTTTATATGCTTAAAATACCAATATGAACCATATTGAATCCATGAAATATCGCGAAATTTACTCGATTCCGCAAAATGTGTCTATAAGCACGAAATATGCTCTTTCTGTTCGTAAAGTGAGAAATGAGCACGAAAATGTGCCTTAAAATCACAATATTGTGTTTTGGTGTACTGTATTTTTTTATTTCCTAATAGCATGCTTTCTTTTTCTGCTGTTTCTGTGGCTGTCGAAGATTTACCGACATATCGATATTTGTGATCGATTACAAAGATTGCAGAATTTACGCAAAGATTGTCTGTGACCTGGTTTGTACTTCTCAGTACTCTCCTTCCCTGCTATCTCTTTGCCAAATTAGCGATGCCTATGATCGATTGCAGCAGAAGACTGGAGAATGTTTGTTACTTGTAGTCAACATATTTCGTCTTTTATCCACAGTTGGCACTTCTGTTTGCAAATGGCTATCTGATGGTGTTTAGTAGAAATTACGATAATATTTCTCGTCATTATATTTGAACATTAACTCTAATCATGTCTGAATCGAAAGTTACTTCAGTTCATACAAGGGCAGAGGAAAATAGAAATGGGGGGGGGGGGGGGGAGTGTTAGTTCATGTAAATAAAGAAGCAAAGTTTATCATTGCGGAGTGTTCCTGATATAGTATAAAGTAATTTATTTCACGAAATACCCACCGAAATAGAAGGAAGTTAACACCGAAATCAGCCATTTTCTTTCACCAATAAATCAGGGCCCTATCTATAACCAACGTTTCCTGGAACCAAAAAAACTGCATACAGATCGAGTTGGGAACAAAATTTAACACATCATTCGAAAACAGTACATTATGCAACAAGCCTATAATGACATTTGTTAAGATATGAGCCTGTTTGTAATTTTCATAATTTTAACACAAATACGTTTTATCGGATTGTCCCGAAACTTGGTATACGCATTTATAACGTCCATGGGAAGAAGCCTACTGATATTGGACCAAATCGGTTGACCGGTACCGGAGTAATGTCCAATTTAGTGCCTATTTTATGATAATATTAGAAAGAATTTATCAAATGCGAATCAGTTCTTATGACATATTGTTTTGCAGTGTTCATATACGGCTTTGGAAGTTGCAATATCGGTAGCTTTGACAAATAAAACTACCCACATGTTCCTTCACATTTTCTTAGGACCTTTGTCCTACCGTAAGCCCTGCTTAATGATTCGATCTGGAGCTTAACTCGGAAATCGATTACAAAAATAAACTTATTTTCTGCAATGCAATTATCACTGATTAAACAAAAGCATTCCGGCACTTTGCTCCATCAGTTTACCTTATATTATTATTATCACCGACATCATTTTATAGAAATGACATGAATTACTTAATTACATTTTTAATTAAACTGTTAGACGTAATAAAAAACTAAAGCGAACAAAAAATTAAATCTTTCATATATAATTAATACGATTAATTAAAAAGATAAAAATCCGGCTTTGAGGTACATTTCACAGTAGAGTTCACCACACATGGGAAAACCTGATTGCGTTCCCTGGCCCAAAAAACCCCTGTCTGCACAGTGAGTTTCGTCCAAAAGATCAATGTTTCCCCATTTATGCTAACATATATGATCCCCTTCTGTCCACCTACGTTAAAATTTGATGACTCTGAGTGCCTTAGATTTGGCACTTGACAAACACTTCCTTTTGCTTGTACAGAGAACGTTAAAACCTAAGCGGAAAGAACCAAGCAGAGCGGGCTAACAAATCGAAGCGCTCAACAATTTGTTGCGTAATGTTGAAAACATCACGTTTTCCGCCTCCTTTCCGCTCAAAATCGCGAACGAAAGTAAGTTGTGAATTAAAAATCCTGCTTCATAGTGAATTCGGATCCCCTTAAGTCTATTTAAGCCTACATTTTAAAAATTCAGATCTCAGCGTGCCGTGAATTTTGCTGGGCATCCGACACAAACAGACAGGCAGGCAGACAAATTCCTTCCTTTTATTAGCCTATACCCTAAGCAACCAGGGAAGGCGGTTGAGGCCAGGTAGGTTCCTTCACCCGCTAGCACCCTCACATTTACAAGCAGAGGGAATTAGGACTAACCGTAATTTTCTCCCCATGAGTCACCTAGTCTACTTCAATCAATCAATCTTAGATTTTTTAAAAATGTCATTTTATCTTAAAATGTTAGTTATATATCAATTCTACACATAATTACAAGAAAAATGACACCAAACAATGTATAATTTACTTTAATAGGAACATTTATAACAAATACATAAATAAAAGTTACGAGAAAACTGCTTTCAAGTTCTATGTTCCTATTAAAGTAAATTATACATTGTTTGGTATCATTTTTCTTGTAATTATGTGTAGAATTGATATATAACAAACATTTTAAGATAAAATGACATATTAAAAAAATCTGAGATTGACTGATTGAAGTAGACTAGGTGACTCATGGGGCGGAAATTACGGTTGGTCCTAATTCCCTCTGCTTGTAAATGTGAGGCTGCTAGCGGGTGAAGGAACCTACCTGGCCTCAACCGCCTTCCCTGGTTGCTAAGGGTATACGTACATAAGTCTAATGAGGTCTGAGTATCGATTCATAAAAGAGTTACAGTGTGTGTAAAACTAAATATCGGGTATAAGACCTGTACGCATTTCCGGGGATAATCCAATAGGACATAGGAATTTCATAAACGGTAGTGATAATATATTGGCCATTAAAGTTTTATATAGATACATTTACGAGTTAATGGCGCATTAAGTGTTTCTCCGGCAACGTGTTATGAACAGCATAATCTAGTATTAGCACCATCATTACCTTATAGACTCTAAAACATTAAATGTGCCCTTATACATTAACAACTCCCAAATTATAAACAAATATCCCCCACTCGCAGTCACTAGCAGCAAATACAAGCTAAGGTGATTCACCATCACAATGAATTCATATAGTATTGTCAGTGTTCAATGAAGTTTCAGGTCGCCGGAAACATAAAGGTGTGACGGGCTTTTCTTACTTTATGCTATAAAGTTCCTTAACTTCTTGGATTAAATCTTCGCCAAAATTCTGTGACGACTAATATGTGATTATTCTTAATCGTAGTATATAAGTTTACTGAACTCCTACAAAACAAGGTCACTCATGCACCTGTCGTGTCATCATAACACTGCCTGCATAGTCCATGAAGAATTGTATTTAAAGATAGATAGAAAAGACAGTCTCATGAAGAAAGAAATAGAAGTTTAGGCCTATACCCACAGAGTGACTGTGGCGATAGACCACCGATACAGGAGCGACGTCTAGATCTTGAGTTACAAACAATCTGACTCCTCTCCTGCAACCGGGAAAATATTAATGGGCCGCAAACAAAAATAAAATTTTGTAAATCGATGTCAGAGGTCCCTGACACTCTCTCCTAGAGGCACGTGGGGCCGTTGTTCGCCTCCAACATCGATGGCTTTCACAATCTCTCATAAATTTCTTTTCTTTATATGTTACTGGTATAGGCCTTGTCTACTACCAGATTTTATTTGTTTGATTCGGGATACTTCCGGCGTTCCCTCACCTCACCCTTACAATCTCTAGTACTTGCTAATAAACTACTTATCATCAGTACACTACTCGCAATTTCCTATTCTCCTCTTTCTAACCTAACCAATCATTTGTTGTTATCTTTCAACTCACTCTCCTCTTTCTAACCTGACCAGTCATCAGCTGTTATCTTTTAACCCCTTTCTTTCTTTAAGTAGAGTTCCCTTCAGCTTATACCATTGATTTAATTCACTCGGTGGTTATTCTAGTTTTCCTACTTCTTACGTTACTACTCTTTAGCATGGGCACCCAATCTTCTTTTGTCTCTAAATTCCCTAGAATTCTAACTGAAACTAATTCACGCCCAGATTAGTAAGCTTCTCTATAACCCCTTTAGTGACTTCTACTTCTACCCTAACATGTAAATTTTCCAATGGTACACACCTAATGCACTACCACTCGTAGGCCTTCTTTTGCCCTTCAATCTTTCCACTTCTTATCCCCCTCTACCATATTCCATACACCTTCGCTTGTAGATAAATCTCTATAAAAAAAACATAACTTAACATTACAGGCCAGCATGAAATCTATTTATAGATAGTCACCCGTCACCTGAAAGAAACCCAAGAGGGAGGGGCCCTCGTAAGAAGTACTAAGCATGCCCCTTAATTACTTTTCTTCCTTACTCCCCTCGCGTCCTGTCTCAAAAATAACAAAGTTTATATGAGCATCACCAATTGCCCCTAGCTATGTATTCATTCGTGGGACAATCACCCAAAAAAACTTAAAGTGAAGAGATATATCTGTGGCATTCAGTTGTTAGGCTCTAGACTGCTCTTTTATAATTAATTTAGACCAGAAATAGAAAATAGTTGGATTACTGGATTTCATCACTTTACTTCTAGAATTCTCACTTCTATGTTTCTATTCTATTCTATTATTCCATACGGTGTCTAATCGCCATACATGACTTAGAAACCATCCTTAAAAAAAAAGGATATCTCAATTTTCTCACTCCCCAAACAATAAGAAAAAAAAGTCTAGACGCTTATACTCAACCAGTGATGTCCAACTTATCCTCCGATCCTGAGTTGTCTTCCATTACTTCCTGATGTCCATATCTGCTCTTATTCAGAGCGAGCAGTCACGACTCACTCTCACAGCTGGTGTTCGCTGTAGCGGTGTCTCGTACTGGCCGACTTGGTGTATTCTTCTGATTAATGACTATCTCCATATAGCCGTGTCAAGGAAGTTCACAACCAGAATTTCCTTTAGATGAAAGTCTGACACACCATTATGTCAGAACGCCTCTACCGCTGTCACACATCCCAATCTCGTCTTCTCCCTTCTGCCTTTTCAACTTCTCTCTCTCGTGGTCAGGCACGTACTACTAACCGTCTTTTAGGTTCCGCACGTCTGCCTCGTCGATTCACCGTCGACGCATGCGCACCTCTCCTTTTCTGTAATTCAAATAAAATTCAGGGCAGTATCGATAATCATAAAAATGTTCAATATCGATTAGTTGCGGTCCCCCAACCCTTCCTTTGTTTAGGAATGGTCTCCTATCGTTGATTATGCACGTCGCTATTTGCGTCGTTACATTCTTCCCTCACTCACCATAAAAAAAAATAATGTTGACACAGGTCACATTCATTTTTTTTTTTTTTTTTTGTGCGTGTCTCTTTTACCAGCCTTAAAGAATGTTTATCCAGGAACAAAGGGTTTCAAGTCTTTGACGTGCCACTTCCCCAACTTTTTACCAAAACGGTTTGTCAGTTCGTAGCTATTTTCACTGAACTTTTTCTTTATAATATAGGGCCCGACAAACTTTGCACTTAAACCTGCTGTATAAGCTTGTGAGGCATCACTTAATTTAAAGTTTCTTCTTAACACTAGATCTCCTGGACGAAATCTCATCTCTCTCCTCCGAAGATTATAATAATGACTCGAATTCTTATAGGCGGTTTCTAAGTTATGTCTAACCATTAAACGTACCGTTTTCAATTTATTGAGTCTCTCCACCCAAAGTTTTGGAATTTCTTTATGAATCGGTTGGTTTTCCACCTTTTCAATCCTACTGATAATTTCAGGCTCCTTCCCATAATTTAGCATATAAGGAGTGCATCCAGTGGAACTATGCTTAGCCGTATTTATAGCAAAATTAAATTCTCTCAAATACACATCCCAAACTGTCTGATCCTTTTGAATATAACTAGAAATCATTGTTTTCAATACTCTATTGACTCTTTCTACTGGATTTCCTTGTGGCGAATATACAGGTAAATAACAAGGAATTATATTAAAAGCTTTAGCTATCTCTCGCATTAATTTACTAGTATATTGCGGTCCATTATCCATCAGCAAATATCCCGGAATTCCCCATTTAAGGATAATCAATTCATAAAATGCTTCCGTAACTGCTCTACTGGTTGCTTTCCTTAACGCTTTACACTCTACATATTTGGTAAAGGTGTCCTGAAATACTACAATGTATCGGTTCCCTTTTTTGGAACGTGGGTAAGGTCCCAACAAATCAGTAGCTACAGTCATCCAAGGTTTCTCTTTCTGGTAAAAATGCATTGGTCCTGCTTGAGCCGTCTGTAACACTTTCTGTCTCTGACATATTTCACAAGCAGTAACATACTTAGCAACATCTCTAAACAGTCCCGGCCAATAATACTTGTTTGCTATTCTAAAGAAAGTTTTAGCTATCCCCATATGTCCTGCAGTAGGTGCATCATGACATTCCTGTAATACTTTAATCCTATAATCTTGCGGAATAACTAATTTCCACCTATTCACTGTTCCCTCTAAAGTTTGTTCTAACTGATCTAATCTTAAATGGTACAACTTCTCATCTACGACCTTCCAATCTGGCCAAAATTTAGGTTTACTTTGTACTTGCTCTTTCCGCTTAATATACCAAGCATCTTGTATATTTTCCCATTCCACTACTTCAGAGTTATCAGTCAACAAGAGGCAAAATTCTTCCTCTACCGTTTTCTCTTGAACTTTCCCTTCGTGTATTCTAGATAAAGCATCCGGAACTTTTTGTAATCTACCAGGCCTATGTATTACTTCAAAATCATACTCCTGGAGCAATAAACTCCACCTAGCTAATCGTCCGGTCGGATTCTGTAATGTATTTAACCATTTCAGAGCAAAATGATCAGTATATACTTTAAAATGATAACCTTCCAAATAAGGACGAAACTTTTGAACTGCCCACAATATAGCTAACAATTCCTTCTCAACTATTGCCCACTTTTGCTCACCTACCGTTAAAGTTCTACTAGCATAAGCTATTACTTTTTCCTCTCCTTCCTCTCCTGTCTGAATTAATGCTGCTCCTAGTCCTGAAAAACTAGCGTCGGTCTGTAACACTAGGGGTTTAGTATAATCTGGACAAGTTAATATAGGACTACTAGATAATTTCGATTTTAATTCATCAAAAGATTCCTGACATTCCTTAGTCCAACGCCATTTCTGATTCTTTTTCAGAAGTGCAGTGAGGGGCTTTACAACTTCAGAAAAAAATGGAATGAATCGTCGGTACCAAGATGCCAATCCTAAAAATGCTCGTACTTCCTTGACTTTTATAGGGGCTGGATACTCAAGGATACACGAGATTTTATCTGAATCTACAGCAATTCCTAATGGAGTAATGATATGACCCAAATATTTTAATTCACTTCTACAAAATTTTGATTTTTCCCTATTAATTTTCAGGTTAGCTTTTCTTAATTTCTCTAAAACTTTTTCTAACAAGGACAAATGTTCTTCAAATGTCTCGCTAATAAGTACTATATCATCCAAGTAACAAAAGCATTTCTCTCCTATCTCTTCTCTTAATATAGTATCAACTAATCTTTGAAACGAGGCTGGTGCGTTATGGATTCCAAAAGGCATAACTCGAAACTGATACAATCCTCTACCAGGTACGGTAAATGCTGTTTTTTCTTTACTTGCTTCATCTAATGGAACTTGCCAATACCCATTTTTCAAATCTATTGTACTGATATACCTAGCATGTCGTAATTTACTCAAAACATGTTCAATGTATGGCAAAGGATAACTATCTCTTTTAGTACAATTGTTTACTTTTCTGAAATCTACGCAGAACCTCCATGTTCTATCTGGTTTCTTTACCATAACTACCGGAGACGACCAAGGTGAATTTGAAGGCTCTATAACTTTTTCCAATAACATTTTATCTATTTCCGCGTGTATAACTTTTTCCAAAATGGGTGATACTGGATAATATCTTTGTTTTATAGGTTTTGCATCGCCTGTATCAATAACATGAGAAATCAGATCGGTAAGTCCAGTACACTGATCAAATTTCTGTAACTGATTTTCCAAAAACACATTCAATCTGTCCCTTTCCTGAGGTGTAGGTAAAGTAAGAATATTATGTAGTTGATCTTCTTCTTTTAAATCTATAGCCTTAACAAATTGAAAAATTTTTGCTGGTTCATCTTTGAAATACCAAGTCCCATCTTGCAAATCTACTACTAACCCAATTTGTTTCAAAACGTCCATGCCCAGAATCATATCTACTGCTAAATTTGGCATAATTTTACATTTTATCTGAAAAATCCTGTCCTGCAATTTCATCTCAAAAGTTCTCTCTCCTGTTATAGAACTATAAGTTTTATCTGCTAATTGCACCACCCTAACTTCAGATTCTTCTACTGCTAAATCTAACATTTTACACAAAAAATCACCCTTCTCTCCCACATAAGTTTTATCTGAACCGGAATCTATTAAAGCAATAAATGTAATATCCTCCAGCAAAATTTCAACAAAACATCTATCTCCATTAACTAAATCTGTAGGATTTATATTTAACATCACACAAGCCTGATTTTTAGTTAATTGTCATAAGGGATTTGTAGGCCTAACTTTTCTTTCTTGGGGCATCCTACAATCAATAGACCTATGTCCAAGCTTATTACAATTATAACATTTAATCGTAGTGCGTGGAGTAACTCTACGAGGTGCCTTACACTCGAACTGCCTATGTCCTGTTTTATCACAATTCCAACATCGCTGATTATTTGAAAAACGCAAAGTGGTGTTTTTACCATTATCCCTCGACTCATCCTGTCTCTCTTTATTTTCTATTACTTTAACCATTCTAGAATCATTTACAGGACTTGAATTCCGTTCCTTATCCCACGTCTTTGCAGAAAAACTAACATTGGGTTTCTTTTGTAACTCGGACGATGGAAGTTCCTGTTTTCCCTGAATTCCTAGCGCTGTATGAACTGAAGGTATAACAACTTGTCTCTGAGGTTTATAAGCCGTTTCTTTAATTGTAGCTCTAACCTGCGTTGGAGGAGGAATATATCTCTCAGAATCTAACAATATTTGTTCATACTGTCTACCTACACGTATTAAATCTGTTATAGTTTGAATCTCTGCAGGTCTAATGTATAATTTTACGTCAGGACGCAAATTTTTGATAACATTCTTCATCATTTGTTGAGGACTCATTGGAGTACTCAGCCTCCTCATTAACGTTTGAATAGCATTAACATAATCAAAAATCGATTCTTTAGGACCTTGCGTTCTCTGTCTAATCTCATCCAAAAGCGAGTCTTCCTCATCAATAGGCAAATAATATTCTCTAAATTCTTTCAAAAAAGCTTCCCATGTAGGCCAATCTGTTAATCTGTTCCTGTACCAAAGTAAAGCTGAATCTTGTAAAATTTCGGGTAATACTGACAATAACTCTACACCCTGTAACTTAGAACTTTGTTTTAAATCTTCCAATCTCTCCAAAAATAAGTAAATACTATCCCCAGGTTTGAATTTAATGTTCCATTTACGAACCAGATCCAAAGTATTTGGTTTATGTGGCTCTAACTGAATTGTAAACGAGGGTACTACTGGTACAACTTCTTCTGAATCAGCTACCGCCATGGCCTTCCTACGCATTAACTTAACCCATGTATACACTACATCTCCATATGAATCTTGTGGAATCGTTATATTATGTTCAACCAAATCTTCTTCCAAAACTTCCTGACTCAGAGCAAAAGCCGTAATTAACACTTGAAATGACTGAGGGTTCTTACGGGCATAATCTAACAAGCGTTGTCTTAACTCATCCCTTGTACCTGTGGTCGGTAACTTTACTCTATCACATTCTGCCTCTAAATCCGCCTTCCTCAACTTCCTAATAGCTTGGGTTAGCTCAGCTGCTCTTATTTGTGCATACGGATCAACATAAGTAGCCATATTTATATATTAACAATACCACTGGAAAAAAAAGATTAGAACACACAATAGTTCAGTCGTCTGTCTTAGTCATCTATAGAAGTCCTTACTTGTCAATAGTCATTATTCTTTTCCCAAAAATATGTTATTATTATTATTATTATTATTTGTTTTTTAGAATAAATTTCAGTTATACTAACCTAACTCCCAAAATTCTTTTAACCCTATCTCGCCTCACGTTAGGATATCAAACTATCACTGCCTCACGCTATGGGCTATCATAATATGGAACTTCAACTGAATAAAGGTTTCTTTTTTTTTTTTTTTTTTTTTTTTTAACAATTTTAACTAAATTAAGTTGCAACAATTAGCAATACTGTTTTGTTTTAACACTACTCACCCCCACGTTATGGGCGACCAAAATTTGTGAAGACTGAACTTCACGATATTTTGGTCATAAATTAACAAACTATCGCCCCACACGTTACAAATTAACAAACTATCGCCCCACACGTTACAAATTAACAAACTATCGCCCCACGTTGGGCGCCAAAATATGTGACGGGCTTTTCTTACTTTATGCTATAAAGTTCCTTAACTTCTTGGATTAAATCTTCGCCAAAATTCTGTGACGACTAATATGTGATTATTCTTAATCGTAGTATATAAGTTTACTGAACTCCTACAAAACAAGGTCACTCATGCACCTGTCGTGTCATCATAACACTGCCTGCATAGTCCATGAAGAATTGTATTTAAAGATAGATAGAAAAGACAGTCTCATGAAGAAAGAAATAGAAGTTTAGGCCTATACCCACAGAGTGACTGTGGCGATAGACCACCGATACAGGAGCGACGTCTAGATCTTGAGTTACAAACAATCTGACTCCTCTCCTGCAACCGGGAAAATATTAATGGGCCGCAAACAAAAATAAAATTTTGTAAATCGATGTCAGAGGTCCCTGACACTCTCTCCTAGAGGCACGTGGGGCCGTTGTTCGCCTCCAACATCGATGGCTTTCACAATCTCTCATAAATTTCTTTTCTTTATATGTTACTGGTATAGGCCTTGTCTACTACCAGATTTTATTTGTTTGATTCGGGATACTTCCGGCGTTCCCTCACCTCACCCTTACAATCTCTAGTACTTGCTAATAAACTACTTATCATCAGTACACTACTCGCAATTTCCTATTCTCCTCTTTCTAACCTAACCAATCATTTGTTGTTATCTTTCAACTCACTCTCCTCTTTCTAACCTGACCAGTCATCAGCTGTTATCTTTTAACCCCTTTCTTTCTTTAAGTAGAGTTCCCTTCAGCTTATACCATTGATTTAATTCACTCGGTGGTTATTCTAGTTTTCCTACTTCTTACGTTACTACTCTTTAGCATGGGCACCCAATCTTCTTTTGTCTCTAAATTCCCTAGAATTCTAACTGAAACTAATTCACGCCCAGATTAGTAAGCTTCTCTATAACCCCTTTAGTGACTTCTACTTCTACCCTAACATGTAAATTTTCCAATGGTACACACCTAATGCACTACCACTCGTAGGCCTTCTTTTGCCCTTCAATCTTTCCACTTCTTATCCCCCTCTACCATATTCCATACACCTTCGCTTGTAGATAAATCTCTATAAAAAAAACATAACTTAACATTACAGGCCAGCATGAAATCTATTTATAGATAGTCACCCGTCACCTGAAAGAAACCCAAGAGGGAGGGGCCCTCGTAAGAAGTACTAAGCATGCCCCTTAATTACTTTTCTTCCTTACTCCCCTCGCGTCCTGTCTCAAAAATAACAAAGTTTATATGAGCATCACCAATTGCCCCTAGCTATGTATTCATTCGTGGGACAATCACCCAAAAAAACTTAAAGTGAAGAGATATATCTGTGGCATTCAGTTGTTAGGCTCTAGACTGCTCTTTTATAATTAATTTAGACCAGAAATAGAAAATAGTTGGATTACTGGATTTCATCACTTTACTTCTAGAATTCTCACTTCTATGTTTCTATTCTATTCTATTATTCCATACGGTGTCTAATCGCCATACATGACTTAGAAACCATCCTTAAAAAAAAAGGATATCTCAATTTTCTCACTCCCCAAACAATAAGAAAAAAAGTCTAGACGCTTATACTCAACCAGTGATGTCCAACTTATCCTCCGATCCTGAGTTGTCTTCCATTACTTCCTGATGTCCATATCTGCTCTTATTCAGAGCGAGCAGTCACGACTCACTCTCACAGCTGGTGTTCGCTGTAGCGGTGTCTCGTACTGGCCGACTTGGTGTATTCTTCTGATTAATGACTATCTCCATATAGCCGTGTCAAGGAAGTTCACAACCAGAATTTCCTTTAGATGAAAGTCTGACACACCATTATGTCAGAACGCCTCTACCGCTGTCACACATCCCAATCTCGTCTTCTCCCTTCTGCCTTTTCAACTTCTCTCTCTCGTGGTCAGGCACGTACTACTAACCGTCTTTTAGGTTCCGCACGTCTGCCTCGTCGATTCACCGTCGACGCATGCGCACCTCTCCTTTTCTGTAATTCAAATAAAATTCAGGGCAGTATCGATAATCATAAAAATGTTCAATATCGATTAGTTGCGGTCCCCCAACCCTTCCTTTGTTTAGGAATGGTCTCCTATCGTTGATTATGCACGTCGCTATTTGCGTCGTTACAAAGGGAATATGTCACACAGTGGTTCAAATCCCACTTCTATGACACAGGTGTTCAAAAGGTGTCAAAAGGTGGTGCCACGGTAAGACAAATGTTTCAATTCCGGTGGCGAATAAGTTGAAAAATAGCTGAACACTGGCTATGTCTGTTACAATAAATATTTCCTTGAAATTGTGTTTTGCTTCTGTAAACGGCCCCAGGGAAACTTACTTTACGGACGCGCCTCGTATTTCCATTACTTCCTGTTTTAGCAAGTGACTCCCATCCAATAAGACCTACTTTAAAGATTTTTTGCACGACGTAACTAATTAGTGGTACTTACGAATAATGTTGCCGTGGATCGTAACCTGACATTCCCGCACGCAAGCTGGTTGCTATGAAAACAAAAGAAATCTCCGTGCGGTAAAAATTACAAAAAGCACAAGTGCCGTAAGTAAAACCATCAGAATACAAGCCTTTATGGAAGACCGGAACCAAGGCCCCCCAGTTTGTGGCGACTTTAACAGGACAAATATTCGGTCCCCATAACAACCAACATATGCGAATCACTTTTTGAAATATAACATCCATCTTCAATAGAATATAAACATAATATGTTCAGCTAATATCTCAATTAACGTAAATAAATTGATATAAATAATTATAAATATCAATTTATTTATGATTATTTATATATATATATACATATGATTATAATCATCGTGCAAAAAATAGCATGCAATACTCATGCCGTAAGCGCATAACGGATCTAGGAAATTGAAAACTCTTTCCTCGATCCGTATGCACCGCTTACGGCACTTGTATCGAAATATAGGCCTACTATTTACACATCAAAACAGTTTTTTTTTCCGTAAATGGATCCAACGATGTACAAAACTTTAAATATAACTTCAACATCACGAATAAGTTGCAGAGCTGAGTTCCTGTCATGCAAAATTATGATTCTAACTTCAGTACTTTTTCTAAAGAAATGAAGGAAATGTATGTTTCTGAGCACTGGAAATACTGCATTACAAAGCACGCTTTTTGTCGAAACTGAAATGTTTTCAAGGAAATCCATGAAACAGGATTTCGCAGAGGTATTACTCGCATGCTTGGGCGGAAGAGATATATCACTTGGAAACACATTCTTCATCTGCTGCTAATACCAGTTGTGAGAGGAAGGCCATTTTTTAACTTTGAAGCTGAAAACCCGAGCTCACAACCAGATAGAGAAAAACGGCAGTTACGCTGTTAGAATGCTGGAAATATTTTCTGTACAGGTGCAAACAAAACATTAAAAACCTATCTTTAAATATCACTATAAGATAGGCCTATAAAAATCGTATGTTACACATTTTCTACATATAGTCTTTCTAATGTATAGTAAATTAAAGTGATCCCTAAACAGGCCATGAAGGCCCAGAAGGTTCCAGGAGTCTGAGGCTACCAGATTTTGGACATTCGGAACATGAAGGTGGTAAGGTTGTCAGCCTTACGCACTGGCCGCCTTTACCCCCAGGATTGCTCCTAGTACTCATTTCTGTTGGAGGCTGAGTCGACCCCAGGGCCATAGTGCCACCAGAAGGATTAGGCGAACTGAAAAATCTCAACGACCGAATCGAACCCGCGATCTTCCGGTTTGTAGCGCAGCGCCTCAACCACTAAGCTATGGCGCACCCCCGTATAGTAAAATACAACCCCTCAATACAGGATGTTAATTAATAACACCGAAATATTTTACCTGTGTACAGAGGGGACATACACAAGCAACTTCTATTAGGACATTTTTGCTCTACGGATTCAATTTTTCCTGTTACAGCATAAATTCTCCCAGGACATGGCCGCCACTAACTTCTAATATTTGAAAAAATGCAAAACAAAGGAATTTCGTTGTTAACACTGAAGTTATGAATAAATAAAAAAAAAACTAATGCAGTGACGAGCAGTCATGCGATTAGACTGAAAATTTTGCAGGTTATAGAAACACTAAATAGTGATAAAGCTGTTGATGAATGATTAAGAATCAGGTTTTAATCGATCATTAAGAAGGCACGAAGTAAATTTAATGGAAATTTTAACCCTATTTCGCTTAATTATTGACTTATGAGCACCAAACTGTAATTACTTTAGTGCCCTGTAGCATACACATTTACGTCATACATAAAAAATCTCCTAACAAAAGTTGCTTGTCTAAAAATATTTCGGGGTTATTCATTATCACTAGGGGGCGGATTTCTATGACATGTCATATTTTTCCCCTTTGCATTATTTCAGGTTTCAGACTAATTTAAACCCGATTCCAAGCATCCTGGTGAAAATGGAACGACTTTTATTGTGCATATAAGGTAAATTAAAAATATATTTAGACAGATTCAAAATTGACCCCAGTGATTGTCAGTGTAGATGCGACGAAGAAAAAGAAACAATACACCATCTGCTATTCGAGTGTAGTATATGAAAGAGCACGATTGACGTTAATACTTATTTATTTATTATTTACAATGAAAATTACAAATTAGAAAATACAAATTAATACAAAATTATTACAAATACAAATATAAATAATATAAACAAAACTATTACAATTGCAAAAGAGCATTATTTACCCCGCATGAGCATAGCTCGTGTTCGGGGTCAGTTCAGTTATACTAAAATTATATTTTGAACATTATATAAAAAGAAAACATACATATTATAGTTTTAGGCAAAAAATAAGAATAAAAATAAATAAGATTGCTTATATGAAATAAAATACATGAACAAAGATACGAAAAATAAATTACAATAACATAAAGTTACAGTACTTCATTTAGATTCTTGCAGTAAATGCTATGAAAACCCGCTATACTTCATATTTAACAAGAAGTGCTGTTCTTATGAATTTCAAAAGTACGTTCAATATATTCATAAATCATTGTAAATAACGGTATTATAGTTTAAATCAGTTTCTAATCTTAGTATCAATTTAATAGTTTATATTGTAGTAAATATTAGTAGTTTGTCAACTTTCACTCATCGTAAGCCTTTCTGCTGGAAATAATATTGTTCTGTATATACTCTGTATTCTACTATAGCCCTTAAGTTTTATAGTTTTATATTAGCTGGATGACATATAAGCCTAGTAATTAATTTCAAGTATACACTCATTATTAGAAAGTAACATTTGTTTTGTATGTTATATTATATTATGTATTAACTATAGCCCTAACATGCTATGTAGCAAAATAGGGTTAAAATAAAGGGAGATTCATAATAACTGCATATTTAGGTCATATTTTTGGTATATTTATGTGCATATTAAATACATTTTGAAGTTTCATATAATATTTTTTTAAATTTTGCATTATAATGAAACTTTTTGAGAATTTACAGATATTTTAAATAATTGACATTATATTTTAATAAAATGAATTGTAATGAAACTTTTTAAAAATATACATAATGTGTAAGTGGTAAAGTCATATTTTAAATTTTATTGGTCATTTTTAAATGTTTTTTAGGTCATAAGTGAATGCATAAACCCTATTTTTTAGGTCATAGAAATCCGCCCCTTAGTAATTACGCCTATTTCAATGCCCTGTAGCATACACATTTTACGTCATGGATCGAAAATCTTATAATAAAAGTTGCTTGTCTAAAAATATTTCGGTGTTATTCATTATCACTAACAATAATCTTCATATAACAATACAGTGTGCTAGGGCCCCTTAATATCGTTAGCCTAGGCCTATTTGTACATAGAAAATAACCATATTTATTAGAGGACAACAAGACCATTTCCATGGTAATTTTTCTTATTCAGTTTCAAACATTTTTTTACTTGTTCAAATTATTCTAATCGCTTGTCATTCGATGTTCATTTATTGCGTATAAAAGGTGAATCGTTCCGCCATGTAGCGATTAAAAGGGCTGTTCTTTAATCTACAAATCAGCATGCGGAAAGCTGCAATGCTTAATCACTCGGCACAACTGTCCGCATGATCGCAGTTTCCGGTCAAATGATTATAACTTCCGGCACACTCATCATGCGATTCTTTCAATTAACATCTGCATGTTTCATTTATCAGAGTATGCGCAGATAAGAAATAGCGAAAAGCTCATACCAGTCATATCTATAGCAGACAAAAGAGGGTTTCAACAACTAAGGCATTGTATTTAACATAAAACGCGAGCTATGCAGTAAAAATGCATTCTTCTGTTGTACAGTCTACTTGAGATGCATTCCAGTTATGCATTTCCGCATTGCGAACTACTGTGATGAACCCTGTTCTAAGATAATAAAAATGTGAGCAATTTTACACATTATCCGTTGTGCTAGTAGAATTTATTTTCCCACATCAGAATATATCACAGACTTATAACAGGGGCCCGTAAGTTCATGGAAAAATCATATTTTTAACAATGCATTCTATTATAATTAATTAGTTTCATTTTTCCAGTGGTATAGTTGAATATATGGTAGTTTTGTAGATTCCGCCTATATACCACTAAATATAACAATAAGCTGAAGTTAATGAGAAAAAGGAAAAAAATAATTGAATACTATGAAATACTATGGGTTTATTAAGTTATTATAAGGTAAGTATTGTAAAATTAATACATCAATTAAATCTAAAATATTAAAATACCATTGAGCTCAATGAATATTAGTCAATTTAGATAAAAATTGTTTTTCTCTTAGTGAAACAATATTAAAAATTATAAAGATTAAAGATAGATTATCTTTAATCTTTATAATTTTTAATATTGTTTAATATTGTTTAATATTGTTTAATATTGTTTAATATTGTTTCAGATTAAAGATAGATTATCTTTAATCTTTATAATTTTTAATATTGTTTCACTAAGAGAAAAACAATTTTTATCTAAATTGACTAATATTCATTGAGCTCAATGGTATTTTAATATTTTAGATTTAATTGATGTATTAATTTTACAATACTTACCTTATAATAACTTAATAAACCCATAGTATTTCATAGTATTCAATTATTTTTTTCCTTTTTCTCATTAACTTCAGCTTATTGTTATATTTAGTGGTATATAGGCGGAATCTACAAAACTACCATATATGCATTCTATTAATGTGTGTTTAAAATGTGTACAAGACATGAAATAAATTACTCAAATTGATGGTTTCATTCTAAATATTGTTGCATATTTCGTTAGTTTTGCGAAAGTGCATCATATCTGCTTTAGGCCTATATTAAAACATTTATGCAAATATTATTAATTTAACACTTTTTAACGGCATATTTCTGCCAGATTTTTTTATTTTGCATATCTAAATTAATTCAAACATTTACAGCGTATTTGGCTAAGTGCATGTTTTGAAAACTGACTGTACAATAATTGAAAGTAGATAGCCTAATGTTTTCTGAACTGATTGTACAATGTTAAAGTAACGTTTCACTTCATTAGTTTTCAAAGTTACTTAAATCTGTTGCATTGCATTTGTTTTTTGTAAATTCACAAGGATTGAAAACTGAAATTTTTCATGTCTGAAGTTTATTTGAAAAAAGTAATAATTGGACAGCGACTAACCAAGTTAGCCAACAGTATAAACACTTCAATAGACTTCCAGAAATTTCCATGCAAATAGAGAACGTTTTAGTTGGATTCAGATAGATTTCAACCCCGCAGATAAACTTGGTAACCATGCAGATTGAGCTTGGCTGGGGGGTTGTCTCCGGCTTATCAAGACAGGAACTGAATCGTAAAGAATATAAACCTTGCACCTGTTCATAAGATATTATTAGTATTACGTATCTCGGTTTCTCACACAATGTAATCTTTGTTGCAGTAAGGAGGGAAACTGCATGCTTTCAAAACGCAGCGCAATTTTTCTCTGTATTGCAACTTCCAAAGCCGTAAGTTATATGAACACTGTAAAACAATATGCTGTCATGATAACTGATATGCATTTGCTAAATTTTTTCTAATACGTACATTACCTTAAAACAGGCAGTAAGTTGGGCTTTACTCCGGTATCGGTCAACCGATTTTGTCCAAAAGATCACAAATTAACAAGTGATGATGGAAACTTTTTTCTCTAAAATTCCTTGAAATATTAGAATATTTTGCCATTATACCGAATATCCTTAGAAATGATATCATGTTCTCTAATATTCCAGAAAGTACTCTCGGATGAAAGCGCCACAGTCTGAGAATCACTGCTTTGTAGGCCAGACCGCTTTTATAAGCAAGAATTTCTATATCATATATGGGGAAAGCGTTAGTGGAAACTGTCCTCTGCTACAATAGTGAAGCCTGGACACTGAATGCAGAATATCAGCAGTAGAAATGGATTACTTAAGAAGAAGTGCAGGAGTTTCAAGAATCCAAAAGATTAGGAATCAAGAGATAAGGAGAAGGATGGAAGCGGAGAAGACAGTCCTAGATAGAAATGAAATAAGAGGTTTAAGATGGTTTGGACACGTAAGGAGAATGGATCAGCATAGATGGCTGAATAAAATGCTTCAATGGCTACCACCTGGAAGAGGAAGACGGGGCAAATCGAGAGGATCCTGGTACTACAGCATTAAAGAGATCATCGATAGGAGAGGACTCCAAGAAAATCGAGGAAGATGGCGATTAGGAATGGGAAGGCTGCAAAATCCCCCATCTACTACTATTTCTATACCATCCCACAGCCTACATCTTTCGTCAATATGCACATTATTTCCTACAAATTGTGCCAACTCTTCTATCCACAGTCAATAGGACTAGTATATGTCGTCGTGTTCTCCAAACACAAATTGTATTTACTGCTTTCATAAATGTCAAACAAATGACAAGTCTGACATAGAATGTTAACTTTTGTCTCTCTTTTTGAAATAATTACGAAGATATTAGTAACATATATATATGCCGTACCCCTTGATCAAAGTTTATGAAGACAAAAGTAAACAGTAAAAGAGTGGTCTTCAACTTTTTAGCTAAAGGGACATTTTCTTTATAGAAAGAAAAGACTAGCGGCCGCAATGATTTGTTGATTTATGAATAACTGTACGGATTTCTTAACATCATACATCTGTGCGTTTTATATTTTGTCTTCCGTTTTGAAATGCAGCGTTTAGTTTTATAAGGGTCTAAGTGCCAAATTTATGATTGTGTAGAAAACAAGATATAGACCCACAGAAAGACATGCCGGAGATAGACCCATCGCCATATCTTGGAATTTATTGTACTAACGTGGCTTTCCCTGGATTGGACCCTTCTGAGATGGTCTGGATACATAGATCCATTTAAAATTACCAGCCGAAGAATAATGATTTTGGCACTGGGATTCTTATAGCATTTCTTTCCGGGCTGCCAAAAATCAGTCACGGACCGCGGGTTGAAGATCACTGCAGTAAAGGCTTCATATAATAAACACTGTGCTTTATGATTCAAGAAAGAGTATTGCTTGGACCTAAGACCCCACCCATGTTGGCGTTTTCCTCCAATTCATGTTTTTACCGAGGTTTTGGCAGTACTTGCCAATTGATCAGCCTTTTCGTTTCCTAGAACGCCCTGATGCCCAGGTTCCCACCGCAGGTCAATGGCGTAGCCAGAAAATAATTTTGGGGAAGGTCGAAGGTGCCGGGAGGATTTCGGGTATGGAAACCCCCCCCCCCTCCCAAGAAAGGGGAGTCCGGGGTTCACTACTGGAAAATTTTTAAATATTGAACTAATAAAAATCACACTTTACGCTATTTTAGCACTGAAAAACTAGTTAGCATATTTGTTTATTACACTCTAAGACATGCCAAATTAAACATGCAACCGTTACCTAAGTTATAACAGTTATTATTTTAAAAAGTTAAATAACATATGGAACAGTAGGATTAATAGGTCTACATTTACAAATTCAGTATTTTATTATTAAACTAGCTGAAAAGGCCCGGCGTCGCCCGGGCTTTGTATTTTGTAATTTGAAATTAACTTATGGAGGACTTTCGATGTTGAAACTCTAGGTCCTGATATAATAATGTATGTAGAATTCGAACTGAGGAAGAACAACATATGGCACTCAGACTATTCCCTCAGAAAACGCTAGATATAGCTTTTTATGGTTCATAGAGGATGTCGAATGCTGCATTCCGTTGCTTCTACTCATCATGCCTGGGAGGGGTTGAAATAAGAAGAAACATAAATTACGTAAGATTGTATTGACTTAACGGAAAATTTTATTTCTCATTCTCATGTTAAACCGTTTCGGGCCTGAAATAAAATAGAAATGCAGTATCACTTTCATACTTTCCTCCCCTAAAACCCGGGACATAATATACTGCGAGTATAGGACTCAAAATGTTCCATCCCATGCTTAGGGCCTATGATAAATCTCAACTAATACAAAGCCTACAGCTATGGATAACTGACTATTTACCAACTTCTGATATAGCATACTCACACACTTAAGTTGTTCCTGCAATACGACCTCTTATTCTACATCAAAATGTCAAGTGAGAAAATATTTCTTATGTCGAGGGTAGAGAAAGTTATGTGACTGCATCACACTGTGCTTTATTTTCGTGTAATTCATTTTTCAGTAATTATTTTCGCCAATATATTACATGGAATCATAATTCGTTAAAGTCCAGCATTAGGCTATATAGTTGCCAAGGCCATGTGAACTGAACAACATTTCATTTTTTTCAGTAGAATATTCACAGAAATTATATAATTTTCAAGGGAA
This sequence comes from Ectobius pallidus, assembly GCA_964059195.1. Lineage (NCBI taxonomy): Eukaryota > Metazoa > Arthropoda > Insecta > Blattodea > Ectobiidae > Ectobius > Ectobius pallidus. The sequence continues at coordinate 163,009,528 of CAXKWD010000007.1, read as the reverse complement.
GGACTGATTTGTTTCAATTTTAATGTTGACCGCTATACTTTCCGGGCTTAACTGGGTATGTGTGCAAAATTCCGTGTAAATTGGTAAAGAAATGTAGATTTGTATAAGGAACAAACATACATATATACATACCCACAAACACACATTCGACTTTATATATTAGATTAGATAATTAAACAATAAAAAAAGAGCTTAAATAATTACAACACTAATCTAATACAAAAGTAGAATTTTAGGTTTTGATTTCGGGGGAGGGAAGGGTCCGGACATCCTGGAACCCCCCATTCCCTAGGCCACTGCCGCAGGTCCCCCCTTACGCATGGAAAAGCAAAATATGACACACATCTACTTTTTTTGCGGCTTTTCCAGCTAGTAAAGTGCCTGACGTTCCTCATGTCATGCCGGATAACGTGGGAGTTGAATCTGACCGCAATCGGTTGGGATATTGGTGGTGACAGACGAGCATCACGTATTTCTGGTTTCGCTGATGACATAGCAACTGTTGCAATACAGCGACACAGTGGCTATGGGAGATTAATTGTACAATGCACTGTAACCAACTTGATGATTTCTAATGTGGGTCAAGTTTTCAGATAGCAACCTCCGGTTCCAAGTCCAGTATCAAGAGGCAAGGATCTTGCGATTTCCGTTCTTTAAACAAACTGCCTCTATTTAAGGTATGTAGGCCTACAAACGTTTGAAAGCAAAATCCACATTTGTACACCATATTTATTTATTTTTTAACAAGTACTGTGTTGCCAGAGAAAGCTTTCTGAATATTAAAAAATATATATTTTTTAGATTTAAAAAACTTCCAAAATGAAAAAATCTGAAAACGCTGTAGCAACACACAAAAAGGAGGTTTTAGTACTATTTTTTATACAGAACGCGTTCCATTATATGACAACAAATGCCATGCATAACAAAAAATTTACAACAGTTTATTTCCAGTTGACTTGGATCGAAATTTCCTCGGGATTATCATTCATACTTTCACAAGCTATTCATAAATACTAGTTCGTATGCACTACTGTTTACAAACAAGCTTCTATACCGCATTTCGTATTGGTACGGTTCACTGTTGTTCTGCGAATCAGGCGGCTGTGAGAATATGACCTCAACAAATGGCTGAGTATACCTTTTTATTATAATTAATTATACGGTATTTATATTTCATTTCATACAATTTAGAGAGCTTTTACTAAAAAAAAAATATTATATGCACCACGTACGCATAAGGTTTAACGTTATTTTGCGCACTTGATACGTAAATAGCTATTACAAAAGGGGATGTCATAAAATTGTTTGTCCACGGAGATATAAGTCACATTTTCTGTTGTAATTTCAATATTTCACAACGAGATTATTATAGGATCATTAAACAGTTCGTAAAGCCATTTAAATTATTTTAATTCAAATAATACCTGAGCTCACAAACGTAAATAAACAGGTCTTTGGATAGGCTTATATTTTAAGGGTTAACATAGACTTTTTCGTAGAGCTCTGATTACAACAGTGACATTCACTTCTGCTCTAAGCGGGAGGCAGCAGAATTTTCAGTTGGGTGAAAAGCGATCAACACACGTTCAGGTCGCATACGTGTGAAATCAAATTAGCCGATGGGTATAGCCTATAGCGTACGCGGTGTTACTGAAATAGCACGTAACACAGGATGAGCTGTCCTGAAGGCAAAACCTTTCAAACTCCGCTCTCATATTTATAATTTGATATTTTGTAACCCGTATTCTTTACAGACCTGTAGCCAGGGGTGGGATAGAGGAAGCGTTGCCCCCAACCAACATTTTTTCTTGCCCCCACTAGATTTTGAGCAGTTAAAATAATAAAAAATTAGGAAAGTTCAGGAAAACAAGGTAGGCCTAGAATTAAATGGCAGTCGCCCAATTTTAGCTTATGCATATGATGTTTGCTTGTTGGGCGAAGACATAAATACAATCGAGAGAAATGCAGAAAGTCTTTTCTATGCTTGCAGGAATATTGGAATGGAAATTAATACAGAAAAAAAACTAAGTATACGGTCATGGAACATCAAAATAATGCAGGAAATGCCTGCTTTTATGCAGTTCAAAAACTGCTCACTACAAACCACAGGCAGGTCATTCAGAACGCATATATAGTCTAGAGCAACAGCTGCCACGAAAGCCATGTTTGACATCACAGCACTATCCAGAATCTCACTAGAAACTGCCATGGAGTTATTCGACGCAAAAATAGTCCCCATCGCCACATATGCAATAGACATAGTAGTATGGGAAAAACTAAGCGTTAGAGACCTAAGAACATTGGAAGCTGTCAAATCACGCTTCCTGAAAGCTGCCTTAGGAGTATCAAAGCATACAAGATCCAGACTAGTTTACGAACTTGCCAAAGAGCCTTTCTTCATGGAAGACCTACGAATTAAGTTAGCCCTACCATCCACGGACAGCTGGAAGAGGTTGATGCAAGAAAGACAAAATAAGAGAGAAGAGATCTGGCCCAGCTTCTACACGACGGAGGCCATGACGAGCAGAACATGGACAGGAACCAACCAAGAACTCCGACGCCTGGTAAACTCGTTAGCAGTGCATGGTTACCACCATAAAATATGTAAAACTAAGAGTTATCACGACCCTGACAGCAACTGTGTATGCGAACTGTGCGATCAACTTTGTGAGAGATATCACGTCGTCACGTGCAAACAAAGGCATAAGAACCTAGTGGAGTTTTGTAAGATGTTATAGCTCTTAAAAACTTGCACAATTTGTGCGCATTTCTGTTTAATTAAATTAAAAACTCTTTATCTTCTCGTCTTCTGTCCAGAAATCTAAAAATAAAAAATTATTAGACAACTATCCTGCCTGTTGTAATATATGGATGTGAGATATGATCGCTTACTCTTCGGGAAGAACATGATCTGAGTGTGTTCGAAAATAGGGTACTTAGGAAAATATTTGGGCCTGAGAGAGATGAAAACTGCATAACGACGAGCTTCATAGCCTGTACGCTTCACCGAATATAGTAAGAGTAATTAAATCACGGATGAAATGGGCTGGACATGTTGCGCGCATGGGGGAGGAAAGATATATCTCAAAAGTACAGAATGGGAGACCCGAAGTGAAAAGACCACTTGGAAGACCTAGGCGTAGGTGGGAGGACAATATTAGGATAGATTTAAGGGAAGAATCAGAGATATACACACTATAGCCTAGCGTTGGTACCACTAATGTATCAATCTGGAGCTTAATTCAGAAATCGGTAAAAAAACAACTTTATTTTCTGCATATCGTAATTGCAATTATAACTGATTAAACAAAATCATTCTGACACTTTGTTACATCAGTTTACCTGATTTTATTAAAAATACAAATTATTGTAATAATTTAATGTTTGTTACTGATAACTGTGCTCGCGGGATCAAACTAGTCCGCGGTCGAAGGATTTTTCAGGAGGCAAAAATTCTTGGTACGGGGTCATCCGGGAGGGACTTTAAGCTGGGGGGCCCCATGTCGTCAATTTACAGTCAAGCCTATATTAGAGCCTGTGGACAAAATTCCTCGGCCCTTTCACGCCCAAGTAATACAATAGTTTCCTCCATGGCCGGTTTCTATAAACTCGAGAATTACCTATGGGTAAATTATCCAATGGACAGACTTTACACAAGAATAACACCACACAAACACAAATTATTTAAAGGTAACAATCACATACACTTGTGGCGAGTTTCTAGATAAATGTCCTCTGGGTAAATATGAAAATGACAGAAAAAATGTTCCTACAAACTCGGGCTAAATCATTCCAAGGGTAAATCGTCGGGTTAATTTATAATTTCATGGATGGCTGGATAAAATTTAACCTCTCGTACGATCAATAATAATTTAAACAACGAGAATCAAAGCCTTCTGAATTAAATTAACTGTACAACTCCAAAGCCTTCCTCATATCATTGTGGGTGATTAGGAACTAATTTGCCCATGGATAATTTACCCATAGGTAATTCACAAGTTTGTAGAAACCGGGCATGATCAGAGGGTCATGAGGCGATGGGCTGGCCATCTATCCCTCAGCTCTATCGGGAAATAAGAGTAAACAAATTAGTATAAGTACCGAAACTTCAACCCGGGGGGTGGGGGCTGCAAGGATGTATGAATACGAATGACGACTGTTATCAATTCACATTTCCCTGGAGAAAAGTCAAGTGAAATAGAGTTTCCTTGCGAGATATTAATGTTATGTTGAACGGGGTCTTGAACCCAATGCCTAGACACGGAATTATATGGCCGTGTTTCCTGGTAACGAGAGGGGGAGGGGTCATCACCATGACAACAGAATATTTCTGTATCGTGCCCTCCACACAGGTGAAGGTTGTATTGTACACATCCACACAAGACGTGCCTCGATCGATGTGATGTCAGAATCCACATTCCACTATATTACTGTATTTTCTTTGTTTTTAGCTTGGATATACAGGGTGTTAATGAATAACACAGAAATATTTTACCTGCGTATAGAGGGGACATGGACAAGTAGCCTAACTTTTATTAGGAGATTTTTGCTCTAAAGATTCAATTTTTCCTTTTATAGCATAAAATCTCCCAGGGCATGGCCGCCACTGACTTCTAACATTTGAAAACTGCAAAACAAATGAACTTCGTTGCTATGAAGAAAAAAAAAAAACACCTAATGCAGTGGTGGCCAGTCGTGTGACTAGTCTGTAAAATCTGCAGATTATGAAAACTCCAAATTATGATATAGCTGTTGATGAATGATTAAGAATCAGGTTTTTATCGATCAATAAGAAGGCATGAAGTGAATTTAATGAACATTTTAACACTTTTTCACTTAATTATTGACTTATGAGCACCAAATTATAATGACTTGAATGGCCTATAGCATTAACATTTTACGTCATAGAGCAAAAATCTCCTAAAAAAAAGTTGCTTGTCTATCTCCCCTCTATATTCAGTTAAAATATTCCGGTGTTATTCATTAACACACTGTATATTCCAGAAAAAAAAATTCGTTACTATCTGTTACTACAGTAACAAGCAAAGCTCTCATTGTATATTTTCCTTCTTTTTTTAAGCCATGACCGGTGTTGAGAGCTATTCTCTAAACAATTTTTGCTACTAATTAAGTGCCAGAATGGTACTTTATGAGATTGTTAGGGGGACGGGAAAACGTCTGTCCGTCTGTATGTGTGTATGTACGCGAGATAACTCAAATACGCTTTATCGGATTTTCATGAAACTTAGTATACGCTTTTATAACGTCCATGGGGAAAAGCCCATTGATATTGGACCAATTCGGTTGACCAGTACCGCAGTAATGCCCAATTTAGTGGCTATTTTATGGTAATATATTAGAATTTATCAAATACAAATCAGTTCTCATGACAACATATTGTTTTACAGCGTTCATATAGGCTACGGCTTTGGAATTGCAATACAGTTAGCTTGACAAATAAGCTACCCACATATTCCTTCACATCAAAGTTAGACCTTTGTTTTCCGTAAGTGATAGTTGCAATTATGATATGCAGAAAATAAGTCTTTTTTTTTAAATCGATTTCCGAGTTAAGCTCCAGAACGATTCATTAAGCAGGGCTTATGGAAGGACAAAGGTCTAGTTTGATGAGCATATGTGGAGGAATATGTGGGCAGTGTTATTTGTCAAAGCTACCTGTACTGCAACTTCCAAAGTCGTATATGAACACTGTAAAACAATATGTTGCCATGAGAACTGGCTTGCATTTGATATAAACTTATTCTTTCTAATATATTACCATAAAATAGGTAAATTGGGCATTACTCCGGTATCGGTCAATCGATTTGGTCCAATATAAATAGGCTTCCTCCCAAGAAAATCCGAAAAAGGGTACCTGAGTTATCGCGCGTACGGACAGACATTTTCCCGTCTTCCACACAATCTCATAAAGTACCAGTAGAAGAAATAAACCGTGGGCGTAATCATTGCGTTAATTGTTTTCCTTGCAGTCCGGCATGGGTTTGTATAGGCTATTGTGCGAGAACTATGCGACTAGTTAGGCAGATGAGCAAATCAATCAGAAAAATTTTATTATACAAATGCATATTTCAATTGTGCTCATAAATATAGTGATTTGTTAACAAAATCAAATCTTGAAATTAAATTTCAAAATTCCGGCTTCAAGAATACATTGTAAAAAATGCTCAATAAGAAAGAAATACAAAACAAAAGAGCAAAAAAGAATTACTTTCGTCCACTTTTGCATGAAGTAAATAAAAGCGAGGTGAGTGTATATATGCCACAGCTGGCCCTACTAATTGCAGACTCGCCAATATCGACAGGTTATAATCGATTATCGAACTGGGTCGTGTTTGCAGAAAACAAATCTCGCATCCTCGGTTCTGAGTTCCACATAGCGAAATGAGTTTAACACTTCAGTACAAAATGAAGAGGCGTTTTCTCTTGTGTACATACGTTAAGTGTTATTGCCGGGGCTAACAAGTAGGTACGTAGTGTTAATTAGCGAACAGCAATTACAGAGAAATTACACTTCTTTGAGTGGATGCGCATGGAGAAAAGAGAGGTACTATAGGGACGGCCGTTCTGTGCCGGTGTCCATGGATACCGGTACTAGCATCCTATATATGAGGGGCATATTATATCAAACCCGACAATCTCCATTTTGATAAAAGATAGAGATGTTAACTTCTAATGCAAGTTTAGGCCTAATGCATTTCCTGCTATATTTTACTAAACTAAACTCCGTGGAGCTACATCCCTGAAGGGACAAGGCCTACCACCCGACTACTCCGCCATCTACCATAATGGCAGGATTGGGGGCATGTGGTCAGCATACCGACACCCACGGCCGTTAATGGTGGTTTCCATGACCGGAGCCGCTACTTCTCTATCAAGTAGCTCCTCAATTTGAATCACGAAGCTGAGTGCACCCCTACCAGACCTCCCTGCATTTAATTCTCGTAGTCATGTAGACTACCTAGGCCTAATGTAGAATAGACAAAAATCTGATTAATAAACTAGTATTTTCATACAAATCTTTGGGTGATTTTTTTCTTCAGTTTTTGGGTTCTTTTTTGTATTTGTGCAGTCACTGTATAGCTCATTATTTGAGCATTTTAGGCCATCAAAATCCGGGTCCTGATTATTATTATTATTATTATTATTATTACGATGTCATAAAATGTAACTTTGTAATAAAAAAGAATTCTCTTCTTAATATTATTTGAACCAGGATGTATCAGAAGGAAAAGAAAACAAACTATATTGTTTTGCTTGGCAAGCGCTTTGTCTAAACATCTGGCAACAACAGCGAATAGCACGATGCAGTGTTTATTCAATTAACCCACCAATCAAGTTTATTATTTTACACAGACCATTGCAGTATCAAATGGATTTCAGGGTGTTCTTTCGTGAGAAGGCCCTATCCCATTAAAACAAACTGGATTCTTCAACATGAGATACACAGGAGACAAAATGCTTACAGAAACACATTAATCAGAACTTACCTCTGGTGTTTGTGGCTGCATCGGCTATTTTCTGGAACACATCCAAGTACGCAGCGATGGCCTGGATGGTGGCCCTGCAACATGAATATGAATTTCACATTACTATCACATGAATAGTGAATGCTAACCCACAACCATACACGTTGAGATAACACATCCCCCATAAATTCAACAGAATTTTGCTATTAACACTTGCATTATTAGATTGTAAAATATAGGCTAGTTGCCCACAGTTTCGCTCGCGTGGATTTCGTAATTTGGTGGATATAATCCTTTTTCAGTAGTCCAATCCTTAGTGTTTACTGATTTTATAAAATTACACTAATGTTGCAAACAAGAAAGTGTATGGATACTACGAGGCTCATCCATAAAGTAAGTTTCTTTATATACCGAAAGATAGGCCATATACAGAAACAAAACACAATACCATTTTTTAAAAATCGCAACAGATACTACAAGTGTTCAGCTACTATTTAATATATTCTCCACCGGAATTGAGACATTTTTCATACCAACTTTTGAACACTTGTGTCGTAGAACTCTCCCGCTTGGGGTTTGAACCACTGTGTGACAACCATCTCCGCTTCTCAGTCATTCTCTGTCATTTATTGAAGTGTAGGAAAAGATGGAAATCACTGGGAGCGAGGTCCGGGCTGTAGGGTGGATGTATAAACACTTCCCAGTCGAACTTCTGCAGGAGACTTGCTGGGAGGTGTTTAAAAATCCACCCTATAGTCCGGATCTCGCTCCCATTGATTTCCACCTTTTCCTACACCTCAAGAAATTACAAAGACAATGACAAAGAGGCGGACATGGTTGCAACACAACGGTTCAAATCCAGGGCGGCAGACTTCTACGACACAGGTGTTCAAACGTTGCTCCCACCGAATGAAAACTGTCTCAATTCTGGTGGCGAATGTGTTGAAAAATAGCTGAACACTGGCTGTATCTGTTGCAATATACATTTCCATGAAATTGTGTTTTGTTCTATAAAGAGCCCAGGGAAACTTACATTTGGACGGCCGTCGTATAATGTCTTCTCTATTTAAACTTACGACTGATTTGTTTATAAATCCCTTAGGGGTAGAATTTAGGGAAATGCTGAAATAGGCCTACACGTTTCATCATGAGTTGAAGATATATATTTTTTTTTAAATTGAAAATACAAACTTTCATACCTTTTTCCGAAGAAATAAGAAATATGCATTTAACTAAGTATGTTTTGGAGTACTTTTACCAAGTTATAAGACAATAGAATGGTTAAATAATGTTATCCATATAAACTTTGAACCCCTTATAACCCCTTTCCGTTATAAACCACTTAAGAGTCGAATCATAGGAAATACTGAAATATGTTTCAAGAAAATCCGACCAGAATAATATTAAAATATTTGTGCATTATTTTATTTATCTGTCACTTTTTAAATGGCATTTTTAAGAGATAAGTATTGTGCATATCTCTGTTAATTCAAATATTTATAGCATATTTGGCTAAATGAATGTATTGAGAACCGACTGTACAATAACAGTTGTCTACAAAATAAAACTAATTTTAAGAGCCAGAGATAAAATTATACTTTTCTAGACGACCTTTTCTCATAAATTATGGATATACCTTTCGTTTCTTCATAACACGTACAGATTTTAAATTAAACGTAATACATTAACTTGATAGAAATAAATTTACAAAGTAAGTTGCGGGCGTTCTCGATTCCCCATGCCATGCATGATTTCACTTATTGCTTTATCCCTACAAATATGCTATGCGGGTTTTCTAGTCGTAACTTTGCAGGCGTTCTAGAAGCCATGCATGATTTCACCTATTGCTTTGCCCTTAAAAATATGCTATGCGGGTTTTCTAGTCGTAACTTTGCAGGCGTTCTAGAAGTCATGCATGATTTCACCTATTGCTTTGCCCTTAAAAATATGCTATGCGGGTTTTCTAGTCGTAACTTTGCGGGCGTTCTGGAAGTCATGCATGATTTCACCTATTGCTTTGCCCTTAAAAATATGTTATGCGGGTTTTCTAGTCGTAAGTTGCAGGCGTTCTGGAAGTCATGCATGATTCCACTTATTGCTTTACCCCTACAAATATGCTATGCGGGTTTTCTAGTCGTAACTTTGCAGGCGTTCTGGAAGTCATGCATGATTTCACCTATTGCTTTGCCCGACAAATATGCTATGCGGGTTTCAGGCGTCATCTGGGATGGAAGACGCAATGCTAAGGTTGATGAAAGTTACTGCGAACTGTATTATATAGCTATTATAATGCAACGCATAATATAAGCGATGGATATGCAAATATATATATAGGGAAAATCATTGTCTTTGTTAAAGATTGCTTTTTCGCATGTTTCAATCAGTAGGTATGAAAACCTAAAAGTTGCAGCCGTATATTCAAGGCCGATTCAGTGCTATTTAAAAATGGTCGTTTGAGGATAATAAATAGATAATGAATAAATAAAAAAACTACCTGTTAGGACAAGAGTGAGAACAGATTACATATTAGCACATCAATCTCTACCTCACTGCATGTTTAGTTCCACTGGCGAAAATTCATTGTTGACCAATGCTACTGACATAATGCATAGCCTAATGTTTTCGGAACTGATCATATAATATTAAAGGGACATTTCATTTCAATAGTTTCCCATTTACTAAAACCTTTTTCTTTGAGCTTATTTAAAAAAGGTGTTGAAATATGTTTGCAATTATGCTATTTTCTGCATTTAATTTAGTTCACCTAACTAAAGAACGCCAAGTATTAATCTGATCTAAATGATAGAACATATTTCAATTGTTCTGGAGCATACTTTACTAATTCTAGAGCAGCATTTCTCAACCTATGGTCCGCGGACCACATAATTAAAAAAAAATATCATAAAGCAAGTGGAAAGTAAAGAAGTAAAATGTTTCACATATTTCGTTACAATGACCTATAATTAATACCCCAAATATTAAGAATATTGGCCTTCTTTTAAAAATGGGATGTAAAATTAGGGGTCCGTAATTTTTTTTTAGACATTTTAGAGGTCATCGGTACAAAAGGGTAGAGAAACGCTGTTCTAGAGCATAGTCTTATCACCTGATAGAGCGTTAACTTCCGGAGTCTGGTGATAATGAACATAACAGCAAACCCCAGTGGTATTTCTTCGTAGCCTGATTTATAAATGTTAATAGCCTGATCTCACCCGCTTTGCACCTGCTATATATCTCAGCCATATCAGCGACTTTATTACACAATATATCACAAGCGCTGCCGGCCAGAAAACTCATATTGCCTCAATTCCTCTAAAAATAACACATAGTGCAACTCTCCGTCCCTGTAACCTTGTAAGGCAGACTTTATTAATTTCCCAACTACTGAGAGTTATACAAAGTTTAACAACACCTGCTGACAGTAGAGCTGTCAACACATTTTAAAAGACTCGTCTGAGAGTACTTGACCTTACTCAACAAACAAACATGTTCTACCGACAAGGAAACTGTCAACTTGCAGTGATATTTTGATGACAGCACTAATTTTCTATGAAAAATAGTAGTCTTTACCACCGAAAAGCCCTAACGCAGAGCTCTGCAATAATAATAATAATAATAATAATAATAATAATAATAATAATAATAAAAAAATCAGGTAAACTGATGTAACAAAGTGCCAGATTGCTTTTGTTTAATCAGTGATAATTGCAATTACGACATGCAGAAACTAAGTTATTTTTGTAATCGATTTAAGAGTTAAGCTCCAGATAGATTCATTAAGTAGGGCTTACGGAAGATCTAGTTTGATAAGCATATGTGAAGGAATATGAGGGTAGTGTTATTTGTCAAAGCGAACTGTATTGCAGGTTCCAACACCGTATATGAACACTCTAAAACAATATATTGCCATGAAAACTGATTTACATTTGATAAATTCTTTGTAATATATTACCATAAAATAGGCACTAAATTGGTCATATCTCCGCTACCGGTCAACCGATTTGGTCCAATATCAATAGGCTTCTTTCCATGTTATAGAGTCTTCAAATCTAAAATTAAAAAAATTAAAAAAATAATCATATAACTTACATTTTCACCACTTTTAAAACAGGTTTATCTTTTGGTAGGCCTACCTACAGTCATGCCTTGACTCTCAGCTTTTGTCTTTTCGCTAGTACTAATTCACAATATCTATTCCATTTAGTTTGAAGGTAATTTCAGGTTAAGATTATATTTTAATAATGTAAAACTTGTAAATAATATATGTACGGAACTCCTGCTGTTTCGGGGTCTCAAGACCTTATATTATCTATCTGTATCTGTATCTGGTACCCTATGATCCCCAGGTGGGGCGAAGGGGCCTCCAATGGAGGTTTCATTACCTAAACTAATTTTGATATGCTTATTTTCCGAGAGAGGGTAGAGGGACAGGTGGTAAGCCCATCGCCTCGCAACCCCCTTCTGGAAACTAAGTATTTCTTGGACGTGAAAGGGCCGAGAAATTTTGTCCAGAGGCTCTAATTTAGGCTTGGAGTTCTTTTACGTGCCGTAAATCTACGACACGGGACCCCCAGCTTAAAGTCCCTCCCGGAGGACTCCGTGCCCAGGATTTTTACGTCCTGAAAAATCCATCGATCGCGGCCGGGTTTGATCCCGCGCCCTGCGGATCTAGAGGCGGGCACGCTACCTCTAGACCACCGCGGCCGACATATATTATCTATGTATTTATGTAATTTTAAAATAAATAAAAATAAAATAAATAGAGGAAACATCTCAGTCATTCTGATTTTAGATAGATGCCTCCTTAGGAAATCCTTCAATTCAGAGGCAGTTTTCATTTTTCCTTACAAGGGCGGATATGGGGAGAAGTGAATGAAGAAGTTGGAACAACAGCGACTGCCGCATGCCAGCAAAGTTTTACGTCGGCCAACATTTAATTGGCTCTAAGACAATACTCCCTAACCACATTAAAATAAGCTCGCCATGCTGCTGAGGGAAACAAACGACTAAGTGGTCTGTAAATAAAACAAAACACTGCAAACTGCGACGTCGTGTAAATTATAGCGTAATACGAGAGACTGCGGATGTGAACGTTCTTCTGTTTCTATCAGCTTACAGAATTTATAACAATTCTAATAGTCCGTCAAATTAAAAATCGAACGAAAAATCCCGGAGCTTTGAAATTTGCCAAGGTTGTATATTGGTACCTACTAACAGTACATCATAGGCCTAATAAAATTACTGGAGGATGGAGGAGCTGTTTAAAGGTGGTTTTCTGTTTTATTATTATTATTAAACTTATTATTATTATTATTATTATTATTATTATTTATGTCCGTACAAAATTAAAGTGGATAACATTTCCTACAAAAAAAGGTTCTATTCATTTTAGCCGTAGCATTAATACTTCGAATTTATAGAGTAAAAAAGTTATCGGAATTTCAAAAATCCATTTATTGCATATTCATTACCAGGGCTCGGATTTTGATGACATGTCATCATGGACGTTGCCCACGAATGCAGATATTTTCATATAATATAAAAATGGTAATTTTTACGGGAATTTTTAATAACTTTCCCTATTTTTTTTATTTTAGGTTTTTTAAAAGAATTTAATAACTTACCATTATTTGTTTTTTTGTCATTTTACGGTCTTCTTTTCCAAATTTCATATTTCTAGGCATTTAAAAATATATAAAACCATTATTTTTTTATTTTGCGTTGTTTCTCGCATTATATAGCTTTTGTGCATTTATTTGCATTGAATATTATAAGAACCCTAAATAAGTTAAGCTTAAATAAATAAATCCTGTTATAGTTATAATTTTCATACAGAAAGACTGTGTTTGCTGTTTCCATTTAACCGTATATACCAATTAAGTAACTACAAGCCTATAATTGAACAGGAACTAGGCCTAAAACTAAATAGACACAAATCTGATGAATAAACTAGCATTTTCATACACATTTCGAGTGATTTGTTGATCTTTTTATTTATTTTTTGCAGTCATTTTGTACATCATTTTTAAAAATATCTTTAGGTAATCAAAACCGGGGCCCTGATCATTACATTTAACGCAAGAACAACTTTGAACTACGAGCAATTAATCACTTAATATTCTTATTTGTTCGGGCACATCCTCCTATTAATTTTTATCGCAGGATTAATACTTTTAAAGGCGTGTCTTTTATTGCTATGTTGTCCTCAGAAGCTGCTTTGTCAATTCCATATAGAATCACCTTAGCAACGAGAAAACTACAATAAAGGCTAGTTTACACGACGAAATTAGTTTCGCAACTGTTTTTTACTTCAATGCGCAAGCTCTAGATGTACTGGCGACAATGAGTTACGACACTACGCAGTTTCGGCTGATTCCAACTTTTCACGAAACTATAATAGTAATCGTGAGATTATACGCTTATTTAGCTTGTTCGCATTTCGTAAAATGAAATGGGGAAGTGAGGAAATTGTGACATGCCTGTATTCATACGTGTTTCAAACGTTTATATGGGATTTTAACAACTTGAACTTCAGAAATAACATGAAATGTGTGGTTGCATTGGAAAGAAAATGTGTGTAATTAGATTCACGAAATCACTTTCATGAAAGTGGTTACGAAACCTAGTGTCATCGTGTAAACTAGCCTTAAGCCTAGCCCCAAGCGCATACGAAAACTTGTGCCCATTTTCCATTTTTCTGAACTTGCGCTCTCCTGTATATGAATCCGCGACAATTGATGACCCCAAGAACTGGATAATTGGGTTACGCCCTTGTTCAACAACTACTCTGCTTTATTTTTCCAAACAAAACTGCTAACAGATTTATAACAAAGGACTTCCTGAAAATAAGGTTTTATATGGGTAATTAACTTGTCCCAGTGATCGACAGGATTTGTGTTGTCGTGACAGGTGGATGTGTGTTCATGCTCCAGAAAGCCAGACTGCTCTCGATGTGGAACACTACAACAGCTCTCTGCATTATCTACCAGACTGTGGATTATCTCAAGAGCTCTGACCTCTGCATAATTAACTTCTTAAAAACCCAGACGGCTTCTTAAATCTCGTGATTTATACGTTTATTTACTACATTATCAATTTACTATTCCAAGAAACCGATAAGCAACAAATAAGTTCGTATGTTGAAATGATAAGTAACGTTTACATGTAGGTTAGGGGGCCAGCTCGAAATATCAGCACTTTAGTTATTATTTTCCCTTCCAAATATTCCAGAAATCTTCTCAAACTTGCATCCATAGGAATATTAGGAAGGGAAAATAAAAATATAAAGGCAAGAAAACCGTACAGAATTCAGAGACATGTATCTGCTATTATTATTATTATTATTATTAATGTTGAGAATATAACAGATTCATTGCCCAATTACACTAAATACGCCAGTTTTACAACTACTTAATGTAATAGGCCTACTAAAAATATTTAAATACTAAAAAAAAACAGAAAAAAGAACAAGAAACACATACAATATGAAAATTACACAATGAAGGGAACAAATAAAAAACATAAGTTAGAGGAATAAGAAAAAAAATATATATATTAATAATTACTATTTTAAAGTTTTATATATATATGATTATTATATTATATATTATTATTAGTTGATTACTATTATCATTAAAAGATATTAGAACTAAACAAATTAAGTTCTAGATCAAGAAATCCTGTTTTAATACTTCCATCACTTTTATTAAGTAGTTATTATTAATATTATTATTATTATTGTTATTCAGCTATATTTAGGTCTATACTCCTTTGAATGCCGATATCATCTATGTGTGTGATAGTAGGTCATGTTTTATTTATTTATTAATCTTTCTCAACTTAGGAGGTTGTCTTATGGCATAGAATAACACATGATAGGCCTACTGTATTGACATGTATTGTGTTACTGTATTGTTTTAGTAGCCTATATTAGAACAAAATTTAAAAACAAAATTACAAATAAGAACGGAAAGCAACAAAATAAACAAACAAAAAAAGCAAGATTGTATAAATGCTACTGGGTAAAATACAAGTGGTATCTCAATATATGATATAATTATATGGATGACTTAATGGTGTTAGAGGGAATTTGAAATTTGCGACAGTAGGAAAAAAAAAAAAGCTGGTGATTAACTATTGTATTGATGTGCAACTGTATTCTATTGTTGATGTTTTTATGGCGTCTGTTGAATTCAAGTGATATTGAATTATAGAATAATTTATGTGAAATTCACATAACTTCCTCTGTTTAAATAAAAGTTAGCCTCTTAGTACGGAGCCGTTTTCGAGAAAATCGCGATAAACGAAATAATTTACATGCAAAATCCCCTTAAAAATAAGAGAAAGTCGTCGGCAAAATACAAAATTTTGTTTTCGTACGTTTTTCCGTTAAAAGAGGCCGTACTGCAAAGAGTGGGTGGCTTAAAGCTACCCTTCAGATAATTTTTTTCGAAAAAATGATTCAAATAAAAATTTTAGCTCTTAGCATAACCAACCCATGCGCAAAATTTAAAGAAAATCGTAAGAGCCGTTTTCGAGTAAATCGCGAAAGATGAAAATTTCTCCACGTAATGTCCCCTTAAAAGTAAGATAAACTTGTCGCTAATCTTCGGGTCACATCTTCAGAAGGTACCTGACCTAAATACAAAATTTTGTTTTCATACGATCTTCCGTTACGGAGCTAGAATGTTCACAGACACACAAACACACACACGCACAAAGAAATGTTTCCGAAAATAGTATTTTTGTATTTAGGGAACCTCAAAACGTGTATTTATGTTAAAAACTCAACTTAGAATGTGGGGGTCGAAAACAAATACTTCCTCTACCTACAGTACCTATGATACGGGCAGAGGAAGTAAAAAAGCAACTTTCGGGTACAGCTGGACCTCGCATAGCAGTATGAAGGTTAAATATGAGGACCCGTGTGAAAGTAAATGAGTATTTTAGCACGGTATATATAACTCCAGAGCAATGAAAAGGTTAATCCAAAAATAGAAAATCTACTATAGCATATTACACAATAAAGGCTTCAAAGGGAACAAAATTAAACATGGATGACAGGTTCACGTGAAGATAAATGGCCTTCATAATCCCCTCAGTGCAAATATTTGAACTCGTGAAAGCTTTGATGATGGATTCTGAGTGGATTTAATTGTTATGCAACCTGTCAGGGAGACTCAAAACAATATATTTTTTTTTAAGAGAAGTTCTGTTCCTGAAAGTTGGTAACCCAGTTATATCCTTATCAGTCACTTTCAGCTTCCTAATCTCTCAGAGACGTCAAGAACACAGCTGTGACTTCCTCTGCAATACTTTCTAACTTGCTCCTTGTAAGTTTCCGCTTTTTGCACAAAAGGTCTTAAATTAGCTGGGTCTCCGCTTAACATTTTCAACTCAAATAATACGTTATTAATAATTCAATCATACTTATATATATGCTAGCTTAAAAGGCCCGGCGTCGTCCGGGGTTTTTATTTTGTAATTGGAAATTAACTTATGATGGACTTTAGATTTTTAAATTCTAGGTCCTAATATAGGTATTTATAATTTCAAATAGGAAGAACGACTTATCACACTCAAACTGTTCCCTCAGAAAACGCTTGATATAGCTTTTTATGGCTCATAGAGGATGTAGAATTTTGCATTCCATCGCTTGCATAGTACACAGCAAGTCTGGTAGGGGTTCAAATAAGAAGAAACAGAAATCCCTGTAACATAATATTGTATTGTCTTTGCGGAATATTTTTATTTCTTACTCTCATGTTACCATAAAACCGTTTTGGGGATGAAATTAAACAGAAATGCAATATCACTTTCATGCTTCTCTTCCCAAAACAAATTACCTTACCTCGTATTGTTTTCTCTAGGTCCAGTTTAGAGATAGTTATGTGACTGCATTATTTTCGTGTATTTCATTCATTAATATTTATTTATAACATGAATTATATTGATACCTTCTCTAATTTGTCAAACCTCCATTTCATTTAATTCCAAACCCATCTGATACCACTTGCAACAATACTGTTGTCAAGTTTTCTGTCATTTGGATTTGATAATTCTGTGTAAAAAGGGATTACGTATTCTCAAAAACATTTGATTTTTGGAATTTAAAATAAAAATTTTGCAAAATCCTTTCTTAGTGAGCATCTACATTATGAAACGAAGGTACTGTCAAAACTCCAAGTATCTACCTGTTATAGCCGTTTGTTCATTCTCCTGCTTAGATACGCGGTTCAATCAGAGATAGCGAGACGGAGGGAAGACTCTTCCTGCTAGCGGAGCTTCTTTAGCTCGTACACGTGATTGGCTGTGAAGGAAATGGCTTATCATTTGAAAAAATACTGTAGATGAAGTTAGCACAGCGACCTCAGGTAAGCGTTCCATAAAATAGATAACATTCCTTTAGCTTGCCATTGAGTAAGTAAGTAGAATACCTTATATAAAAATGTTAAATGATTATCTAATATAATATTTTAGCTGCTGTTTCCATTTAGACCGTATTCAATTGTGAAATTAATTGATGGCCTTGCTTGGTTGCCATAGCAAACTTAAAACTTGATGTCACTGGAAAATTACTTAATGATTCAGAGTGTGTATCTATCTACACCTATTGTGGTACACCAAAAAGTATTTCGAGATTAAGTAAATTACCTTATAAGCTTACGGTTGCTTTTCAAATATGCCCTTCGGAATAAACAATTACATAGGGCAAATGAACGTGAAATAGCAGATGCCTCTGTTATTTTTTTATTTTTTCATACTGGCATTTAGCCTAATCTCGAAGCCCAGGATTTTGTGGAGATATGTATATGCATCCATCAACCACAGATTATTGTCTCTGTTGGACATTACATGATAATATTATAGGAGAAAAATTCCTCAGACACTGGGATTTGAACCCAGGAACTTTGGCTATCTGTGCCAATGCTCTACCAACTGAGCTAAGCCAGAGTTCACTTCACAGCGTCAAATGGAACCTCTCTCCTATGACTAATTACCTTAATGGTCTATCTCACTGACAGACAAGTTATGTCATATGCAGTACTATGAGGCACACTAATTAGTGATTTTTGTGACCGGCTTATTGTACAGGAACATTCAAGATGGATAGATATGTATTCATGTAGCACAGATTTTTGCCCCTATTGCACTTTATTGTTGGTGACATTTTAAGAAGAACTCGTCCCAAACCATCGTCCATCTACAAAAGAATATAATAGCATTGTTCCCTAATCCGAAAATCTGCACCGACAAAGAACAGGAGCTCTTCTAGTCGCGTGGATTTCCCCAGTGTTACCGCTGTCATTCACTACTTCTTAAGTGAAGTAATTGCAGTGGTACGTGGCAACATTGTACTGGACTGCAGACAAGTGCGAAAACGCCTTATTACTTTCTATTCACTTACTGACAGGTCGAAGGGGATTAGGGTGGCAGCAGATAGAGGCAGTTCTCGGAAAAAGTATTTAAAAAGTGGGACCCACAATACATGAGAATATTATATAGATCCTTTTTCTCGGGATTCCAGCAGGTTTGGAAAGTTGCAAAATGTCCGACCGAGCTTTCGGTTGCTGCTTGCTTTGCAGCCATCTTCTAAAGAGCAAACAGCAGCCGAATGCCTGCAAAATCGAGGTGAAATTATGACGCACGCCAGCCTACACTTTATCGACGTCAGAGACATGTTGAAAACTAAATTCAACGCACAGCTGTACGTGGAGATAAGGTTTTTTTCTTAGCAATAGTGGCTTGACTTTGTAAACTCTATGATGCAACTGCTTTATCTTGTGGAAAGCACCGTCACAATGCAATTTAGAAAGGTTACATCAACAAGTATTACGGAACCCCGACCTTCCGGGTAGGAGGCACGCCTCCCAGACAATGGGGGACCACTGAACTGCAAAGTTTGTCTAACTATAGGAACGGAATTCACAAGTGTCAGCCTTGCAGAACAGCCAGTCATTTGCGTCGAATGTCAAGGTGTATGATGACAAAGACAAATGATCAAAGCTCTCGTCTCGACATTAAATTTGCAAGTAGCAAAACGCCCTGTCAGTGACAGGAGCGATGTATGATAATTAACAGGAGCCTGATTTTGTTCGTGAAATAAAACGAATTATTTCGGTGTTAACTTCTTCTATTATGAAGGATATTTCACGCAATAATTTACATCAGATGACTACATGTAAATGGATAAGACTACTGTGGCTTGGTTCAAAAGGGCCAATGTCATAAAACTTGCTTTTGAAATAACTGACTTTGAAGCCTTTGTAGAAGTAACATTTTTTTCTGAGAACTTTCTACATTGGCCTCTAAGGTTTCTGTGTTATGTCTATTAATAGCAACATACATTGGCACTTTTATTAGCCTATATGAAAGATAAAGACTAGCCGGGCTCAATGCATAGATATCATTTTTGCAAGAAATTGACTTGGCCCTTTTCATAGGCGTAACGAGGGGGGGTTAGGGGTTTGAACCCCCCCCCCCCATCGATTAAAAAAGGAAAATTGTATATTTTTTTAAAGTCTGCCCATAAATTACTACTTAATACAAGTATAAAGCGTGGGAAGCTTAAAACTCGTTATTGTGAGTCTTAATTTTTTTAAATTTCCGGGGGAGGACCCCCGGACCCCCTCTCCCTGGGGCGTATTCCATTCCCCGCGGATGTTATAACCCCCCCATATGGTCGGCCTGGTTACGCCTATGGCCCTTTTAGAACCAAGCCACAGGCTATATGCATTCATGTACCACAGATTATTGTCTCCGTTGGACATTATATGAGAATATTATAGGAGAAAAGTTCCTCCGACACTAGTATTTGAACCCAGGCTATCCGTGTCATTGCTCTATCAACTGGGCTAAGCCAGAGTTCACTTCACAGCGCCATTAAGGGCAATCAGTCTTAGGAGAGAAGTTTCAACTGGTAATCACTCCTGATCATCACACAAATATTTTAGCAGTATAGAACACAACAGATTATAGCTATAACTGTGCTGGATATAAATAGCTCAAAGACTAGGACTAGGATGTGATAATTTATGCACAAACTCAAGGTCATTTAATATAGACTGTTATAAGATAATTTTATATATTTTAATTTACAAAGTGTTTTTTCATCGATAACTGATCCATTTTATATGGCTAATAAACAGTAACTGATCTATTATTTTACCAATGATAGATTTAATCGGTGTACAATTTTAACAAGTCAGTCATTTCATAATTACGGGAATTTTCCCCCCAAAGAGAGAAGTTATAAAATTATTGTAATTGGGTGGTCAAAAATAAGTTTAAACCCTCAAATAAGTTTCTAGCAAATTATAAAAGCTATTTTTGTTTATTACATATCTTAAATAATAAACTAGAATTGGTTCTTCACATTCTGTAAAATTTACAATGCCTTATCCTCGACACTACATGCAACGCATTATTTAAAATTTATTTTAAATGTTTTAAATTTGTTTTTCAAAATCTGTTACGGGTGGGACATAATTTGGACACTGATTTTAATTATGCAAAACAAAAGTTCATTTTCTGTTCTGCTAATACTGTTAGGGTCTTAATGTTGTTATTAATAAAGGTATGAGGGATTAAATACAAATTATAAACTGTTTCCAGGTTGTCAGAACGTTTATTTAACTCATCAATAATAATTTAACAAAACTATCACTGTTACGGGTGGGACAAAAATTCCCTTCTTTGTTATTTTACATAGTAATTAACCACACATTTTTTTAAGTTAATCTTAAACCAATTTGTACCTTAAGATGTATATTTTCCCAAAAGAAAATGGACATAGCTGATTACTCTTGACAACTTGGTATTAAAGAGTGTTAAAATCATGCTAAAAATGGCAAAAAAAAAGTAACTCAACGCAATAAATAAGTAAATCGACAGATTTTACACATGAAACCACTTCAGATACACCTAAGTCCTTAATATTCAGAGAATTTGAGGGTTTAAACTTATTTTTGACCACCCAATTACAATAATTTTATAACTTCTCTCTTTGGGGGGAAAATTCCCATATTTTATGAAATGGCTGAAGTAAATATTTTTATTATTTTAATATAATCTGTCAACAATATAGGCAATGCATAGGATATAAAATAAATTCCTGTATAAATTCTGATAAACTATGTAATCTCAAAGCAATTCATAAAATCTTAGGACACTTTTGAAGGTTATTTATCTTTATTTTTGAGGGTATAAGGTGGAAAAAAACTTTTAAAACCTCATTTCATAAAATATAATAAGTTCCTGTTGGTATGATGTGTATCTGATCTCCAATAGGAGAGCTTATTAATGAAGCACGTCGTGTGAAATTCAATACCTAAACGCCTGCAGGTAGACAACCCTTCGTGCGTGCGGCTACTGTCCACGCATATTAATGCCTTCCACGTGACAATGTTAAGCCGTGCTGACAACTACAAGAAAGTGGCAAATTATCTTGCCTACCCCAAGGCTAAACTAAACTAGTATCCACAAATTCAATTAAGTGAAACCGACCATTTCCACGAATCAAAGTAAACAATTATTTTCTAAAATCCAAATGCAACCTTTCTTTATGAAACTACACTGTGTTTTTCAGCATAGCGTTAACAGGTTCAATTTTTTTCCAATTCAATTTGAATTTATTGAGCATTTACTAATACAACTCTTACATGTGATATATTTCGTATATGAGTCGCCTTTTTAAATAAATAATGCATACGAACTAGTATTTACGAAAAAGCTCGTGAAAATATGAATGATAATCCCGAGGAAATCTCAATATCACGGCAGCAGTTGACTATGAGAAGGAATATATTGCTATTAAATACTGGTGCATCCATGGTAAGCAATGATTCTCTTGTGAACGAAGATGTGAAAAGTTGTTGGCTTATATTTATTGTTATGTGATGAAGTAGGCTACCCTGTTTTGCGAAAAACCCTGGTAACGTTTCTGTTTATCATAAAGAAACATGTTGGCTTAAATTTGTTGTTTTTTTTTTACCAATTTATGCTTAAATCCATGCTAAAGTTGGTGTGACTGGTCAATGCCATCTGGATTTTGTTTATGTAAATTATCATGATGACTTCAGCGTCCTAGGCCGATAAAACTATATCTTGAATGCAATTTATGCAATTTTAACGGCCCTAGTTGCTAAAATGAAATTTTTCGGCGTGTTACTAGTCCGACAAGCAGCTGTTTTAGAGAGCATGTACCGAAAAATATTTTTTTCCTATGAAAAATCAGATTTTAAGTCAATTTTTGGACAATTTTTTCCTATTTTCATAACCAACTCTCACATTCTCTTTAACCCAGTGATCAGTTTACATGAAATGTTAGGCACAGGGGCATAAAAATACTTTCCGCTGAAAACGCGGACGTTTGATCTCTTTTCTTCCTGATTGAGATATAAAAAGGCTCACAGGTAAAACGTCCGATCGTTTTCATGGAACCTGACGAGAGCTGGGAGTTACTTACACGTGGAAGAGTACGCAACCTGACCCAGGGTGACCGGAAACGTGATTAATAATTAAGGCGGTACTACTGTTAGTTGAGATTACACCTTCCTGTACCTGATGTTTTTTTAATACCACTGTACAGCATTTCTGATATTTCATGGAAGAGTAGAAATACTCAGGACCGTACATGCGCCCTACTAGTCCAGTCATTTGGTGCTCCAAAAGGGGGTTACCTGGAAAGTTTTCCGGGAGTTTTGAAAATGTGTGATTTTATAGATTTCGACGTGCTCTTTTCGAATTTTCACTTTGCTACCTCGTATCTTTGCCGCTCGCGCCGCCATATTGGAAAAATGGCGCGCAAAAACAGTTTTTTCACAATATCTTCTTTACGACTCATTTTACGATGAAAATAGTTATGTAATAAATTAAACTAGAGAAAATTTTCTATAATTTATGTCGTAACGATTTGTTTTGTAAAATGGAAAGTTTCAGCGTACGAGCGCCGCAAAGTCTACTCCGACACGCATTTTGGCCAAAGCCACGGAAGATGCGGATACGCTAATAACA
Organism: Ectobius pallidus; assembly: GCA_964059195.1. Classification (NCBI taxonomy): domain Eukaryota; kingdom Metazoa; phylum Arthropoda; class Insecta; order Blattodea; family Ectobiidae; genus Ectobius; species Ectobius pallidus. The sequence goes on along the minus strand of CAXKWD010000007.1, from coordinate 162,986,027 downwards.
ATCAATACGGCAATAAACACTTCATCTACATTTGATTCCGTAATAGTTGTCGGCAAAGATGTAGATCTTCTTATTCTTTTGACGGCTCTATCTACGCGTTCAGACACACACACACACACATATATATATATTATCAAACCAGGAAAAGGGAAAATTTCGCAACGAATATATTCAACAAAAAGTGTCGTAGATAAAACAGCCGCAGATAACATAATATTATTTCTGCACGCCTTCAGTGGCTTTGATACAACATCAGCACTCTTAATTAAAGAAAAATAAAATGTCCTAATGTATTAAAAAAGAACAGAATTAAACGAGCTTGTCCAGGTATTAAAAAACCAAAATGCAGATCCAAAGATCATTGCTGAAGCTTCCTCCTTCCATTCTATGGTTACAGTGCCGTGAAAAGTGTGTCGTTAAACAACTATAGATGTACATGCTTCACAAAATCAGCATATGAAAATAAATTTAATATTGCATCGCTGCCACCGACGGAAGCAGTAGCACGACAACATTCGTTCCAAACCTATCACCAGGTTCAGCAGTGGTTGTGGAGTTGAATATGCTTTTCTCTATCACATCTGGTTAATTGACGTTTGTGAAAAATATTATTTTGACATTTTGTATAATAATATAACTGTATGCAGCTTTGATGCTGGATTTTGAAACTTTTTCCTTTGCGGTAAGTGGTGTGATAGGTGATCTTAACCAATTTTGGGTCACTAAACATGAAACCGTTGACCGTTTCTACGTAACACGTCATGTTTTCTTGCAATAGGTATTTCACAACGAGAGATATAAGTTATTGCTAAGACTAGTTTACAGGATAAAAAATACTTAAAAATTAGGATAATTTTGATAATATTTTTCGGGGAAAAATCAAATAATATTTTCAAACAGTCCAAGACGTATGTATTCCAGTATTTTTTGTGAGTGCAGGCCAAATAAATTTATTTTTTCCAAATCATCTGATGCCGTACAAATGCTCACGACAAAAAAATCGAAGTTTGTTTGGAGGGGGAAATATTAAAGATTTGAACTTTTGGGAATTTTTACATTGGTTATAAGTAGGGCAATGCATCTTTTTTATATGAAGGTTAAAAGATAGCTCGAATATATATAAATGTGTTTAATGAAATATTTGATTAAATAAGGGTATTTTGTTTTTGCATTATTTTGCTTTATTGTGCATTTTTCGTCATTTTCAAGAGATAGGTCATGTTTTGGCAATTTTTAGGTCATTTTTGGCATTTTTAAGTCATTTTCAGCATATTGCGTCATTTTCGGTATTTTAGGTCATTTTCGACATTTTAAATATATCAGTGGAGACAGAGAGGAGCTTTCCCATGTACGACAAAAGACTGTCGTTTTTATTTGAGAATTTCCGCCAAGAGTTCATTTTAATTCAGGTTTATTGTAAACACCCACAGGAGTTCGTCTTGTAGTGATAAAGATTTTTTCTTTCTTTTTAAATGACACATATTTGCTAGGGACAATTTGATGGGCATGCCAGTTCAGAAAGAGTTCCTTTTTTGCTAAGGGTGTCGAAGTAGTATAAATTTACTTACTTCTTCAGTAACAAAATAAGTGTGTGTTTAGATTGCAAATTCATATATAACCCACCGTCATTAACTATATTTAGCAATTCATTATTTAAGAAAAAACTAATTATAAGTAATAATGGTAAATTTATTGGTCATTTTTTTAAGATTTCAGGTCATTTTTTTCACTATTTTTAGGTCATAAATGCATTTTTTCACTATTTTATGGTCATTAAATGCCTTGCCCTAGTTATAAGCTAAAATCTATAAAATATATTTTAGTTGAGCAAATGACATCTTATTTATCTTATTACAATTGATCGAGCTGAACGGTTTTAAACATGTATTTTAATAAATCTAAAATCTATAAGTTTGCCAAATTTCAAGTTTCTAGCTCATCTGGAAGTGAATAAACATCAATGTTAATAAGTGGAAGCTTAGACTGTCGTAGATGTGAATGATGTCACGGCTATCCAGCAAGTTTTTCTATACTTATGGGGCAGCTAGAAACACCAAATTTAGCACGCTTACGACTGTTGTATGTGCCCAAATTCCTACCAAATTGTATGATTCTATCTTTCATACCATGTGCGTCAATATTACATAATGTGAGAAAAATATACAGAATTTATTTAAAATAACAAAATCTAACTCAATCAAAGCGATAACCGATGAAGATACGTCAAAAAGTCATAAGACCAAACTTGTAGATCTCTAAAAATCCGTTACTGCTTCTGCAACAGGTTTTTTTTATACGACTTACCGTTTAGCTACCGTTTAGATGAAGATACGTCAAAAAGTCATAAGACCAAACTTGTAGATCTCTAAAAATCCGTTACTGCTTCTGCAACAGGTTTTTTTTTATACGACTTACCGTTTAGCTACTATAAGCCCCCAAAAAAGTCTACACAGACCTTAAAATTGCGTCCGCCATAAGAGAAAACACGAAAACTAGATGCGAAACAACAAAAATAATGACATTTTTGAAATCAGGAGACCTCATTTAGTTAAAATCGCTCATTAAATGCTTTACCGCAAAATAATGCAGGTAGTGGCGTATCCGCATCTTCCGTGGATTTGGTCAAAACGCGTGTCGGAGTAGAATTCGCGGCGCTCGTACGCTGAAACTATCCATTTTACAAAAAAAATCGTTACTACATAAATTATTGGAAATTTTCTCTAGTTTAATTTATTACATAACTATTTTTATCGTAAAATGAGTCGGAAATGAGATATTGTGAAAAAACTGTTTTTGCGCACCATTTTTCCAATATGGCGGCGCGAGCGGCAAAGATACGAGGTAGCAAAGTGAAAATTCGAAAAGAGCACGTCGAAATCTATAAGATCACAAATTTTCAAAACTCCCGGAAAACTTTCCAGGTAAAACTACCAAATGACTGGACTATACCACGACGTGCTACATTTTTGTTAATTTATCATCTCTATGATTCCCCTCCCCCCAACCACCGGAAAGTTACCTTACTGCATTTTTTTTACACAGATGTAACAAATTAATTTTGTAAGTAGATTTAACAAAAATATATATTCTTGAAAGAATCTTTTAATGAATTATATTGACGAATACTGTTGCAACAAATTAAATACATCCATCCCCACAGTAAATAAATTACAAATTTAAATATTTCCTATACGACTGAAAGTAAAGTGTATATAATCCTCTTCCTCTTCTCTTACTTTCCCATTCCTAAGTGGAAGAGGACGACCTGCTACTACCTGGATATAGAATGTACACATGTCAATGGAAAGATTTGGTTTAGTGGAGAAAGATGTACAAGACAGGGATAAGTGGCGAAATATAGTGAGTAGTGTAGAGCTCTGAACAGTGGTGTCAGATTTTGTTTGTAGGGATGAGTTGTGTGATAGTGCTTGACTGATTGTATTTGTTTGGTTGGAGACAAACCTCTGTTTTGAGGAAATTTCTCATTAAAAAATATATATATATATAATGGCTGCACATAAATAAATACAGCGCGATACCTAATCTTCGTGAGTGAAGGATTCACGAATATTGTGGTCACTGCCGCTAATCAAGTTAAAATCTTATGTATTAAACCCTTCTAAGCCAAAATAAGTAGAAAAAAATAATAATAACTTATATATATATTTTTTTTTGTATTTGCGAAATGTTACTTTTCAGTGTGAAATGTTTCTTTTATTATTAAATGTTATTTTTCAAATTAAATATCCAGTTTTAACAAGGTATCTTTTAATAAAAGGATTTAAACGATACGTTTATTTACAGTCAAAGTAGTATATGTGTACAATAAAAATCTATATTTAATAAACTACTTTGTTAACTTAGCAAGGATTCCAGTTGGTACGCCTATAATAAGTGTAAAGAATTAGGGGGAGATATATTTCAATTAAAAACTAAAATAATATTGTGTACATAAATGACAATAGATGACATATTAATTTAGAACTAAACTCCATTCCTAGTGAAAGTATTTATATTTTATTTCAATATAGAAAAATGGCTGTCTAAGGCTATTTCGGTGCCCGGAATGTGGGAATGTGAGAACGCCTCGATGTGGGAGATTGTGTTTATCAACACTACAGGGAAGTGTTAAAGTCAACTGGCAAGAATTGTAAAAACTTCAAAACAAAAGGCCTGAAAACCCATTGATGAAGCGTTTTCGCAAATTATACAATATTTTTTTTATTACAAGAGCAATTAAGTCTATTTGGTTTTAATGCGAAATTAACCCAACTTATGCACCGAAATTTAACATTAGTAATCTGTATAAAACAGGTTACCTGCTTATACAGTGAACGCCGCTTAATGTAATCGCAGATGTTACCAGTCAGATAATGTTATCATCTTGATGAAGTCCCGTACGGATTAATACTGATAGCCTACATTGAAAAAATGCTGTTTATTTTGATTAAAGATTCGGTTTATGTTATCACATTTTCCTTCTTCGGATTTATTTCCATCTCACCTGTATTGTGTTATTTTCTGGAAGCAACGGTAGGCCTACTGTTCCCAGCTCACAAGGGGGTGGTATTCCCAAATTTCCTCTTTTAAGCAATAAATCATGTTTCACCTCTCAGTTTAGCTGTTGCTTTGACTTGTGAAGAGTGTAGACATGCAGTGATGGTTATTGTAAAATGAAAAGACTTGAACAGATAGGCAACAAAGAGAAAACAGAAACAATTAAAACCGTTTTTTATTTATTGCAAAAATAGTTGCTTGCAGTCTAATATTGTATTATGAGTGATTGGATGATTCACAGTTCTGTAATATGCCGTACGAATGAATAAAGAGCTTTTAATTCTGTTTTTGTAGTGCATTATCTTATGTATGAATAAATAACCTTTAATTAATTCCTTCGCCTAGTGTTATCAATCGGTTAATATTATCAGATTAGCTGCATCCCGAAGTGATCACAATAAGCTCTGTAGGTAATTTATTCACCCAAGCCTGTTTGTGCTTAGGCCCTGCAAACTGGATTCAGCCGGCTGAAGAATGCCTATTGTGCTATCGGGAAGCAATTTCTCAGTGGCTAGTCTTGGACAATGACAGATCTAGACGCAACACAGAGATAACGACTGCTCTTGCTAACCAGTAATCTGTACTATAGCATGAGATATCATTGTACATGGGGCAATCACCGGAAGATTGGATGCTGCAATCCCGAGGGAATGATTGGAACGGGTTAAATGGGAGGCTAAACACCAACTGGAAGAACTACACGAAAGGTGCAAGTTGCCAATAAATTTAAACCAGTGGTTCCCAAACTATGGGTCGCGACCCACTGGTGGGTCGTGGGAGCAATTTCGGTGGGTCGAGAAAAGGGCGAGAAAAATTAAACTTGTTTTCAATATAAGGAAAGAGTGTTTAATTTAAAGAATCCAAACAAATAAAACTATTGAAAGGCATATGAAAAACATGTGCTGTGTTTTATTTTATTTTTTATTCATCATTTTATAGAGCCTATATTAGTTATCGTTATGTAGGCTAGTAGTGGGTCGCGAAAAAAAATCTAAGTGAAGGTGGGTCCCAGGACAAAAAAGTTAGGGAACCGCTGATTTAAACAACAAATCAAGCACTGGTTGAGAACAAAAAATATTTCCAAAGATTGAAAGCAGGTTTATTATTTTGAACAAATGTTACATAATATAACGAATGATTGGTTTGCGACTTTTTCCACGTTATTTTTACTTCCTCTGCCATTAGCATACGTACTATAGGTAGAGGAAGTAGGCTATTGCTTTCGACGCCTAAATTCGAAGTAGAATTTTTAACATAAATGCACTTTTAGAGGTCCCCTGAATCCAAAAATGCTATTTTCGGAAACATGTCTGTCTGTGTGTCTTTATGGAAGTCTGTGAACAGCCTAGCTCCAAAACGGAAAGTCATATGAAAAAAAAAATTGTATTTGGGTCAGGTACCTTTTGAAGATGTGACAGGAAGATGACAAGTTTCTCTTCTTTTTAAGGGGCTTTACATGAAGAAATTTTCTATTTTCGCGATTTTCTCGAAAACGGCTGTAACGATTTTCTTTAATTTGCACAAGGATTGTTTGTACTAAGAGCTAAAAGTTTCATTTGAAATATTTTTTTCGAAAAAAATTATCTAAAGCCACCCACTGTGATTACGTCCTCTTGTTCTACATCAGAATGTGAAGTGAGAAAAATGTATTGACCATGCTTAAAGTAAAGAAAGTTAAGAGAGTACATTAATCAGATTTTATTTGGGTTATGTAGCCATCGGGGATGCGATGTGAAGTGGTAACGACATTGATAATTTTGACAACCAATTTACACGAAGAGAATGTTATAAATAATTCTTATACTATACTAAGATGCTAACTTCTGTATGTGAATTTCACATCAGATTTTTTCATTAAAACGCCACCCGAATTAACACATGGTCTTGGTCAGGGCCAGTACTTTAAAAAAATGTAAAATACACAATAAAAATGTAAACAATTACAACATAATCGTTTACAATAATAATAGGAAGGCATCTTCAAAATAAGAAACAAATTGGCCTGCCACGTGATTGGAACCTGGGACCTCCTGAATGCGAGTCCAAGACGGTGCCATCTCTGCCACCTCGCTCGATATTTGTAAATTATGTTCTATCTTATTAATAGATATTAACTGCTGCCTCTAAACACGACCTTTTCTCATCTGGGGGCACTCAAAGAAACTACATATGTAAGATTTTGTTATGTTTTGTAGTAGTATAAGTCGTAGTAGTAGTAATGATGATGATGATGATGATGATGATAATAATAATAATAATAAAAGTGATGACTCGAGTTCCGTTCCCAATCCTATTGGCCTCCCACTCTGTTTAGCAATTTTTCGTTTTTTTTTCCCGATCAGCTCACTTCTTCCAGAAGATGGCAGCGGAGCAAGCTATCGAAAGCTCGGAACCACTCCTCCTGCTCACCTGTTATTCCATTATCAAATCTCAACACCGGGGAAGTCTCATATCACAAACTACAATTGCTGTAACTTATATTTAATTACAAGAAATAACTGAGCAGTTCAACTCACCTAAGGCAAGTGTGGAGTTTCGTGGCCTTGGCAACCAAATCCTCCCACAGCGGCGTTCCATTCTGAAACACAAACAATTCATAATGCAATGCACACATAAGGAAGATAAGAAGCCTCGTCTGAAAGGGCTCTTACAGTAGACAAAGAATTCCTCATAATAAACAACAAACATGTTTTAAATGCCAATACATACATCGCCTGAGGGTGCGCTAATGTTTTTAGATGAAAACCGCAAGCAAAAATACATGTACAGGGTGTCCAGTGAGACAACCCGAAGCAATTCAAGTATGATTCAAGGATTTCAAGGCTTGAATTTCCAAAATTTAAAACAACAGCTTTATTTACTAATATTTAAAAAATTTATGCTCATAGGACAAAATGAGTGAATATTAAATACTAATATTTCTGAAAATTGTGGAATTTTCGTAAAAACTATGAACTGAAAAAAATATTAAAGACTAATATTTCTGAAAATGGTAAATTTTTATAAAACTATTAACTTAAACAAATATTTAAGACTAATATTTCTGAAAATGGTAAAGTTTTCGTAAAAACTATTAACTTAAAAAAAATATTAAAGACTAATATTTCTGAAAATGGTAGTTTTATAAAACTATTAACTTAATATTCTCTTCTATGCGATTTTTCCCGACAGTTCACAAAATTCAAGCATAATTCAAGGATTTTTCCCGATTTGGAAAATTCAAGCATAATACCCGATTTTCAAGGCTACTTGGACACCCTTGATGTAATATACAATTATACAGATTTTATGTGGATTTTGCCATTCATTTGATGAGGCCTATTGACCAATAAGGTTTAGCAATACCTCAGAAATCGTCCAACGGTCGTGTGTCTTATAATGTTTACAAGGATGCGATTTAATTGGATAAAAAAATATATAAATAAGAAGCCTCTTACGCAGGCCCGACGAGGGGGAGATTTTTTTACTTTCTAAATTTACTCTAAAATAAAATTGGTTATAAGTCAATAAACAGCTTAAGTTATGTTTTACGGGTTTATTTTATCTCCATTGTCCTGTCGTAGGCTATAACAATGACAAGGAATTAATTAATCTGAAACGGATTATTCTTGAAGAAAAATTTCTGTTTTTGAAAAATAGAAGCAGAAATCCTTTTGGACTCAACAGTAGGTCTCACTAACATTCGGCATTTAAAATCATAATTTTCAAAAATTAAACTGGTATATACAGATAAAATTGTTCCTAAATAGAATAATTTAATTTATTTTTCCGTTTCGTGCCCGGCATCAATTAATCGATTTAGTCCCAAAATCAATAGGCTTCGTCCCATGGGCGTTATAAATGGTATACCAAGTTTCATGAAAATCCGATAAAGCGTATTTGAGTTATCGCTCTTACAGACACACAGACAGACAGTCCTGTCTACCAGACAATCTCATAAAGTACCGGTACCATATAATTAATTATAATAATTATGTAATATCATTACATAATCCTTTTGTTGCATACATTATAAAGGGGGAGTTGGGTAGTGAATTTAATATTTGACGGGGGCCCAGGAACATTTTTTCCCTGGGGCCCTTGCTTTATTTCCACGGCCCTGCTTATACCACAGATATGCAGCCGAAACACTGTCCATCACCAATCATGGCACAACTGAAAGACTGGAGATCAAAAAAATGGAATGGAATAGTCATAAAATCTGCAACCGAGGTTTTAAATTACTAGCCTATAACCGTTGTCTTGGTTACGATCAAGGTTCAGAAGAAAGAAAAAAAAATGAAAGCTACTTCGCTTTAACAATCGTGACATGACTCTTAATCATAACCTTTCATAATTTCAAACATTGAAGGAATAAGCTAATAATATCTCACTTCAAAATTTCTCAATACTCTGAAGAATTTCCAAGCGGCAACTTCAGAATTAAATACATGCTTCGGATGACATTCGACTTTAAATGAAAGCAACTGACAAGTGAAAGGAGCTGACAATGAATAATTACAGGAGGCTATGTCTGTCGCCATGGAGATACGAAATTAATATGTTAATAACTGAAATGACGACCTGGCTTGCAGTGAATGTGAGGGAACACGTGTTCGCCGGCGGACAGATGCGTCTGAGAGCAACATCGGGGCTTTGCCCTCGCATCTGGAGCCGATGTGTCTCCGGTTATTTCCATTTCCTAAACACTGAGTTTCCTGGAGCAAATCCGTGCTATTCGCAAGCACGTGTCCACGTGATATTATTATTAGTGCAAGACATTTGATGGATTATTATCAGGGCCCGGATTTTGAGGGCCTAAAAATACTTTTAAAATTAGCTATAAATTTACTGGAAAAAAGACCCCAAAACTTAAAAAAAAGTATGAAATTATTCGTCAGACTTTTTTCTTTCTGCATTTATAGTGTTAACCGAATTACAAGCTTGCAATTACTAATTACATACAATTAAATGCAAACAGCAAACACAGTCTTTCTGTCTCCACATTAAAATTATAACAAGATTTACTATTTATGCTTGTTTAGAGTTCCGATAATATTCAATGTAAGTAAATACAAAAAATGTACATATAATGCTAGAAAAAACACAAAATAAAAAAACACTTTAGGCCTACTTATATTTTAAAAATCACCTAAAAATATTAAATGTCCCAAAAAAGATCGCAAAATGACCAAATAATGACAATTCTACAAATGGCCAAAAAATAAAAAATGGGGGAAATGGCCAAGTTTTAACACCTAACAAGTCTCCTGCAGAAGTTCGGCTGAGAGATGTTTAAACATCCATCCTACAGCCTGCACCTCGTTCCCAGTGATTTCCATCTTTTCCTACACCTAAAGAAATGACAGGGAATGACACAGAGCAGATGTTTGTCACACAGTGGTTCAAATCCCTGGTGGCAGACTTCTATGGTACAGGTATTCAAATGTTGGTGCCACGGTAAGACAAATGTTTCAGTTCCGGTGGCAAATATGTTGAATAAAAGCTGAGTACTTGCTGTATCTGTTGGAATACATATGTCCACGAAATTGTGTTTGGTTTCTGTAAATGGCCCCGGGGAAACTTACTTTACGGACGCGCCTCGTATTTGCCTTGTACTTGTACAAGCTTACCTTGTACTTGTACAAGTAAGGAGGGAGAAGTGGCAAATGAATTTAAATTCTTTGCAAAACAATATAATTCTGCACAAGAACTATACCACGGGACTAATCACTGTGGAAACTATTTTCTTCGCAGTCCGACATACTTTTATACACTTTGAGAAGAACTGACACTCACCAAGTGTTAGAACATGCAAATCCTTAGACTCGGAATGTCCTACAGTTTTGGGTACTGAGAAATAGATGAAATTCATTATTTTATCCCTCAGTAATGAATTGTTCTCTAACCTTGTAATCTGATGTGCTTTTTATTGGCTACTTCTGCAATTACATACTACTTTCAAAATTAAGTAAACTGTTAGTTACATGTGATTAGGATTACCATGACAAAATTGCAGTCATGTATCGTGCACTGAACTTTTCCGTGATAATTTCCACAAATCTCAACATTTCTGATTCTTTTTTCTATTTGTAAATACCTTATGAACAACACAACCTACAATTTTAGGAGGATCTACAGTATAAATACATCTATAAAGCAATGCACTGAGCCTCCAAATACAATTAACCCTATTTCATATTTCGGTAAGCTAGGAATTTAGTTACAGTACAATTAATGCACTTTACATTCATTTACAGTTTGCTTAATTTCTATAAGTAAATTTTAAAAATATAGCACATATGAATAAAATTAACAATCAAATACTAAATACTACACCAACATTTCTTAAAAACAGAATTTAAATAGTCACATAACTTCTTGTAGCAGCATTTCTTATGCAAAACATTTGTCAAAGGCTGTAGAAACCTATTTTGGCAATAGCCTAATCTAATTGAGTAACAGTTTTTTGTCTTTGGAGTTTCAAAGTTTAACAATAATTTATTAAAAAATACTAGTATTGTTAAATCAATGATTGTAGATAGCGTTGTTCATATAATATTTACAAACAAAAAGAAATATTGATATTTGTAGAAATTATCACGGGACCGGCATTTCAGTGCAAGCAACATGGCTGCCATTTTGTAACGATAATTACCCGTAACTGTAACAGCTTAATTAATTATGAAATTAGTATGTAATTGTAGAAATAGTCAATAAAAGGTATGTCAGATTACAAAGTTACAGATGCAGGATTGCAAGGCTACAGAACAATTCATTCCTAAGAAGAAAGAAGAAAAAAAAAACTAATTTCATCTACTTCTCAGTACCGAAACCTGTAATCGCAAAAGTACCACAAAAAGTACACAGATGTTTGACTGGACTTTGAACAGATCAAGCGTATTACGATATAATTGTGTGTTTAATGCAATATAGTAAATTTCCATGTTCGGTGTGTCTGATCGCCTTGACTCCCTCAGCCTTGAGGATACAATCAGTGCCGTGCTGACGTAAGCAGATCAAGTAACATCACACCATCATCTGTGCAACGCTAGTCGAGATGAGTGCTTCATTCTGTGTGCTAAGAGTTTCTACTTGTCTGTCAACTACTTGTTAACACTGATGTTTATTCACTTTCAGATGAACACGAACTTGAAATTTGGCCTATAACCGATGGAAAAATTTCAAAAAGTTCATTTTTTTAAAGTTTTCATGCTATTTTTTTTGCAATTTTAGATGTTTTGACTAAAATAAAGGAATAGACCTGTTGTTAACGTGAGGAATTTGCTGTAATTTCGTTCTTTTAATATTCTACTTGTCCCTCAAATTCCATCACATGTGCTTATCAAATTTTCTCAAGAAACCGTGGTCTAAAACACAATAGTTTCTCCAATATGGCGTATTAACTCCTTCTGGCACTCCATCAGTTTACTTGATTATATTTTATGTACTTTTTATTAAGTAGTACTTGATGAGATTGTGTGGAGGACGGGAAAATGTCTACCCTTCTGTCTGTCTGTCTGTCCATGTCTGTACACGCGATAACTTAAATGCGCTTTATCGGATTTTCATAAAACTTGGTATACGCATTTATAACGTCCATTGGAAGAAGCCTTATTGATATTGGACCAAATCGGTTGACCGGTACCGGAGTAATGCCCAATTTAGTGCCTATTTTATGGTAATATATTAGAAAGAATTTATCAACTACAGTCAGTTCTCGTGAAGTGTTCAAATACGGCTTTTCTGCATATCATAATTGCAATTATTACTGATTAAACAAAAGCATTCTGGCAATTTGTTACGTAAGTTAAACTGATTTTATTTAATTCCATTTATGGTTTTGCAATAATTAGCCTATGCTGATAGAAAGCGCTAAAATTCAAATTTTAAAATATGTTTAATTTCTTACAATTAGAAAAATTATTTGCAAACTAATATGTAATTACAATCTATGTATTAAAACAGATTTCAGTTTAATACAACAGAAACATTGGGGTGTATGTGCACTACAGCTGATATTCCATGTATATTTTGATTCCCAGAATGACGAAGATTAACTTTCCATTACAATAAGATTCACAATGCAACGTAAGGGATTTCAAATATGCTGACAGCGCATAATATTATAAAATGTGCTGCAGATGTTTGATTGCAAAAATGGAGGAAATCGTTGGAATAAGCACAAATATGTAAAGAGAAAACATGTTTCCTAATTTGTCCAGTATATATATCACGTTTCAGTCGGCCTTAGCCTCGTAATGCTTCAAGGATTCATCGTAAATCTGTCTAATGTTTAATCTCAATTATTATGACAACATAATCCTTCGTACAGTGAAGTTCTATTAGATCTGACACAGTTCTGGGACAGTCAAGCAGGGCCCAAATTTTGGTGTCCCAAAAACACTTTTTGAACAATGAGCTATAAAATGACTGCAAAAATACATAAAAATAGTGTGAGGTTGAAAATTTATTCATCAGATTTGTGTTTATTCTACATTTGTTGACCCAATTATAGGCCAGTTAATTGGTACATACGGTTAAATGCAAACAGCAAACACCGTCTTCCAATAACTTATCCAAATTAAAATTGTAACAATATTTATTTATGTTTGCTTATTAGAGTTCAGATAATATTCAATGTAAGTAAATGCATAAAAACTCTATATAAGTTAATGTAAGAAACACAAAAAATAATTACTTTATATTTTTAAATAACCCAGAAATATGAAATGTGGAAAATATGACCGTTAAAAATGACCAAATAATGATACTGAATTCTAAGATTACCTAAAAATAAAAAAATAAAAAATCACCAAAAATGACCGTTTTTTATAATCTAAGAGTCATGGTCAGAATATCTGCACTAGTAGTATATTTTTACTGCAAGTATATGTAACTTTAAAAATGTATAGGCTAAAATATAAGTTTTACCCATTACCCGCCAAAAAGCATTTTGCATTATTGAGGTTTTTAGGTTGACAAGAAACAGGGGTGCCCACGGGGGGGGGGGGTTAAGACGCAGACTGCGTCATTAAAATTTCTGGGGGGGGGGGGTTGCAAAATTAGCGTTTTATATGTTAAAATTAAAAACTTCCAAACTAACTAGTTTTTGAGTGCTAAAATAGCGTAAAATGTGATTTTCATTAGATCCATGTTTTAAAATTTCCCGGGGGTGGACACCCGACTTAAGTAACAATTTCTTGTTTACATTGGGATGTAAACAAATTTCATAATTAGTTTTTGAGTGCTAAAATAACATAAAATGTGATTTTCATCAGTTCAGTATTTAAAAATTTTCCGGGGGTGGACCCCCCCCCCCCACTTAGGCAGCTGCCTAATGATTTCTTATTTACATTGGCATTTCTTAGAGTATGGTAAACAAATTTCCTAACTAGTTTTTCTGTGCTAAAATAGCGTAAAATGTGATTTTTTTTAGTTCAATATTTAACAATTTTCTGGGGATGGACCCCCGACACCAAGGCACTTTCGACCCTCCCCGCAATTATTTTCTATTTACGTCATTGTTGCACTTATTATATTATTAATATAATATAATGTTACAAACTGGCCCAAGAAGTTAAAGAGAAAAAATAATTAATTAATTAATTTAAAAAATTGCCCCCCCTAGAAAATATCATATGGGCGCCCTTGTCGACAGTCAATCAGGTTGGGGGGTGAGCAATGAAGTTGGGGGGATGAGTCTTGAAGTTTGGGGGGGGGGTGGGCACCCCTGCAAGAAACCAGTAGTCTACCTAAGTTACCATTTGGATAAATTTAAATTTGTTTTCCGCTTTAGCGTCTTTTATATGCTGTGTGTTAAAAGTCTAGACTTTTCTGAAGTTTGTGTTGTGTTGTGTTCAAAGGCGGCAACATGGTAGAAAATATCGTGATGAATGCATGCACATGTCCATTTGTGTGCACGCAACTATAGGTTTGTTGATCTAAAAACACAGACATGTTTGGAGACAGTTAAGCTATTAGAAACAGCTTTCATGCGCCAGGGTTCAATATTGACACTATCAGTTAGGCAAGGTAACGCTGCATACAAACCAGACGTTGTGTAATTTTCAAATTTGGGTCTCACTGCCTTACAAAAATATTTCTGACCCACTTTCCATGACTACAAATGGCATTAACCGAGAATAAGTAATATTATGCAATATAACGAACACGCATTCAACAAAAAGAGGACTCTACTGACCAGCAAGTTGAGCTTGGAACTAAGGAAGAAACTGGTGAAGTGCTACATCTGGAGCATTGCACTGTACGGAGCAGAGACATGGACCATGAGAAAGAGGGAGAAGAAATACCTAGAAAGCTTCGAAATGTGGTGCTGGAGGAGAATAGAGAAGGTCAAGTGGACAGAACGGGTGACAAATGACGAAGTACTGAGAAGGGTAGGAGAGAGGAAAATATTCTGAATACAATTATTCAGAGGAAAGCCAATTGGATCGGACACATACTTAGACACGAGGGACTCATACATGATGTCATCGAAGGGAAGATCAAAGGAACTGCTGGAAGAGGAAGGAGAAGAATACAACATCTGGATGACATGAAAGATGGGAGGAGATACAGCAGATTGAAGGACGAAGCTGGAGATAGGGAACACTGGCGTCAGAAATTCTCCGTACGAAGACATGGACCTGCCACTAGGCAGAATACTAAATAATAATAATTCCATTACGAGAAACTCAAAACAAATTGTCATAGGCTTAGTATTGTTGAAAATCAGTTTTTTTGTTTCTCCTGTACAATTAGTATTTTTGGACTTACGCCCTTTTAACAAATAGCTATTCAAATGGCCATCTACAGTACAATACAGGGTGTTTATAAAACTGGTCTTCAACAATAATTATTGAAAAACCTCATTTATGCCGCTGCGGAACAGATCACGCCTGATATGTTAGCAAGGGTGTTTCAGGCTACAGAGGAACGATGGGACTTGTGCTTAGATTTGCAGGGTCATCACGTTGAAATGTATTGAATTTGTGCACAAAATGTCTAAATGTAAGTTCATGTTGTTTATAGTCTATAAAAAGTGTTAAGTGGAAAATAATAAGTAACTTTATAAACACCCGGTACAATAATACAAAATATGAAGAAAAAAGCAAAACCCTTGTAAAAATCTACTAATGATTTTTATTTATTTATTTATTTATTTATTTAATAATAACGAACATTACAGGTATAAAACCCAATTACAATGTCCATGCCAAAAATACAATGCATACATACAAAATAATTAAAACATAAGATACAAAAGATAAGAATACGCAAAAGATAAAAAGTAAAAAGTACACCAAAAAAAACTTTACAAGCAGAAAAAGACATTCCTAGCTACTTCTGGGTTCCAGCAGTTGCCAGGTTATAATCACAGTACATAATGCCTTTGAGAATTAAGATAAGAAAGAAAGAAAGAAAGAGTGAGGAGAATGTTTGGCATGATACATTAAACCAATACACTAACTACAATTGATTGTAACTACGTTTAGTGATTTTAATTCAGTATTAAATCAACTTCAACTAAAGCTTTTTTGAATTCATTTTCGGACATGCTAAGTATATCAAAATTTAAAAAGTGAATTTTATTATACAAAGTGGTTACTTTATTTAAAGGTGAATTTTTATGAATATCAGTATTTACCCTGGGGGTAAAAAATAGCTTCCTGTGTCTACTTAGTTTACATGGCACGTAAAAATAAATCATCTTAACAATATTATTATCATCAATTTTTTAATGCAATAATTTGTGAAGAAATATTAAACCTTGACTATTTCTTCTAAATTTTAAACTTTTAATATCATATAGTTCTAAAAGCGTTTGGTAATTCAAATATGTTGGATAATGGCCAGTACTTTTGAATATCAAAAATTTGTAAATCTTCGATTGTATTTTTTCTATTGAATCAGAAAGTTTAATAGTCATTGGATTCCATATGACTGTACCATATTCGAGGTTTTGTCTGACCAATGAATTATAAAGTCTGATTAATGTATTTTCGCTAAATGTGCATGAATTCCTTATGAAACTATTGTTTCAATGTGGCTGTTAAACCTGAGATCCTTGGTAAATGTTATCCCTAAATCTCTAGTTTCCATTACTTCATCAAGTTTAACATTATTTATATTATAGGCGTATGATATAGTCTTTTTACATCTATTGAATGTCATTTTAACACATTTCTTAATGTTAAATGGAAGTTTATATTTATTACTCCATGTATATAATTTATTTAAATCGTTTTGGAGTTGAAAACAATCTGAAACTGAAGCAATAGATTTATATATTTTAATGTCATCAGCAAATAATAAAATATTGGAGTTGTTCACCACGTTCGGTAAATCATTTATGAAACATAGAAACAATAAAGGGCCTAGGTTTGATTCTTGAGGAATTCCAGAATTAACCACAAACTGATCAGATAAGTGATTTTGATAACTCACTACCTGTGTTATATTTCTTAAGTATGAGCACATAATTTTCATAAAGTGAGTGGAAAAAGAAAGTTGAGCTAATTTGTTAAGTAAGAAGTCATGATCAACTTTATCAAATGCCTTTTGAAAATCTGTATATATTACGTCAACCTGTTTATGTTGGTCTAATTCCAATGATAGTGAAGTTCCATAAGTTTGTAACAGTTGATCTTTTTGGCATGAAGCCATGTTGAAGTGGAGAAATCGCTAACTTAATATGATTGAAAATGTGTGTGTAAAAAATACTTTCCAGAATTTTAGCTGGTGTAGATAGAATAGCAATGGGTCTATAATTTTGTACCATTTTCGAACTCCCCGATTTATGTATGGGGACTATTTTTGTCATTTTCCAAACATCCGGAAAAACGCCTTGTTCAATTATTTGGTTAAAAATTATAGTTAATGGATACACTAAGTGTTCACCACATCCTTTGAAAATATATGTTGGTATTTTATCCGGTTCAGCAGAACGTTTAGATTTTAATTTTTTAATTGCTAATTCAACTTCTTTTGACTCTATTACAGATATGTTGAAGGAGTCTAGTATGTTTATACTGTTATCGGTTTCATAATCGTATTTTGATTGATCCCTTGTATAAACAGATTTAAAATAATTAGCGTAGCCATTAGCAATTTCATGTGGAGTTTTTAATATTTGCCCATTATATTCCATCTCCGTTTGAGACTTGAGTTGTTTCCGTTTGCTTTTAATA
Source organism: Ectobius pallidus (assembly GCA_964059195.1). Taxonomy (NCBI): domain Eukaryota; kingdom Metazoa; phylum Arthropoda; class Insecta; order Blattodea; family Ectobiidae; genus Ectobius; species Ectobius pallidus. The sequence continues at coordinate 162,968,298 of CAXKWD010000007.1, read as the reverse complement.
AAATTCCAAAAGTTATTTACATCGTGATTTTGAAACCTTGTTGCCATATTAACTATGGTTAAATTATCAAGCGAAACATTTCATTGAATTTGACTTTGTGTTAAAATGGAGGTATATTTCTCTAACCGTAGCAAAGGTAATAAAACTTCGTCACTTCAATCTCTATATGTATAAAAGGCTTTGTCCTGACTGACTGAATGAATGACTGACTGATTGACTGAATGCCAGGAACCAACGTACAGCCTAAACTATAACAGGTAGAGACTTGGAATTTTGACAGTACCTTCGTTTTATAATGTAGGTGCTCACTAAGAAAGGATTTTGAAAAATTCTGATTCTAAATGCCAAAAATTAAACGTTTTTGAAAATACTTAATCCCTTTTTACATAGAATTATCAATTCCAAATCACAGAATATATTGTTGCCAAATGGTATCAGGTGGGCTCTGAAGAAACAAATGAAATGCACTTTTGACAAATAAGAGAAGTTATCAAAATAATTCATATTATAAATAAATATTACAGAAAGAAATCCACTAAAATAATGGAATCACATAACTTTCTCTACCCTGGACATAGAGAAAACAAAACGAGGTATGGTAATGTGTATATTATTATATTATATCGCAGGTTTTTGGAGAGAAAAGTATGAAAGTGATAATGCTTTATGGTAACATAAGAGTGGGAAATTTCCCGCCTCGATATTACAATTTTATGTTACAGGAATTTCTGTTTCTTCTTATTTAAACCTCTACCAGGCTTGCTGTGCACTGTACAAGCGATGGGATGCAACATTTTAGATCCTCTATGAGCCATAAAAAACTATATCAAGCATTTTCTGAGGGAATAGTTTGAGTGTAATAAGTCGTTCTTCCTATTTCAAATTATAAATGCCTATATAAGGACCTAGAATTTAAAATTGAAAATCCTTCATAAGCTAATTTCCAATTACAAAATACAAAACCCGGGCGACGCCGGGTCTTTTAAGCTAGTTTCTGATATAGAATAAGTAACACCGGGAGACAAACGCAGAATGGACTTAACCGTTATATGGGCAAGATTCAATTTACCCACACAATATAAAAACCCACCCCGTACTGCAATGAAAACCATTAACACAATGATTAGGCACATAGTTTATCTATTGTGTTTTATTCTGAAATATGAAATGTAACTTAAATCATCCTTCTAATTTCTTTTCAAACGTTTTATTAAAAATTTAAGACAAACTATCGCCTTCTATCGGTACAATATGGAATTATGGGTTATAACTAGGGCCCTGATTTATTGGTGAAATAAAATGACTAATTTCGGTGTAAACTTCCTTCTATTTCGGTGGGTATTTCGTGAAATAATTACTTTTTTGCACTCCTTAGCTAGTAAGTGGTACTTACGAACTTTGTTTACATGGATCGTAAGTTGACATTCCCACACAGTCTTGTTGCTAAGGCCGGTTGCGATGAGGTTAAAACACTTACGGTCCAAGCGCTACGTCATAATTCATTACGATACACTTCATAATACAAGCCTTTATGGCCACGGCCCCCAGGAAAAAAATTTTCTGTTCCCATAACAACAAACACATGCGAATCACTTTCTGAAATAAACATCTATTTTCAAGAATGTATTTACATAATATTTTCAGGTAATATCACAATTAATATAATTGAATTGATATAAATAATCATCGTGCAAAAAATAGCATGCAACACACGGGCCGTAAAGGCATTTACGGGTCTCGAAAACTTAAAAACCCTCGGCTGCGCCTCGGGTTTTCAATCTGTTTCTTCGACCCGTAAACGTGCCTTACGGCACTTGTATCGCAATATACTATATACTACATTGGGAACATTGCACAGTGATAAACATTGCTTCTTTATTTACACGAACTAACACCCCCCCCCTCATTTCTATATTCTTCTGCCCTTGTATGAAATGAAGTAACTTTCGATTTAGACATGATTAGAGTTAATTTTCAAATATAATGACGAGAAATACTATCGTAATTTCTACTAAACACCATCAGATAGCCATTTGCAAACAGAAGTGCTAACCGTACCACTGAGGATAAAAGACGAAATCCGTTGAATACAGCAGGAAAGAAGTGTACTCAACAGTACAAACCAGGTCACAAACAATCTTTGCGTAAATTCTGCAATCTTAGTAATCGATCACAAATATCGATATATCGGTAAATCTTTCGACAGCCACAGAAACAGCAGAAAAAAAGCATGCTGCTAAGAAAAAAAAATACAGTACACAAACCCCAATATTGTGATTTTAAGGTACATTTTCGTGTTCATTTCTCACTTTACGGACAGAAGGGGCATATTTCGCGCTTATAGACACATTTCGCGGAATCGAGAAAATTTCGCGATATTTCGTGGATTCAATTTGGCTCATATTGGTATTTTAAGCATATAAAAGCTAAATATAGCTAAGGGAGGTTGTTTTATAAAATTTCGCGCTTATCGTTGTTACCATAAAATACGGCCCCTAGTTATAACCTGACTAATCGATAACTGGTTCATAACTACCCTCAATTTTCTAAAACCTTTAAAAGTTTTAGGTTTGTCTAAGCACCTTGTATACAAAATTTAAACAAAATTGTTACAGCCGCTTTAGAGAAAATCGAAAAAAAAAAAATAGATTTCCTCCACGAAAAATGGTAGAAAAAATGAATGCCGTCGCCGATCTTCAGGTCTCATCCTGGAAGATATCTTACCATAAATATAATTTAATATGTCTTGTATACCTGTGTTTTAGCAAATAGTTGTTCTAGCTCCTATTGTTTCAAGCAATGTAGTTTTTTTTTTTTTTTCCAGCTGCGTTTGTACTCCTTTTAGCTACATCACGAAACAGGTACGAGAATATAGAAAAGCGTTAAATGTGCAAGACTCAATTCACTCATACAATATACAAATCCATCCCGGACTGCAATGAAAACAATTAACACTATGATTAGGCACAGAGTTTATCTCTTGTGTTTTATTTGGAAATATTAAATGTAAAGGCTAGTTTACACGATGACACTAGGTTTCGTATCTACTTTCATGAAAGTGAGTAAATATCTCAATTGTTTATGCTATTTTTCGAGTGTCGAAATAAGGAATAGTTACTTGTTTATTTTGTAAAAAAACACCTAGAATAACTGCGTCAAAATTTTAACACAATTTTCGGTGTTAGCATTAGTGTTCATTATATGTTTTATTAAAACGGATAAATCGTTTGTTTAAAGCCTAAAAAGGGCTATTTCACGAAAATAAAAGGCTAAAATTACCTTTTATAAAAGCCTAAAAATCCGGGCCCTAGTGATCACAATAAGCGGCGTGCACTGTAGTAGAATTACCACATTATAGTTTCCATAAGAATCCAATGAACCCAGACTTCATGATTAGTAGTCACACGATATGACCACTACACCATGAGGCGGGTCAGTATATATGAAAGTTAAGATATGACCGGGTTTTATGCGTGACCCATTTCCTTCCAGCTGTCGCATTTAAAAATGACAGATTACGACACTTTTCATTTTCATGGCGACATAACGTCACCTGTCTGCTAATTTGGATACTAGCAATTATAACAGCTTGATTGATATTCATACATTTATGTAACACATTCAAGCGTTGCGGTCTTGTTCGCCTTGTGGTACACCATATTCCCCCAAACCGAAGCGATTTCAATTCGACCTTGTAGCCGAATGGATGCATTTGCAAAAGCGAATCAGGTTGCGGGTCACCCTACCGTCCGACTGGACCACAGAGTTGCGGTACATTGACCTCACTGCACCTGCTTACGTCACAGTCACTGCCGTTGCTCGCGACAAACAACTCTGGACAGAACTCAACACATTTCGATGGGTGACAGGCAGAACATCTTAAGCGCCATTTACATTTTTTTTCAGGAGGAGCAAAAAACGTTTTGCTTAATATTTATTAAGCCGAACTGAATAAAATTTTGTCTGTATGCAGCTGGGAGGATCACAGTTACATATACATCAGCGTTGTTTCTTGAAACTAATTATTACTTGCCGAAAAGGTTCTTAAGATGTTTTGCCGGTAACTACATTGTTGGTGTAAGTTATCTTACAGTTACTTGAGATGTTCTGGCGGGCATCGTTTTCTTCAGGCTAGTACTTAAGATGTTCTGCTGGAGAACTTTTAAGGGTATTATTTTCCAACTTAGTGAAATATTTACATGAGTTTCAATAGCCTTGGATGTCTGGTAGGGAATTTTAAGTTTCTGGGATAATATAAGACTTATTAACATATTAATATCTAATGAGTATGTTTTTAATGATAGTGTTCACATAACTAGCCTATACACATTTAAGTGATTGAACTTATAATAATAAAACAATTTATAAAACATTAAAGCAAGAAGCTACAAAATACAGACAATATTAAGAAATAAAGTACATTAATGTGTTTGAAAGAAAAATTAATCAAAATTCAATTTAGAGTTACTTCTTTATCCTCCTCATCGGTTACTGGCCAATATTCTTCAATTGTGGTTAATGAAAAGTTTTTCGTTGCAAAAAATTATAAAATACGTATAACTTGTAAATAGAATGCAGTATGTTAAGAATATAATTAGAATACAGAACTAAGTTAATCACAATTATATTTAAATTAGCTTATTCGTCCTCATCAGTTTCAGGCAAACAGTCTCTAACTGAGTGTTTGGTGGTCAATGAAAGGAGTTCTCCATGATATTTATTTGGTATAGTTCCTTTAGAGCATAGATGTTTCAAGTCCTTGTAGAGTAATGGTGAAATTGGTAAGGGACTTTGATACGCTGGGTTCAAAGTCATTTCTACCATACTCGCCCTCCTTCTATTGGCAAGGTCAATGTAATCTTCTTCAGCAGTTTGATAGGAATAGTTTAATTTAATGTTACATGTCCCTTTCTTAACCAAAGCTGTTTTGATGTCCATAATTTTTAGTCGATTTCCTTTCACTGTTCTTTCATTTGAAGGGATGAATTTTAAGGAAAAGTCTTTCCAATCAAGGAAGTCGCCATGCGTCATTTCTATAACTTCATAGTTCCTTGGTGAACTTCTCGCATTTCTTATTAAGGTTGACCATTCAGAAGGAGCCCATACTGTCCTATTCTTTAAGAAGCGCTCGATTGTTGCATGTACAGAATCGACAGGCATATATGTATGCCCAGGAATCAAGAAACTAATCTTTATGGACTGTATATATTCCGATTTCTGTATAAAATAATACAACATGCTTAGCATTGCCCGGTTCTTATTTTGACCGGTACAACTATCTGCATATAGAGATATTTCCCTGGCATTTTTCCTCTCATCTACCATTTTCAAATATCTGTAAATAATCGTACATATTTCATTGCTTCCTCTCAGACCATCAGACTGTCCCCATATATAACAAAAAGCATTCCTGCTTCCACTCTCGTACACTGTTTCATTGTACACTGAGTATTTGCGAGAATAGTATAACAACATACTGTCGCCATGGGGTGTGTTCAATACTTTTTGCAAGTCGAAACTAGCACAAACAAATTCTGATTCCCTTTTAGACTTTTCCTGGTCTTTCAAGAAAATGTCTTTCGCCATATCTTTTTCTTTGAGATGTACTTCTTGTAGTCCGTGATCCTCTTCAGAAATGGGTCTTGTCTCTTTGTTTTTGTACATTTCACATTGGGAACACTTGTCTTTCTTCGGTAAATGAAACCCTATGTTAAATTTTGTTTTGAAAATGCCACGAAATACTTTCAGGCTAACAGGTGTCCTTCTGGGGGAAAGAGAATTGCAATGCTTCTTGTAAATCTTGTAAAGGTACGCCACATTCCTTAGACATGTTGGGAGATATTTTTTACTCGACTGATTTCTACAATAGTGCGATGGTACTGCTGGCAACATTTGTATGAATTGAGATACAATTTCAACATCTTCCTCCTTAGTTTTATTTTTTGGAGAATGTCGGCCTCTGCCATCAGGTTTGGCGATTTTCAAATCATTTGCACGGTCTCGTGTATATCGAATAGTCATTTGAGAAATATCTAGCGTAGCTAGAAGAAATTGCTGACACACATTTATTTCCACACCGTTGAACGGAATTACATACTCGTAGGTTTTATGGCGTTTACTGTTCTGTTTCCTACTCCTGGCAACACTTTTGATTTTAATACAAGACAGAAGCCAGTCTCTTTGTCGCCGTTTGTTTCCCAAACCCCAGTATTCCTCATGAATCATTATTCGCTCATCTTCTGTAAACCTCAAGTGGCACATATTGGGACAATTATTAACAGCACAAGGGATGGCTTTTACTTTTCGGCTATATCCAGAAGAGCTATCGATTTTTGCCCTAACTCGTCTAGAAATTTCTTTTTTCTTTTTCCTGAGCCCTCTCTTACCAACCACATTGCTACCTAGATCTTCTTCACTTGAAGAGGATTCATCCAGTATGGCCTCTTCTGGCTTCCATGATTCCCCGGAGTCTGAAAATGGATCCTCCTCCGAAGTGTAATCAATAAACCTCGGTTCCCCAGAATTAATGTTACACGAATTCTTTCTTGGTGAGAATGTAGCAGATTCTTCTGAAGAATCATAATCCACAAGCTTAATGAAAGGGATGCTAGATGCAGCACTAATGCTTGTGGAACTATTATTATCATTAAAATTATTTGGTTTGACCATATCTGCCATTCCTTCAGAATTTGTACCATTTATGAGATGTCCATCTAGCTCGCCTAAAAAGAGAAGAAAAACGCGAGTGAACCAAAATGAATTACATTTGTTTCAAATCTATTACCTACTATTTACTCCGAGGCACTACATCCCTGGAGGGACTAGGCCTACAATCCGGTCATCTACCACAGGCAGATGACAGGATTGGGGGTATGTGGCCAGCATGCCGACACCCACGGCCGTTAATAATGGTGACCAGAACTTCTAGTTCTCAATCACGTAGCCCCTCAGTTTGTATCACGAGACTGAGTGCACCCCGTTCAAGACCTCAATAACTCAGAAACATCCGAGGAGGTACCGGGGATATAACCCGGCCCTGCGGATAGCCTATATAGCCAGCTACTCTAACCACGAGACCATGCCGGAGGTCCGTTTCAAATTATAAGACTTTTAAAATTAAGTGTATCATAGTTCGGATCGAATTAAAACTATGCATGTTTACAGAAATAAGTAAGCAAATAAAGTCACCTTGTGTATTAGATGTCTGCAGACTGGTACGGGTTGCTTTATCTTCTATCGTTTCATCTCCACACAAAGAAACCAGTAGCCTTCCTCGACTGAAGTTCATTCTTCCTTGCACAATACGTAATGTTCAATCAAATAAGCAATACAATATCACATACAGGAACAAAATGAACTGCAGCTGTCAATTTCTCGCACACGACTAAAAAAATAATGCTAAATGGAATGCAGAAGGCGCGCGAGGTCCGCAAAGCGAACCAAACCATTGTTACGTCACATTGCTAATGTTATAATTAGAAATAACACTAATTTACTACATAGTATTATTACTGATTCTTAATATGACTGATTTTGACAGAAACAAGGAGATTTTAAGCACCCTATTAGCGTTAATTATAAAAATAATAAATTATCTTAAGCGCCAACGTTCAGAATTAGTCCCGAAAGAATTATCTTAAGAGCCAAACATTTTATCTTATGCGCCACTTTGGGCTGGCACTTACGATAAAAATGCGGGAACAGCTCGTTCTTTAAGATGTTTTGCCGGGCACTAAAATAATTATTTGGTTCTTAAGATAAAATACACCAGCATTTTTCTCCCGCCACAGAAGGAGTTCGTGCAAGATCTTTTGCCAGGACGTAAAACTCAGTTGCCTCTTTCTATTCACGTTAAAAAGTCAATTTGAGAAAAAGTGGCGGTTAAGATGTTTTGCCTTTCACCCATCGATTTGTTCAGTAATTCTTCCTCAATGGGAATGTTTTGAGTTAATCCAGGCCGTGTTTAACCATGGCAACCATAGCACTGAAAACATCCGTGAGTTTTGTTAAAAACAACATGATTTTATCAGTATAGGCAGAAGTAAAATCGGTGTCCCCAATATTCACTGGCAGAGGAAAAAATAAAGACACAAACATTAATCTCGTAAAAATAAGCTTACTAATGGCCGGTTTCTATAAACTCGCGAAATACCTATGGGTAAATTATCCAATGGACAAAATTTACACAAGAATAACTTTACAAACTCAAATCATTTAAAAGTGACAATCACATACACTTGTGGCGAGTTTCTAGATAAATGTCCTCTGGGTAAATTTAAAAATGACAGAAAAATGTTCCTACAAACTTGGGCTAGATCTTTCCAAGGGTAAATCGTCGGGTTAATTTATCCTTTCATGGATGGCTGGATAAAATTTAACCTCTCATAGGATCAATAATAATTTAAACAATGAGAATCAAAGCTTTCTGAATTAAATTAACTGTACAACTCCAAGGCCTTCCTCATTGTATCATTGTGGATTATTAGGAACTAATTTGCCCATGGATAATTTACCCATAGGTATTTCACGAGTTTATAGAAACCGGGCATTACTCAATGAAAATTCCTAAGCAAGCTAAAAAATATTAATTTTATTGAATCCGGAGGTTCATTGCCGCGCTTACATGAGCCCGTCATTCAACCCAATTCTGAGCTAACTCCATCCAACCATCCCTCGCGAAATCCTACTTCTCTTAAATCTATCCTAATATTGTCCTCCCAGCTATGTGTAGGTCTTCCACGTGGTATTTTCCCTTTGGGTCTCCCAGCCAATATTTTGACATATGTCTCCCCCCCCCCATGCACTCAACATGACCAGCCCATTTCATCCTCCCTGATTTAATTACCCTTACTATATTCGGTAACAAGTTATGAAGCTCGTCATTATGCAGTTTTCTCCAGTCCCCGTTTTCATCTCTCTTATACGAATATTTTTGTAAACACCCTGTTTTCGAACACTATTACATTGTTCTTCCCGAAGAGTAAGGGCCCATGTCTCACATCCATATAATACAACCGGCAGGATAATTGTTTTATAAGTTTCTATTTTTATATTTCCTGACAGAAGATAAAAACAATCGTTTCCTGATCTTAGTCGACACTTAACTTCTGTCTTAATATTATTTCTACCTGTAATTATTTCTCCACTCACTGGGGGAAAAAATGAATAACCGGTCTACGAATCACGTAAAATATACGAGATATAAAAAATCAAACAAGATTTTCTTACGCGTGTTGAACGTGATCCGTTAATATTACTCAATTCCAATCACCTCAGCTCCAAGTGAAATGTTTTCTTGTTTGACCCGGCTGAATCGAACCCAGGACTGCGGATCTGTAGCCAGCAACGCTAACCACGAGACAGTTAAATGACTGTATTTGTGCCTAAATACCCAATAAATATAAATATGGATTACGTTACTTTACTCAAGCAATGCTCTATACCAGCGGTTTCCAACCGGTGAGTCGGGGTCGCGACTCGATCCTAAAATGATCAGAAACCATCGAATAAACCATCAGAAAATATAAGAAAAATCGAAATAAATCAAATTGTGTTTTGATTGTTTTCTTGGTTCCTAAAAAACAAATACAGTACAGAAATCAACTCAATGTTCATTCAATCCACATTAACGTGTTAGTTCAATCGAAACAATCCCAAAAATCTCACTAATACAGTAGTCTTACTTGAAAACAGCAATTCAGCCTGAAAACTTAAAATGGTCTTTGTGTACTTTTATCTTCATCTAGGAACACTTGTTAGTGAGTATGAAACCATTTGCGGCATATATTGCAAACATATATCTATTGTTAAATAAATAACTGTTTTGCTACAAAGTGCTTATATTTTGTCAACCAATTTCAAATCAGAACACAAATTCTTTATCAATAATCAATCTGTACCTTCAAAAAAGCAGATATTTGCTTATATATATTTGCAATATTTGATGGTAAATTATATATATACATAAGGAAAGGATACGATACAAATAAGGTTTTTTACTCTACAATGGACCGATGGACCGTGGAGGTATTCCGATAAGGAAAGGTGGGTCGCCAGCTGAAAAAGATTGGGAACCACTGCTCTATATCATTAAAAATTATTTCACAGACCTATAAAACCAAGAATATTTCAGGAATATTTACTCGAGAAATTTCCTGGTTTCTAGCTATTGTCAACAGATGAGGTAACTTCTTGAAAGGGACAGTACTATATCGTTAGAAAGGTACATGACAAAGGCGGTAAATGGACGATGTCCTGCAATAATTTCATTTTCTGTGTCCTGTTCCTTTTCTACTCCAGTGGCCACCCTTGTAACTGTTCCCTATTACAAGCACGAATTCTGCTCCCTTAGGATCCGAACCAATTGTTGGTAATTGAATGTCCGGCAAACTGTTCAGGGGTCACTTAACAAGTCCACTGTCTTGACTAGGGCAATGACGCTGACGTAATATTTATCTGCCATACTCAAGTTTTACTGCCACCGTGCCAATATATGTTGAAAAAAGTATGATGTAAAACACACAATTTCCTCTGCTCAAAAAAAGGTTTGCCTTTAAGTATAATAATTCTGTGGCTTGGTTCTAAAAGGGCCAATGTCATAAAACTTGCTTCAGAGATAACTGACTTTGAAGCCATTATAGAAGTAACATTTTTTGCTCAGAACTTCCGACATTGGCCTCTAAGGTTTCTGTATTATGTCTATTAATAGCAACAGGCATTGGCGCTTTTAGTATACGAAAGATAACGACTAGCCGAGCTCAATAATGCATAAATCCCATTTTTGCAAGAAACTGACATTGGCCTTTTAGAACCAAGCCATAGTATGTCATGTATGACATTCGTTTCGTGTAAATTGGTTGTAAAAATGAAGAGCATGTCCACACCACATCACATCGCATCCCCGATGGACACATAACACACATAAAAGCTGTTTATTGCACTCGCGTAACTTTCTTTATCTTAAGCATTCTTCAATTTCTGATATAGAATAAGAGGCCATATTGCAAAGAGTGCGTATTCAGCCACCCACTGTTTGTAGAAGTCTTGCTTGCTGACCAATAAACCTTGTCATTAGATTGAAACAATTGATTACGCACTCTTTGCAATACGGCCTCTTATTCTGTATCAGAATGTGAATGTGTACTGCTCATGCTTGGAGTAAAGGCAGTTACATTAGTGCATTAATTCGATTATATTTGAATTGTGCATCCTTCGGGGATGTGATATGACGTGGTAACGGGATTCTCTTCACTTTTACAACCAATTTACATGAAGAGAATTACATGCATAATATATTATACTAAGAGGCCAACATTTTACTTGATGAAATGGGCTGGACATGTTGCGCGCATGGGGAAGGCAAGACATAATATATCAAAAGTAGTGACTGGGAGACCCGAAGGGAAAAGACCATGTGGAAGACTTAGACGTATGTAGGAGGACAATATTAGGATAGAGTGAAGGGAAGTAGGATTTGCGAGGGATGATTGGATACAGTTAGCACAGAATAGGGCTGAATGGCGGGCTCAGGTAAGCGCGGAAATGAACCGTCGGGTTCCGCAAAATGCATAATATTCCTTTCGTTTGCTGAGGAATTGTCTATTGCCACTGAGTAAGTAAGTAAGAGGAAGTTATCTGTTTCATAGGTGTCTATGGTGCTATGGTAGGAAAGCATACATAGGAGATCACAGCTTTCCTATAGCCGCATGAATAAAGACAGCCGCAATGACTGTACGGTACAGGCAAGTAGCAGTCTCAAGCAAACAGAGACTCAGGTGGGATTACAACCCGTTCAACCTCTCAAGTCTTCGTCGTGACCGAGGTTCTGTGGTCTGCGGTTTTCCGGTGCTAATTCAAAAAAACAACCTCGTCTTCCGTACCTTCTCCGCTCTTAGTTTAAATCGCTTCTGTGTCCGTCGTTGATGTCTTCCAGTACAATCACTCAAGCAATCAATTTCTATCTTAGCTACTTCAAGGAAACTGTTTTTCAAAATCCGGATATATATATATATATATTAGGGATGGGTCGATACCAGATTTTCTCGATTCTTCGATACTCGATACTGTTATTTCCAGTTTCAATAAATAGGTGCATTAAAAATTAAAAGTTGAGAGAACTGTGTAATAACAACTAAATTATTAATTAAGTGTGCATATTTAATTAGACAAAATTTAATATCATCAGTAGCCTATAATTATTTTTAAACTCTACATTAAAACTAAAATTAGTTTTTGAAAGTTTTTGTTCAAAAATTACAATGGGGTTTGTACAGTCAGGTTGCTTGTTGGTTGTTATTGAAACGTTTGACAGGAAACGAAACAATTAAAAATCTCTTCTGTTTGGGATTTAAAAGTCGGAAAGTCTTTATTTATGACTAGACAAAAGTCACAGAGTGGTTTTCTCCATTTCAAGGAGAAATAAAAGTATTTACTATATTTAGTAGACTACTAAAAACAGAAAGAGATACCGCATTTCCTTAAATTGCAAAATTACCAAAGTATCGAAAAAGTACCGAGCGAGTTTTCTGAAGTATTGCTCAATGCTGATACCATGCAAGTATCGACAATATCGAGGTATCGAAAGTATCGAGAACCTATCCCTAAAATATATATATATATATATATATATATATATATATATATATATATATATATATATATATAGCCTATACCTATGGGAGGACCTATTTTGCATTAACTAAAGTAAATTTAAAAAATAGTGTCTAGAAAGATTGAATTCAGATACAGTATAAAGAACAAAACGTCATCCAGACGTATTCAGATATCTATTATTGTTGGAGGACTAGCCGACCGCCGAATGCCTTTTGCGACTTTAATCAATTCGGGGACAAAACTATTTCACCAAAAAGAGGACTCTGTTGACCGGAAATCATACATTTTCACCTAAGGAAGAAGTTTCTGAATGCTACATAATATGGAGTGTTTGTTTATATAAGGCCTGTCGAACAGTACTCCCAAGGTGTGAAGTCATTTCCCTGCTTCCCCTCCCTTCGTGATCTCCATAGCACAACTGAACCATCCTAAGCTTTGGAGGTCACAAAGGGAGGGGAAGTAGGAGAATGACTTCACACCTTGGGAGTACTGTTCGACAGGCCTGGTTAATATGGTGATGAAATATGTATGCTGAGGAAATGGAAAGCAAATATTTAGAGAGCTCTGAGAGGTGATGTTGGGGTAAAATGGATATTCGGGGCACAGAAATATAACGAATGAAGAAGAGAGGATTAGAAGACTTGCATAACTACGTCTATTGCCACCTTGCCAATGACATTTGCCTGACGTTTCTACCTTGACTCACTTCATCGATGGACATCGTTGGAATGAAGAGTTGAGATTTTGCTTGGTATTTCAGGCATTAATGTAGCCAACTGATTTTAAAAATTTATTATTATTATTAGGAGGCGAATTTCTATGACATGTCATATTCTTCCCTTTTGCATTATTTCAGCTTTCCGACTAATTTAAACCGATTCCAAGCATCCTGGTGAAAATGGAACGGCTTTTATTGTGCATATAACTGCATATTTGGGAAATTTTCAACTATTGCAGCATATTTAGGATGAATATGCATATTTAGGTGTAATTTTTTGTATATTTGTGGGCAAATTAAAGAAATTTTGAAGTTTCATATCATATTTTGTAAATTTTCCATTATAAAGATACTTTTTGAGAATTTACGGATATTTTAAATAATTAACACTATATTTTAATGAAATGTATTGTAATGAAACTTTTAAAAAATATACACAATGTGTAAGTGGTAAAGTCATATTTTAAATTTTATTAGTCATAATTTAATGTTTTTAGGTCATAAATGCACGCATATATCCTATTTTTTAGGTCATAGAAATCCGCCCCCTAATTATTATTATTACTATTATGTGCCAGAATGGTACTATCTGAAAATGTCTGTCTGTACGAGGAATAACTCAAATACGCTTTATCGGATTTTTATGAAACTTGGTATATGCATTTATAACGTCCATGGGAAGAAGCCTATTGATATTGGACCAAATCGGTTGCCGGTACCGGAGTAATGCCAAATTTAGTGCCTCTTTTATGGTAATGTATTAGAAAGAATTTATCAAATGCAAATTAGTTCTCACGACAACATATTGTTTAACAGTGTTCAAATACGGCTTTGGAAGATGCACCAACTTTTTGAATACCTGTTTCGTAGAAGTGTGCCGCCAGGGATTTGAACCACCGTCTGACAGTCACCTTCGCCTCTCTGCCATTCTTTGTCATTTCGTGAGGTGTAAAAACAACATGGAAATAACTGGGAGGGAGGTCTGGGCTACAGGGTGAATGTTTAAACACCTTCAAGCCGAACTTTTGCAGGAGACTTTCTAGGAAGTGTTTAAACATCCACCCTATAGCCCGGACTTCGCTCCCAGTGATTTCCATCTTTTCCTACACCTAAAGAAATGACAAGGAATGACTGAGAGGCGGAGATTTTTGTCAGACAGTGGTTCAAATCTCTGGCGGCAGACTTCTACAAGACAGGTAATCAAAAGTGGTTCCAGAGTATGACAAATGTTTCAGTTCCGGTGGCGATATGTTGCAAAATAGCTGAACACTTACTGTATCTGTGGGAATGTAAAATTATGTCCATGATTTTTTTTTTAATGAATTACTTATTCTTGTATCTAGAGTTATACAAATGATCACCACTGGTGTTACAGAAAGTTTTTCACCAAGAGGCGTCTTTATAAATAAAAGCTCAGACATCGGAAATCAGTAAGTTACTAATACTAACAAATGTTATATCCGTTTACAATTTTTACCCAATTTCCTCTAAGCAAATAATTTGTTTTTCCCATTTTATTTTAACTATATATAAAAAGTTTCCCAGTTCATTTAATGCTTTTGTGCTTTTTGTCAGAGTTAATTTCTTATATGCCACTTCTTCAATTAACTTTAAAAATATTTTATATAAAAACTTAAGTCTTAGTCTGTCAGTTTCGGGACAACTTAAAATGATATGCTCTGCATTTTCATTACTAAGACATAATGGGCAACGACCTTTCTCGAAATTTCTTCTTGCACATCTAAGCTTCCATATCCCTAATGCCCATGAAATTGTGTTTTGTTTCTGTAAACGGCCCCAGGGAAAGTTACTTTATGGACGAGGCGCGTATATATCGTTAGATGTTCTGAATACGTGAACTAGATCACGGTAGCAATTGTAAGTACTGATAAAAATCTATCTCTGTACAATAAACTGGCCACAGATTTCTTTGTTTGTTCTACATTTTGTGCGAATGAAACAGAACACAAGTTAAGGTAACCACAACAACGTATGGGAGGATCCATCAGTAACGCACTACAAATTCGCCGTAATCAACAGCACTCCATTAAACAACTGTGTCTACAATACATGAAGTGGTCTGGACTACGCACACAATTACTGCGGCCTGCCCATTATATGTCTATGTTGGCAAGCCATAAGAAATTACTAGAGTCTTAGTGACATGTTATAGGCCTACACCACGAAATTATAGCGCGAAGCAATTTCTACAAGGAAGCAGCCTCACCACAACAAGCGAAGGAAATCAAACCACAATGCTAATTTATTGCCTGGGGAAATGTCTTAAGAAGGAAGCCATGTTCCGCAAGTGGAAATACTAAAATGCCGGTATTCCTCTTATAATCCCATTACACAGGAAAAACAAAATAAAGAAAACATAATGTAAATTATAAATAAGGTGATAGATGTTTAAAAAGACAATTCTGGCAAATAACTCATACATATAGGCCTAGAAAGCAGGTGCCCGCGGCTTCACACACGATAATTAATTCGAAGTTTAAAAATTAAGAGCGAAATAGTTAAAACATATTTTTTGCGCTCCTTAGCTAGTAAGTGTTACTTACGAAAGTTGTTTACATGGATCGTAAGTTGACATTCCCACACAGTCTTGTTGCTATGGCCGTTGCGATGAGGTTAAAATACTTACGGTCCAAGCGATACGTCATAATTCATTACGATACACTTCATAATACAAGCCTTTATGGCCAAAGCCCCCAGGACAAATATTCGGTTCCCATAACAACAAACACATGCGAATCACTTTCTGAAATAAACATCTATTTTCAAGAATGTATTTACATAATATTTTCAGGTAATCTCACAATTAATATAATTAAATTGATATAAGTAACCGTCGTGCAAAAAATAGCATGCAACACACGGGCCGTAAAGGCATTTACGGGTCTCGAAAACTTAAAAACCCTCGGCTGCGCCTCGGGTTTTCAATCTGTTTCCTCGACCCGTAAACGTGCCTTACGGCACTTGTATCGCAATATACTATATTAACACTCTACACGAGAATCATTCATAAACTAAACGAGTAATAATAATAAAGAAACACCTAAAAATCCGGCATTCCACGATTAGGAAGCACTTCTATTTCATTTAACGTTATAAACAAACGAATTGACCAGGGTGAGCTCACAGAATCGAACGATCGATAATTCCATGCAATATATTTTTAAAAAATCGCGATGCTTGTATTTCCAAGTTATGATTAAAAAAGGCAAAGCCACCTGCAATTGATTTGACAAATGAAATGTAGCCTATTACCGAAAACTGATGCTTCGATAGCGCAAAAAATTCACGTTTTCTGCCAGTTTTTCACTCATAAATCGCGAACGAAGGCTAAAATTAAAATACAGCTTCGAGGTGCATTCGGCCACCCTTCAGTCCATCTATGTACAAATTTTGAGATCTCTGCGAGCAGTAGATTTCGCTGGGCATCGCTCACAGACACAGACAGACAAACAGACGGGAAGAAGTCAAACGAAAGAAGGGAAATAATGAACTTAGGAATGAAAGTAACAGATGTGGAAAGAAAGAGCAGAATGGAAAAAGGAATAAGCAGGCCAAGCATGACAGAATGAAAGAGTGAAAGGAAGAAGAAAAAGAACACAGGGACATGAAAATTACTGTGAACAATGAAGGAAGTTAGGGTTTTACAAAAGAAAGGAGCAACAAAAGTAGAAGCGTGTTGGAAAACTCAAGCATTGTATAATAAAGGGACGGTGAAATATGATTGAGTTTGCGAATTTAACTCAAAGCTGCATGAATACTTCTTCCGTTTGGTTGTGGAAAGCATGCAGAACACGATTACACAGAGAGCAAAGTACAAGGCAATGGAATGCAAAATTACGTAATTTGCAAAGAAATCAAATCAAATTATTGTAAGCCATCTATATGAGAAACTAGTGGACTTCACGAACTTCCAAAACCTCGTGATTTCTGATAGCTCTAAATGGTTTCAACACAACTAGAGCATAAAGATTATTGTGAGATATGCAGAAATAAAAAATTAGATGCTTTTATACTGACATGCTGGAAAGCGAAAAAAAAATGGTAGATTAGAATTGGACCAAGTAATTTAGAAAATACCTTTCTTGCATTTAATGAAGTATAAATACATTCCAAAGACAAGGGTAACGAAATTAAATCCTCAATTCGCCTCTACGATTTATGAAAAGTAAATCAGTTGTCTTGACAACATACTGTTTTAGTGTTCATTTACATCTTTAGAAGTTGCAATATAGGTAGCTTTGACAAATAACACTACCCACATATTCCTTCATATTACTAGGGGGCGGATTTCTATGACATGTCATACTTTCCCCTTTGCATTATTAAACCCGATTCCAAGCAAACTGGTGAAAATGGAACGGCTTTTATTGCGCATATTACTGCATATTTAGGAAATTTTCAACTACTGTAGCATATTTAGTATGGATATGCATATTTAGGTCATCTTTTTGGCATATTTGTGTGCATATTAAAGAAATTTTTAAGTTTCATATCATATTTTGTAAATTTTGCATTATAATCATACTTTTTGAGAATTTACAGATATTTTAAATAATTAACATAATATTTTAATAAAATGAATTGTACTGAAACTTAAAAAAAATACACAATGTGTAAGTGGTAAAGTCATATTTTAAATTTTAATGGTCATATTTTAGTGCATTCTAGGTCATAATGCATGCATATATCCTAATTATTAGGTCATAGAAATCCGCCCCCTACTTTTTACATTGGCCAGCTATGAAATTTGAGTCCGCGACCTGTACTTCTAAAAAATGTTTGATATGTTCTTCCGGTATTAGCCTACATCTTCCAAACGGTGCTAATATAATTTGCGTTTCTCCAACTTGTAGAGTTATAATAGTTAAAATAGGCCTAGTATTTACAAGTGGAAATCCAGAGCCAGCAATGCATTTTGAGACACCTTGTACGCTGAACTGAAGGTACTGTCGTGGCAATAACAAATGCACCACAGACATTAAGGTACCGGTAGCTAGCCGAAGTTTTTATCCCTATACACTCAACTTTATGCCTGGGGCGAAGGAAACATCTGCCCATTAAAACAAAAAACACACACCTTCTCCTTTAATGATGTAACTGAGACCGAATCAAACCAGTAACTCCAACGTTAATGAACTTCATGACAGTATAGGATTGGTATTTTTTACGCTTTCCTGAAGATACAGGCTGCCAACTGTCAAGGATTAACATAATAAAAACTTCGGTTACTAATAAATGAACAAAGGTGCAATAAACGTACTAGGCCTACTACTAACTACAATAATATTAATTACTTGTTATAAGTTTAAATCTTATCATCATGGATAGTTGCTAACCTTGCTATACAAATGGTTTTTACTTCTCATAGGTACTATGGGAAGAGGAAGTATTGTTTTCTGTTTTTCAATGGAATTCTTGAGTTTTAGAAAGGCGTTTTTAAGAGGCTTAAATTATATATTCAATGAAAGTCCCATAAATAACTATAATCCAATAAATATTCATTACATCAAGTAAATGCTGAATTGGTTAAGTGAAAAGAACTAAAAATAGACTGCTTATTTTTTAATATATATATACTAAACTAAACTCCGTGGCGCTACATCCCTGGAGGGATTTGGCCTACCACCCGACCGCTGCGTCATCTACCACAGACAGATGGCAGGATTGGGGGGGCATGTGGTCAGCATGCCGACACCCACGGCCGTTAATGGTGGTTTTCATGATCGGAGCCGCTACTTCTCTATCAAGTAGCTCCTCAATTTGAATCACGAGGCTGAGTGCACCCCTGTTTAATATATATATATATATATATATATATATATATATATATATATATACACACACACACACACACACACACACATACATATATTAATTCAGCTGTGTGTATACTCCTTTCAGCTGCGAGGCCATATCAGCAGTTAGGGATCTGTAGGGTAGGCCATGGAACTATTGATTGTCAATTGTTTCTATTATTGGTGTACTTTTATGGCCAGTAAACTTTCACCTGATAATTTAAATGGTTACGATACAAGATGAAATGGTGAGGATGATTCATGGTATGTAAATATCCAATTCGGCATATGCCTTTACGACTGGGAAAACCATGAAAAAAGAAAACCACGTCAGATTGGTCGGCCACGGGATTTGAACCTTGAACCTCCCGAATGCGAGTCCAAGACGTGATTAAAATATTCTGATGTTACTTATAGAGATGTTCATGTAAATTGATTTCTGCTAAAGCATAAACATATTTGAAATTAGAAGAGATAGTTTATTTTACATTTTATTTCAACACAAAAATAGCCGTAGTGCGATATAATTTATACCCTCAATGCACCATAAATTTAAATAGGCCAAGGAGATTGTGTTACATCAGTTTATCTACAATTCCAGGAAAGTGGTAAAGGTTATTGACATCTACAAAACGAAAGGCCTAAAATCAAAGGGAATCAATTTTTTTTTTTTTTTTTTTGAAGAATTAAACAATATTTTGCGGGGGAGGGGAGGTCCAGGTTCAAATCCCGTGGCCGGCCAATTTGACATGGCCGTATTCATGGTTTCCCCTGTCGTAAAGGCAAATTCGGAATTGGATATTTACATACCATGATAATCTCCACCATTTCATACTGTATCATATCCATTTAAATTAATATCAGTTGAAATTTACTCCATAAAATACACCAATAATAGAAACAATTGACAATCAATACTGTTATGGCCTACCCTACTGTATAGACACAGTACCCCGAACTCCTAATTTGGCCTCGTAGCTAAAAGGAGTATAAACACAGGTGAATTAAAATATACCAAGGTAATATATAGCTTAAAGGCCCGGCGTTGCCATAGTCTCGTTTCATTTATTTCCAAACCCACCTGCAACCATTGGCAACAATATGTTGTCATGTGAACTGTGATTTGGAGTTGATAATTCTGTGTAAAAAGGGATTAAGTATTCTCAAAAACATTTGATTTTTGGCATTTAAAATCAAAATTTCTCAAAATCCTTTCTTAGTGAGCACTTATATTATGAAACGAAGGTACTGTCAAAATTCCAAGTATCTACCTATTATAGTTTAGGCTCTACGTTGATTCTCTGTCATTAAGTCAGTCAGTCAGGACAAAGCCTTATATATATAGAGATTTTTATATTGCACCATATTAGGTGTAAATCTATCTGGTTTTAATGCGAAATAAGACTGAAATTGTATGCTTTTATGCAAAATAACATTGAATTTAACCGAAATTTAACATTTTTATTCAGTGCAAAAAAGGATCTGTACTCATAATGTATCTGACGAGATCTAATGCAAGCTGCACCTGCCTTTAGGTATCAATAAACATAATAGGCCTATATACATATCTTTTCCCCTATCACACTGAATACTCACAGCTTTTTGAACCAGTCTCCACATAGGATTGAAAGCACGCTACTGAACGATAGACTCATTCCAACGCAGCGGATTTTTTTTTACTGGAATTCTAGATGAAGGGGTGAGGAAATGGATGGAGAGTTTAACAGAAGTTTAATGGAAGTTTGTACGAGTATCAAGTCAGTTGCCAGGGGGTCATGTATTGAGAGATCAGACAGTTAATTCCATCAGCTGTGACACTGTAAAAATAAATTGGCTTGCTGCTTGAAGCAATGGCAGTCCTCCAAACTCTTTTGAGTTTCATTCACTCTAACCATATGGGGTCAAATAAACCTGATGGCTGTAGTTTGTTTTCCCCTTCTTGTGTGGAAAAACGGAGCAACATAAATATCAATGTCGTTTGGGCAAATATAAACACGTTCGCAGGAAAATACTTTTGCAAGGAAATAACCACAGATAACTAAGGCTCCTATCCTATATGTTGCTACATATTTTACTTTCTACCTTTATACTGTTAGGTAATGAAACCTCCATTTGGAGGCCCCTTCGCCCCACCTGGGGATCATAGGGTAACAGATACAGATACCTTTATACTGTGGAAATCCATGAAGATTACTTGAGTGGCTTTATATAACATTATTTTTACATATTTATAGACCAGGGGTGACCACAACGAGGCTCGCGAGCCGCATGCTGCTCTTCAGCCGATCTCGTACAGCTCTTCAAACCAAGCTAAGAGTAAATATGATACAGATTTTAAAAAGTATATAGTTAATACAATTTAATGAAAGTGAAAGCGTATTTCTGATTTAGCGCAGAGTACATTTAGTTTTCAGAGCAAATTAAGAGTCTTTCGGAAAGACCCCTGAGACTAAAACATTCGCTCATTTCAAATGTTTGAAGAAAATTATTGAAAGCCTTCCTGGCGTTCCAGATGGAAACAGAAGATTATACGTGTAAAATGTCTGGTCTTGCTAAAGAAATCAATGGCAGATTAAATGATTTGAGATCACTTAAACCTTCATTTTCATTCCTGGAAAATCCTGCTGCTGTTGATGTTGTCCTGTTTCATCACTAATTACAAAGGATACAGTTGGAGTAGGGTTGGAGCTACTAGAACTGCAAAAGGACAACTGGTGTTTCGGCCATAGAATTTTGAGAGAAAGTTCTAGAAGAAAAATACCTACTAACAAAAGAGTGTGCTAAGAGACTTATCTCGATGCTTGGGACTACTTAGGCCTATGTGTGTGAATCTCTGTACTGAACGCTTAAGTTCATTAAATCTAAATCTAACTGCTGAACAATTGAAAGAACACGTGCGAACTGCGCTTACCAATTACAAGCCAGATTTCAAAAAGCAAAAATGAACACTCGAAAAAGCACTTCTCAAAAGTAAAATCTTATTTATTGTTGTATAATGGAACAATAATGTTTATGTTTATAGTAAAAACAATGTGGTTCACTTCGAACAGCTTCATAAATTTGCGGCTCCCAAAGTTAAGGTTAGTGGTCACCCCTGTTATAGACATTTTAAATAAACAAAGAAATTGAGATGGAATTCGTGTCGTACAATAACTTAAAGAACAGCACTTTTATTTATAGTTTTTTAGTGCCCTAAAATGCCTATTTGGACATTTGGAGCCTATGTTTACTATTTTAGTGCCTAAAATGCCTATTTTGTACATATAAAATAAAATTCAACTTCTGTAACTTTTATAATCATTTAATGGACATCCCTGAATGAAGAGCAGAACAGCAGAGGGTGGGTTTTTCACAGAAACTTGATTTTCCCAAACAATTGTTGCCAAAGGAATGCTAACTGTCGCGGGAGGATTAGCTCAAAACAACAAGTAGCAAGTACAGTATATAGTAAGAAGGGACAAACTGTCAATTTTTCATATAAACCAAAACTGATTTTGATAAATGTATTTTTAATTCTGTCTTAATTTTGCAATTATTTCTGTTAAGAATAGATAAACCACGTTCCTTACAGTATAAAAGATCACGTTACAGTTTAAGAGCATATTGTAGTATTTTAAAGTGTATTTTCTATTTACACATTCTTAAAGCATATTTTAAGTGCCTATTTTCTCTTTTAAAAGCCTATTTTAGGTACCTAAAACTAGTTTTTTTAGAGCCTAAAATCCCAGGTCTATTGATCAGAGAGGGCAGCTTCTCCTCTATCTTGTAGATTTTTTTATTTTTATTTTCCATTACTGTTAGCTATTTCGCAATGATAAAAATAAAAAGATATTGCGAAATTAGGCATGTTTGTACAAGATAGGCTAAAGAAACCCTGAAAAAGAAATCAATGACTATAGAACAAATTCAAATTCGCGACGGTATTTGCAGTGATGGGAAGTAATCGAGTAAAAGTAATCGGATTACAGTAACAATTCCTTTTTCGGTCCCATTTACTTGTAATCAAAACTTTTAAAAAAATGTAATTTCTACTTGTAATTTACTTCTGGAAATAAAATTGTAATTGTTACAATTTAGTAGTCGTCAATGTTAGTATCATTCTTGCTTGCTTTATCATCATCACTGCTGTTTTTGCAACTAATATCCAAATTAGAGTTAACATTAACAAAAAGTTACTCAATGTTTCCGAAAATGTTCTCATTGATGTGTGTTTTTGTTTGTTTGTTTGTTCATTAATAATTTGGGCTTGTGCCCAAAACAAACCAAAAACAAGGAATTTTTAGGACTGCCATTTTGTAAAGTAACTGTAAATGTAATTGTAATTTTACTGATTACTTTATGAAAAAGTAATTTGTAATTAACAGGGCCCGGATTCTGATGACCTAAAGTTGTTTGAAAAATGACGTGTAAAATGACCCTAAAATTTAAAGAAAATGACTTAATAATTATAAAAAATTACCTAAAAACTGATATTTTATTTATAAAAAATTATTATTGTACACACAAAGTTATAGACTAGTTTGTACATAATTGTAAAAACTGTAAATAACTGCGATGTTGTGAATTCACATTCATGTTCTTTTTTCACGGAAATTTTTACTGGCACTGAGGCACTGGCGAGTCAAAATTCGGCATTTCCTTTTGTGGTCTGCCAGATTATATTGTTGTTTATTGAGGGTAAACAGTAGTTTGCACTCTCAAATCCAAGCAGGTGGCAGACTCTGGTGCCAAGTCAATCTAATAACAATAGTAAAATAATACAACATTTTGGTGTTTCTTTGATTCTCATTTCCGACTGAGATATGACAACACTTAATGCCGAATTTTTCCTTCTTGCATTAAACAAACAACACTTCAAAGATAGCACCACTAGCGACGAAAAAAAGTTAATACAATCAATGTAAATACATGAAAATGATCAAATAAGCAAGCAAATGACAAAATAATTACCTAAAATTGAAATAAATGCCCTAAAAATATAAAATGACAAGAAATTACCTAACAAAAATGCATTTCTATAATCTAGAGGCCATGATTACGATTTATCTAGAAGTCGGCAATGTCTATGCAGTATCGATAAAAAGTTGACATGCCATTAGAATCCGTGCCCTGGCAATTTAGTAAAATGACTCTCAGGTAATTGTAATTCAGCCCAATTGCTTTCTTTTTGTACTTTTCCCATCACTGGATATTTGTCCCGACACCTTATTTCCATTTGAAAATACCGCAAGAAATTCTGTGTGGTGGCAAGGGTGGAGGCACGTTACTCCTTATAAAGGTCACATAACACCCCACTGCACCGCATAGACTACCTGGAGAGGTGGAAAATGGGATTGCAGGAGAAACACCTATCTACATTATTCATGTCTTCACATCTAACAAGGCATGGAGTTCACAACACTGTTCTGTTATCTGGCAACCTTTTATATCACAAGTCATCTGTCTCATTTGCATCCTACGTATACTAATAAAAAAGTTAGTAGAGCTCCGAGAAAAATCTGATATGGAACACTTAACTTCTATTCAAGAATCGTAAGAGCCGTTTTCCGAGAAAATAAGTGACATTCTCTTCATATAAAGTGATTGTAAATATGAAGAGAAAGTCGTGACATTTTGAATAGCAGCCCCGAAGGATACACAACCCAAACAGTCTTACGTAATGCACTCACGTGTTTTTTTTTTTTTACCCTAAGCATGGGCGATACACCTTTCGCACTTCACATTCTGATATAGAATAAGAGGCCGTATTGCAAAGAGCGCGTATTCAGTTGTTTCAACCTGATGCAAAGATTTATTGTTCGTCATACAAGACTGTGTTTCTACAAACAGTGAGTGGCTTATAACTACTCTTCAGAAAAGGAATCAGAAAAAATGCTTATGATAACAGTTTTATATCTACTCTTATACAATTCAACGGCCCTAAATAGCGTGCTCATTCGCTCGCCCGCTTCGTGAAACATCGGGTATACTCGGCGATGTTCGTCTCTGGCAGTGTAAACTTTCACGAAGAGTACAAAATTATTAAAACCGTTTCTTTATTATATAAAACCTAAGTGAAATGAACACAATGAAGAAATTTTCTAATTTTATTTTTACTTACCCCAATTTTCATAGCTCTGAACCACAAACATTTTTAATAAACTACCAGTGTAAATTTCTTAAAAATCCTGGAGTCAATTAATAATGGCGGGAGAAGCCGGGGGCACCAGCTGTAAAATATTGATGGTTTAACTCTTGAAATATCGCTAATAATAAAAATCCAAACAAACCATTCCTTCCCTTGAAACATTATATAATTTCTGAAAATTACACTGAATTGATCAAATAAAATTCACATCATATTCATCTGTCAACAAACAGTTGAGAAACAATACGTATTATGTGTTCAAGTTAGCTTTGGAACTGCATGATCGATTCTGATATAGTTTTCCCAGGGGCGCTTCCATGTCGTGGAATGTACTCTAAAGCAGGAATTTTAGCTGTTTCATTAATTATTAATGGCTTAGTTTATGAATGATTCGCGTGCAAGTGTTAATAAATATAATGCTTTAATAGTTATTATACTCTTAATTTTTAATTTTTCAATTAATTATCGTGGACGAAGCCACGGGCACCTACTAGTCATCTACAGTACAATTTAACAAAATCGTTATAGCTGGTTTTGAGAAAATCGCAAAAAAACGGAATTTTCTTCACGTAAAGAGCCTTTAAAAGCAAGAGCAAGTTGTCGCCAATCTTCGTGTCACATCCCCAGAAGGTGCCTAACCCAAATTATAGTATTTTTGCTCTAGAGCTAGGATATTCACAGGCACACACACAGACAGACAGATATGTTTCTGAAAATACCATTGTAGGCTTCAGGGCAACACATGTATTTATTTATTTGTTTTTTTAAGACATTTAATTCTGGGTCGAACGCAATACTTCGTCTATCTAAAGTAGCCTACCTACGGTACGGACAGAGGAAGTAAAAATTGTACAATTCAAGATTGTTTCACAAAACGTAGTGCGATATGTCGAATTTAATAATTAAGGAATCGCGCACAATGTCGAATTTACGTTACAGTTAAAATGGGACTCAACTTCTCAAACAATTTACAATCGCATGACGGACTGCATAGAAAACATTTAATACAACGAGTAATTTCATAGTTCTCCTTGTATTCTATTCTATAATTTTACGTTATTTTTTTTTAATTTCATTCCATTTTCTTTTTCAACATTTTAGTACAAATTTAAGACTACTATAACCTATAGGCATGGGCGTACGGTAAGGGGGGGGGGGTTCAGGGGGTCGAAACTCCTCCCGAAATATCTGCAATATTTCGAAGATTATAAATCATGGAAAGAAATTTAAAAAAGATATACTGTATAAAAAAAATTTAAAAAACTCTGATTAGGTTGTTACATATTTTACAATTTCGTACATATCAAAGCATTATTTAAGATTTATCGTAATTTATTTAAGTTTCAAATTTCAGAACCTCGTGGTGTTGATAGTTTTTTAGCTTAATAACAGTGATGTATTACTAGTAAACAAAAATCTCTTCGGAATCTGTCAAACAACTCGAATACTCTCGCCGAAATCCATCAACCTGTTTGTAAAGCCAACAGTAATCACGAGCTCATCACAAAATTATCATGAAAGAATCGGCATTAATCGGGTTTCTCCACCGGTGTATTTACAGATTACTTTAAAAAAACGTGCCCTATACACCATACAGTATTATGATAATTTTTCAAAAGAAAGTTTTTATTTATAGACTCTAGCTTTAAAAAAATGGATAGAAATCTCAAGAAAAACAGTTTCAAAGACTGAGCTGCATATTAATTTATTACAGTGTATTAATTATCACGATACAACTGTTTATTACATTTAAAAGAAGTATTAATTCACAATGTGCGCAAGGACTTGGAGATGAGACGACTTTACATTGAACCCCTCCCGAACAAAATTTCACCGTACGCCCATGCCTATAGGGCATGTTTTGAATTTAAAGGTTATATCTATTTTAATTAGACTTATTAGTGCAGTTTCAGTTGGGAAGAACACCTATTTTGCCATACTTTGATTATTGGGATGTACTACTTTCTGACATAATCCTTTCAGAGCCGACTTTAGAAATTTATTGATACAGTATAAGCATTTTGAAATAAATTACTGTTGGCTGCGGATAATAAATTTATTGATACAGGTTGAACGATATTTAAAAGGAATATGCCAGTAACGTTACCAAATACACTATCATAAAGTGTAATGGCGTTACTTCTTGGGCTAATCCATCCCAGACAACAATAGGCTGAATGATATCAATATGAAAGGATACGCAGATAGTTTTATTAAGAATTTTTTTCTCTCCCTGCAAAATATCAATTTCCAGTTAAAAAATCCCTTTAGGCAGGCCTACAGGCGGAGGTAGATTTCGAAGTGCTTTTGGTTTAATTTTATTGTCGCTGCATAGCACTCTTTTTCTTTAGCCTTGGCATGGTAAACCTGCAGTAATAAGAACTGAATTCGGTAAAGAGGAAGAGCCTACAATCATTTGTTTCGACAACAAGAATAGGATATAATATTCTGGGAGGCCGTGCGCAAGATCAACAATGAATAAAATTAGCAAAGCCGCTAAACAAGACAAAATTATGATATTATAATAATTCTTTTAAGTGTTATTATTTTCAAACATTAAAATCTCGCGTCATATGAGAGCTATCAAGAAACTATTTATTGATTTGTAGAGTACTCATCAAGAGCTTTTCAACGATACCCCACAAGACGTGGTTTCAAAAGTTTCGAATTTTCATCCCCCACCCCCACCCCCACCCCCACCCTCACTCGAACCCCCGAATTGTTGGTGTCACTGTGAACTCCATAGGGAGTACTCTAATTTATTCAAACAAAGTTTCCCTCTATACTTCATAGGGGCCGAGATATAAATGTTTTAAAATTTCAACCCCCTCCCCCGACCACCCCCTTGGGCCAATTTTGCCCATTAACGAACTTGTCCGAACTATTGGGCCTAGAAATAACATAATAAAATTTGGTTCAAATATCTTCAAAATTACGGCCGCTATCGTGTAAAGATATATATATATATATATATATATAAATATATATATATATATAAATATATATATATATAAATATATATATAAATATCACAAAATTTTTTTTTGAACGGGCGGTGGTTTCGTACTTAGGGGAGCATGAAACGTAAAGATATGAAAGAATTTTTCGAAAATCATAAAGTGGTATCCATTGCAATAGGTAGATTTTTCTTCGAAAATCTACCTAAAAGGCTAAGAAATTGGACCAAAAACTGTTACGAGTAAATTAGGTACAGTGCACACCGCTTATTGTGATCACTTCGGGAAGCAATTAATCTGATAATATTAACCGATTGATAACAGTAGCCTAAGCAATTAAATGAAGGTTATTTACTTAGATATAAGATAATACACTACAAAACAGGATTTAAAATATTTATTCATAAAATTATACGTAACTGTGAATCACTGAACCACTCATAGGGTGATAGTCTATTTTTTCAACCAGTAACAAAGTTTATAATTGCTATTACTTTCCTTTAGCAGTCCATTAACCAATACTCCATACTCAGTTACGAGTGTTTTTGGAAGTCTATACTGATGTGGGGGAACATCGCTTAGCAAAACATCTACCTTCAAGTCTTTTCATTTTACACTAGCCATCACTGCATGTCAATAATATCTTCTTAAATTAATAGCTGCAGTTTAACTGTGGAGTGAAACATGTTTTATTGCTGAAAAGAAAAAGTTGGGTACTGCCACCCCCTCGAACTGGTCATCCTGTGAGCTGGGAACAGAATTGCTACCTTCAGTACAGTACAGTTGACTTAGAAACGAAACCCTTAAAAACGAAATTTTGAATTACATACAGTACCGGTACTTGAAAATAAAGCACCAAAAAGGAAAATGTGATAACATAAACCGAATAATTTGATCACAATGAACAGCATTTTTTCAATGTATCAGTATTAATCCGTAAGGGAGTTCATAAAAATTATAACATTACCCAATTGATAACATTATGCACGATTACATTAAGCGGCGTTCACTGTATTTATATCCCAATTAGGTGTTTTTAGATGCAACAGAATCCATGTGTGTGAATGCTATGGAAATGACTCGAAAAAGTGTTATGCATGCTTACTGTTTTGCTAGTACGACTTAAGGAAAATATAGGTAAAAACCTAAGATTCTGGTCCATAATCTTATGTAGCCTAGACCTATACCGTATTTTACATTCGGAAGTGTAATTTTGAAATTACAAGAACAGTGTTAATAAGAATGTAGTTTATGTGACCACTTTTCATGCAAGAGACATCTGAAGGTGATTGCTCCATTTGGTAACAAACTGAAGCAGAACATGCTAAAGAAGGGAATGCAACTTAGCAACTGAACAGGTGCAGAGGAAGTAAATGGAAAATCAATAGAATAACCATTTAGATTATTAATTTATAGGCAATCTGTTCTGAATAACCTTGGATTTCCACTAATAAAAACTAGCTAGGCCTACACCATATAAGTTACATTTATTTAAGACGGATACAAGACAAATATAAGTCAGACAAATACTTATGTAGCCTATTTTATATTTTCATTAATTTAAGTACTTAAAATTTTAAATGGAATACGGACGAAATATTATTTTGGAATTAGTATTCTTTTGACGGGTTATCAGGTATTCGACATTCAATAAGCAATATTTAAAGTTCTGTCACACAGATTATAAAGTTGTTTATTCAAAACTGCTATTTTTCATGCGATACAAATCACAGTTTTAAAATAATTTCTCTGACACCATACAATTCATGTGAATCATAATATAAATCATGAAACATTTTCTGCAAACCTCCTATCACAAGCGTGACACCATCTCTAGAGTCTCAAGTGCTACTGCTTCAATGATTCAGCCAAGTCTGCCACAGGTGCATGATGATACACTCGACCCTTGACAAATCCCCACAAACAGAGGTTTAATGGGATTCAAGGGCGGCGATCTCGGTAGCCATTGTGTAGCCTTGGCCGATATAGAGTCAGGAAACATTTCGTCAAGAGAGGGCATAAGAAGTTGGAGTAGTGAGGAGGGACTCCATCGTGTTGGGAAATTATTTTTGGTGGTAACTGCAAAAATCATACAGCTGAAGAATGTCCAAATAGGTGGTAGCATTAACTGTAGGCTCGCTGAAGAAAGAAGGCCCAACAACATCCGTCTTTAGTCCAACATTGCATGCACCTCTCTTGATGTAAAGTTTGCTGACTCCTGATCACTGAGGCGGACCTACACCATGGTTACTGAGATAGCCGGATTTGACCCCACAAGACTTCTGTTTGTAGAAATTTGTCAAGAACCGAGTGAACCTGTGGCAGACTTGGCAGATTTATGAAGCTGATTCATTGAAGTGATAGCATTTGAATGTGACTCCAGAGATGCTCTCATGCATGTGGCAGGAGGTTGAGTTCTCTCTGGATGTAACCCGTGCCACAAATGGTGCTCATATTGAGACTGAATAGTGTAAATAACACTTGTTCAGTTTGTTTCTGAACATGAAAACTGCAAAACAATAATTATATTACCGGTAGTGGGAAGTTAGTACTTTGCGACGCACCCTGCTCCCCTTTCCACTCACCTGCCATGCCACCTAATATTTCACAATAAAAAAAAAAATACCCTTGCACCTCCACATAATATTTAATAATTATAAAAACGACCCTTGCAACAAAATAGGCTATTTCGGATTGAGAATAGGGGTGGGGGACTCGGGTGAGTCGCAATGTACCATTTTCCCATATTAGGCCCTAGTTTCTGAGATTTGTGAGACATAGGCCTATATTTTTATCTCGGTTTTTCCCGGACATGCAAAAGTAGGAAGGGAGGATATTTTCAAGCACCCAATTGGAAACTAAAATCTCCACTTGCACAGCAACAACAATGGGATTAGATTACTGAATTATGCCACCGGTAAAGATGTCATTGTAAAGAGGTTTGTCTGGATGTAACCCCTGGGTCATTCCATGTCAAGTGAACCAATGGAAAAACGTGACCACCTCCGATTTTAGTCATACTTGGTTGTCATGAAGTACCACCTGAGATATGTTGAAGTACAAAATATCAGATTTTTATGTGTTGTAGTTTTCCAGTTATACCCTTCTGAAATATGGAAAAAAACCAAATTTTCTGCATAAGTGCAATCACAAAATGACGCATAAATCAAGCTGGAATTGACATAGATGAGTGGGAAAAGTATCAAAATGTAGCTTATATTATGAGCTTTAATTTGATACGTCACACGACTACTTTCGAAAAAAAATATTTTCAAGGTTACCCAAAAAAAATTTGAAAACTGAATTTTTCAAAAACCTATATTTTGAAAATTTTGAAACAATTCTCATAGAAACATACATATTTCAGCATCATGTCCTACAAGTTTTGATAAGGGATCGCAATGGGATCATATTTTTTTACATTTATAACAAATACTATGCACGCTGGGTAAGAATATATGACACAGGAATATTGCACTTAATTCTAAAATCCATTCCTTTGTCCAGGGAGTTGTTTACCAACATGCATATACCAACTTGTGCAAGTGGTCAAATGGGTATGAGTAAACACAGTCTGCAAGCATGTGAGTCAGCCAGGGAATGCAAGTTGTAACCTGTTGGACCTGGCTTCAGTTGTGCCTTGACTCTCATGCAGTGTGCTTCCTTTCTTCAAAGGCTGTACAAAGACTGTATTGCTGCATGTAAAGTAGTGGGTTCAGTGATTAAAATAGGCATTGTGTATTTCCCCAGTATGGCTGAAAAAGTAAGTGAAACAGCAAAGATTTTCTGCTGCAACCCTTTCAAGAAAGACAGACATCAGGGTGTGAAAAGAAGTGTGAGGCCTGTTACTGACTGGATGTGTGACATGTTTGACACCATTGTGGTAGGTATGAAAATTTGTGACAGTTGTAGGAAAGAACTATCAAAGCAGAAACAGGTTACAGATACAACAGATGACTGTTTAGTACCAGTAGCCAATACCACTAGGCCTACTAATGTTGATGAATCATTTGTAGCTTTAGATGTTACCTTAGAGTACCTTAATAAGTCTCTAAGCTCTCTAGAGGAGTCACCTGTTGCTAAGAGGAAGTTGCAAATGAAATCATACTGTGATAAAAAATACAGTAAAATAAAAAAATGTTTGACAGAAAAGGTACTAACAGCAGCAAGTACAAATACAGAGAAAACTGTTGACCATAAATCAGAATCATGTGAAGTCATTTGTCAGCTAAAAGAAAAGTTTCAAGAAGAAAATATAAGTGTTAGTGAAAAATTGCAAATTTTAACAGTACTACCTAAAAGCTGGTCATGCAGTGAAATACAAAATGAATTTCAGGTTAGCAACAGAATGGCAAGAAAAGCTAAAGCATTGGTGAAAGCGAAGGGTATTCTGGCAACACCAAATCCTAAACCAGGAAAGGTTTTAAATGAATCTGTGATTGAGAAGGTAATAGGGTTCTACAACAGTGATGATGTCAGCCGTCTTATGCCTGGAAAAAAAGATTTTGTTTCTGTGAAAACGGGTGACAGTAGTAGAATTCATGTACAGAAGAGGCTAGTGATGGGCAACTTGAAGGAAGTGTACGAGCTGTTCAAAAACAAAAATCCTACTGATAAGATTGGATTTTCGAAATTTGCTGATTTACGACCTAAACATTGCGTCTTGGCTGGAGGAAGTGGTACCCACACAGTATGCGTTTGTACAGTGCATCAGAATGTTAAATTAATGCTACAAGTGTTGAAATCCAAACAAATTACACTGAATGATGGCACAGATATAAGTAATTATAATTCCTGTTTAGCGAAGTTAATGTGTGAAGAGCCAGGCACAGCATGCCACCTTAATGAATGTCCTTCATGTCCAGGTGTAGATAATTTGAAAGATGAGTTACAGTTGCTGCTAGATAATGAACTGGTGGACAACATTACATACAAGCAGTGGGTTTCTGTTGACAGATGTAATTTAGTAACCTTCATCAAAACTGCAGATGAGTTTATAGAAACTTTGTGTGAACAGTTGTTGATTTTGAAGAGACATTCTTTTATTGCAAGAAGACAGGCAGAATATTATAATCACTTGAAGCAGAATATTGGAGTAAATGAAGCTGTGGTATGTATGGACTTTGCAGAAAATTATTCGTTTGTACTACAGGATGAAGCCCAGTCTTTTCATTGGAACAATGATCAAGCAACTATTTTTCCTATAGCAGTCTACTACAATGATCATAATATACACTACAAAAGTATTGTATGTATCTCTGAATGTCTACAGCATGACACCACTGCTGTTCATTTATTCCAGAAAAGGCTTATCTCTCATTTGAAGTTGGAAGTAATTAGAGATTTGAAAAAAATTTACTACTTCTCAGATGGTGCAGCTGCGCAATTTAAAAACAGAAAAAACTTTTCAAACTTATGCCACCATGTTCATGATTTTGGAATTGAGGCAGAGTGGCATTTCTATGCAACAGCCCATGGGAAAGGAGTATGTGACGGTCTGGGTGGTACTGTGAAAAGACTTGCAGGAAAGGCAAGCCTACAGCGGCCATACGAGCATCAAATCATGACACCAGCACAGCTGTTTACATGGAGTGAGGAAAACATCGACTCCATGCAGTTCTTCTTCTTCAATGAAGCACAATACAACAAAGAGGAAAAAATACTTGCAGACAGATTTCTGTCTACAAAAGCAATACCAGGCACACAGAAGTTCCACAGTTTCATCCCATTGTCAGATAAAGTGTTGTTGACAAAGGTATTTTCAAGAAGTGAACAGTCATCCACTTTTTCAGTGTTAGGACCACGTGTGCAACAGAGGCTGAAGCTAGCAGAAGTAAAAGGATATGTTACATGTGAGAACAACAATCATTGGTGGCTTGGTGTAGTTGTGGACAAAAATGAGACAGCACAGATAGTGGAACTGATGTTTCTGCACCCTGCAGGTCCTTCTCCATCATTTACTTTCAAAAGTGACTGTCCAAATAAACTGACTGTGCCTCTCTCTCTCAGATCCTCACCCTTGTGCAACCTACATGTCCCACTGGCCGTAGTTATTACCTCTCGAAGGAAGAGATGGATGCGGCAACCATGGCTCTAGAAAATTACTGTAGACAATAAATTCACGTTTTTGTCATTGAAGAAGGGAAGGTAACATGTTTTCTGTAAGTTTTTCTTTTTGATTGTAATGAAATTTTAGAATTAAGTGCAAGATTACGGTGCCATATATTCTTACCCAGCGTGCATAGTATTTGTTATAAATGTAAAAAAATATGATCCCATTTCGATCCCATAACAAAACTTGTAGGACATGATGCTGAAATATGTATGTTTCTGTGAGATTTTTTTCAAAATTTTCAAAATATAGGTTTTTGAAAAATTCAGTTTTCAAATTTTTTGGGGGTAACCTTGAAAATATTTTTTTTTTCGAAAGTACTCGTGTGACATATCAAATTAAAGCTCATAATATAAGCTACATTTTGGTACTTTTCCCACTCATCTATGTCAATTCCAGCTTGATTTATGCGTCATTTTGTGATTGCACTTATGCAGAAAATTTGGTTTTTTTCCATATTTCAGAAGGGTATAACTGGAAAACTACAACACATAAAAATCTGATATTTTGCACTTTAACATATCTCAGGTGGTACTTCATGACAACCAAGTATGACTAAAATCGGAGATGGTCATGTTCAAAATTGACAAAAAATTGGTTCACTTGACATGGAATGACCCCCCTGCCACACATGGAACTCGCAATGAGACTGAATACAGCGTAAATAAAACCTGTTTCGAGTTTCTTGATCTCGTGTGTTCTAAATCCTTGAGCTTTGCTCAACATAGAATCTACAGGACAAATTATCTTCATCTGCACATAGATTTTAAAGCCTTGTTATTAAGCATAGGCCTACCTATAAAAATCATTCAGATTGCATTTCCTGTACATGTCAAAACACTTCATGGTAATAAATTAGTAAACAACAGTAGTTTATATGCATTTGTGTTAATTCTATAGAAGAAAAATACAACAATTTTATAAAAACTATTAGAAGAGAAATGGACCAGATTATGCCTCGAACCTCGAAATCTTTTAACACAAGGGGAAAACAATTCTGCTGGAATCAAAACCTCTTAAAACTAAAACAAACCCTAACCTCAGCACAAGATAAATATAACACCACAGGAGAAAGCCATGATAAATTAAAGTATGTGCAATTAAAACATGCTTATGACTTAGAAGTAAAAAAACAAAAACGTCTACAGACTATGGAAAAAATAGCCAAATCGCAAAATAGAAACAAAGAAATCTGGAATACCATAAACAAAGAAAGGATCAATAACAAAGAAACTGAAGAAGAAATACATTTACTTATAAACGGAAAACTCGAAACAGAGCCTCAGGAAATTAGCGACATTTTTAACAAATACTTTATCTCTATAGGAAACAACAACACAAAAAATACATCATACAATCTAAACACGACCCTAGATCAAAATACTAACCAAAACTTATTCTCCTTTAAAACAATAGAACCACAAGAACTACTTAAATACTTTGCACAGATGCCATCAACAAATTCTACAGGAAAAGACGAAATTTCAAACAAAATTGCTAAGCACTGTAAGGAAGAATTAATAGTACCATTATCACACATAATAAATACTTCTATTCAGCAAGGAATAATACCAAAAGAAATGAAATCTGCAACAGTATATCCAAAATTCAAAAAAGGAAATAAAACATTAATAGGAAATTACCGACCAATATCAATCTTACCAACATTTTCTAAATACTTGGAAAAAGTAATCCACAACCAACTCATAAGCTACTTAAATAACTCAGAAACTATCTCAAAATGTCAACACGGATTCCAAAAAGGAAAATCAATAAACACAGCTCTTAACCAACTCTGTGAAACCATAACATCCATCTGGGAAAATAAAAACTATGCGTGTGGAACTTTTCTTGACCTCCAAAAGGCTTTTGATAGTATAAACAGACAAATACTAATAAATAAACTTCGAAATCTCAATATTGAACCCAAAGCCCTAGAATGGTTTGAAAATTATTTCACAGACCGCATACAGCAAGTTGAAATCAAACATTACATTAAAAATACAGAAACTCAAACTAGATCTTCACCACAAAAAACTGTAAATGGAATCCCACAGGGATCCATACTGGGGCCTTTGCTCTTCTTAATATACATAAACACATTTCCAGAAAATTTTAAAGAAGAGTCCGTCTGTTTAATGTTTGCTGACGACACCACTATTATAACTCCAACCACAATCCAACGCTGGGAACAGACCTTAGAAGAAACACTACATATAGCTACAAACACCTGCACATCATTAGATCTACTCATCAACAAAGAAAAAACAATTAACATAAATTTTGCAGCCACAAAAATAGCTTTTAATACCTTAAATGAAACACCAGACATTTCAACCACAACTTCTACAAAGTTCCTGGGCATAATAATTGATCAAAATCTAAGCTGGCAACCCCACATAGAAACTCTACAAAAAAAACTATCTGTAGCCTTATACGCACTCAGAAGAATTAGAAATATAACAGATAAAAATACTGCAAAAATTGCTTATTACGCCCTTTTTGAAAGTCATCTGAGATATGGCATAATAGCTTGGGGTGCAGCATCAGAAACCATGATACTGAAGATACTCATACTACAAAAAAAGGCACTCAGAATCATTGAAACATCACATCCTCAAGAGCACTGCAAGCCACTCTTCACAACAAATAGTATTCTTACCGTGACTTCACTCTACATCCTAGAAACTTTAAAATTACTAAAACAAAATCCACCAAAAAAAAGAACAGGCTGTCACAAATATAACTTAAGAAATACCGAAACAGACTACAATCTACATCAACACAGGTTATCAAAAACTAGCAAAATACCACTAATAATGGGCACAAAACTCTATAATGTGTTGCCAAGACATCTGAAAACTATAAATAGCAATACAATTTTCATCACTAAACTTAGAAAATACCTACTTTTAAAGGCTTATTACTCCATAACAGAATTCTTCAATGACCACAATCCTATACAATAAAATTTACATAAATACAAGAAAATGCACTACAGGATAAACTAAATTATAAAAATTGACAATTCCCTAGTCTTAATGACTATGGTGAAGAAAGAGAATGGAATGGAATGGAATGGCAGCACAGTTGAGAACTGACATATTCATGGGCTATAAATTACTGTATACTGGGAATTTTTATGAGGGTTCTACACTTACATGAAGTTGACTGTACTGGATACAGTTATTCTCCTTAGTGTATGGATCCATAAAACTCCTGCATGCAGCAGAAATAAACAATATGACAGCCAAACCTTTCAGACAGCTCTGTGGGACATCAGTAATGTGAGATCGAGGTTACTAATAGAATGGAACCACTATGAGTGGAATGGTACCAGTTCTAGGCCTATATGGGGTGTGTCATACCAGCATACCAGTCGATTAGTTCTATAGGCACTTCAGATAAACTTCAGTATGTAGGAATTGTGAAATTAGAAATCCTGTATTTTGCAGTATTTTGTAGTGTAGCATTAAAAAAAGTACAGAACATTAATCTTCATTGTCTTTCGTGTTAACCAAACCTCACTTTTTTTACTAACACAAATAACTTTGCCTACATAGCTAACAGAAAGTATTGTGTGAATGGCAAATAAATGAAATCGAGATAACTATTTCATTATGCTTACAAACTGGAATAACTTTTGTGTCTGTCCATAAACACATTTTGGGTCTTTCTTTTACTTTCTATCTGTCGAAGTCCATGTATATTTATGAATATTATTATTATTATTTTGTAGGCCTACTCTTTACAATTACATTTTTAGCGGTGGCAAAATTCAGTAATATAATCTCACTGTCATTGCTCTGCAAGTGGAGACTTTCATTCCCAATCTTCGGCTTGAAAATATCCTCCCTCCTAACTTTCGAACTGAAATCTAGTAGTACTGGTATAATTTTCATTTGATAATGCCGGAAACTGATCAAATGTTCATTCTGTTTCCTTGTAAAAACTGTCCTTGTCATCATTGTCTTTATCCTCTTTTGGTGCATGAACTTCATAACTGTGACGTCGCACCAACTTCCTCTTAGAATAACATAAGAGAGCATATCATTATTAAACTCTACTGGTAGGCCTACTTTCTTATTTAGCTGAATTGATTTTCCTACGTATGAAGAAGTCAGTCCCTAGATGGTTATCAAGTTCCCTTTCCCATAGATAGCTACCGGTATAGACATCGGTCTAAATTAAATCTACACCCTCCCACCTATCTTCCTGTAGGCCTACTAACTTACATCCAACCTGAATTTTTCTAATCTCTAGTTACAGTACTGATTTAAGCACCCCAAGCCTATACAAGCTCCTAATATTCCATGTTCCAGATCTAGTTATTTTTTATTTTATTTTTAGCCTCGCTCAGTGCAGTCCCTACCCTTAGATCCAAAAAAGACACTACTTTCCGTCCAGAGAAATTTCACACTGATGGAAACCATACTTCAAAAATGATAGGCTACTGTTGTAAAAGAGTCGTTCCAAAATAGCTTCATTATAGCCTAGATCTAGTAGGCTAAGTTATTTTTAGCATTATTAAGATAGGCTACCATTATCTAGGAAATTTGCGAGGGCTAATGCAAAATATTGTTATAAGCAGGTTAATCGCTATATTAATCATTGTTAGGCCTATATGGACGTTTGACTGTACAGACCACATAGTCAGAAGTCAAATATTAAACAATGTCTAAATTTTATGTCCATGACTAACCAACTAGTGCAAGATGAATGATTCTCAGTCAATGCTTTTCAGGGACAATTAACCGTAGACTGAAAGCTACTGGTAGCAGTTATGCTAAACACAACAACATTTGCATGCAACTAGTTCAATGGAACAATCATCGCTCGTGTCCTTGAAAGCATTACATTCAATTCCCACAAGTTTACTTCCTCTACAAACCCATACCGTACATGTGTTTGGCTAACAGGACATAGAAAAACACTTTACAGCAACACCAGTTTGATTACCGGTATCTGATTGTTGGACTACCATCCATATTTCTTGTTAAGACTACACTTTAAACCAAAGTCACTCTTCTGAAAGTCTCAAATGCAAACAATGAGGTTACCAGTAGGCATTCATAGGTCTATAATATAAATTGCATTAGGAACATTATCATCCAGGAAACATTAAAGATCTTTCCTTCTTGAATCAAAATGCCTCAAACCAGTAGTTCCCAATTGAGGTGTATGAACCCCCAGGCAACCATAGTCCATGGATTGGACCTACAGTCTGGTTTAAACAACCTGCAACTTGTGACAGTTGCAGAAGGGGTATGTTTCCATGGCTTTTCTGAAAATATGCAAAATGTTTGCAATTTTGATCGCTGCTAAACAGCTGACTGAAGCTCTAATATAAGTAATACAACGTAATACATCGCAGCTCTCCCAATTCTCCGCTTCGAGTGAACTAACACAAGTTGCAGGTTGTTGAAATCAGACTGTAGCAAGGGAAAACATCTAGTCAGTCACTTGGAGGAAATGGAAAAGATAAAGACAGAAGAATTTATGAAATCTCAAACTTGGCAAAGATTAGAAGGAAAATTCGGCAACAAACCATCAGAAACTGGCAAAGAAGGGAACAAACAACACATGAGCTCAGAACAAAAGACTATTTTCCGAATGATGCATGTCAGACGAAGATGACTTGGATCCAGCAAATTTACTCAAGGCTCATGCACATTCTGGAAAGAACATGGTGAGATTTGGTTTGACTGAGGACTCCATTTGCTGCTGCAAAGACAGTGAGTAGGAAATGAGGTACCACATATTCTATATAGGCTAGCCTACTTTTGCCAGACACAGAGACAGGAGAAGATCTTGAAAAATGCAGCTGAAATGGCAGGAGAACCATGGGCTGTAAACTTGTTTTCTGGACTCACGAAGAAGGCCTATACCCAGAGATTAATTTCAGAACGAAAACAACAAGATAAAGACCAACAGTGATGATTCCAATGGAAATGCAAGGGTCTTCTTCAATGTTCTGCAAAAAATTGTGCGATGTTGCAACATGGGTTAATCAGCCCATAGATTGCATACCAAGATTGACTGTTCAACGCGTTTTGACTGCATAGTATGATGCTGCCAATAGCTTTATACGGGGAAGAAGAAGCACAATGTTAGTGACAAATAGCATAAGGTCTATGACATAATCGAGATTTGTGACAGGTAAAGTTAAGTTAGAGAGCTCTAATGGCAACACCATAACTACAGTCAACATCATCGGGTTGCCTATAGGCCTACTGTTTCATGACGAGATCAATTCTGCGCACCGTTCCCCATGTCCCACCATGACCACCTGCCGAATCTTGTGATTAACCAGTAAACTTAGGGCAGAAATTATGCGACTTTAGGTTATAGGCTGCTTACTTCTTCTATAAAATGTATTTAGCATTTTATTAAGAACAATCTGAGTTTACAGGCCTATATGAATTATATGGGTTCTAAAGAACATT
Organism: Ectobius pallidus; assembly: GCA_964059195.1. Classification (NCBI taxonomy): domain Eukaryota; kingdom Metazoa; phylum Arthropoda; class Insecta; order Blattodea; family Ectobiidae; genus Ectobius; species Ectobius pallidus. Next base: position 162,927,510 of record CAXKWD010000007.1, on the reverse strand, counting down.
ACAAACTCAGATTCGGCCGTTTTTTGCATTTAAAAAAAAAAATATATATATATATATGTTATATATATATACAGCATGCAAAATATTGAAGAATCCCCCCCCCCCCAAATAAAATGAGAGCCAGACTGTTTTGAGGATACAGGACGAAAGAAAAACACAATCACGAAATTACTAGAAAACGTTGATTATATGCCCAGGGGTAAAGCCACTGACCCAGGAACGCTGGGTATAATAAATAACAAACAAACAAAAAATACATTTCGAGAGGATGGATTGAAAAAGTGAGGATCAAAGGCGATGACTAAATGCACTTTGTCATGTTAATGCACGTGGAAAAATAACAGAATGTCTCAACTGCAAACGATCGAGTCGTAGAAAATTAACGAAAACTGTAATTTCTAGAATGTAATTGCGACGTTCTGATTCAAAATTAATTTAAATATTTTACTATCATTTTTCCACTAATTACCAGCTAGCTCTCAGTTCCTCGCAAATGCATTTTCATTTATTATAGTTCCACTTACCTTCATGTCATTGATGATCTGTTGAAACAACCCTCCTAGAGCACTGCACTCCCTTTCTATATTTCCTTCCATATTGATTTACTGAGCTTCGTCCACACTTTTTCAACTTCAGATACCGAATTTACTCGTGTCCTTTCCAAGCTATGGATTTTAACAGCAACCCTACCATTGGGCTCATGACGGAATCACAACAAACATGAAAACACGACGAAGCACTCACTACCATAATGGGGTGTTTCCCCCCCTTCGCGTCAGGTTCACAATTAATCTAAACACCTCGTATTCATATTCACGGGGATGGCCATATTACCTCACACATCACACGTCAAGATTACAAAACACATTAAGTCACAATAGGCCGATAAACACTACACTGAAAATAAAGGACTTTGCAGCTACCCTCGAAATGCAATTTACGTAGAATTGTTAGGCCTGCTAAACTCAAGTAACGCAGTACTGATCATTCTATTGTCCATTATTGCACTAACGCGAACCTTTCTCTTCACGTACCATAGCGATCACGATAAAGCTTGGCGACAGCTTTCACTCTAATCATTATCTACACACACATTACTGCAATTCGTACGGCTTGCCTGCTAGATCTGGTTTGTTTTCAGCTCTTCAGTGTTTTGGTTCCGTCCTCCTCACTTCGATGACGCCATCTGACGATAGTTTTGTTATTCAACCCTTCTTGCCGAAGCAATCAACTCGCCCAACGAACGCCATCTTTTACCTGATGCGCCTGATGGAAACGCACCGATTTTACGTCAGAGCCGCCATCTCTAGCGGCAACAATGGAACCACCACCTGTAAGATTCAATTCGATATACGCAAGGATGTAGAAAGGAACATGCTAGCGCTATCTTTCGGCGGTAAACTTAACTTCTTACATGCATCATCTTACCGCCAGAGATCGCTAATGTGGCGTGTACTTGACCCGCCAAATTTCAAACCTCATTCTGAAAGGACTCTTTAACTTTAGAGGAGATAGGGGGCCAAATTCCTTTCATGAGAGCAACATAAAAAATTACTTAATTTGGATTCTATTAATTTAACCAGTTGACTTATAGCTTAGAAAGAGCATCCATTAAGGTTGTTATAGTTAGTTAAACCATTATTATTATTATTATTATTATTATTATTATTATTATTATTATTATTATTATTATGGAACAATGTTAGTATAAATTTAAGACAAGCATTTGCGAAGGATGATTGGATGGAGATAGCACAGAATAGGATTGAATGGAGGTTCCATAAAAAAGATAATATTCTTTTAGCTTGCTTAGGAACTGTTTATTACTATTGAGTAAGTATTATTATTGTTATTATTATTATTATTATTATTATTATTATTATTATTATTATTATTATTATTATTATTATTATTATCATTATTATTATTATTATTATTAGCAGTATTAGTATTATTATTTCATTTATTACTTGTTAATTAGTAAATGTTATAAACAATTTAAAAATGAAAAATCGGGACTGGAGAAAACTGCATAACGACGAGCTTCATAACCTGTACTCTTCGCCGAATATAGTAAGGGTAATTAAATCACGGAGGATGAAATGGGCTGGACATGTTGCATGCATAGGGTAAGAAAGACATATCTAAAAAATATTGACTGGGAGACCCGAAGGGAAAAGACAACTTGGAAGGCCTAGACGTTGGTGGAAGGACAATATTAGGATAGATTTAAGGGAAGTAGGATTTTCGAGAGATGGTTGGATGGAGTTAGCACAGAATAGGGTTGAATGGCGGGCTCATGTAAGCGCGGCAATGAACCTTCGGGTTCCATAAAATAGATGATATTCCTTTAGCTTGCTTAAAAATTTTCTATTGCCATTGAGTAAATAAGTAAGTAAGTAAGTAATTAAATGGCGGAAAATGAACTTTCGGGTTCCATACAACAATCCCTCGCAAATCCTACTTCTCTTAAATCTATCCTAATATTGTCCTCCCATCTACGTCTATGTCTTCTAAGTGGTCTTTTCCCTTCGGGTCTCCCAGTTAAACTTTTGAGCTATGTCTTTCCTCCCCAATGCGTTCTAACTTATATTATTTAACTTAGAATAATTTACCCAACTTGAGTTTCTTGTTGTATTTTCATAATACTGTATTCGAAAGAAATGAATTTTTATCGAATTTTATTAATAAGTCAATAGCCTAATGTAAACTTAAAACTAGGGCCCGAATTTAGTTTTTTAATCATATTAAAATAGTTTTTAGTTTTACCATTTTCAGACGATTTTTCTTAAGTTTTACTTTAATAATTGAAAAAATATATTAATTAATTTTATTTTCACTTAAATTTCCATGGCTCTGAACCACAACGCAGGAATACGTGTTGCTTAGTTTTAGAGCTACCCCGGTCATTTTGAACTCCACCAAAAACTCGAAAAGAGCTTTTTTTTTCTTCAATTAATCAATCAACTTTTAGAATACCTTATTTTCGGCGTCGTACTGGAGCAAACACTATGAATAAACTGCAAGCGTAAGCTTCCAAAGAATGCCTTTAATTTGCTTCTAAAGAAACCGGGGATTTCGGTTCACTTATTATTTCCTTTACTGGTACAATAGGGTAAGAAATGACAAAATTGCAATACGCAATTCTATATTTTATCTCACATAATAATATACGGGCAACAATGAGCAAGATGCAAAATATAGGCAGACATTTAAAAAGTAAGTTTAGTAGAACTATAATAATTATATTAATTATTATAATTATTATTGTTATTTTATCGTATTTTACTTGAAATGAAGTTTTAGCCATTTTTTGTTTTTAACGCCTTATTTAGCTATTTTTAGGTTTTATAAGATTGGATAAGAGTGGAAGAAAAGAGACACATCTTGCAAGATGTAAGATGGGAGTGTAGACCTGCCGTAAGGCAGAAGTACCATGAATGAAAAAAAAATTGACTATGTGACTGCCATGACTATAAAATTTATAATTATGTTAAAATATCACAGTTAGGTAGCAAGGAAAAAAAATAGTTTAAAACCTAAGAATCCGGGCCCTAGTCATAAATGACTTGAAAAAAGCAAAATAAACAGATTTTATGAAGTAGGTAAGCATAATCCATCGCTCCCGAAACATAATCAGGCCTATCTCTGGTAGGGATCCATTAAAAAATGCACGGATAATCAGAGAATAAGTATTATTGCTTGAATGTTTATTATTTTTAATTCGGTGTCAGAGCAATGCTCAATATTCTGTATTTAACTTTCAGATGCACAGTGTAGTCTGCAGGATACACCAGTTTGCCTTAAATTTGTAATATAATAAAGGAAAATAAAGGATTTTTACAGAATAGGGCATAAGAAAAAAAATATTAACCTAATCAATATTTTAACTGTTTTCTTTGCAGTCCGGCACACATTTATAATTTTCAAGAGTAACTGAACCACCAACACTTTATATATTGTGTTCTTCCATATTCACTATACCTAGGTATAATGGATCCCATTCTAGTTTGATCCTAGTCAAAACAAAGGGGAGGAGAACTCACAGAGAGTTCGCGGAAAATTCGCATCATGTGACAAAACGCGATTGGTTAATGTCATTAGCATGCGCCATTAGCAGGGCGTGGCTAACGAGTGTTCGTAAGTTCATGCAACAATAATATCAACATTTACACGTGAAATAACAAACTCTCACAGGCATCGTCATCATTATAGTATATCAATTAGCAAACAAAACAAAGGATTCATTGTTCACGACGAAGGGTCAGTTGTACTGAGAATAAACAAACTAACATAAACATGGTGAACACGTGCGTTCTCACGTGCGGGCTATGACAGCCACGCCTCTTTGTTTCGAACAGGATCGTTCTTAAATGGGATAGAGAATAGGCATAGAGCTTCAACGAATTAGGTTTTAAATTATACAGGGTTCCCACAAATGCACTTTCGGGTTTCGAACACTCGTCTCTTACGTTTAATGAAACTCAGAAACATGAAACTAGTTTTGATAGAAAGAGAAACTCAACTAGTTTTGTTCAATTACCTCAGTGGGCAGCATTGAAGTAATTATTGTTGAGATTGTGAAATGGTTGCTAGCCTATACAGCAGCGTTTCTCAACCTTTTTGAACCCGAGGACCTCTAACATGTCTAAAAAATTTTACGGACCCTAATTTTACATCCCATTTTTAAAAGAAGGCCTATATTCTTAATATTTGGGGTATTAATTATAGGTCATTATAACGAAATATGTGAAAAATTTTACTTCTTTACTTTCCACTTGCTTTATGATATTTTTTAATTATGTCTGCGGACCATCTGCACCATCTTCACGGACCACCAGTGGTCCGCGGACCATAGGTTGAGAAACGCTGCTATACAGGATACCAGAGCAACATATCCGGGACTCTCCAAAAATTAATGTGTTCTGTACTTTAAGCCGTGAAAATGTGTATGACCCGTTCTTTTTTCGAGAGCAAACAATCTCAGGATGTGTGTATCTGGATATGTTACAACTATGGCTCCTACCTCAACTGGAGAAGGACATGCCCAATTTCGTCTTTCAACAAGATGGTGCATCCCCATATTTACACAATGAAGTCAGTTTGGAACTCAACACCAGACTACCGAACTAATGGATGGGTCATATATGAAGTGAGGCTTAATTTTCCACACACTATAGTTGGAGTTTTTTGCACAAGAACTAATTGTATCAGCTGATTACCTTAGATATGGCTTGTAAGAATAATTACTTCCACTAAAATTGAAATTATTTCCAGGCAAACATTTTATTGTAATGAAGGTAAGGCAATGGAAGTCTTGCATTTTATATGAATAGTACCTGTGAAATTGTAAGGGGTGTAAGTAAATCAAGGATGATGATGATGACGATCATGATGACAATAATGACGAAGATCATAATAATACTAATACTAATACATACTTACTCACTTACTTACACAACTTAGGCCTACTTACTCAATGGCAACAGATAATTCCTCAGCAAGCTAAAGGAATATTATCTATTTTATGGAACCTGAAGGTTCATTGTCGCGCTTACCTGAGACCGCCATTCAACCCTAATCTGTGCTAACTCCAACCATCCCTCGCAAATCCTACTACCCTTAAATCTACCCTAATATTGTCCTCCCACCTACGTCTAGGTCTTCCAGGTGGTCTTTTCCCTTCGGGTCTCCCAGTCAATACTTTTAAGATGCGTCTTTCCTCCCCATGCGTGCAACATGTCCAGCCCATTTCATCCTGCGTGATCTAATTGTCCTTGCTATATCTGGTGAAGAGTACAAATTTGGAAATCTGATGGCGACAAAGCGAAGGGGGTTGCTGAGAGTAGGTGTTTTGTTTCAACGCCCGTCCTCAGATGCTCGTGCAACCATGAAAACCATCGATGACACATGCTTCAAGTGCCTCCCACATCTTACCATACTTGAGAGGTTTGGCACCATCTGATTTCCACATCTTTAGTCCATTAAAGGAGCTCCTTGGAGGGCAGAAGTTCAAGTCTGATGAAGACATCCAGTCGGCAGTGCATGAGTACCTACAGTGTCAACCAGAATAATTTTTCTCATGCGGTTTCGAAGCACTACCTATCTAATGGCATAAGTGCATTGAACTGGGAGGTGACTATGTAGAAAAATAATGTACAGTCGGTCAAATAAAAAACGTCGGGACTCGTATGCTGTTAAAATTAAAGTTTTGATGCATTAGTTCACAAGTTTCCTGTAAAAACACAAAATACAGGCCATTTTCGGAACATATGAGGCCATGCGGCAGGAGGGAAAATATGAACAAGGAGGGAAAAAATGAACATCGCGGAAAGCGCAACACACGATATTCAACTTAATGCATTGTCATAATTCATTTTGCTTTGTGTCATCGCCACATAAAAATGCTAACGTGAGAGAAAGTGTAGTTAGGGCTGTAATTGACCTGCATTTTTCGGCCTCTGAAGCAACGAGAAGGTTCCATATTTATGAAAGAGCAGCTCAGAGGTGGAAACGTTACTATAATGCGACCGGAAGTTTTCATAGCAAACGTTGATCTGGCCGGACGCGTATTTCGATGCTAAGATTGGTTGCAGATGCTGAGCGTAAGTAATTGATTTTGCACTAGAAGTACCGGTATTATAAAATAAAATCTAAAAAAAATGCTCCTTGAATAAACATATTCCTCGCGAATCTATCAATTATTAATATTATAAAAATTTGCAACCAAGAATATGGCGGATTTGAGGCATATAGTCACAGCCTTCTATACATGTTTGTTTTGGAACAAAACTGACTAAATAATCAAGAAAATACATGGATAGACAAGAGGCGTGTGTGAACCTAACCTTAAGTCTTCCTGTACATGCGCATATGCTCGTTCGTGATACTTAATCAAATACCGCCCGACGTTTTTTATTTGACCGACTGTACAAGCAAACATTCTTCTGCAGAAAAATAGTGGGGAAAAAAAAAAATTAATTGTGGTTTTCATTTGGTTCTCCCTCGTACTATATCCTGAAAAATGGACAAATGTGGAAAATAAAATATATCTAAAACCCGCCCAAATATTCTAATAACTAAGCTTTAACTTTAGCTAATGGAAAAAAAGAAAAATGTATTTACATAGAAATCTTAGCCCTGGTAAGAATACACGAATTGTTTTGTTATGCGAAATACCGAAATTTACCCAACTTTTGTACCGAAATTTAACATTTTTATTGACCGTAAAATAGGGTACTTAATTTAATCCCCTAATGGTGCTAATTTCTAGACTTAAGGCAAAAGAGTATAAGTCAAAACATTATTTTTCAGAAGAGATTTTTATTCACACATTATCTCATTTTATTTATTTTTTTACTTATACTCATTTGCCTTGACAGTGTTCATCTGAACTGTTTTGGCAAAAGAGTATAAGTCAGAAATATATTTTTCAAAAGAAACTTTTTTTTACAGAGTGCAATTTACTTGCCTTATTTTTACAATTTTTTTACTTATACTCTTTTGCCTTGACAGTCTTCATCTGGACTGTTAAAACAAAAGAGTATACAAGTAAAAAAATATATTTTTCAAAAGAAACTATTTGTTACAGAGTGCAATTTACTTGCCTCATTTTTACAATTTTTTACTTATACTCTTTTGCCTTGACAGTCTTCATCTGGACTGTTAAGGCAAAAGAGTACATAAGTCAAAAAATATATTTTTCAGAGTGCAATTTACTTGTCTCATTTTCACAGTTTTTGACTTATACTCTTTTGCCTTGACAGTCTAGATTTAAACTCCTAATAGACCGCAACTACCGAGCAGGTGAGAGTTCTTCCATATCGACCATGGATGGCGTGGTTCTCGGAGTGAGAAACACACCTTTTCTTGTGGCTCGCAGGTGCTGTCGTCTGGTGAGAGGCAGCAGAAGCAAGAAGCGTCTTTCGCGGCCGCTGGTGTGAAGTTGATGTCGGCCACTGGCCAGTCGCGTTTGCAAGTGCGTCCCAATAGGACGTCGCGGTGCTCAGTGAACGTCTATCTATTGTATACATATATTTGATCGCCGGCAAGTGACATACCCCTGCATTGTTGCGATCTTCCAGTGTTTCCATTGTTTGCGACCAGTTATTTTCGGTGTGGAAGCTTCGGCTTCTTTAGTGTGTGCGACTTTTCTTGAGTTTTTTTTTGGTCAGTTTCGTGTTCTTATTGTCGCGAGTGAGTTATATCGGAGGAGAATAGCTGTTTTCAGCATCATCTAGATCGCCCATCATCACAAACTGAAGCTAAGGTGAGTGACCTATCCAGAATGGCGTATCCACGCGTTCCGATGGATAGCTAAACTTCCAGAACACGAGCATGCGAGTTTTTGTTTTAGAAGACGATGACGCATATTCTTTCGTGTCATCTTCTTGGCCGTGATTCAAGAATTCTATCCTTTAACCATTGTTGCGTGGAGATATTTCCCGCCACAATTGTACGGTCACAAACTGCGAAATTTTTGCAACTTTCTTCCTTGTCGAACGCCGCTGATGAATTTCTCACGGACACAAACTGCACGACTTTTCCATTCAATTTAAAATGGTGCCCATATGCAAATTAGAAACAAAGAAAACAATAAAATTATTAGGGACGTTAGGTAAATGTGATGGAATTGTATTTTAGTCATGACCAGGGCCGGATTAAGATCCCTAGATACCCCAAGCATTAACCAAATTTATAAAATTATTAGGGACGTTAGTTAAATGTGATGGAATTGTATTTTAGTCATGACCAGGGCTGATTTAAGATCCCTAGATACCCCAAGCACTAACCAAATTTGGTACCTCCCTAGCTCGTAATTCAAAATATTAAAGCAATATTAAACCATGAAATAAAATCACAGTTAAAATCTGTTGATATAATAAGAATGAACAATGCATCTTTCAGTCAATCTATTCACTTAATTTTACTATGGTAACTTGAAATTTAGTAAAAGGACAACACATTAAATATAAAAAGAACGGGAAGTAATTTTGCAAATATTAACAAAATATTAATTAAAATAACATTATATATAACATATAATATTAATTAATTAAATTAACATTATGTATATTATATATATATATATATATATATATATATATATATATATATATATATATATATATTGTATAATGTTCTTAATTAATAGTTTGTTACTAGTTGCAAAATAACTTAGAGTTCTTTTTATATTTAATGTGTTGTCCTTTTACTAAATTTCAAGTTACCATAGTAAAATTAAGTGAATATATTGATTGAAAGATGCATTGTTCATTCTTACTATAGCCTATCAACAGAGAAATCACAAAGATAATTAAGTGAAATTAATTTTACGTACCTTATTGTTACTATACGAGTACACAGGGACGTAAAGAAATTTATGTAAAATTAAGTAGGATTTATTTTAATTTTGTTTTTAGCAGACATAAAGACTAGACTGATCAGAACAACGCCTCGCTTACGGTTACTATGGCAACAGACTTGATTAGACATTCTAGACTGTCATTTTTATTTCTCTAATCATACCATAGGTACCGGTACTAACTTATATGTAGAGGAAGCATTCTGTTAGACCAGGTATGGGCAACCTTTGGAAAGATACGGGCTAAACTTCACGATATTTATGAAGTCGCGGGCCGGAGATCATAGGCGTAACCAGGCCGACCATATGGGGGGGGGGGGTTATAACGTCCGGGGGTCCTCCCCCGGAAAATTTTAAAAATTAAGACACAAAATAACGAGTTTTAAGCTTCCCACGCTTTATACTTGTATTAAGTGATTTATGGGCAGACTTAAAAAATTATACAATTTTCCTTTTTTTAATCAATGGAGGGGGTTAAAACCCCCAAAAACCCCCCTCGGTACGCCTATGCCGGAGATAATAGGTAATTGTGAAAAAATAATCATGATGCGGTTTTTTATATTTATAAAGTATAATGCTGAAGTTACATGAATGAGAACAATATCGAACTGATTAGGTATTTACTTACAATCAACAGATTAATGAGAAGCTTGAACTTGAATCTGAGAAACAAGATAATCAATGCTGGCATCAATCCGTGAACCGAAAATATTTACTTTTACGAGAGCAATTTTAAAATGTTCCGCGGGCCGGATCAAAAGTCGGGGAGGGCCACATCCGGCCCGCGGGCCGGGCGTTGCCCATATATGTGTTAGACTCTGAAATTCCATTTCGAGTTTTCATCTCTATATATATAAAAGGCTTTGTCCTGACTGACTGAATGAATGACTGACTGACTGATTGACTGAATGACAGGAATCAACGTACAGCCTAAACTATAACAGGTAGAGCCTTGGAATTTTGACAGTACCTTTGTTGCATAATGTAGGTGCTCACTAAGAAAGGATTTTGAAAAATTCTGATTCTAAATGCCAAAAACTAAATGTTTTTGAAAATACTTAATCCCTTTTTACATATAATTATCAATTCCAAATCACAGAATATATTGTTGCCAAATGGTATCAGGTGGGCTTGGAAAAAACAAATGAAATGCACTTTTGACAAACAAGAGAAGTTATCAAAATAATTCATGTTATAAATAAATATTACAGAATGAAATCCACTAAAATAATGGAATCACATAACTTTCTCTACCCTGGACATAGAGAAAACAAAACGAGGTATGGTAATGTGTATATTATTATATTATATCGCAGGTTTTTGGAGAGAAAAGTATGAAAGTGATAATGCTTCCTGTTTAATTTCATCTCCAAAACGGTTTCATGGTAACATGCCACGATTGCCACGACTGCCACGATTGCAGACACTAAACCTTGTGACATCAGTAGTGGCCTGAAATGCTTATTATTGATGATACTTTATATGAATATTCAATGCATAACAAACAAAATTGATTTTTTAAATGCAGCTCTTTTATCCCATGATTTTAAAGTTTTATGCTTTTCTGAACATTGGCTAAATACATATGAGGCTACCTTGTACAACCCTATTGGATATGTACTCGGGAACTGTTTCTCCAGAGTTACTCATATTCACGGTGGAACTATTATACGTAAAAAATTGTATACAGTTTGAGCCATTGGATCTATCGATATATTGTGATGAAATCAACTTCGAGGTAACGGGGATTCTATTACACTCCTTGAAAATGATAATTTTAACTATATACAGATCACCATGTGGTGATTTCGCCATTTTTATGGATAGACTTGACAATGTATTACATCATTTGATAGGTTATAATTATGAGCTGCTCATATTTGGTGACTTTAATATTGATTTTTTACTTAATTCTGTCAATAGTAATAATCTGTGTAATCTATTTTTATCGTATGGCTGTTTTCGTACTGTAAATCAACCAACCAGAGACAATGCCTGTCTTGACAACCTGTTTACTACTTTGAAGGCGGACTTGTATAATAATAAGGTCTGTGACTTTGGATTTTCGGATCATGACGCCATTATAAGTACAGTTAATACTAACATAAAAAGTAAACCCACTCAAGCACATATTAATATCTCCATTAGGAAAATGTACAACATGGATATTTTTAAGCATGCCTTATCAAACTGTAATTGGGAGCTAATTTTAACTAACAAGAATAATTGCTGTGCCACATTGTTCGACTATTTTTTTGAATGGTTCTATAATCTATTTTGTTTATACTTTCCATTACAGAGTATTAAGATACTCAAAAACAAACATATGACGCATAGTTTTCAAACTAGGTGGTATAATATGGATCTAGCCGCCCTAAAAAGCAAAATAATGGCACTTCGTACAATTGTTAAAGTCAGTAAAAATTCGAATCTATTAACTCATCTGCGTAATCTCAATAGCAGATATAAAGCTGCTATAAAAGAAGCGAAATTAGAAGCTAATATGTCATATATTGAAACGTCTATAAATAAGAGTAAAGCAGTATGGTCCTTAATTAAATCGAATTGTACTTCGAAAACTAATGATATCAGTATACCTGCTGATCAATTTAATAACTTTTTTATTGACCAGCCCTCTAAAATAAAACAGAATATTAGTAAGCCAAATGTATCATCTCAGGAACTTCTTATGAACTATTCCACAGGCAATTCTATTTTTAGGTGGAATTTGGTTACTATGCATGATGTCATTCAAGTTGTTAATAACTTGAAGAATTCAGATTCCAAAGATTACTATGATATGTCTAATAATTTTCTAAAAGAAATTATCAATTATATTATTGAGCCTATTACTGTCTGTATTAACTCTACACTGACTAGTGGCATATTTCCGGACTGTCTAAAAATTTCTAAAGTTATGCCTATCTTTAAGAAAGGAAACAAGCAAGATCTGTCCAATTATAGGCCAATCTCCATTGTACCTATATTCTCTAAAGTGTTCGAGTTAGTAATGAAAAAACAAATATGTCACTACTTAGAATCTAAAAACTTGTATTACTTCAACCAATATGGTTTCAGATTTGGCCACAATACCACTGGTGCCGTCAGATGTCTTGTAAGAAGGGTATTAGATACATTTGAAGACTGTAAATCTCTTCACGCTTCGTTTTGCGATCTAAGTAAGGCGTTCGACTGCGTTGAACATGCTTTATTAATTCAGAAACTACATCATTTAGGTATTAGGGAGAATGAACTGTCGACCCTGTCGTCTTATTTATCTGGGCGCAAGCAGTGTGTCAAAGTTGAAGGCAAAATATCTAACCTGCTTAATGTAAAATTTGGAGTACCCCAGGGCTCCGTCTTGGGCCCTATTCTTTTCTTAGTAGCTACAAATGATTTAGCTTGTAATTTAAATTCAGAAACTATCCTGTATGCTGACGATGCCACCCTTTTAAATGTAGGCAATGATATTCAAAATCTTAAAGAGGATGCTCTTTCGAATTTAACTGTTGCCAAAAATTGGTTTAATGCTAATGGCTTTCTTCTTAATGATACTAAAACTGAATCTTTAATTTTCACCCTCAAGAAACTTCATGAGAGTAAGAGTTTCAATATGCTTGGTATTTTAGTCGATTCCAGACTTACCTGGGAGCCACATATTATCCATATTTGTCATAAATTATCCAGAGTGCTCTTCCTTCTCATAAGACTAAGATCTATTGTGCCGAAGAACTATATCAGAACTGCTTATTTCGCCTATTTCCACAGCATTCTTGCTTACGGACTCACCCTCTGGGGTAATAGCTCTCATTTTAATAAGGTTTTTGTACTCCAGAAGAAGGCCATTAGAATTATCACGAATTCATCTTTGAATGAACATTGCAGACCTTTATTTATTAATATGAAAATATTGACGGCTCCTTCTCTGTATATTCTTGAGTGTCTATTATATGTTAAAGATAATATAAATTCATTTAGTTTTAGAAGTGACCTACATTCTTATGAAACTAGGCAACAGAATTCATTAGACTACCCCAGGTGCAGGCTCTCCTTAACAATGAAAAACTTTGAATACATGTGTATCAAAATAGCTAACAAAGTTCCTGTTGAACTGTTTCATCTAAGTCGAACTCGTTTTAAATCTGTGATCTCTGGCTGGTTGATGACAATGCCATTTTACAATGTTATTGAATTTTTTAATTGTGATATACCTATACTGGTATAGTTTTTATCTCACTGACCATGTCTATACACCTTGTGTTCGTTGACTGGCTTACAAACATTAAACATTAAACAAACATTAAACATTAAGAGTGGGAAATTTCCCGCCTCGATATTACATTTTTATGTTACAGGAATTTCTGTTTCTTCTTATTTAAACCTCTACCAGGCTTGCTGTGCACTGTACAAGCGATGGGATGCAAAATTCTAGATCCTCTATGAGCCATAAAAAACTATATCAAGCGTTTTCTGAGGGAATAGTTTGAGTGTAATAAGTCGTTCTTCCTATTTCAAATTATAAATGCCTATATAAGGACCTAGAATTTAAAATTGAAAATCCTTCATAAGTTAATTTCCAATTACAAAATACAAAACCCGGGCGACGCCGGGTCTTTTAAGGTAGTTATAAATATACGGTTCCCTGAATCATGAAAAAAAATCAGAAACATATCTGTGTGTGTGTGTGTCTTTGTGTGAATTTTATATTTGGGTTGGCCTAGGGTGTCTTCATAATTTTACAACCATTTTACATGAAGAAATCTTAATTTTTCGCAATTTTTTTTTCGAAAAACTCTAATAATTTTCTTTAAATTTTGTAAACGAGGCCATTATACTAAGGGATAAAATTATTTGAAACATTTTTTTCTGTAAAAATCTCTGAACGGTAATTATAAGCCATATAATGAATGACTTGAGGTACAGTACTTAAATGTAGCCTTAGCTTAGTAAAAAAAAAAAAAAAGATGGTACAAGTGACAAGGGCAGAGAATTTTATTTCACGTACTAAAGTACTCTCAGTAAAGTGGATAGCTAAGAAAAAATATATATTTTTATTTTTATCTGTTAAAAAAATTTAATATTCTTTAATTTCAAAATAAAATCCATTTTTTTTCCAGAGCTATTCACACATCTGAGAGTATTGTTCGTGCCATTTTAAGGAGACCTCGTCCCAAACCATCGTCTATCTACAAAAGAATATAATAATATTGTTCCCTAATCCGAAAAACTGCAACGACACCGACAAAGAACAGATGATCTTGTAGTCGCGTGGATTTCCCCAATATTGCCGCTGTCATTCACCACTTCTCAAGTCAAGTAAACGTGCTGTGGTACGTATTTGGCAACATTGTACTAGACTTTAGACAAGGGAACATTGGCCATGGAACTATTGATTGTCAATTATTTTCTATTAGTGTATTTTATGGAGTAAATTTCAACTGATATTAATTTAAATGGATATGATACAAGATGAAATGGCGAGGATGATTCATGGTATGTAAATATCCAATTCGGCATTTGCCTTTACGACTGGGGAAACCATGAAAAAACCCATGTCAAATTGGCCGGCACGGGATTTGAACCTGAGGCCTCCCAAGTGTTTCAAAGTTTTGTCCTTAGGCCTATCATAAAAAAATGTATTACAGCTAAGAACCCCACTAGATTATTAAAACAACAGAAATTTCTTTATTTGGTTTTCTTTAGCCGTTAGGGAGTATTGTATAATAGTCCATGACTATGATGGACAACATAATGGACTCTGAACCGGTATTCAGACCTTGATGTGATAATAGGGTTATTAGATTTATGGAAATTAGGTTCAAAATCTCGGAATTTTAATGAGCCATGGGCCAATATGACCAATACCATACCGGTTTGAGTTACGTCCGGCACGAAAACCCAATTAAGAATGCGTCATGGACTGATCCTTCGTCCAGCTATCAAATTCAACATGTCATTTAATATGGCTCACCGATTTCAGTTTCAAGATCACCATAGCAAGAAAACCTAGATACTTTTACTTGAGCTTCAATAAAAGCTTAGAAATTCCATCCTTACTTACTTACTTACTTACTTACTTACTTACTCAATGGCAATAGACAATTCCTAAGCAAGAATATATATATTTTATGGAAACCGAAGGTTCATTGCCGCGCTTACCTGAGCCCGCCATTCAACCCACTTCTGTGATAAATCCATCCAACCATCCCTCGCAAATCCTGCCTTCCTTAAATCTATCCTAATATTGTCCTCCCACCTACCTCTAGGTCTTCCAAGTGGTCTTTTCCCTTCGGGCCTCCCAGTCAATACTTTCGAGATATGTCTTTCCTCCCCCATGCGCGCAACATGTCCAACCCATTTCATCCTCCGTGATCTAATTACCCTTACTATATCCGGTGACGAGTACATTTTATGAATCTCGTCCTTAAGCAGTTTTCTCCAGTTCCCAATATCAATATTTCTGAGTGATTATTTTCCCGTGTAAGTTATTTGTTAATATCATATGAACAACACAATCTACAATCGTTCATTTAACATTAGCTTTTTTTAAATGTATATACCCGTATTTTAATGAAAAAGAAAATCTAAACAATTGATTTTTTAAAAAATACTTATACTGTAGATATTCCAAAGATTGTATATGATGTTGTTCATATGATGTTCGCAAATAGATTGAAAAAATAATTACACAAAAATATTGCCATTTTTTGGAAATTATCACGGAAACGGCATTTTGCACGAAACATGGGTGCCATTTTGTAAAGATAATTACCAGGGCCCGGATTCTGATGACCTAAACTTGTTTGAAAAATGACCTATAAAATGACCCTAGATTTTAAAGAAAATGACTTAATAATTATAAAAAATGACCTAAAAACTGATATTTTATTTATAAAAAATTATTCTTGTACACACAAAGTTATAGACTAGTTTGTACATAATTGTAAAAACTGTAAATAACTATAATGTTGTGAATGTTCTTTTCTCACGGAAATTTATACTGGCACTGAGGCACTGGCGAGTCAAAATTCGGCATTTCCTTTTGTGGTCTGCCGGATTATATTGTTGTTTATTGAGGGTAAACAGTTGTTTATTGAGGGTAAACAGTAGTTTGCACTCTCAAATCCAAGCAGGTGGCAGACTCTGGTGCCAAGTCAATCTAATAACAATAGTAAAATAATACAAAAGTTGGTGTTACTTTGATTCCCATTTCCGACTGAGACATGACAACACTTAACGCCAAATTTTTCCTTCTTGCATTAAACAAACAACACTTCAAAGACAGCACCGCTAGCGACGAAAAAAAGTTAATACACTCAATGTAAATACATGAAAATGACCAAATAAGGAAGCAAATGACACGAAAATGACAAAATAATGACCTAAAATTGAAATAAATGACCTAAAAATATAAAATTGCATAAAATGACAAAAAATGACCTAATAAAAATTCATTTCTATAATCTAGAGGCCATGATTAGGATTTATCTACAAGTTGGCAATGTCTATGCAGGATCAATAAAAAGATGACATGTCATTAGAATCCGGGCCCTGATAATTACCCATAACTGTAACATATTGATTAATTTTGAAAGTAGTATACGATTGTAGAAGTCGTCAATAAAGAGTATATCAGATTGCAAGATTTTAGAGCAATTCATTGCTGAGGAAAAAAATAATGAAATTTACCTATTTTTCACCTATGAATTTCACCCAAAGCTGTATGTCCCCCCTAAGATAGAGGGCAGTGAAAGCGCTGGAGGGGTGATTGTACCAGCTCGTATCTACTTTCCATCCCTGCCTTCATCATTAAAAAAAATCACGAGGGAGGAACTGGAAAAAGTTGTTAGCTGTCAACAAAGGACACGAAAAAGTATCTGTCAACAAGAAAAACTTAAAAAAAAAAAAATATCGGCCTGGCCTACAGGCGTAGATGGATTTCGAAATTAAAATTTCTATACATGGAAACAATAAGGACCGAAGTCCATTTTAACCAGTCAAAACTTATAAGCTAAGCATTAAAAACTTATTCGCCCATACGCAAGGCTGCAGTTATATAAACGAAGTTTTAGACAAAAGATGTTGGTAAAATTTAGAATTCATACAACAAAAGAATGGGCTCGATATTGTATCTAGTAAGGGAGTAATGGCTTTTTAAAAATTCTATAACCTCATTTCTGTCACCTCTTTAACCCTTCTTTGATCGCATACCGGAGGTACTTTCCGGGTCAATAATTGCTTCGCCGCATTTGTTTAATCAGTAATAATTGCAATTATGATATGTAGAAAATAAGTTATTTTTGTAATCGATTTCCGAGTTAAGCTCCAGATCGATTCATTAAGTAGGGCTTACAGAACAACAAAGGTCTAGTTTGATAAGCATATGTGAAGGAATATGTGGGTAATGTTATTTGTCAAAGCTAACTGTATTGCAACTTTCAAAACCATATATGAACACTTTAAAACAATATGTTGTCATGAGAATTGGTTTGCATTTGATAAATTCTGTATAATATATTATTTTTCTGGGGTAGGGAGGTCTGGAACGGGGTGCACTCAGCATCGGGATTCAAATTGAGGAGCTACTTGATAGAGAAGTAGCGGCTCCGGTCTTGGAAATCACCACCACGGCCATGGGTGTCGGCATACTGACCACATGCCCCCAATCCTACCATCTGCCTTTGGTAGATGGCGCAGTGGTCGGGTGGTAGCCCTTGTCCCTTCAGGGATGTTTCGCCACCGAATTTAGTTTAGTCTAATATATTAGCATAAAATAGGCGCTAAATTGGGGATTACTCCGGTACCGGTTAACCGATTTGGTCCAAAATCAATAGGCTTCGTCCCATGGACGTTATAAATATGTATAACAAGTTTTACGAAAATCCGATAAAGCATATTTGAGTTATCGCGCCTTTCTGATATAATACTATTAAAATAGGGACTAAATTGGGCATTACTCCGGTATAGGTCAACCAATTTGGTCCAAAATCAATAGGCTTCGTCCCATGGATGTTATAAATGGGTATACCAAGTTTAATGAAAATCCTATAAAGCATATTTGAGTTATCGCGAGTACAGACAGACATTTTCCATCCACCATACAATCTCAGAAAGTACCATTCTGGCACCTAATAAAAAGTGTCTTCTTCTTCTCCACTTCATGGCATAGGCAATCAATTGCCTGTTCCGCCTTCAAAGTCTTCCAACCATCGTCTCCTGGGACGGCCCACAGATCTCTTTCCTTTAGGTTTATATTTCATAATCTGTTTTGTTAGTCTTGTATCAGGCATTCTTTCAACGTGTTCTTTCCATTGTTCTTTAAAATTGATTAATCTGTCATTCATATTAAAAATTTCTAGTTCTTTTCTTATACTCTCATTTGTTATATGGTCTTGCCTTGTACATCCCTTTATACTTCTTAGAAATTTCATCTCTGTAGCCTGTATTTTACTTTTTTGTTTTTTTGTTAATGTCCATGATTCACTTCCGTACGATAGAACAGGTGCAGCCATAACCTTATAAAACTTTAGTTTCGTATCTTTGCGTACTTTGTTTCTAAACGTCCGATTAATTGATCCACATATTCTCTGAAATTTACATATTTTATTATCCACATCATGTTCTCTGTCGTACCCAATATCACTTCCTAAGTATTTGAAGTGACTCACCTGTTCTATACATCGATTATTGACAATTATTTTTGTTCTGATTGGTTCTTTTCCTATGAATGCCATTACTTTTGTTTTTGTAGCCGAAATTTTCATATTATATTGTTCGCAAATTTCATTTAATTTAGAAATTGATTTCTGTAGGGCTGCCTCATTCTTTTGAATAATAACCAAATCATCTGCAAATAAAAGTATGTTTATGTAGCTATTCCTTGATATTTTAAAACCTGTATTCACTAATTGCTTCCACTCTCTCACTAGATCGTCAATATAAATATTAAAAAGAGTAGGTGATAATGAACACCCTTGTCGAACCCCTTGATTAGTAAATATTGATGTAGGAATTTTGCCATAATTTTTTATGGTTATTTTTGTTTGTTTGTAGAAGCATTGTATTATTCTTATAAGTTGTTTTGGATATCCTCTATCCTCTAATATTTTCCATAATTTTTCTCGATCTACTTTATCGAACGCCTTTTCAAAATCAATAAAAGCCATATGTGTTTCAATATTGTATTCTCTATGTTTCTCAATGATCTGTTTAATACTGAATATATTATCAGCGCAAGATCTGCCTCGTCTAAACCCATTTTGTTCTTCTAAAAATGAGTGTTCTGCTATATTTTGTAATCTTTTATTTATTATTCTTGTAAATATTTTATAGGCAGTATCAAGTAAGCATATTCCTCTGTAATTATTGCAATCATTGCGTTTTCCTTTTTTAAAGATAGATATTACTTGAGCAGTAAGCCAATCTCCTGGGATATACAATTTTTTCCAGCACATATTATACAGATGTAGCAATCGAAGCTTTAGCAATATTCCACCATACTTAAGTAACTCTGCATTCAGTCCATCTTGACCTGTAGTTTTTCTATTTTTAGTTTTTGCAAGTGCTTCTTCGTGTTCTTCAATTTGAATTAAATCTCCTTCATATGCTGTGGCATTTCCTCCGTTTTCATAATTTATTTCTGCATTTTTATTATACCATAAATTTTTATAATGTTCTATCCATTTATTTTCAGATATTATGTTTAAATTTGCGGTATCTTTCTCATTTTTATTTATTTGTTTCAGCAATTTATATGCAATGAGTTGTCTTCCATGTATATCATGTTCTACTTCTCCTACAAATTTATTCCAGGATTCATCATTTATTTTTCTCACTAAACTTTTGGCTTTATTTCTTTTTTCTTTGTATATTTCTTTATTTTCTTCTGTGTTTGTCTGCAAATATCTATGATAAGCTCTTTTTTTTTCTTCAACTGCTTTTGCAATTTCTTCATTCTACTTCCTAACCCCTTTTCTCCTCATTTTTTTTCTTTTTGCCTATTGCTTCTTTAGCAGCTTCTTCTATGCAGCCTTTTATATTCCTCCATTCTTCTTCAATGTCGTCACTTGTTGCAATTTGCTGTAGTTGTTGATTTAAACGATTCTGATATAAAATTTTAATACTGTCATCTTGTAGTAGGTATACTTTAAATACTTCTTCGCTAGGTTTCCTTAAATTCTTTTTCTTCCATCTTGCAATTAGGACAATATTTGCCACTACTAAGTAGTGATCTGAGTATATATTGGCGCCTCTATATACGTGCACATCTTGGATTTCTTTGCTAATCTTATTGTTTGCTATAACATAATCTATAATGCTTTTAGAGCCTCTAGCACTCCAGGTAAATTTGTTAAGATCTCTTTTCCTAAAAAATGTATTTGTAATTTTTAAATCATTACTATTGGCAAATAATATAAGTGCATCTCCATTATTATTAAGTGTATGTACTAGAAATTTACATCATAATGTACAGTTTCTTTGCGAGTTCCGGATGCAGTGCAGCGCGAGTGAAATGAGGCAGAACATCGTCATATGGATAGGAAGTGACGTTTCCTCATTCCTTCCAACATGCTCTCTTCCGCTTTCATATACCACGTTAACATGCGAGATTTAATTAAAAGGGAATGGTAGTGAGAGTACTATATAGGTTACCAGATTTCCAAAACAAAAAAAGGACATAGTACTATATAGGTTACCAGATTTCCAAAACAAAAAAAGGACATTTGGAATTTTTCAGTACGTTAAAAAGGGGTAAAAAAGGAGTTACTTCTGGTATGATCTACATGAAAGTTGAATGTCAATATAATTATTAAGTGCCAAAATGGTACTTAAAAGATTGTGTGGGGGATGGAAAAATATCTGTCCGTCCGTCCGTGTGTCTGTACGCGCGATAACTTAAATACGTTTTATGGGATTTTCATGAAACTTGGTATACACATTTATAACGGCCATGGGAAGAAGCTTATTGATATTGGACCAAATCGGTTGATCGGTACCGGAGTAATGCCCAATTTAGTGCATATTTTATGGTATTATATTAGAATGAATTTATCAAATGCAAATTAGTTGTCATGACAACATATTGTTTTACAGCGTTCATATACAGCTTTGGAAGTTGCAATATATTTAGCTATGACAAATAACACTATTCCTTCACATATGCTTATCAAACTAGACCGTTAACGTCTTGGACTCGAATTCGGAGGTCCCAGATTCAAATCCCGTGGCCAACCAGTTTGGCATGCTTTTATCATGGTTTCCCCAGTCGTAAAGGCAAATGCAGAATTTGATATTTGCATACCATGAATCATCCTCTACATTTCATCCTGTATCATATCCTTTAAATTAATATCAGTTGAAATTTACGCCATAAAAATACAACAATAATTTAGAAATAATTGACGACCAATAGTTCCATGGCCTACCCTACTGTATAGACACAGATCATGAACTCCTGATAATAGCTAATAGGAGTATAAATATAGCTGAAATAATAATAATATTTATGGCTAGTTTGGGGCAAATTTTAAATTCGACTTGAAGAAAGTTATTACACTGACTATATAAATCCACGATCTGCTCCACAAATTTCAGAACATCGCCCGTAGAATACTTCAGATCGATTAATCAGGAAGCTAGTTTGATTTAATCAGCAAACTGATTTGTTCTTGATCATTAAAAGATCATTTATAATAGGCCTACTAAGGAAAGAAGTTGTCCTAATGCTGATTCTGCTAAGACCTGTTTGTTCCGCAGGAGTTCTTTTACATGCATGTAAATTTACAGAGATGGGGCTTCGCATTTACGCATGTCATCGAACCCACTTTCAGAAAGGTGATGGAATTTAAAGTACGCCTCTTGTCCACCTGGCTCTCTGTGTAACATATTACATGCAAAAGAGCTGGCGAATTATAAAAAGTAAACCTGTCTCATTTGCATACAACTTGTATGAGATCAGCAACAAAAACACTGCTTGATGAATAAGATTGTGTGGTGACAATTACAAGACAAATAGCTGCTTCTTACCTCCTCTACAGTCATGAATTCCTGCTACTGAAAAAAATTGCTCCTATTATACGCTAATCACATACCTGACGAAACTTCATTAATTATTTTTCAAGTCAGTGGCTACTTACTTACTCAATGGCAATAGACAGTTCCTAAGAGCTGAAGGAATATTATCTATTTTATGGAACCCGGAGGTTCATTGCCGCGCTTATTTGAGCCCGCCATTCAACCCTATTCTGTACTAACTCCATCCAACCATCCCTCGCAAATCCTACTTTCCTTAAATCCATTCTAATATTGTCCTCCCACCTACGTGGTCTTTTCCCTTCGGGTCTCCCAGTCAATACTTTTGAGATATGTTTCCTCCCCCAAGCGCGCAACATGTCCAGCCCATTTCATCCTCCGAGATTTAATTACCCTTACTACCCGGCGACGAGTACAGGTTACGAAGCTCGTCGTTATGCAGTTTTCTCCAATCCCCATTTTCATCTCTTTTAGGTCCGAATATTTTCCTAAACCCCCTGTTTTCGAATACTCTCAGATCTGTTCACCACAGGTCAGTAAAGACTTCCAAAAATACTCGTAACTGAGAATGGACTCCTGAAAGAAATTAAAAACAATTAAAAACTTTGTTACTGGTTGAAAAAATAGTTCCTAGCAGTCTGTTACTGTATTAGACTATGAGTGGTTCAATGATTCACAGTGGCCTATTATTTTATGAATAAATATATTTTAAATTTTGTTTTGTAGTGCATTATCTTAGGCTATATATGAATAAATAATCTACAGTTAATTATAATAATAATAATAATAATAATAATAATAATAATGATAAGAACCTTTATTGCAGAAACTCAAGAGGTCATCTTAAGCATTACAATCGTCAGTAATAATATAACATCAAGCACTAATAAATAAATATGATAACAATATTACATACACCAGTTAAAAGTTAATAAATGTCGTACCCTATATACATTATAATTATTCATATAACACTGCATAATATTAATGTATTTTGATTCATCGTCACTAGATAAGACTACCAATTAAGTTCATAAAATTCTTCAATATTATATATAGGATTTTCAAGTAAAAATAATTTCAACTTTCGTTTAAATGTATCCACTTTGACTTCTCTTAGTGTTATGGGTATATGGTTGAATAATTTTACTGATATTCCTAAAAAACTTTTATGTGTTTTAGAATAATTATAATAAGCTGTCACTAAATTGTTCTTGGACTTTGTATTATATGGATGATACTTGGAGTGTTCAGGGTAGTCTTTGCGATTCTCTTTTATATATATCAAGCACCGAAAAACAAAAATTGCAGGTAGCGTCATTATTCTAAGCGACTTGAAACTCGGTTTACAGTGACTTCGCGGAGGTAAACTACATAACAATTTCACTGCTTTTTTCTGAAGTTTAAAAAGTTTAAGGCTATTTGCGGATCCACCCCACAGAACCGTACCATATGCTAGATGGCTGTGGATTTGGGCAAAATACACAGTCTTAAGTATTACCTGGCTGACACAGCTTCTAAGTTTTCTTAACATATAGATTCCCCTTGTTAGGCTGGATGCAGTTTTTTCAATATGACAGTTCCAGTTTAATTTCGAATCTAACTCAAATCCTAAAAATCTAACGTTGGAATCACTTTGATGCCCTTCAAAGTTACTATATGAGACTCTCAAATCTTGTATTTTATTTAAATTTAAACATAATAAATTAGCAGTACTCCAGTTTGTAACGACTTCAGTTATGTCTTGCGTTATTTTTTCTCTTTCAGTAGGAGACTTTGAACTTATACAGACTCCAAGATCATCTGCAAAAAGATAGCTCTTAGCTAGAGAAGTGGTTACTTTAGGAAGGTCATTAATATATATTAAAAATAGTATGGGACCAAGTACGGACCCCTGTGGAACCCCTGCATCTACATTTAAGTACTCCGAATAGTCATTTTGAAAATAAACTTTTTGCTGCCTACCTGATAAATATGACTTAATTAGTGTTAATGCATCAATTTGAAAGCCATAATATTTCAGTTTGCTCAAGAGGATCTTATGCGATACTGTATCAAACGCTTTTGATAAGTCATAAAATCTAGCCTTGATAAAATTCTTTTCTTCTAAGCATTCTAAAAGATACTTAATAAGAGAGGTTGTAGCCTTACATGTTCCTAATCCTGCTCTGTAACCAAATTGTGAACTACTAAACAAAGAATTGCTTTCGAAAAATTGTGCAATCTGACAATGAAGAAGGATTTCAATTAGTTTAGCTATCACAGGGATTATAGATATAGGCCTGTAGTTGTCACAATCAGACTGACTTCCCTTTTTATGTACTGGAACTACTTTTGCATATTTTAACATTCTAGGAAATTCAGGCTTTAAAATACAGCTGTTTGTTATATTGGTTAAGACATTTACAATAAATTCTGCTCCATATTTGAGTATGACAGCATTGATACCATATACATCATTGCTTCTACTATTTTTCATCCTCAATATTGCATTATTAACATCTTTGATTGTAATTAACTTGAAATTAAAAATACAAGATGGTTTAGGAATAGAATTTAAGTATTCTTCATAATTCATACACAGAGTTTTTGATTTAACCTCATTTATAATTTCATTGATTTTATTTGTAAAATGTATATTGAACTGCAGTAATGGAAGTGTAGTTACTTTCCTTTTTTGTGTTTGAATTATTTTTCCTACTGTTATCAACCGGTTAATATTATCAGATTAGCTACGTCCCGAAGTGATCACAATAAGCCCGGTAATAATCGAATAATGGTCTTATATGGGATCTTTGATTTCTAGAACGTCTGAACTGGCCTACATGGGCTTCAGGTGGCCGCGACTCAAGGCCGTGTATGTATTAAGTTTTAATAAAGCAATGAATGACTAAAGAGATATAGAGGTAACCAAGTAATAACAAACTCATGAAATATGGCAACTGTTTCTCCAAGGCCAACCAATGTTTACAGTGGCGAGGCGGGCTACACAACGGCGTTATCCATGCAATACATTAATCAACATGGCGTTAATTGCAATTGACGTCACATAGCATGGCCGTAATGCAACTTTATAATACTTAACCCGTACGTGGATAGTGTATCCTATAGGCAGTGGGCTGTGAAAGTGGTTTTACGTTTAGGAAAAATTCATTTGTTCAATCATACTACAATATGCTTATTACATGTGACGTAAATGATAACCATTACGATACAGATTTTCATTATAACATATATGTGAAATCAATTATTACGGAATATGCAACGATCTTGAAACCTTGAGAGCAGCAAATCTAAATGTTGCCGTCCCTAAAAGTTTGTAAAATTTTCCCGCCCTAGGCGGCTGCCTAGTTCGCCTATATGGACGAGCCGGCCCTGCATGCAGTCTGATTGTAAATTTTTAGGTTCTAATTTACAGAACAAAATTGCCAATAAAATGTTATTTGTTCTAAAAATATTGGTTTTAATATACATGTAATAGATATATTTTATGAACGTAATTGAATATAATTTAGCATATAGATTTAAATATTTTTATACATATTACAATTTTTAGAGTTTTAGGCAATATTTTGTACATAAAATGACAATAGCAAGCATGATTCTTTTGCTAATACGTAAATATATATTTTTTTAGAAAAATCTTTTTAATTTTTGTTTTGTAGCCTAGGTGGGGTGGTGTAGTGGTTAAGGCACTGCGCTACAAACCGGAAGGTCCGGGTTTCGATTCCCGATGAGGTCGTTGAGATTTTGTGGCACTATGGACTTGGGGTCGACTCAGCCTCTAACAGAAATGAGTATATTACTGGGGGTAAACTAACGGTCGGTGCGTAGGGCTGACAACCTTGCCACTTTCATATGCCGTATGTCACAATCTGGGAGCCTTAACCTTCTGGACACTCTACGGGTCTCCATGGCCCATACTAGTAGACCATGGGCTACCAATATGAAACCCTCCCCCCCCCCCCCGTGGGAATTTCCGACACATATATTTTTTTGTTGGTATTGTCATCTAGTTTAAGATTTTAGTTGTTTGCCCCTTATCAATTACAGCATTTAGCCGGAAACCCCGGAAACTCGCAGAAAATGAATTTGTTTTAATTTTTCATTGTTCTTTGCTCCTAATATTCCCAGGGAATTTCTGACTCACACATTTTTGTTGGTATTGGCATCTAGTTTAATGTTCCAGTTGTTTGCCCCTTACAAATTACAACATATCCCCGGAAAACCACGTATATACGGAGAAAATTACTATGTTTTATTTTTTAAATCTTTGTTCTTTGCACCTAATATTCAAAGGGAATTTCTGACTTACATGTTTTTTTGTTGGCATTATCATCTAGATTAAGGTTTCAGTTGTTTGCCCCTTATCAATTACAGTATATCCCCGGAAAACACCGAAAACCACGGAAATCCGGAGAAAGGGACTTCGTTTTATTTTTTAAATATCTTAGTTCTTTGCTCCTAGTATTCAAAGGGAATTGGGGAACCATATGTTTTTGTGTTGGTATTCCCATATAGATTAAGGTTCCAGTTGTTTGCCCCTTACCAATTACAGCATATCCCCGGAAACCCCGGAAAACCACGTATATACGGAGAAAATTACTAAGTATTATTCTTTAAATCTTTGTTCTTTGCTCCTAATATTCAAAGGGAATTTCTGATTCGTATGTTTTTTTGTTGGTATTGCCATCTAGATTAAGGTTTCAGTTGTTTGCCCCTTATGAATTATAGCATATCTCCAGAAAACTCCGAAAACCACGGAAATCCGGAGGAATTGACTTTTTAAAAATTTATTTAAAATCTTTGTTCTTTGCTCCTAATATTCCCAGGGAATTTCTGACTCATATGTTTTTTGTTGGTATTGCCATCTAGTTTAAGGTTTAAGTTGTTTTCCCCTTATCAATTACAGCATATCCACGTAAACCCTGAAAACCACGAAAATCCGCAGAAAATGAGATTGTTTTAATTTTTTAAAAATATTTGCTCTTTGATACTAATATTCCCAGGGAATTTCTGAATCACATAATTTTTGTTGCTATTGCCATATAGTTTAAGGTTTCAGTTGTTTTCCCCTTACCAATTACAGCATGACAAAGAATACTGGAAAAAATCCTGATGCTGAAGGAATGAAGGCGATTGGAAACCTGACAGAACACACTTCATATTCTAAATTGACATCTGTGAATGATAATTAATTTATCTTACCAAACCTTCCACAGTCACTACCAAACTTTCTTGACTGAAGTTAGATAAGGGACATTCGGTAAAACAGCAATGGAATGGTAATATGGACAAAGTGTCATTGATTTTAAGATTTCAGCGAGCAACTAAAGAAAACAACTTTGACTTACACTTGGCATGTTTAGAAGATATGGTTCCCCTTTTCTTTGCATGTGACCATCACAATTATGGCAGATATCTCGTAGTCCATAGGCTATACTCACCCTTTTGAACCTGCAAGGGACACACTTGAAGCAGAAGAATTACTTCGCAATAACGGTTTCAGTGACCGTAGATCACAAGTTCCGAGTTCTAGAAATTCTGTGGATTTCCGTGGTTTTCCGGGTTTTACGGGGATATGTTGTAATTGATAATGGGCAAACAGCTGAAACCTTAATCTAGATTACAATGCCAACAAAAAAAAAAAAATGATAGTCAGAAGTTCCCTGGGAATATTAGGATCAAAGAACAAAGGTTTTTAAAAAATTAAAACGAACTCATTTTCTTCGGATTTTTTAGGTTTCCGGAGTTTTCCGGGGATATGCTGTAATTGATAAGGGGCAAACAACTTAAAACTTAATCTACATGGCAATATCAACACAAAACCATATGAGTCACCAATTCCCTTTGAATACTAGGAGCAAAGAACTAAGATTAAAAAAATTAAAACAAAGTCATTTTCTCCGGGCTTCCGTGGTTTTCGGAGTTTTCTGGGGATTTGCTGTAATTGATAAGGGGCAAACAACTGAAACCTTAATCTACATGGCAATACCAACACAAAATCATATGAGTCACCAATTCTCTTTGAATACTAGAAGTAAAAAACTAAGATTTAAAAAATTAAAACAAAGTCATTTTTTCCGGGTGTCCGTGGTTTTCGGAGTTTTCTGGGGATTTGCTGTAATTGATAAGGGGCAAACAACTGAAACCTTAATTTGGATGGCAATACCAACAAAAGAACATATGATTCCGAAATTCCCTTTGAATATTAGAAGCAAAGAACAAAGATTTAAAAAATAAAACATTGTCATTTTCTCCGTATAAAAGTGTTTTTACGGGTTTTCCGGGGATATGTTGTAATTTGTAAGGGGCAAACAACTGAAAACTTAAACTAGATGACAATACCAACAAAAATTATGTGAGTCAGAAATTCCCTGGGCATATTAGGAGCAAAGAACAAAGACAAATTAAATCAAACTCATTTTCTCCAGATTTCCGTAGTTTTCCGGGGTTTCCGGGTAAATGCTGTAATTGATAAGGGGCAAACAACTGAAGACTTAAACTAGATGGTAATACCAACAAAAAATATGTGAGCCAGAAATTCCCTGGGCATATTAGGAGCAAAGAACAAAGAAAAATTAAAACAAACTCATTTTCTCCGGATTTCCGGGGTTTCCGGGTAAATGCTGTAATTGATAAGGGGCAAACAACTGAAAACTGAAACTAGATGGGAATACCAACAAAAAAATATATGTGTCGGAAATTCCCACGGGGGGGATGGGGGGTATACAGTAGCCTACGCTCTATAGGTAGTGATTGGATTACTCACAGTAATAAAATGCTGGTGTTACTCGTGGTGTTACTTGGGTAAAACTCAAACTTAACATTACAACAAGAACTTTGTTAAAAGGAAATGAAAGGGGAGGCTATTCAAAGCTTTGCCCAGGGTGCAAAGTACCTGAAATCGGGGCTGGTTCTATTGCAGTTCTCGAAGAAGTAACTTCGCAGACTTTCTCATCTGAGTAACACGTCCCATTTTCTTGTCGTATTTGTGCCAACATACAATTTGCATTGCAGCCGAGCGTTGCAGATTTTATCAATGCAAAGCTGGTTAAACTTGACATGATTCCGTCAAAGTTCAGTCATGCTATTGTTTCAGTTAGCACATTTTCATACCGCGATTGTGGAAGAAAGGATATTTCCTCCTGCTTCAGTAGGCTATATCACTCTAATATAGGGCGCGCCAATAAAATGTACCTGTTTTTAAATGCACGAAAGTTCGAGAGGAAATGCCATAAATCAATTGTAAAAATACATACATGAAGAACAAAGATGGGAGAATCATCTGTTACGAAGAACATGTTCAATATGTCCACCTGCAAGGCCCATAACGATTCAAACGAAACCCAAAATTGTGTACCATTCTAGCACACATTTCCACCGGAATTGCATGAATAAATTCTTCGATTCTTCTCTTGAGCTGGCAGATTGTGTTCTGGTGTCGTGAATACACATTGTCTTTTGTGTATCCCCACAAGAGGAAATCTGCGAATTGTCTTTGGAGTTGGAGCTTCTCGAACAGGGAAGTGATTGCGGAATCTCTGCTGTGTCTCTACTATGCATTTTGTTTCTAAATAAAATTTGACTGTTATAATTCTCTCTGGCGTAGTGGAAACCATTATGGAATTTTCTCCCAGGCTTGCACAACAATGTGTAGAAAAGAACAGAAAGATATATTACCAACTTCACGAAATATTAAACGAGAGAAACAGGTACATTTTATTAGCGCGCACTGTATAAAGCCACATGGCTAACTCACTCACTCACTCACTGACAATGTTTACCCACTTCCAGATGAGATTGGAATTTGAAATTTGACTTTTAGCATGTAACTGATGGGGAAAAAAATTTAATTTTTAATTTTTTACCGTCCCAAAATTTTCAAAATTGCGGACGCGTCTTTAAAGTTGCAACAGACTTTCTTTGGAGGCTTAAAGTAGCTAAGTCCGCCGCCGTGGGTGAGTCGGTAGCACGCCTGCCTTCCACTCCGGCGGCCCGGGTTCGATTCCCGGCCGGGTCGGGGATTTTTCAGTAGTGAAAGATCCCCTCCCTGGGTTCAGGACTGGGTGTTAGGTTAAGTCTTAGGTTAAGATAATGCACATTGTGCGCGATTCCTAAATTATTAAAGTAGCTAAGCGGTAAACCGTACCATAAAACCGACTGCCCCTCCAGTAATGTTTTTGAGAGGTCCAAAAGTTTGTCCCTGAAACTTTTTGTCATATCCCAATCGGTTATGCGGTAGATAGAGTTAGATTTCTTGATTTTAAGTAAATTTCTTAAATTTTCCACAGATTATGTAATTTGTTGCCAATCTCTGCGTCGCATTCCCAGTAGATATCTAACTCATATACAAAACTTTATTTTTATACGACTCTGTGTTCTTGAACTAGGCTGTTCATAAACACACACAGACGTAGATATATGCTTATGCATTCATGAACCACAGATTATTGTCTCTGTTGTAAATTACATGATAATATTATATGAGAAAAATTCCTCTGACACTGGGATTTGAACCTTTGGCTATCCGTGCCAATGCTCTACCAACTGAGAGAGGTTCTATCTGGCGCTGTGAAGTGAACTCTGGCTTAGCTCAGTTGGTAGAACATTTGCACGGATAGCCAAAAGTCCTGGGTTCAAATCCAAGTGTCAGAGGAATTTTTCTCCTATAATATTAACACTCAGACATGTTTCTGAAAACAATTTTTTTTTTTTTGGATTTAGGATACCGTACCTCAAAACATGTATTTATGTTAAAAACTCGATATCGAATTTCGGGTCGAACACAATACTTTTTCTATCTAGGGTATCTCTTTTGGGCAGAGGAAATATCAATGATATTACTGGGGCTTCATTACCAATAAATGTTTGTTTCCCATATTTTCACAATTTTGAGGAATGGATTCCTAAGTTTTTTTTATATTATTATAATTCGAATGACTAAACAATATGAGACCAATAAATGTTTATTCCCGGATTTTCACAATTTTGAGGAATGGATTTCTATTTTTTTTTAATTTTTAAATTTTTAAAAATATAATACGAATGACTAAACAGTATGAGGCCAATACATGTTTATTTCCCGGATTTTCACAATTTTGAGGAATGGATTCCTAAGTTTTTTTTTTTTTTTTTTAACAATACGAATGACTAAACAATATGAGACCAATAAAGGTTTATTTCCCGGATTTTCACAATTTTGAGGAATGGATTTCTAATTTTTTATTTATTTTTTTATTCTTTTTATATAATATGAATGACTAAACAGTATGAGACCAATAAATGTTTATTTCCCTGATTTTCAAAATTTTGAGGAATGGATTTCTAAATTTCTTTTTATAATGCAAATTACTAAACAATATGAAACCAATCCTAATCCATCCCAACCTCAGACGTCCCGCTAGCCATAACTGACACTAAATTTTCCTCTCCAGTCTGTCGTCCAATTGAATCCGCCAGATCTAGGGGGATGCCCGGTAAGTTGGGAACACTGCTGAGATATGATGAACTTTATTTTTGCACCTAGGTTAATCCGTCATTGATGATATTGACTATTTAGACAAGAGAGAGTAATTACGAATGTCCTTTTGTTTTATTCGTCAGACTTCACCTGGTAATTGCTAACTGCATTTGTTTGTACGCGTCAAGATATGATCTGTGACGTCATGCTATCGTGACAAGAGGCTGCACGCCACTGAACAAATATATCGACCATTTCCTTCTTGTCATCGAATTGGAAAACACCAACTAGATTGGGATATATAAATTGACAATATGACGCACATTTATCTGCCAGATTCCAAGTCTTACCTATTCGTAACAAGAACATAGATTTACTCGTAACCATAGGGACGATTATGAAGAAACCATTAAAATGAGTCACAAACACCTTTCGTTTTGCATGTTCATGCATTTCCACATAAATAATGAACGTTTTCAAGCGAAATCTAGCCCTACCTCATGTTTAATTTTGTTGGTTGTTAAAAACTGAAAATAGCTTTCTTCCTGTGCTTGTCATTACACCAAAGTTGCCCCTTAGTATTCAACATATGAGTTGCCCAGTGGAAAAGAGGCACATGCCACATATCGGCCAATTTTGAGTTTTTGTTATGATTAAGTAGCTCATGAAATCTTGTGTCAGTTCCGATAACTATTTGCATGGTGGCATGTGCCTACTCTTCAACAAGGAGTATAACAAATTCTCTGATTTCTGAATGCTAGAAATAGCTAATCGAAAAGGGGCCTATGCCACACCTGATCGTCTTTTATCTCTTGTGGTTGAAGTCCCCTTTTTCGATAGGTTCTAAGAAGTACTCTAAGAAGTGATGGCACTATGGAGAGGATTGGAGTTGAGGACTTAAACGATAATGTTATGCAAAATGTAACAGTCTATAGGCCCAAGGGATTATTCTTTCAATAATGTAAGAGATTAATGTAGTTAGGCATGGAATATGTATTTAGAAGTTTTCATTTTCATTTTCACAGTTCCTGTTAACTTGAATTAACAATGAGTTGCATTATTTGGGGTTTATATCACTATTTCATTTCTATAATTTCCTTTCCTTGTGATTAAAAACACTTAATATTAAGAATATTTCAGCTAATATTTGATAACATATCCATTGTTCCACCTAATTCATGATCCAGTTAAAAAAATTATAAGAAGGCGTCAACAATCCACAAAAAACTGACTTTCAGAAATATCTCTTTTCTGTGAAAATGCTGTTCTGTGGCATGTGCCTCTATTCCACTGGGCAACTCATATGTGGAAAAGGGTAATGAATGAAGCTCTAGAGGGAAAGAGATTTTAAAGTAGCCGGTCGCATTATCAATATCATATATAAGCATTCATGAACCACAGATTATTGTCTCTGTTGGACATTACATGAGAGTATTATAGGAGAAAAATTCCTCTGACACTGGGACTTGAACCCAGGACCTTTGGCTATTCGCGCCAATGCTCTACCAACTGAGCTAAGCCGGAGTTCAATTCATAGCCCAGATGGAACCTCTCTCCTATGACTGATTTCCCAAATGACCATATCAGTCATTGGAGGAATTTTTCTCCTATAATATTATCTAGTCTATGCAAGTTATGTAGTACTTATGGCAAAAGTGAAAAGGATTTGCAAAGGATGTTGGGCCGAATGGTGGGGTTGGGAAGAAGGCATGGAATGGAGACAATGGGGAAAAGTAAAAAGTGATGAAGTTTTCGAAAAATGGAGAAATGTTGAGGTGTCCCACAGATAACAGAGCATTAGTGAATGTACCTCAATTTAGATATTTAGGAAGCTTGATTACAAGAGGTGCCCACTGCACGAAAGGAATCAGGGAAAGGATAGACCCTACTTACTTACTCAATGGCAATAGACAATTCCTAAGCAAGCTAAAGGAATATTATCTATTTTATGAAACCCGAAGGTTCATTGCCTGAGCCCGACATTCAACCCTATTTTGTGCTAACTCCATCCAACCATCCCTCTCAAATCCTACTTCCCTTAAATCTAACCTAACATTATCCTCTCACCTACGTCTAGGTCTTCCAAATGGTATTTTTCCTTCGGGTCTCCCAGTCAATACTTTTGAGATATGTCTTTCTTCCCCCATGCGTGCACGTGTCCAGCCCATATCATCCTCCGTGATTTAATTACCCTTACTATGTCCGGTGAAGAGTACAGGTCATAAAGCTCGTCGTTATGCAGTTTCCTCTAGTCCCCATTTTCATCTCTCTTAGGCCCAAATATTTTCCTAAGCCCCCTGTTTTCGAACACTCTCAGATTATGTTCTTCCCGAATAGTAGGCGATTAGGGTAAAGATAGCTATTTCCAAAGCTGCTTTCAGTCAAGAAAGAAAGTTATGAAAAGTTTATTATTTTGAAGTGAGGAGTTGAAGGAAAATGGAGAAGATTCGGACAGACAGAATAACGAATGAAGAAGTTTTAAGAATAGCGTATGAGAAGAGATGTATCTTGTAAGTTGTAAGGAAAAGAAGAAGAAAAAAAACTAACCGTTAAAAATCATGAGAAGAAGAGGACTTCTACTGGATGAAAATGAACTAGAAAACTTCGTATAAGAAGAACTGAGATACTGTATAATTTCAAGAAGAGATGAAGCTATGGATAGTTTAAAAAATGCTGGAGAAGATAACAAAAAAAGATGGAGAGTGGAATTTTATAGACCTGCCGTAAGGCAGCAGAAATGTAAATAATTTCTGTTCCATCATTCTCCAGATTGCCAAGAAAAATTGACATACATAGGCTAGTCATTTTTAATAGAAAAATTAATATCGCTTAATAAGTAAGAGAATGTCGCGTGTTGATGGATAACTTGAAAGGCAATGCTTAGAGTTGTAATAGTGTTGTTTGTCCATCACATCAGACGTGGCTTCTAGGATCTGATGACCACATGTGGGTCACTAGCACTCATCACTGCATGTGCCGTTCCATCAAATGTATCCGCTACTCGGAAAAAATAAGTGTGTTTTAGGTTACTGTCTGAATCAATTCATCAAGGTCGTCATGGATATCATATAGCCCCGGGATTATTATGCTTTTTATATGTGAATAATGCCATGAGAACAAACTATAGCCTAGGCCACTATCTACCTTATGTTTTGCGATGTTCAAAGCCCCCAGGCTTTTGATTCCTCTCGAGGAAATGCTTAATATTCAGTAGGCCTATTATAGAAGGCCATGGTTACTGT
The DNA here is from genome assembly GCA_964059195.1 of Ectobius pallidus. Classification (NCBI taxonomy): domain Eukaryota; kingdom Metazoa; phylum Arthropoda; class Insecta; order Blattodea; family Ectobiidae; genus Ectobius; species Ectobius pallidus. The sequence goes on along the minus strand of CAXKWD010000007.1, from coordinate 162,892,409 downwards.
TATGACTCGAAATGATCTCTATTTGTCAGTGCAGTTTTTTTAATATATCGTACTAGCTTAAAAGGCCCGGCGTCGCCCGGGTTTTGTATTTTGTAATTAGAAATTAACTTAGGGAAGACTTTCGATTTTGAAACTCTAGGTCCTTATATAATATGTATGATGAATTTGAAATGAGGAAGAACGACATATTACACACAAACTACTCCCTCAGAAAACGCTAGATATAGCTTTTTATGACTCATAGAGGATGTGGAAAAACTATTTTGATTGGCTCTCGAACAAAGCGAATCAGCGACGAGCTGCCTCAAACCCGGAACAACAGGGCAAGAAAACGATAATAGGGAGAAAAATGTCTCTGACACTAACTCGAACCCATGACGTTCGGCTTTCCGTGCCGATGCTCTTCCAGCTGAACTGTTTGTTTTAGCAATGTAATATAAACCGGATAGAGTTTTTACCTTTACGTTGATATAATAGTAATTTATATTTATGTACGCTGTTATATAATTGTGATTGTTTGGTTGAGCGAAAGAGAGAACCTTAATGACCTCTGGTCTGCCAGCATAAATAAATAAAATCAGGTAACTGACGTAACGAAGTGCCAGAATGCTTTTGTTTAATCAGTGATAATTGCAATTATGATATGTAGAAAATAAGTTATTTTTGTAATCGATTTCCGAGTTAAGCTCCAGATCGATTCGTTAAGCAGGGCTTATGGAAGAACAAAGGTCTAGTTTGATAAGCATAAGTTATGTGAAGGAGTATGTGGTTAGTGTTTTTTGTCAAAGATACCTGTATTGCAACTTCCAAAGCCGTATATGAACACTATAAAACAATATGTTAACATGAGAACTGACTTGCATGTGATAAATTCTTTCTAATATAGGCCTATTACCATAAAATAGGCATTAAATTGGGTATTACTCCGGTACAGGGCAACAGATTTGGTCCAAAATCAATAGACTTCTTCCCATGGACGTGCTTTTCCCGAAGGATACATCATCCAAATAAAATCTGATTAATGTACTCTCGTAACTTTCTTTACTTTAAGCATAGCTAATATATTTTACTCACTTCACATTCTGATATAGAACAAGTTATATTGTATAAAATGTGTTTTTATAGTGTTCACTGGCAGCATGTGACGTATTAATCACGGCACGTTGGTGCCTTACGTGTCCAGTAACGAGCTGTCATTTTATCAGATAAAATCGCATCCTCATATTCATAGCAAGCATTTTAAAAGATAAACGTTCGTAATTGGTCTATATCCGAAAAATTGCTAAATGTTATTGGCCAGTGTTAAACACGCGGCGTATGAGTGGAATAGTCATAATAAGAGGAAGAAATAGTGGATTAAGCAGAACATTTATAAGTGTGAAAGAGTACGAATATTAAAATGGCGGAAAATAGAATGTTAACAAAATAATAAATAGAATATAGACTGTAAAATAACAGAAGAGGAGTCAAATAATAAAACAGCAAGAAAAGGGTTAGAATGAAAAATAAAAGAGTGCTGAGAAGGCGTTCTAGTGTATGTGGGGGCCTTGAAATATTAAGGAACTGGATCCCCGCAATTACTTAAGAAGGCCTGCGTGTTTATTTGCAAACTCGATACATTACTTATCGATAGCGTTGCTAGGTAACGCGTTCAATCAACCCACGATGTTGTTACTTCAATATCGTCATTTTCATATTGGCTTCCCTCGCGTGAGCGGTCATTGGACCTCCATATTGTAAATTTGCTACTTGCTTAACATTAATTCTTGTAAATATAATTGATTGAATTTTTTTGTTAAAAGTGGTCTACCAGGGTCTTCTGAGAACTAGTGGTCATATCACTTCCGAGCTCATTAACGGGTTAAGCAGCGGTGAGAACTTGAATGGGTGACCGCTGCCTTCTCCTCCGATATTAAATGTTAAGTGGAACCTGTAGAATGCCCACCGTGATTCGGAACCACCTTAAGCTACTGTAATTACATATTTAGTATTGTCAAAATAGGAATATATAAAAATAAAATTTCTGCTGGCTTGCATCGAATATAAATTTTTAAAAAAATAAATGTAGGGCCTACATTTATATTATTTAAATTTCCAAACAAGTTATGTTGTATAAAATAAACTGTTTTCGTGCTGTTTAATGGCAACATGTGACGTATTAATCACTGCAAGCTGATGCTTACGTGTCCAGTAACGAGCAGACCATTTTATCAGGTAAAATCCCTTCCTCATATTAATAGCAAGCATTTTATAAGATAAACGATCGTGATTGGTCTAAATCCGAGGAATTGCTAAACGTTATTGGTCAATATCAAACTCGCGGCATATGAGTGGAATAGTCCATCTAAAACATATATTACAGTAGACTATAGTGCATGCATTTTAAGGCAAATTCCGTTTAATCCAGGCTTTTGGTGATCCGGACAGGGTTCGGTCCCATCTAGATTAGCGGGACTTCACTTTAATGGGAAAAAAATTATGTGAAAAAGTTTGAAGATAGACTGATGAGTTTTGAAATACCACAAGAGGTAAATTTAATCCCGAAGCACACCAGATGACACGTGATGTACGGTACTCCAAACAATGATCTGATGACATGGAAAATTTGTTTAGAAAAATATATAGTTTATTGATTTCTGTTCAAGAGCGTTGTATTGATATAGGCCTAGATACGTACGAGCAGGAGAATTTAATAACTATGACGTCACGGACAGAAGAGGAAGTGAATATGGCGTGCTTATGGAAATGTGAAACATTGATGAAATGTTTTGGTTGTGAGAAACATGCAAGGTCGTGACCGAGGTCTTTTACATTCAGACATCGGCCATTGCCATTCCATACTAAGTGACAAATTCATCAATATCTGCTTCAAGATTTGAATGGAACTACAATAGTAATCTTATCCAAACCTCCATCCCTTTTCAAGGTGTCCAGGAAAGTGAACACTTTGCTATCTATTAAATTAAATTCAAATTATTAAGCGCCAGAATGATACGCGCGACAATTCCAACACGCTTTATCGGATTTTCATGAAACTGGTATACGCATTTCCACAAGCACGCCATATTCACTTCCTCTTCTGTCCGTGACGTCATAGTTATTAAATTCTCCTGCTCGTACGTATCTAGGCCTATATCAATACAACGCTCTTGAACAGAAATCAATAAACTATATATTTTTCTAAACAAATTTTCCATGTCATCAGATCATTGTTTGGAGTACCGTACATCACGTGTCATCTGGTGTGCTTCGGGATTAAATTTACCTCTTGTGGTATTTCAAAACTCATCAGTCTATCTTCAAACTTTTTCACATAATTTTTTTCCCATTAAAGTGAAGTCCCGCTAATCTAGATGGGACCGAACCCTGTCCGGATCACCAAAAGCCTGGATTAAACGGAATTTGCCTTAAAATGCATGCACTATAGTCTACTGTAATATATGTTTTAGATGGACTATTCCACTCATATGCCGCGAGTTTGATATTGACCAATAACGTTTAGCAATTCCTCGGATTTAGACCAATCACAATCGTTTATCTTATAAAATGCTTGCTATTAATATGAGGAAGGGATTTTACCTGATAAAATGGTCTGCTCGTTACTGGACACGTAAGCATCAGCTTGCAGTGATTAATACGTCACATGTTGCCATTAAACAGCACGAAAACAGTTTATTTTATACAACATAACTTGTTTGGAAATTTAAATAATATAAATGTAGGCCCTACATTTATTTTTTAAAAAATGTATATTCGATGCAAGCCAGCAGAAATTTTATTTTTATATATTCCTATTTTGACAATACTAAATATGTAATTACAGTAGCTTAAGGTGGTTCCGAATCACGGTGAGCATTCTACAGGTTCCACTTAACATTTAATATCGGAGGAGAAGGCAGCGGTCACCCATTCAAGTTCTCACCGCTGCTTAACCCGTTAATGAGTTCGGAAGTGATATGACCACTAGTTCTCAGAAGACCCTGGTAGACCACTTTTAACATATAAAATTCAATCAATTAAATTTACAAGAGTTAATGTTAAGCAAATAGCAAGTTTACAATATGAAGGTCCAATGACCGCTCACGCGAGGGAAAGCCAATATGAAAATGACGATATTGAAGTAACAACATCATGGGTTGATTGAACGCGTTACCTAGCAACGCTATCGATAAGTAATGTATCGAGTTTGCAAATAAACACGCAGGCCTTCTTAAGTAATTGCGGGGATCCAGTTCCTTAATATTTCAAGGCCCCCACATACACTTGAACGCCTTCTCAGCAATCTTTTATTTGTCATTCTATCTCTTTCCTTCCTGTTTTATTATTTGACTCCTCTTCTGTTATTTTACAGTCTATATTCTATTTATTATTTTGTTAACATTCTATTTTCCGCCATTTTAATATTCGTACTCTTTCACACTTATAAATGTTCTGCTTAATCCACTATTTCTTCCTCTTATTATGACTATTCCACTCATACGCCGCGTGTTTAACACTGGCCAATAACATTTAGCAATTTTTCGGATATAGACCAATTACGAACGTCTATCTTTTAAAATGCTTGCTATGAATATGAGGATGCGATTTTATCTGATAAAACGACAGCTCGTTACTGGATACGTAAGGCACCAACATGCTGCCAGTGAACACAATAAAAACACATTTTATAGAATATAACTTGTTCTATATCAGAATGTGAAGTGAGTAAAATATATTAGCTATGCTTAAAGTAAAGAAAGTTGCGAGAGTACATTAATCCTTCGGGGATCCTATGCGATGTGGTAACGACATTCTCTTCATTTTTACAACCAATTTACATGAAAAGAATGTCATACATAATAATTATCAGGGCCCGGATTCTGATGACCTAAAATTGTTTGAAAAATGACCTATAAAATGACCCTAAATTTAATGCCCTAATAATTATAAAAAATGAGCTAAAAACATATATTTTATTTATAAAAAATTATTATTTTACACACAAATAATTGTACATAATTGTAAAAACTGTAAATAACTGTAATGCTGTGAATGTTCTTTTATCACGGAAATTTATACTGGCACTGAGGCACTGGTGAGTCAAAATTAGGCACATCCTTTTGTGGTCTGCCAGATTATATTGTTGTTTATTGAGGGTAAACAGTAGTTTGCACTCTCAAATCCAAGCAGGTGGCAGACTCTGGTGTCAAGTCAATCTAATAACAATAGTAATATAATACAACATTTTGGCGTTTCTTTGATTCTCACTTCCGACTGAGACATGTCAACACTTTAACGCCGAATTTCTCCTTCTTCCATTAAACAAACAACACCTCAAAGACAGCACCGCTAGCGACCCAAAAAAAAGTTAATACACTCAATGTAAATGCATGAAAATGACTAAATAAGGAAGCAAATGACATGAAAATGACTAAATAATGACCTAAAACTGAAATAAATGCCCTAAAAATATAAAATTGCATAAAATGACAAAAAATGACCTAATAAAAATGCATTTCTATAATCTAGGGGCCATGATTAGGATTTATCTACAAGTTGGCAATGTCTATGCAGCATTAATAAAAAGATGACATGTCATTAGAATCCGGGCCCTGATAATTATATTATACTAAGAGGCTAACTTTTATTTGGGCAGAGGAAGTTATCAGATGTTTTATACATGCGTTTCTCTTCTTTAGCAGTCCATTCAATATGGTCGCATGCACGCATCTTCCTAAGCTTTTCATGCCTGCCTTATGTAGTGAGGGCCAATTTATGTTTTTGTCCACTCATGACGTCAGATATGAATTGTTTAATCAATACACTAACTTGGAATATTGACTTTCTGTTTTTACGCACACTGTACTTGCTAACACTGACCAAACTTGCTTTCATCGGAGCTAATAGAATAGAGTAGGCGACGTCAAGCACGGAAAAAAAATAGACAGGCGATTCAGAAAACCACTATAATCTATTCATCTATTGCATAGGACTTCTACAGTCGTCATGGCAATCAATAAACAGTCACACCAACTTTAACATAGATTTAAGCATATCTTTGATCATAAAACAACAAATTTAAGCCAACATGTTTCTTTATGAGAATCAGAAACTTTACCAGAGTTTTCGCAAAACGCAATAGCCTACTTCATCATATAACAACAAATATAAGCCAACAACTTTTCACATCTTCGTCCACAAGAGAAACATAGCTTACCCTGGATGCACCAGCATTTAAAGGCAACAGACTATATTCCTTCTCATAGTCGACTGCTGCCGAGATTTTGCTGGCAGCAGCTCCAATTCATTGCCTCTGGCTTGGATTGAAATTTACTCGGGATTATCACTCATATTTTCACAAGCTTTTCATGAATACTAGTCCGTACTCATTTATAATTCATCTATACAGCATTTTGTATTAGTACATACGGTTCATTGTTGTTCCGCGAATCAGGCGGCTGTGAGAATATGACCTTAACAAATGTCTGACTATACCTTTCATTATAATTAATTTTACGGTATTTTGATTTCATTTCATATAATTTAAAGAGCTTTTATTAAGAAATATTGTATGCACCACGTACGCAAAAACTTTATCGGACTCATCTACACCATTTCAACCTCAATTTCGGAAAAAGTAATTACAATTTCGGAAAAGTAATTTCAATTTCGGAAAAAGTAAATTCAATTTCGGAAAAGGTAATTTCAATTTCGGAAAAAGTAACTTCAATTTCGGAAATACGAGGGCTATTTTTTCAACCTCCGAAGAGGCATAAAATGAAAACCACAGTGAAAATCAAAACAGTTTTATTTGGAACATTTAGGTACACTTTCCAGCTACTTCTCTACCTAATCGCACTCCGATTGAGACATTTGTTGAAGCGTGGTGCAACTTTCAAGTACTCTTTTCATAGAAGCTTGGCGCCAGGGTACTTGAAAGTTGCACCACGCTTCAACAAATGTCTCAATCGGGGCGCGACTAGGTAGAGAAGTAGCTAGAAGGTGTACCTAAATGTTCCAAATAAAACAGTTTTGATTTTCACTGTGGTTTTCATTTTATACCCCCTAATGTTTTAAAAAAATAGCCCTCGTATTTCCGAAATTGAAGTTACTTTTTCCGAAATTGAAATTACTTTTTCCGAAATTGAATTTACTTTTCCGAAATTGAAATTACTTTTTCCGAAATTGAAATTACCTTTTCCGAAATTGAGGTTGAAAAGGTGTAGTATTCGACTTCGTCCGCTAAAGCGTTACTTAGCGTAGCCTACTTGATACATAAATAGCTATTATCAACGCATTTCATTTCGTGATTCTTTGTTTTATTTAACGGCGACCACGAAAATGGAGTTCTACAATTTCACAGCAATTGAATTATTATTGGCTTTGCAATAAATAATTAGATTCACAATTTAGAACCCCATAGGAGGCTGTATGCATAACAGTATAATATGAAAATGTACAACAATTTTCAACCACAAGTGAACAACTTCACACATTTTACTGGCTAAATGTATCCACCGGAAACCTGAAAAAATTAATGACACGCAAGAGTACTTATGTGTGAAATATAAAGGAGAAAATGTACTTTGTATCCTATATTTATGAGTCATAAAAATATAAAGATCTAAGAATATAAAAAATGGTGTGGAATCTGCGCAAAATTGGAGGCATACGTGAGATAAGCTGTTCATAAAGAGTAGGTACAACTTAAGTTGCAACATTATCAAAAGCCGGTTTAGTCGATTTTTAATAAAGTTGCGAGTGTATTTATTTTGAGAGAAAGATATGACCTTTTAGCGAATATTTACAATGTTAAGCAAGTAACAAACAATATTACAATCACAAAAATGAATAAAGCACAACGCTATTTCTGTCACCGTAAAATATACATGTATAGGCCTACATATACATATATAGCCTATACATACATACATACACACACACACACACTCACACACACACATTTAGGCCTTTACAGTGCACGCCGCTTATTGTGTACTCTTCGGGACGAAGCTAATCTAATAATATTAACCGATTGATAACACTAGCCATCACTGCATTTCAGCACTGTTATCTTCAGAAATCAAAAGCTGCAGCATAACTGAGGGGTGAAACATGTTTTATTGCTTTAAAGAAAAAGTTAGATAATACTCCCCCAAAAAATCTGGTCTTCGTGGGAGCTGGGAACATCAGAATTGCTACTTGCAGTACAACACAATACAGTTGAGAATATTATAGGAGAAAAATTCCTCCGACACTGGGACTTGAACCCAGGACCTTTGGCTATTCGCGCCAATGCTCTACCAACTGAGCTACTGTGTGCCTCACAGTACTGCATATGACATAACTTGTCTGTCTGTGAGGTAGACCATTAGGGCAATCAGTCATAGGAGAGGGGTTCCATCCGGCGCTGTGAATTGAACTCCGGCTTAGCTAAGAGCATTGGCGCGAATAGCCAAAGGTCCTGGGTTCAAGTCCCAGTGTCGGAGGAATTTTTCTCCTATAATATTCTCATGTAGTGTCCAACAGAGACAATAATCTGTGGTTCATGAAAGCTTATATATCTATCTTGAATGTCAACTGTACAATAACAGTGGGAGCCCGGTCACAAAAATCACTAATTAGTGTGCCTCACAGTACTGCATATGACATAACTTGTCTGTCTGTGAGGTAGACCATTAGGGCAATCAGTCATAGGAGAGGGGTTCCATCCGGCGCTGTGAATTGAACTCCGGCTTAGCTCAGTTGGTAGAGCATTGGCGCGAATAGCCAAAGGTCCTGGGTTCAAGTCCCAGTGTCGGAGGAATTTTTCTCCTATAATATTCTCATGTAGTGTCCAACAGAGACAATAATCTGTGGTTCATGAAAGCTTATATATCTACAATACAGTTGAATTAGAAACGAAACCCTTATAACGAAATTTTTTCAATATATAAGCATTTTTTGAATGTATCAGTATTAATCCGTATGGGAATTCATAAAAGTGGTAACATCACACGACTGATAACATTATCCGCGATTATATTAAGCGGCGTTCACTGTACATAATTTTTTTCCAGCTTTTTAAAAATTAGGTTGAACTATTTGCTAATGGAGGTGATTGCCGCATTTAAATGAGCCCGCCATTCAATCCTATTCTGTGCTACCTCCATCCAACCATCCCTCGCAAATACTACTTCTCTTAAGTCTATTCTAATATTGTCCTCCCATCTACGTCTAGGTCTTCCAATCGGTCTTTTTTTCGGGTCTCCCAGACTATATTTTTGAGATGTCTTTTCGCCCCCATGCGCGCAACATGTCCAGCCCATTACATCATCCGTGATTTAATTACCCTTACTATATCCGGTGAAGAGTTACAGGTTATGAAGATCGTCATTATGTAGTTTTCTCCAGTCCCTATTTTCATCTCTCTTAGGTCCAAATATTTCCCTAAGCCCCCTGTTTTCGAACGCTCAGATTATGTTCTTCCCGAAGAGTAAGCGACCATGTCTCACATCCATATAAAGGAGGCCATGATATAATACAACCGGTAGGATAATTGTCTTACAAATTTTTATTTTTAGATTTCTGGACAGAAAACGAGAAGATACTAGTTTCTGAATTGCGTAAAAACAGGCATTTCCTGATTTTAGTGAACACTTAACTTCAAATCCCGGTTATGGCATTGAATTTTTCAGTCTGACTTCTCCTTTCCATCTTAGCCTACACACGGCCAGTGTGAAAGAATTACCAGTCCATTACATTACAATGTTTTAATTAAATATTTTAGCCAAAATAGGCCTACTCATTAAAACTGAACAAAATGCAACATAGTCAAACCAGAGTAAAAACTCTTTCAATTTATACCTTACTCCTAAGTAGGTATTGACCTAGTAGCCTATTTGCTTTGAAAAATGTTAAATGACAACAAAAATAATATAATGCATTATTTCCTTTTATTTACCCTGTAATTTAGCCCATGCAAACATAATATGTCGGCTGCGGTGGTCTAGAGGTAGCGTGCCTCTAGATCCGAAGGTCGCGGGATCAAACCCGGCCGCAGGGGTTTTTCAGGACGGAGTCCTCCGGGAGGGACTTTAAGTTGGGAGGCCCGTGTCGTAGATTTACGGCACGTAAAAGAACTCCAAGCCTAAATTAGAGCCTCTGGACAAAATTCCTTGGCCCTTTCATGTCCAAGTAATAACTTAGTTTCCGGAGGGGGGTTAAGGGGCGATGGCTTACCACCTGTCCCTCTGCCCTCTCTAGGAAAATAGATGTAGCAACATTCACATAGGTAAACAGAAACCTCCACTTGGAGGACCTTCGCCTCAACATGGGGGCATGGGATTCGAGAGAGAGAGAGAGAGAGAGAGTAACATAATATCATAATTATATCTGAGTGTTTCATAGAATAAACTCCTTCGTAATCTGCTTGTTTGTCCGTAAAAATCATTAACTCGATCATTTCTGGAACACAAGAATTTCTCTTACACTACGTGGTATATGTGAAAGTAAAAAATTAAAGTAACACTGGCCAACATTGGGCACTTGTAATGTATAATGAATGTCCGGTGTCGTGCGGTATCGGGTTAATATCACGTTTGTGGCATGACACGACGGTTTAGTACGCTCCGCCATGAAGTCACGCACACCCAACATGGCAAAACTGCGTTTTTCAAGGTTTCAATAAATAGTTTAAAAGTCACCTAATTGGATCGCGATTTGAATGAAACTACGTAAATTTATTTTGGTGAAAGAGAAAAAATCAGGTAAACTGATGTAACAAAGTGCCAGAATGCTTTTGTTAAATCGGTGATAATTCCAAATTATGATTTGCAGAAAATAAGTTATTTTTGCACGACGTAACTAATTAGTGGTACTTACGAATATTGTTACCGTGGATCGTAACTTGACTTTCCCATACGCAATCTGGTTGCTATGAAAACAAAAGAAATCTCCGTGCGGTAAAAATTACAAAAAGCACAAGTGCCGTAAGTAAAACCATCATAATACAAGCCTTTATGGAAGACCAGAACCAGTTTGTGGCGACTTGAACAGGACAAATATTCGGTCCCCATAACAACCAACACATGAGAATCACTTTCTGAAATATAACATCCATCTTCAATAGTGTATAAACATAATATTTTCACCTAATATCTCGATTAATATAAATAAATTGATACAAATAATAATCGTGCAAAAAATAGCATGCAATACTCGTGCCGTAAGCGCATAACGGATCTCGGAAATTGAAAAAACGAGGCGCATGCGCCGAGTTTTTTCAAACTCTTTCCTCGATCCGTATGCACCGCTTACGGCACTTGTATCGCAATATACTATTTTATAGTAGAGTTCCGAGTTAAGCTCCAGATCGATTCATTAAGCAGGACTTACGGAAGAACAAAGGTCTAGCTTTAAAAAAAATCAGATTAACGTCGTCCAGTATCAGCAGAACTATACAGATTTGTGATATCTTGACAAAAGCACTCTCACAAAGAAAAAAAAATAATAATAAAAAAACTATGTCAAATTGGCCGGTACGCGATTTGAAACAGGGACCTCCAAAATGCGAGTCCAAGACGTTACCATCAACCATCTCGCTCAGTTAATGGTCTAGTTTGATAAGCATATGTGAAGGAATATGTGGGTAGTGTTATATGTCAAAGCTACCTGTATTGCAACTTCCAAAGCCGTAACTTATATGAACACTGTAAAACAATATGTTGTCATGATATCTGATTTGCATTTGATAAATTCTTGCTAATATATTACAATAAAATAGGCACTAAATTGGGCGTTACTCCGGTACCGGTCAACCAATTTGGTCCACTATCAATACCGGTAGGCTCCTTCCCATGGACGTTATAAATGCGTATACCAAGTTTCATGAAAATCCGATAAAGCTTATTTCAGTTATCGCGCGTATAGACGCACGGACTGACGGACATTTTCCCGTCCCCCACACAATCTTATAAAGCACCTACCATTCTGGCACTTAGGCCTAATATGATTATCATATTGATTATAGCCTGTCCAAAGGTTAGCAAAAGATATAGCCTACTAAAATCAATCTATGAGAGTCGTCCAGAAAGTAAAGAACCATTTGGCATAACTTAATAATAATGAAATATAGGCCTATCAACACAAAACTTTACTTACAAAAATACAGTACCTTACTCTATTTCTCAACGTAATTGCCATTACTGTCAAAGCATTTATTGTAACGTGGTACCAATTTTTCAATGCAGATGTTATACTCTTCTGTTTGATGGCAAAGCAATTTCTTTACTGTATTTTTATTGAAATATCTTTCACTTTTCTCTGTACCTTTCTAAAGAATATAATTATTACAGTAGTTTATTTCAGATTGACAGAATCGTTTGTCTTCGTGATTTCCATATGAATATTATAGTCTTCAACTGGTTTCTTTACACAGATCTACGTCAGAAGAATAAATCACAAAATGATTGCGTGTATTTAGAATTAAATATTTATGGCGTGGAAGTCAGTTACCATGTCTGCAAAGCTGTTTCTCTTCCTTCCAATTTAACTGGTTTTGATTTCTCTGAACAATACTTTTAAAAACATTTATTAACATCTTTATTACGTATGCCGTCATAATAAGATGTTGGAAAGGTTGCCAACAAAAATCACCCTACAGTTTACGGATGATAATATATTACCATAAAATAGGCACTAAATTGGGCATTACTCCGGTACCGGTCAACTGATTTGGTCCAATATCAACAGGCTTCTTCCCATGTACGTTGCAAATGTATATACTAAGTTTCATGAAAATCCGATAAAGGGTAGCCTACGTTGTATACCCACCAAATGTTTAAAATAAGCGCATGACCTTATAAGTAGACCTGGGATTTTAAGGCAAATGCCTGTTTTGTTCCTTATGAAATAACATGAACATTTTTAAATATGTTGACGTTTCATGATAAATCACTTACATTTATAGAGTTTTATAGTGCCCTAAAATGCCTATTTGGACCCTTGGAGCCTATTTTACTGTTTTAGTGCCTAAAATGCTTATTTTGTATCTGTATCTGGTACCCTATGATCCCCAGGTGGGGCGAAGGGGCCTCCAAGTGGAGGTTTCATTACCTAAACTAATTTTGACATGTTTATTTTCCGAGAGAGGGTAGAGGAACAGGTGGTAAGCCCATCGCCTCGCAACCCCCCTCTGAAAACTAAGTATTTCTTGGGCGTGAAAGGGCCGAGAAATTTTGTCCAGAGGCCATAATTTAGGCTGCTTATTTTGTACATTTAAAATAAATTACAACTTCTGTAATTTTTACAATCTTATAATGGACATCCCTCAATTAAAAGCAGAACAACAACTTCATTATTCAAAATAATTGTCGCTAAAGGAATGCTGACTGACGGGGGAGGGGGAGGATTAAGGGGGAAGGACTACTGTATCAAGTCACCAGTGAAAGAACGTCTGTTTAACTGAATATAGTTCGTGATGCCTAATTTTCCAGTTAATTCTGTTAAGAATAGGTATACCACGTTTCTTGCCGTAAAAAAAAAGACCATGTTACAGTTTAAGTGTATATTGTAATATTTTAAAGTCTATTTTCTATCGATTTACACATTTTTAAAGCATATTTTAAGTGCCTATTTTCTTTTTTAAAAGCCTATTTATTTGTTTTAAAAGCCTATTTCAGGTGCCTAAAACTAATTTTTAGAGAGCCTAAAATCCCAGGTCTACTTATAAGACACGTCGTGACAGAGTCCGACCTTTTATTTTCGAAAAAGGCGCAAAATAATCAAGGCCTAATTATGTGTATTTTATTCTTATTTTTTAAAAATTATGAGTATTTTAATGTAATTTAATGTAGTTACGTAGACTATTCCACTCAAACACCGCGTGTTTGATATTGACCAATAAAGTTTACCAATTCCTCGGATACGATCGTTTATCTTATAATACCCTTCCTCGGATCTCAAGCATGCAATTTTATCTGATAAAACGTCAGTCGTTACTGGACACGTAAGGCACCAACGTGCGGTGAATGACACGTCACATGCTGCTACTGAGCAGAATGAAAACACACTATTTCATACAACATAACTTGTTTGGAAATTGAAATAATATAAATGTCCTTAGATTAAAAACACAATTTCGATTCTGTTCAAGCCAGTTGGGGTGCTTTTATTCTATTCTGCTGTTAGCTTACCTGAATTAAATTAACTATGTCTTATGTCCCATTGGTAGCACTGGTCACAACATGGTAACTCGGATCGATTCATGGATGGTTGATTCATAGTAGGCCTTGATCTCGCAGCTGTTAGTTTTATTTTTATACAACAAAGCACGAAAGTAATTATTATTTGTATAATCCGTTACATTTTTATTCATGGAATAGTCTTAATAAATCCAACTCGAGTTGACGAGTTTCATCAGATAAATTCTATCTGATAAACTCTTATACTCTCGTGGGATTACCTATGATAAAACTTAAAAAAAAAACAATTATGTCCAGCTAAGAAGAAAGGCTTTGCTTATTGCTGCTATACCATGATAACAGCACACTCACAATGCAGAAACCACAGCACTGTCATCAGTTTGGTTTTCGTGCTGGCAATTAATTTGCAGCTGTAGAGGAAGTGAAGATGGGCTACACTTTATAATATTATCATGTGGCAAAAACTTGAATGACACGGTATGCAGCAGATTCCAAGCGCTGTTGCCACATCTCACCTTGAATTTCTCTATGCATAACGAGTTTTCATATACATTTCCTTAAACGAATACTTCCCTACAATATTGGGTCTTTTCCTCCTTACCTTAGGACTTCCTGTTTTTTTTTCCTCTACCATGAACTAATTGTATGATTATTAAAACATGTTAATAATATACAGTGGATTCATTTATATGTCAACAGACGACTTTGGCCTAATTCTTATGGGTCTGAGGTCGACTCAGCCCGTAAAAGATACGAGTATCAGGAGCAATCCGGGGGTTAAAGGCGGTCGGTGCGTAAAGCTGACATATTACCACCTTCACGTGGCGAATGTATCAAAATCCGGGAGTCTCAACTCCCCGGAGCCTTAAGTGCCTCCATGGCCTATATAATGATCACTTTACCTTTATTAAGGGGTGAAATATGCACCATTTTCTGTTAAAATACACTTCCCACCCATATATAGTGCAATATATTTGTTTTAAAGTGTACACACTTTTTAATATAGGTCTAAAATAGGCCTAATTTATTTATGAATACCGTTGTATGTAGATGTGATGTGATGAACGGGCCCAGATAGCATTTGAGTAAAGAGATAAGGTTTTTACCTAAGTACACTGCGTTTCACGTAAGAGTTGGCCAATCGTGCGGGTTTCTGCGTCACGGCGGCCACAGCTCTAACTCCCGAGCGATCGGGTGGAATATCTTACGCAAATAAAGCCGCTAACGGTGTAATGATTCAGGTTCTCACGATTACAGTTAAATTTAAAAGGAAAATAACCACGTGCCTCATCACACGAGATGTTGGAAATGTCCTCCACTTACATCCACACAACCCTGGCACCTTTTTAGGAAATTTTCTTTCAAGCGCATAAGTTCAGCTTATAGAGTTAATTTCTCTTGTGATATTGTCTTTAAGTTCTTTAATGTATGGGATTTGAACTTGACGCTATTTTTCAATTTCCCCCATAAATAATAGTCACAAAGGCCTACTGTTAAAAACCCGCACGATTGGCCAACTCTTACGTGAAATGCACTACGTATTTTAGTATGCACAAGAAGAGTTTACACTGAAGACACGTAGAAATGATTTGCTCTAGGCCTTCTTTCTATACAAAGTCATGGCCATATATTAAAATTTCCATCGCCTAAAGCCCGGGCCGTGTCCTTGATCGAAGCACGAAAAATGTATGCTAATATCCCGCCATGAGGCAACGAAATTCGAAGTGTCTAAAATTATTAAGCAGCGAAACCAATTATCGAAGAGGTCGGATTATAAAACGTTCAACCTATACTTATCACAAATAACGAAAACAAAATGCAATCTAGCCCAGCCCTGTGCAACTGGCGGTCCGCGGGTCGAATGCATCACATGTAAATTGTAATTGCACAATGTAAACAATGTAAATGCAGTGTGTCCAACAGTCCTTTTTTTTAAAGGACTGTCATTTAAAAAAGTCCTTTAATTGTCCTTTTTTTTAGTGATGTCCTTTTTTCAGCGAGTTTCAGCAGAGTTTTGTATTCTTATGTTGTTAATGTTAATGTGTACAAACAATTATAAATGTAGAAAATAAACTTAAAGTAAATAAAAAGTAAAGAATTAAAACTGTGGGAGGAAGGGAATGGGTATGAGGGGCGAAGAGGAGGCCATTTTGAAAAAAGAATGTACTATTTCCTTTATTTAATAGATAATACGTTAAAAAACTTAAATTTAAACTGAACTTTTCCTCCAAAGACCCCTGCAGGTTTTCAGATTGTTCAGACTCTTATTCAAGGTTCGTTTTCAGTTGCTACAGATGAAAGCATTGATAAAAACAAACTCCAAACTGTACCATATTGTCATTAACGGTATATTAGTATAATGTGTTATATTTAGCTTCGCCTCCCCTATATATATAAATTGCCACATTTTTCATTTTATCAAGAGTTTTAAAAAAGCATGTGATTTATAAAAAAAATTCTATGAGGATATTGAAATGATTATTCAATTATTTTCTTCAAGATTTCTGATTCTAAAAAGCATAAAGGACCAACGTCTCTTCGTAATGATCCCTTGAAGGTTAACATTGAGGATCTACTATCATTCCTAGGCCTATGTGATTTTGAAGCTGATCAATTTATTCAAAACAGAATAGAAAAAGAGATAACTTTTATAGACTTTTTCAGATGACACGTTTCCCCAGCTCACAGACTTTGGTTCGCAGAACACTTTTAAGTTTCGAAACACATAGGCCTATTTTTGTGAAAGTACATTTTAGAATTTGAACTTTATAAAAAATAAGTAAAACACGATGAGATTAGGAACTATTAATCTTGTAGATCAGCTGACCTTTCTCTCAACAAATAGTACTACTATTATTTTTCATCATAATGGTGAACTAGTGACTAAAAATACGTTTTATGAAAACAACAAAAAATACGTTTTATGAAAACAAACATTTTCTCTTTGTCATACTATTTAAAACTTTTTAAAACATTTCTATATATTTTTTATTATTTTTTCAAGTATTTACATATTTAATTCCATTATTAGTCTTGTGATTCTAAAAAGAAAAAATACAGACATCCATAAACATCTTATGATATTAAACAAAGTAAAAGATTCCTCTAGCGCAAGATTTTTAGGGAAAGTACCCATAACACAGACGGCATTTCTCCTTTGAATAGCAATACTGATTCTCTGTCAACATTCCCTTGAAGGTGATGGAAACGTAATGAATACAATAGTTTTCATGGTTGATTTTTCTAAGTAATTAATCATTTGGTTAAATTAAAGTAATCAAAAGTAAGTAATTTTTGTGCAACCCTCCAGATTACGACCCTTAGTTCTTCTAAAGTTGGTCAGATCTGACGTAGACCAATCAAAAGGGAATAAGAGAAAGTTCGCTTCTCTCTTCGAATAAACAGATGAAGATATTTAAGTACAGTAGACAAGGGCGCCCATACCCGGGGGCAGGGGGGGGCCGCGGCCCCCCCCCTAGCTCTCAGGGATAGGAAAAAATCAATATTAATAATTATAGTCTGTTTTCTTTTTTTCTTTTAAGACAATTATTTGAAAGTCAGTAGAGACATAAGTTTGCAGAAGTTTTACCATATCGACACCATGGAAGCAGAATCCACACTGGATTAGAAAAGGGGATCCTTGGCGTTTGGACCCCCAAAAATCAAAACCTAAAATTCTATTTTTGTATTTAAAAAAAAAAAAATTAATAAATTAAACAATTTTTGTGGCTGTGTCAAATATGATATAGCAGTTATTTTGTTTCCATAACATAATGAGTAGGCCTGTTATTTCCATTGTTCCTTGTGTTATTTAACTTTTCTTATAAATAGTAATGAGTATTATAACTTAGGTTTGTTTAAGTTCGCATATCTTAGAGTATGGTAAACAAATTTCCTAACTAGTTTTTCAGAGCTAAAATAGCGTAAAATTTATTTTAATTAGTTCAATATTTAAAAATTTTCCGGGGGTGGACCCCCGACTTAGGTAATGATTTCTTGTTTACGTTGGTATGTCTTAGAGTATGGTAAATAAATTTCCTAACTAGCTTTCAGGGCTAAAATAGCATTAAATGTGATTTTCATTAGTTCAGTATTTAAAAATTTTCCGGGGATAACCCCTGACTTAGGTAACAATTTCTTGTTTAAGTTGGCATATCTTAGAGTATGGTAAACAAATTTCCTACCTAGTTTTTCAGAGCAAAAATAGAGTGAAATGTGATTTTCATTAGTTCAGTATTTAACATTTTTCCGGGCGTAACCCCCGACTTAGGTAACTATTTCTTGTTTAAGTTGGCATATCTTAAAGTATTGTAAACAAATTTAATAACTTGTTTTTCAGAGCTAAAATAGCGTAAAATGTGATTTCTACTAGTTCATTATTTAAAAATTGTCCAGGGGTGGACCCCCGACTTAGGTAACGATTTCTTGTTTACATTGGCACGTAAACAAATTTCCTAACTAGTTTTTCAGTGCTAAAATAGCGTAAAAAGTTATTTTAATTAGTTGGATATTTTAAAATTTTCTGGGGATGGACCCACAACCCCCTTGCTTGAGGGGTATTCTAAATCCCCTGCCACTTCCAATCCTCCCCGAAATTATTTTCTGGCTACTTCATTGTTGCACTTACATTATTATATTATTAATGTAATGTTACAAACTAACCCAAGAAGTTGAAGGGACAAAAAATAAATTAACTAAAAATTTGGCCCCCCCCTAGAAAATATCATATGGGCGCCCTTGACAGTAGATACTTTTGATGTGTGACAAACAAATTACATATTTAGTTAACGGAATGCGTAAAACAATAAAATGTACATTATTTTGTTATCCATCGCTTAATTGTAAAAATACCCGGTTTAAGATTAATCTACTTATCTTTAGTTCGGCAGTTCGTTATGATGTATGGCATAGTTGGATCAGGAGGAGCTTCGTCAACTATTATTTATCCACTAATTTTGCTTCAAAAACGTATAATTAAAATTTGTGTGTCAATCTTTCGACTATCATAGGTAATCTCCTATGGGCCTAAGAGAAATGAAAATGGGGACTGGAAAAAACTGCATAACGATGATCTTCATAACCTGTACCGGATGTAGCAAGGGTAATTAAATCACGGAAGATGAAATGGGCAGGACATGTTGCGTGCATGGGGGAGGAAAGACAAAAATATTGACTGGGAGACCCGAAGGGAAAAGACCACTTGGAAGACCTAGACGTAGGTGGGAGGACAATATTAGGATAGATTTAAGCAGGGGCGTATTTAGCTACTTAAGCGCCCCTAGGCAGAGAAAAATATTTTCGCTCCCTTATTTCCACAATAATGTACAAAGTAACCTGCAATAAGCATTATTGTAGCTGATTTAGTAGGCTAATAATAATAGTAATAATAATAATATATAATAATAAATAAATAAGTAAATAAATAAGTAAATAAATAAACAGGTGGGTATTGTTGTCAATGTTATTCATTTCTATTTCATTGTGCGTTACATTAGTTTACTATTTTGAAGAGTTATGAATAAAATGTTTAATATATTTTAAAAAACAACAGTAAGAGCTTAAAAGCCGCCCCTTCAAATCTGCCGCCCTAGGCAGCTGCCTAGTCTGCTTAGGAATTGTCTACTGCCATTGAGTAAGTAAGGTAAGTCATGTGAGTGTTTTTCAACTCTGGCTCTCGTGACTGGCATCTGTTCCAGCTGACTTTTCTGAGTAATGGTGAGCTGGAATAAAGTAGGCTAGGCAGATACTGGAATGTGAGATTTACTTGCTACTCTGCTGTACCGTTGAGAATCAGGTTGTTTTTGTTGTCAGCGACAATATGGCTAGTGTCAACCTCACGCGTTTTATTGTTGTTTCATTTGAACCATTAGTTTGCTCAAATATCCGCGTTCGAACTGAACCGAACCAGTCTAGACCTACATAACCAAGACAGACTTCTAGAGGACGTCTCAGAAGCTAACTCTATAACAGTTGCCATAATTTACAGGATGAATAAGGTATTGACCTTCTTCAGTTGAATTTCAAGGCAATGAAATAATAATGTCTGTCCACCGCTTTTCACCTTCAGGAGTACTCCTGGTACTCATTTCTGTTAGAGGCAGAGTCGACCCCAGGGCCAGATACATGCCGCCAGAAGGATTAGCCAATGGAAAAATCCCCACCGACCTCATCAGAAATCGAACCCGCAACCTCCCGGTTTGTAGCGAAGTGTCTCAACCACTACGCCACGGCGTACCCCATAAACATACCCATGCTTTAATAAATGCTTTTGTAGGATCGCTTCATAATGTGCTTTTTAAATAATGAAATAGCAATGATAAACTCATTAAACGATATATCAGATAACGAGCAATGTCATAGAGTAGGCCAAGTTGAATTGTTTATTGGTCATTTTTAACTATTTTTAGGTCTTACTTGTAGTTTTATTTATAGTAAATAAAACAAATCACTATAATAAAGTGAAATCACTTCATATATCGGTATATCAGGATAATAAAGTTTCTTGTTAAGTGAAGTTATATCTTGTATTGATAGGCAAGAATAAACTGTTACAGGTTTTGCAGCATTAATAGGCTTGTAGAGAGAACCTATTACCATCAATAACGTACGAAACACGAGTACTTAGCATTCTCAATTGCAGCACGCTATTCTTATTTTAACTTTAGGCCTACTTCTCAAGACCACTATCCAACATTAGTCCCTGTTCCTCATAAATAGGGCCTGACTTTATTTTAGTCATAGCATTGATTTAAACAAGAATTATTGAACGTTCCTGATTACTTTGAAATATATTTTACACACCATGTATATGCATATTGATGAAATTTTTATTGCAGTTCAGATACTTCGGTAAAAAGAAATAAACAAGATAACCAAATTAAGTATAATAAATGACAGATTAATTGCCCAAATTTATTCAAACTAAAATCATAAAATCTCATAGCCCGTGTTTGGTCTTAAAATGACCGTGAAAAGACGGAACATTCATTATAAATATTATTAACTAGAAAGAAGGCAAAGGTAAAAAGTTTAACAACATCATTTTAAATAACTATTAAAATGAGATTGCAGTGAATAGACGGAGAAGCTGGGAATTTCCCTAGCAGACCTAGCGGGTGCGAGATAAGGCAATGCAGTACTCAGGTACAATGTATCGGGAATCTCCCAAGATCTTATCACAGAGGGTACTGATCCACTTAAGTAATTCTAAGAAGTCGGCTATTGAGTTTAAGCCTAGCTTCTGATGTTGCTACTGATACAACACGCTGTCCGAACCTTCTTAGAAATCCGAGACGCTAAGTTGTGGGTTTTGAGAATAAGGGAAAATCCAATTGATTTCCGTGGGAAACTAACATATTATTATTGGTCGGGAGATTTGCCAATAAGAATTGGTCTATAGTACCACGTGCCGGGATTCACGAATAATAATTAAGAAGAGTAGGGATAAATGTTTGTCCAAGAAAGTTTTCCTTAGGCCTACCGGGGCACTGTAAAATCACTCTACTTCAAGGCCCCGCGCCTATAACAGTCATATTCAACTCTACTTCAAGGCCCCGCGCCTATAACAGTCATATTCAACTCTACTTCAAGGCCCCGTGCCTAGAGCAGTCAACAGGACTCTACTTCAAGGCCCCGTGCCTAGAACAGTCAAAATCACTCTACGTCGAGGCCGCGTGCCTACATCAATCACTCTACTTATCTTTGAGGCCGCGTGCCCACAGAATTAATTGGACTTATAAAATTTTAGCTGTGGAATTAATCGACTTAGAAGGATTCTTACTTTCAATCGCGATTAGTCAAAATCATATACGGCAGCAATTGTATCACTAGTAACGATCTACCGAGAACTTGCAACAATATTAATTATTCACAAACAAATTTTGTAATTATTGTCAATGACTGGACTTGTATTTCCAACGTTTTGAATAAACAGAATATTCCTTCAGTGTTCAAAGAAACTGCATTATTATTCAAGCAATAATATTAAGGTGTTCTTCGCTTCCTACCCTGAAGCTAGAGGGAAGTGCTCAACGATCGACTGGCAGACCGGAGGCGGGTTCAACAAATCAGAAATATTCAGTATATGCATTATACTGTGGCGCCCAGGCAACCATCTTTTCCACCGAACCGCTGTACATGGCTATTTCCCAACGTGAGGCACGAGTGAAGCTGGACATCAAGGATCACCAACTTCAGAAATCATCCCAAAACGGAAGGAAGACACCGCAGAATTTCTAGAACGTCACCCGTAAAGGCACCGCTGGAATTCAAGATCGTGGTACATCAGTTCCGGAGACCGTCGCAGAAAACATCAAAAATCACCAACAGATAAGAACTTAAATATACATAGAGTTTCAGTAAAGTAAACAATTTTATTATCAATAATTTAAGAAACAGTAAATATTAATTAAATAAATTAGTAAGCCTGACATCAAAACATATTTTTTTAAAAGTTTGCAATTTAAGATCAAAGTAAAATTAAACTGAAACTCACTAAGTAAATTAAAGAATAAATTCAAGTAAAATAAAATCTTTTTCAAAGTAAAAAGAACTCAGGCATATCGAATATTTATTGTGCAAGGGTATAATTATACATGTTATGCATTATATGTTGAACTTCTTAACCAAAGGTAAGGTAGATCGTAAGAGTGTATCAGTACCCTTATAATTTATGTATGTGGCTTAGAAACGGAAAAAAAATTACTAGGAAGAAAATTAATATGGAAGGTGGAGAGGGGCACGACTTGCTTAATGGTGAGGAAATAAATAATTGTAGAATGGAGATAAACAATGAGAACAGTGTCGCGACAGGTGACGGGGTTTTGGAGCAGGGAGGTGATAATAGGGAGGAAAATAATGCAACAAATATTCAGCTAACTGAGAGTGAGAGTGTAACTGAACATAGGCCTAGGGAAATAAATCAAACCATAGACCCGAATTCTATTGCATATTTGATAGCCATGATGAAAGGGCTAGAAAAATCAAGTAATGAAACTAATGAAAGTATGAAAGGACTAGAAAAATCGAGTAATGAAACTAGGGAAAGTATAAAGGAACTAGAGAAAAATTCTGGGGAAAAGATAGAGAAACTGGGAGATAGGATAGAACAATCGAGCCAAGAACATAGGCAGAATATAGATAGGCTTGAGAGGGAGCTTAATAATATAAAAGAGGTCCAATCTAACATATGCAACGAAATCAGGGGAGAATTCTGTAGGGAACTTAAAGAAAGTGAAAAAGCAATGAGGCAAGAAATTAGTGAAAGTCAAGGGGAAATTAGGTCTGAATTAGAGAATAATATGGCATCGGTAGATAGGAAAATAGAAATTCAGGGCAAGAAATATGAAGAAAAATTATCAAATGAAAGGAAAATTTTGGAGAAAGAAATACAGAAATCGGAGTCTAGCTTGAAAAAGAATATGGAGACTCAGGTGGGAAAAGTAAAAGTAGGGTTAGGAGACAAAATCTCGGAAGTAAATGACAAGGTAGTGCATTTAGAAAATATATTAGCGGTTAAAATAGGGGAAATCTCTAAAGAAGTAAGCACGGTAGCTAAAGAGGTCGAAAATCGTAGGCCTGTAGCAAATAACTATGCTGTAAATTGTAGTGAGAGTATATGTAATGGAATAGGAAATACATATAGGCCTCCTAGTGTTGCAAATGAGTCCTGTAATACAGTACACGAGACGGTAGCCACCAGCATGCCGGTAGTTAGCGATAATAGGATTAATATATGTAATTTAATAGGAAATGAGGTATCACTTCCCAGCTTCAATGAGAGCAACACGAGCCCTCAGAGCTTCTTGAAATCTGTTGAAGAATATTTTACTTTACGGTCTATTCCATCTCAGTACAAAATGTTGATCCTCGGTAGAGCCTTAAAAGGAAAAACAAAAGAGTGGTTTGAACTTACAGTACACCCGGAGTGCAACTATGAGGATTTTAAGCAGTTATTCTTAGCAAGATATTGGGGTGAGGCGAAGAGAGCTTTAGCTAGAAATGAGGTCTATAATGGAAGATATTCACCTAGGGGCAACGTCTCTCTATCGGACCATTTCCTAAGAGTTATAGGCCTAATCAAGTTACTAGACCCCGGAATGCCAGAACGCGAGGCCATTCAGCTTGTGACGAGACATTTTCAGCCGGAAATATGTAACCTGCTTATAGTATCATGTCCCCAAACTTATAGCAAGGCTTTGGAGTTATTATCTAGTTTCGAAGTAGGAACTAACAGAGAAGAGCGTAGCGATAATAGGAGACAAAATGGACCGGATAATATGCAAATGAATCAAGATACGAGAGGAGGTCCAAATAATGACAGAGGTAGATGGAACCAAGGACATGCCAACAGAAATGCGGAATCGAACAGAGGACCCCCTAATAATAACTCATATAGAAATAATGGGAACCAAAACTGGAGGGGAAATAATCAAGAGAATAGGCCTCAAGACAGACAAGTAAATAATGTTCGATTTCATGGCAGGATGCAGAACGAAGTAGGAGAACGAATTCCAGAAAACCAGGGGGACATTAACATAGAAGGTGAAAGGAATCAGGCGCATAGCACGGGAAACCACAATGATATTCAGGGAGACATTCGTCACAGAAATGACGAAAGGCATGTAGCGCAAGACAGGCCTTTAAACTACTAGGAGACGCATTTGGAGGTCGAAATGACGTCACACAGACCGAGGGATTAAAAGGATTAAAAAGACCTGATAATGAAAATAAAACACGAGAGAAGGGGTGCGTAGTAGGATGTGCAAATAGAGAGGGTATAACACCCACATATCCGCCATTAATAAGGGTAAAAATAGACCAATTTGAAGTCGATATGTTGGTGGACACTGGCTGTACTTTTTCTCTAATAAACGAAAAATTCTATGAAACGCTGAAAGCAGCAAGAGTGCGCGTTCAGGAATTGAAAGTACATGGCCTATACGCACAAACTGCAATTGGTGCCAAATCCCATAAAATTGAGCATCAGTGTATGTTGCCGTTGGAAATTGAGGGAAAGAAGTTAGAAGTCTACTTTTTGACAATAAAACATTTAGCACATAAATTAATTCTGGGTTGTGATTCTATGACAGATCAACTAATGAGAATAAATTTTGAAGAAAATTGGGTAGAAATGGAATTAGATGAGAAAGAAAAGTTACGTGTACCGTTTTTATCTAATGAGAATATAATTACTAAGGAGTTGGAGTGCCAAAATGAAGATGTATTATTACGCGAGCCTTTCGTGGTGGAATCAGTTGTAGTACAAGAGGGAAATAGTATCGACGAATATAGGCCTATGGGAATTAAACCGGCCGTATTTATATATGAAGGTGATAATGAGGCTGATTGTGACGAAAGTGTCGCAGAGTTACAGGGAATGGAATCTGATATTGTTTGGGAGGACGAAGAATATGATCATTTGTGCATTAAGGGTTCTAATAATTATGTAGATGAAAATGAATGTGAAACGGTACACGCGAATTTTACTAACATTAGTCAGAATGGAAGAAATGAAGAGGAAAATGTTGATATCGAATTAATTCTCAGGGAGAAAGTAGAAGAAATTGATGTGCTGTCAGATGGTCAAAAGTCGACTTTATATAACATGCTATATAAGAACAAATCAGTGTTCAGTTCAACTCCAGGCCTATTTCGGGGTTACCAACTCAAATATAAATTAAAACAAGAAATTCCTGAGCGTCGCTATAAGAGTAGGCCTGTACCAATTTCAATGATGGAAGAAGCCGGTAAGCAAATAAATCCGATTTGTGGTGTAGTGAAAGCACATGGAAAACTACGCTTAACCTTTGACTCTAGTTATCTTAAATTATTCATAGAAGCAGAAAATTTTTGGGCAGAACCAATAAAGGATATAAATCCGTAAAATGTATTCAGATGATCAGTGATTTTGTGTGACGTCATTTATCGACAATGTATTGTAAATATGAACAAATTAGAGGAAAGCAAGGAATAACCGAAAGGCATTGTACTGAGCTGGAATAATGTAGGCCTATAACCTGCAATGTATATTTTACGCGGTAAAATAGCTACTGGCATGATAGGTTATCAGTTCCACATAGGTTTAGGATTAGAGGAATGGGTATGAATGAGAGTAAAATATGCGTGTGTATTTTGCATTGCAATATATTGTATTGAAATTGCGGTGAGGGCTGAATGAGCGCCCTTGTCATAAAAAAAAGTGTTTTTATACATTCTTTATAACGTAGTGTAATAGTAGTGAGAACTGATTGATCGACCTTGTCATAGCCTCATGAAAAAGTGTTTTTATGCCTTCTTTATAATATAGTGTAGGTGTAGTGAGAACTGCTTGATCGACCTTGTCAAAGTCTCAATATATAAAAAAAAAAAAAGTGTTTTTGTTTTTTTTATGCATTCAATATATTTTATAAAATTTCAGTGAGAACTGCTTGAGCTTAATTTTCATGGTCTCACGAGGGTATATCGGTAAATTTATGGTGTTTACGTAAAATTTTGTTGTAATGTCTTGGTCATGCAATAAATCAAGTAATACGTACAAACAACGTAACACTACAGAAAACCGCAAGATGTATGAAGGCATGAATGTGATAGGGTCACAAAACTTGTACATGTGGGACAGGATTTAAGGTGAAGTCTCGTGTCAAGATAGGAATTAAATTAGTTATGTATTTGTTTAAGATAGTTGCAACACTGGAGGAAAATAAGGTATAATATTTTGTGGAGAGATGCAGTATATTCAGCCAGTAAGTCAATCATAGGCTATGATGATTCCTGTCTTAATAGACTGGGGCATATATTGCAGTTCAGATACTTCGGTAAAAAGAAATAAACAAGATAACCAAATTAAGTATAATAAATGACAGATTAATTGCCCAAATTTATTCAAACTAAAATCATAAAATCTCATAGCCCGTGTTTGGTCTTAAAATGACCGTGAAAAGACGGAACATTCATTATAAATATTATTAACTAGAAAGAAGGCAAAGGTAAAAAGTTTAACAACATCATTTTAAATAACTATTAAAATGAGATTGCAGTGAATAGACGGAGAAGCTGGGAATTTCCCTAGCAGACCTAGCGGGTGCGAGATAAGGCAATGCAGTACTCAGGTACAATGTATCGGGAATCTCCCAAGATCTTATCACAGAGGGTACTGATCCACTTAAGTAATTCTAAGAAGTCGGCTATTGAGTTTAAGCCTAGCTTCTGATGTTGCTACTGATACAACACGCTGTCCGAACCTTCTTAGAAATCCGAGACGCTAAGTTGTGGGTTTTGAGAATAAGGGAAAATCCAATTGATTTCCGTGGGAAACTAACATATTATTATTGGTCGGGAGATTTGCCAATAAGAATTGGTCTATAGTACCACGTGCCGGGATTCACGAATAATAATTAAGAAGAGTAGGGATAAATGTTTGTCCAAGAAAGTTTTCCTTAGGCCTACCGGGGCACTGTAAAATCACTCTACTTCAAGGCCCCGCGCCTATAACAGTCATATTCAACTCTACTTCAAGGCCCCGCGCCTATAACAGTCATATTCAACTCTACTTCAAGGCCCCGTGCCTAGAGCAGTCAACAGGACTCTACTTCAAGGCCCCGTGCCTAGAACAGTCAAAATCACTCTACGTCGAGGCCGCGTGCCTACATCAATCACTCTACTTATCTTTGAGGCCGCGTGCCCACAGAATTAATTGGACTTATAAAATTTTAGCTGTGGAATTAATCGACTTAGAAGGATTCTTACTTTCAATCGCGATTAGTCAAAATCATATACGGCAGCAATTGTATCACTAGTAACGATCTACCGAGAACTTGCAACAATATTAATTATTCACAAACAAATTTTGTAATTATTGTCAATGACTGGACTTGTATTTCCAACGTTTTGAATAAACAGAATATTCCTTCAGTGTTCAAAGAAACTGCATTATTATTCAAGCAATAATATTAAGGTGTTCTTCGCTTCCTACCCTGAAGCTAGAGGGAAGTGCTCAACGATCGACTGGCAGACCGGAGGCGGGTTCAACAAATCAGAAATATTCAGTATATGCATTATACTGTGGCGCCCAGGCAACCATCTTTTCCACCGAACCGCTGTATTTTTTAGGAAAGTTTTCGTCACATATTTTGTTTTTGCTATTTAAGGTCATATTTCGATTATTTTTGTAGAAACGACCTTATGTTCAGAAGAGTAAAGTGGCTGATAGGTTCTACTGGCGTTATGAATTGAACTCTGTCGTAGCTCAGTTGGTAAGAGCATTGGCAGCACGGATAGCCAAAAGGTCCTGGGTTCAAGTCCCAGTGTCAGAGGAATTTTTCTCCTATAATATTATCACTACTGCATATAGTTGGCTTTATGCTAAAAAATGAACATAAAATTATCCTTGTGTTATAAACATCACTTGTAAAACACAGTTATTTTATAGAAATTTTTCCCAAATAAGTAAAAATTATCTTCCGCAGTCACATATGACCGGCTCATTATAATTATTGCTCTTTTAAGAGAAGCCTTCTTATAGAGGTCATAATTGCGAACTGTTGGGTTAGCTTCAACGAACATGGTAATGTTGTCTTATGAGAAGATAAGAGTATTTCACCTAAAATAATTAATTTGAAGGAAGGTACTTTTAATGGTGCCATTACCCATCTTTATGGTTGTCAGTAATGAGCTAGCGGGTTCCATAATTGCAATTTGTTTGTTTTGGCTTCAATTACGAGAAATTATTACGCTTAATGACATATAGTTACACCCCGTAATTACATCTACACAAACACTAGCCTTTTCGTAAGTTAATGTGCTGTACTGTAAATGAAGATTCTACTGATTGTTTTGTTTTCATTTTTATTAACCATTCGATGTCCGGTAATGCGAATAATGGCATTAATTACTGCATTAATTACATGGATAGGTCCTGGCCTACATCCCACACTCAAAAGGTGTCCGGTTTTTAAGTGGAGTGTTCCCAGGGTTTTCCCTAAACTTGTATATGGTAACAGGGACGTGTGAAGTGTTCAAATCTCCCACAGAACACGACACAGTGACCCTGCACCAATTTCAAGATCATAGAGCAAGTTTCATTAACATGTGTTATTTTCCTTTAGTCTATTACAGCGGTTCCCAACCGGTGGGTCGCGACTCGATCCTAAAACTATCAGAAACCATCAGAAAAAATAAGAAAAATCTAAACAAATCAAATTGTGTTTTGATTGTTATCTTGGTTCTTGATTTTTGGCATCCTAAAAAACCAAATACAGAAATCAACTCAATGTTGAAAGTGACTTAAGATTAAAAACATCTTCGTTCAATCCTGACATTGACGTGTTAGTTCAATCGAAACAGACCCAAAAATCTCATTAATATAATATTCTTACTTAAAAACAGCAATTTTGCCTGAAAAATTAAAATGGTCTTTGTGTACTTTTATAATTGTAGTTTTTATCTTTACCTAGGGACACTTGTTAGTGAGTATGAAACCACTTTTTGCATATATTGCAAACATATATCTATTGTTAAATAAATAACTGTTTTGCTACAAAATGCTTATATTTTGTCAACCATTTTCAAATCAGAACACAAAATGTTTATCAATAATCACTCTGTATCTTCAAAAAAGCATATATAAGCTTATATATATTTGCAATATTTGATGGTAAATTATATATACATAAGGAAAGGATACGATACAAATAAGGTTTTTTACTCCACCATGGACCGATGGACCGTGGGGGTATTCCGATAAGGAAAGGTGGGTCGCCAGCTGAAAAATGTTGGGAACCACTGGTCTATTATAATAAACTACATGTTCCTCCCTGCTATTCTCTGTAAAACCTTTGAGATACTTAAATTGTTAACTGTGGTTGCCCTGTTGTAAATAAATGAATAACGAAAAAATATCTTGTTATTTATTTGTTTATTAATTTTTTTTAATTATTACAAGAGCCTACTGGTAAACCCAAACATTTTAAACACATGAAATCGCCTGTTAGCAGTTTAAGCATACATAATAAGTTAACTATACCCTTAGCAACCAGGGAAGGCGGTTGAGGCCAGGTACTGTTTGGCTGCGAGCTGAAGGCCGAGCTAGCGTTCCCCCACTACCTTACCATGCGCTTGCATTTACTGTCTATGTCTTTCCCCCACTATGCCACCAGCTCGGCCTTCAGCTCACAGTCAGACAGTAGGTTCCTTCGACCCGCTAGCACCCTCACATTTACAAGCAGAGGGAATTAGGACCAACCGTAATTTCCTCCCCATGTATTTATAACAAATACATAAATAAAAGTTACGAGAAAACTGCTTTCAAGTTCTATGTTCCTATTAAAGTAAATTATACATTGTTTGGTGTCATTTTTCTTGTAATTATATGTAGAATTGATATATAACAAACATTTTAAGATAAAATGACATATTAAAAAAATGTAAGATTGACTGATTGAAGTAGACTAGGTGACTCATGGGGAGGAAATTACGGTTGGTCATAATTCCCTCTGCTTGTAAATGTGAGGCTGCTAGCGGGTAAAGGAACCTACCTGGCCTCAACCGCCTTCCCTGGTTGCTAAGGGTATAGTAATAATAAATAATAGGCTTAAGTATAGATTGCTATATTTTATTGAACAAATTTGAATTAAAAAAACGAAAAGTATTCAGATATTGCACTAAGTAGATTCAATGTAATATGCTTATCAAACTTTAGACCTTTGCTCTTCCGTAAGCGTTGCTTAATGAATCGATCTGGAGCTTAACTCAGAAATCGATTACAAAAGTAACTTATTTTCTGCGTATCATAATTGAAATTATTACTGATAAACAAAAGCATTCTAGCACTTTGTTATATTAGTTTACCTGATTTTTTTGTTGAGAAATTCTCGTATTAAATAATTCAATTTTGTTACGTGTGAAAAACTGAATACATATTTAAATTTCGAGCATGAAACTTAAAAAAAAAAAAAAAAAAAAAAAACAGGTGGATGCTCAATGATGCTCCTCTGTTGCAGCTGGATTAGGCAATTAACCTTTTCATTGCTGCGATGATTTAAGATACGGTTTATAATTTTAAATCTTATATAGCCAAATTTTCATCTGTATCTCCTCTTAACTTCATAACAAATGTGTTATGCTGCAGATGAAAATGAAAACACGGAAGCTGACGTATTTTCTCACGTCGTATTGAGGTCGTGTGTAAACGTTCAATTTAAGCAAACGCTGAATTAGCACCTACCAGTTATTTTAGCATGGGAAGTTCACGGCCCTGGCGACCTGTTCTATTCGCGCATTCAAATCTCCATCTTCACACGCTAAACTGGTTAAATTTAGCCAAGTCATTTGTTTAATTACTAGCGTACTCTTTCTTACATTTAACTGGTACACTCAATTTCATTCGTTCATAATAAACAGTTATTTTTGTTACTAGGGCAAGACATTTAATGAATCTGCAACTTCTGTATATAGGCTGTAGGATAGTTAGAATGTATAAACATGCGTATCAAGAATTAATTGGTTAAATAAGGGCAATTTGTTTTGGTATCATTTGCAGTTTTCCCCATTTTCAAGAGATAGGTATTTTTTGCCACTTTTAGGTCGTTTTCTGCATTTCTAAAAGTCTTCTTAGAAGGCTTACATTACGTTATATTTTTAATTATTGCTATTTCTGTTTTTGATGCTTGTCCTCCAGTAGAGGTACAAATCGTCACTTTCAGACAACAGACAATCGTTTTCATCTGAATTTCAGTTTCAATTTATTATAAACAGCCATTACAATTGTGTCCTAGCAGATAATTTTAATATAATAAATATAACATAATACATATTAAATATCTTAATATATCATTAATGTAATAAAATATTTTGTATAATTATAAATCATACATAAATTAAAATAATAGATGAATAACTAATTCTTTTTAAAGGGCATCTATTTGTCAGAGGCAATTTTAATGGTAAATCAATTCGGAAATGATTTACTTCCTTTGTTAGTAACAACATAAGAGTGTTTTGTATTGTAAATTTAAATTACACAGTAATTCATTAAATTGCTCTCCAAAATCAACTCATTCCTTGTTAAATAAACTGATTAAAAAAAAAAAAAAAAAATAATAATAATAATAATGGATAATTTACTGGTCATTTTTAAATCTGGTGTCTTTTTTTACTATTTGTTGCCATTAATTTCTTTTTTTGTGAATTTCTTTACTACTTTTGGTCTTTAAATGCCTTGCCCCAGTTATGACATATTTTCATTATTATTTTATTTGTCTGAGCTAATGGTTTAAGATAGATATATGCATGTGCACTCATGAACCACATATTGTCTCTGTTGGACATTACATGATAATATTATAGGAGAAAAATTCCTCTGACACTGGGATTTGAATCCAGGACCGTTGGCTATCCGTGCCAATGTTCTACCAACTGAGCTAAGCCAGAGTTCACTTCACAGCGCTAGATGGAACCTCTCTTCTATGACTAACTGCCCTTAATGGTCTACCTCTCTGACAGACAAGTTATGTCATATGCAGTACTGTGAGGTACACTCATTTTTTATTTTTCTGACGGGTTTCCACTGTTATTGTACAGTAACATTCAAGATGGATATATATGCATTCATGAGCCACAGTCTGTGATGGATAATATTATAGGAGAAAAATTCCTATGACACTTGGATTTGGGCAATCATTTATATGATAGAGGTTCCATCAAGCGCTGTGAAGTGAACTCTGGCTTAACTCAGTTGGTAGAGCATTGGCACGGACAGCCAAAGGTCTTGGGTTCAAATCCAAGTGTTAGAGGAATTTTTCTCCTATTATATTATTATAATGTTTTTAGGGTAAATTTCCACCCCAGACTATTGTTGGTTGTTACCTTTTTCGTGTAAATGGTGCCTTTATCACTGCAGTTCACAGTGTATATAGCACGGAGTTCGTGTTTCTACTAGACCCGGGTGAGCATGACACTGTATTCATGATATAACGAGTAGTACAGTTAAATCGTACGCACCGCAAGGTCGAGCTTGTAGACTGTCCGTTACCGTGACCAGCACAGATATCACGCGAGTTCGAGTCCCGGCTGGCACACAACAGAGGTTAACATGTTATTGAGAATCGCGACCGGTCAAGCAGGCATCCCAACCCATTCCCCGGAATACGCAGTCTGAGAAGCAAGTTCCAGCCGACATCTCTACTCAGCCGGAAAATCGAGGCCTTTCTACTATAATCTGTTATTAAGTAGAGAAGTTAGACTCTCTCCACATTTCGCTTTTTTGTATAATTGAGCGAACATTTCTTATCACAAATGCTAGGCTAGGGTTTGTGTGTAATAAATAGAGCTGGAATTTCTTTGTAATTATAAGGCATCGGAAGTTTAGGAAAATGTCTATTTTGTTCGAGTGTATACTGTGTTTGAAGGCTGGTGGTAGATGTGTCCGGACTATGACAATAGAGCCTTCTGGTGAAGTTATATCTAGACTATTTTCTCATTTTTTGCCATTTGTGCATTTTTAATGCACTTTTTAGTACACGCTCTCTGAAACAGATGCTTGTCGGACTGGTAACACGCTGAAAAATTGCATAAAACTGCATTTAAAATGGCATTGATCAGTCACACCAACTTCAACATGGATTTAAGCATATATTTGGTTATAAAACAACAAATTTAAGCCAACTTGTTTCTTTATGGTAATCAGAAACTTTACCAGGGTTTTTCGCAAACCACGGTAACCTACTTCATCATACTTCATACCTACTTCATTGTTCATCGTATAACAACAAATATAAGCCAACCACTTTTCCCATCTTCGTTCACAAGAGAAACGTTGCTTACCATGGATGAACCAGCATTTAATTCCAATAATATATTCCTTGTCATAATCTACTGCTGCCCAGATTTTACTGGCAGGAGCTCCAATACATTGTTTCTGGCTTGGACTGAAATTTCCTTATATTTTCCCAAGATTTTCTTAAATACTAGTTCGTTTGCAATATTGTTTACAAACAAGCGATTCATATATTATGCATCTATACCGCATTTCGTATTGGTACGCATTGTCATTCTGCGATCCAGGTGGCTGTGATAATATGACGTTTACAAATGGCTAACTATCCTTTTATTGTATAGATCCTGTTCGGAGAAATCAAAATCCTCATATTTGCCCTGGACGGAGCAGGTTTGTGAAATTTCCGCCAAAACATCGCCTCGGCCTCAGCATAGGTTAATCTTTTCATCCGTCCACAAACTATGGCTATGTATCATGAAAATGGACCAGGGCGTTTGAATCACCCTGTATAGTTGAATGCATGAATTACAATTCCCGTTGCTGAATGCAAGGAAATATCCGTTGTAGAACCTGGTCCTGACTGTCCCGCCTCAGCAATACTTTCTAAACCAATAAAGATAACCTCCATTGCTTCATTCTTGATTTGATAATGCTTTGACCTTACTGACTTACATAATTTTTTAAGGAAAGGTGCTCCGTAGAAATGAGTTACCAGCATAATCATTGTATTTTTTTAAAATTCGGATTTATTTATACTCATTTGAGTATAGAGTTCAGGTTCTGTGTGAATACCAGTAGGCCATGTTACAATTGATGTGCTACAGTTTTTCTATTGTTGACGTATTTATGTCCTCTGTTAATTTTCAACGGATATTAATTTTAATGAATATGATAAACGATGGAGACCGCCGGCGTGGTCTTGTGGTTAGTGTCGGTGACTACAGATCCGTCGGCCAGGTTCGATCCCCGGTACCTCCTCAGATTTTTCTGAGGTAAGGAGATCTGGAACGGGGTGCATTCAGTCTCGTGGTTCAAATTGAGGAGCTACTTGATAGAGAAGTAGCGGCTGTCAGCTTGCTGACCAAATGCCCCCAATCCTGCCAAATGACTATGGTAGATGACGCAGCGGTCGGGTGGTAGGCCAAGTTCCTTCAGGGATGTAGCCCCACGGAGTTTTATGATAAAGGAAGAATTAGCGGCGATCGACCCGCGCTTACATGAGCCCGCCTTTCAACCCTATTCTGTGCTAACTCCATCCAACCATCCCTCGCAAATCCTACTTCCTTTAAATCTATCCTAATATTGTCCTCCTACCTACGGCTATGTATTCCAAGTGGTCTTTTCCCTTCGGGTCTCCCCGTCAATATTTTTTTGGATATGTCTTTCCTCAACCAAGCGCCCAACATGTGCAGCCCATTTTATACTCCGTGATTTAATTGCCTTTACTATAATAATATATTATTATTCTCTGCTAAAACTAGTCACATAAATAGAAACACATTTTCTTTTTTAAAAATCCCTGTGTTTTCCCCGTAATTGTTAAGAAAACAATGCCATAGTTGGAATTTATACGACTTTGACCCTATCGTTTTGGTCACATAAATGAAGCCAGTTTAGCTTGACGTTGCGTATGTACACAGTTGTCATATTACAAAATGCTTCAGCTAGTTGGTACGGCTTTATAGATTCCATTGGATATGCGTGGGTGCACTTGGCAGACTTCTATAGATTCCACAAATGGACACAATTAGCATTTGTTTAGTTTCAATTGGAAGAGGTTGGCAATGGTTATGAAAAAGTGGAACTTATTCCTGGAGATGTGTGTTGTCGTCAAACCAGTCTCACACTGTATTCGATCCACTTGTCCTTGGATGTCTTCTGTCTCTGCTCTTGAACGGGCAGTGTCGTTTCTTTCATATTGTTCACCACCACCACAAGTGATACATTGTACAGCTCTCCGTGGATGTAGTGAATCAGTTCATTCACCTGCAGTATCACCAACAATGATATTGTCCGTGCCAAGGGTAGAGAGTTGGTAGCTTGACTGCCAGCCAGCCAGGAATCGAAATAATCTTTATTTTGAAATTGGGACCCATTTTAATCAAAACAGGAAAATCCAATGAATTCCAATTTTTGGGTGTGGAAATAATGTGGTTACATATCATAGCCTACTAAATTTAATTAGGGAATATTATAGAGGAACTTTATGATAATTCCTGTTTTCGAGCTCAGTAATGTTTCTGTACTGTTGAGAATCAAATATTTTTAAAAGGGCATAAATAGCTAATTATGTAACGCAAAATAACGCTTTTGCAGACGATAAGTCCGATAAAGTTTTTTTTCCGTACATGGTGCATACAATATATTTTAGAAAAAGCTCTCTAAATTATATGAAATGAAATAAAAATACCATATAATTAATTACAAGCAACGTAGATCTAGCAATCGCATATGGAAAGTACTATGTATACGTCTTTTTAATTCCCCCCCCCTTTTGGGGAAGGGCATAGTACTTTCTAAGTGGAAGTTTCGGTACCTAGACTAATTTGGTTACGCTTATTTTCCGAGAGAGTTAAGGGAGACTGGTGGTGAGCCCATCACCTCACAACCATTGCAGGAAACTAAAATCCGAAGAATTTTGTCCATAGGCTCTAATTTAACCTTGGAGTTCTTTAGCGTCCGAAGTCTACGACATCCCCCCAGTTTTAAGTCCCTCCCGGAGGACCCCGTACCCAAAATCCATCGATCGCAGACCTAGCTACTTCTACACCACCGCGACCGACATTCGCATATGGACTTACATAAATTAGAGGAAGAAGGTAAAATACGTATTACAGCTATTTTTCTGTATTTTCACTGTACTACAAACGAAAACCTCAGAACATCGTGTTGTGGTAAGAACCACAGAATCTAGAAACACTGATTTCTGTGTCTTTGACCCTCTCACATTTCAAAATTGTTCACTGGAGCATGGATATAAAAGATATAAGTGCCTCCAAACGCATATCTCCCTAGTTCTCAGTTTGTAAAAGATCATATACAGGGTGTTAATTAATAACACCGAAATATTTTACCTGTGTATAGAGGGAACATAGACAAGCAACTTTTATTAGGAGATTTTTGCTCTATGCATTCAATTTTTCCTGTTACAGCATAAAATCTCCCAGGGCATGGTCGCCACTGACTTCTAACATTTGAAAACAAATGCAAAGCAAAGGAACTTCGTTGTTAACATTGTAGTTTAAAAAAAAATGCAGTGTCGGCCAATCATGTGATTAGTCTGTAAATTTTGCAGATTATGAAAACTCTAAATTATGATGTAGCTGTTGATGAATAATTAAGAATCAGGTTTTTGTCGATCACTAAGAAGTCATAAAGTCTATTTAATAAAAATTTTCACCCTATTTCGCTTCATTATTGTCTTATTAGTACCAAATTGTAATGACTTTAATGCTCTGTAGCTTACACATTTGACGTCATAGACAAAATCGGGTAACTTTAGGCCCTTGTGGTCCCCGGATATCATCTGGCCGCCATTATCATCTTCATCCCATCCTCGCCTGGTTTGGAGTGAGTGTGTGTGTGAATGGTGTGTCTCGTCCTATGTGTTCGTGTTGTCTCGGAGGTGGCCCCGGCATTGGGCTGATCACTCATCCGGGGAAGCCCTCCATGTCTTTGTCTGGTCAAAAAAGTATGTATATGATCCACAGATAATCCCTCTCCCGACAGGTCGCGGCCCTGTAAGGTCCCGGGCGGCTAGGGTCGCTTAAATATCCCTAAAAGGGAGAGGTAAAACTAAGGCAAAGAAAGAGAGAGATAATTATTTTTCTGTTAAATAAATTATTTAAATAAAACGTTTAGCAGTTCAGTAAATCATCGCGGGCGCATGCTTGTACCATAATAATCACCAAAATTGAAAAGTCTAAATTATCATAAGTCTTAACACACCAGCAATAGAAAACAGATTATTATCAATAGTTACATATCCTACTGTTATAGGCCTACCCACAGAGCTAAACATGCGATATTACCTGGACGTTGGTGAATAAATAATGAAATTTAAAGAAAAAGCACTGCATTTTATGTGTGTTAATAGTGTACAACATACAATCCCAAGGACTTGTACAGTGATTTATTGCTCATTGGATTCGTTCTTTATAGTTCAGTCTCCGGCATTGCCTTTTGAGGTGCCTGCATTTCACAGCTGGAGCGTTCCCCAATTCGTTCCATTAGTTCAATTATGGAACGCGGTTTACCTTGGGGAACTCTAGAATTTAATATTATGAAACAGCTAGCAAAACCTTTCTTCTCTGAATTTATTGAATTATATATTTTTAATCTATGTAAAAGAAACTTATTTTCTCTCCATGAATATAAATTGAATTTCAAAACACCTTTTCAATCTAATAACACAAGACGAATTGCCTCCTCCCCTTTAATTAAAATCAAATATAATAAAATCAGATAAACTGAAGTAACAAAATGCCAGAATGCTTTTGTTTAATCAGCGATAACTGAAATTATGATATGCAGAAAATAAGTTATTTTTGTAATCTATCTCAGAGTTAAGCTCCAGATCGATTCATTAAGCAGGGCTTACGGAAGAACAAAGGTCTAGATTGATAAGAGTATGAGAAGGAATATGCGGGTAGTGTTAGTCGTCAAAGCTAAATAGCTCCTCGGCGGCCCGAGATGCAGAATAGTCCGGTTTTCGGGGTGATTTTTAAGGGTTCATTCGATTCTTACATACTTTTATGTATAAAAAACGACTTGAACGTTTACCGCAGGGTCATTTTTAGCAGATTGCCAGACGTCTTAGCTAAAAACTTGTTTTCACATTTCAGAGATTTTCGCAAACAGTTAAAAATATTTTTGGATAAAATTAGGTGGATGTTACAGAAAGCTACAATTTCATTCCAACTACATCTCTACATTCCAACTACTACGATATCGCGAGCCGTATTCGATTTTTCTTGCAAAAAGTTATGAACGATTTTTATTATTTGGGGCACGAGGGATGGGGCATAAATCATAGCAATTTTATTTTTTGAAAATGTGGGATAATGTTGAAATTGAGGTCGCCCAAATGTTGATAAACGATGCCCAAATGATGTAGGGGTATTCGCCCAAAAAAATATACACATTTTACGACCTCAACTAATTGAAAATCCCTGAAGACTTATATGCGCTAGAGAAACCTAGGCGAGAGTTGCGAGAAACTAGGCCACTGGTTGCGACATGTGCTATACGTAGACCACATTAACCTTAAATCTGACTGTCTACTGTCTGCTAACAATTACATGTTAGAGCAGGTAGCTTGGAAACTTATCAAGGAGTAATTGTATGCATTAACTAATAACAGGCACCTTAAGCTCTCTCAAGCAATTAACCTGAGTGACTGGGGCATTAGCATAAGATGCGAATGGGCACATCGACACCAGGGAGTCAAATCTCAAGACACGGCTCAGTAATTAAGTGATTAATGTGTCTTGTCAGATTTCAGATCTTAATCTCTTCAGACAGTAGCTCACCTTCCAAACATATAAACATCTGGCTGTAAATTTGAAAGGTTTAAAATAAATACAATAGGCATACAAAACCACTTAAATAGGAATCTGTCTACTATTTGTCTAA
Organism: Ectobius pallidus; assembly: GCA_964059195.1. Classification (NCBI taxonomy): domain Eukaryota; kingdom Metazoa; phylum Arthropoda; class Insecta; order Blattodea; family Ectobiidae; genus Ectobius; species Ectobius pallidus. Next base: position 162,852,842 of record CAXKWD010000007.1, on the reverse strand, counting down.
TTTGTCCATTTTCTTTCTTTCCAGGTAAGAGGAGTGCGCTGATTTTCCATGAGTAAGTTCGCAAAACTAATTTTACAAGTGAAAAGGTAAAATAATCCCTATACAGGCCATGAAGGCCCAGAAGGTTCCAGGAGGTTGATGGATTTAAGCATATGATATGATTGGTCATAAAATAACAAATTTAAGCCAACATGCTTCTTTTTGATAATCAGGAACTTTACCAGGCTTTTTTGGCGAAACAGGGTTGCCTATTTCATCATATAACGACAAATATAAGCCAACAGCTTTTCACATCTTCGTTCACAAGAGAACCATTGCTTACCATGGATTGATTCCTTCTCATAGTCTATCGCTGCCGTGATGTTGCTGGCACGAGCTCCAATTCAACGTTTCTTGCTTGGATTGCAATTTCCTTGGGATTATCATTCATATTTTCACAAGCTTTTCATAAATACTAGTTCATATGCATTACTGTTAACCATAAGTAGGGGGCGGATTTCTATGACGTAAAAAATAGGATATATGCATGCATTTATGACCTAAAAAACATTAAAATATGACCAATAAAATTTAAAATATGACTTTACCACTTACACATTATGTAGGCTATATATATTTTTATGTTTCATTACAATTCCTGTTATTAAAATATAATGTTGATTATTTAAAATATCTGTAGGCCTACATTCTCAAAAAGTATCAGTATAATGCAAAATTTACAAAATATATGAAATTTCAAAATCTCTTTAATATGCACACAAATATGACCTAAATGTGCATATTCATACTAAATATGCTACAATAGTTGAAAATTTCCTAAATATGCAGTTATATGCACAATAAAAGCCGTTCCATTTTCACCAGGATGCTTGGAATCGGGTTAAAATTAGTCGGAAACCTGAAATAATGCAAAGGGTAAAAATATGACATGTCATAGAAATCCGCCCCCTAACCATAAGCAACTCATAATGCATCTATACCGCATGTCGTATTGTTACGTACGGTTCATTGTTGTTCCGCGATTCAGGTGGCTGTCAGAATATGACGTTAACAAATGGCTGACTACCTTTCATTGTAATTAATTGTACGGTATTTTTGTTTCATTTCATATAATTTAGAGAGATTTTAGTAAAAAATATTGTATACACCACGCACGCAAAAGCTTCAGCGGATTCATCCAATATTAGATAGCCTACTAGATTTGTCCACTAAAGCGTTATTTTGTGTACTTGATACATAACTAGCTTTTACCGATTTACGGTCGGGTTTTCCTGGCAGGGTCACCATAGGCGTAACCAGGCCGACCATATGGGGGGTTATAACATCCGCGGGGTCTGGGGGGTATGGAATACCCCCCAGGGAGAGGGAGGTCCGGGGTCCTCCCCCGGAAAATTTTAAAAATAAAGACGCAAAATAACGAGTTTTAAGCTTCCCACGCTTTATATTTGTATTAAGTAATTTATGGGCAGACTTAAACAAATTATACAATTTTCCTTTTTTTAATCAATGGGGGGGGGGGTTCAAACCCCCAAACCCCCCCTCGGTACGCCTATGAGGGTCACATATATTAGCCTATAGATGGGTATAGTAATTTATAATTCAGTCACTGCGATCCTAGTAGAACCTAAAAATTCAGGGAAAAATGCATAGTTTAATACCAGCATAAGAAGGAAAATACCTAGAATCCATTATAAACTGAAGAAGGTTACGACAAATTGCTTAGAAACACGAAAGATGGCCGAAACGGTAGGTAAGAAAGCCCTATAGGTAAGCATACTGCATTCTTGGGTATGAAGCTAGTACCTGACCACTATTATTATTATTATTATTATTCATGGAATAACGAATGGTGCATTGCGAATTGATTTTTATTTATGCAAATGGGAGATACATAATGACCTCCCTCTGTGAGGTTTAATTGGGAGAAGTGGAGGAGTGGGTTTGATAAATGACACTTTTTCAGGCTCCCCTTCTTTCCTGGTAGCCATGGTAATAACAATCGAACAAACACTTCTATGTAACAACACCACAAAATCATTAACTGTCAAGACTTATCTACTGTTTGCTGCTTTCAGGACATTAGCCTGCGTTTTAATCTTTACAAATCGCCAAAAAAGCACTCAGAATGTTCTCGCCATTTTGTTACTACTCCTCTCTCTCTCTCTCTCTCTCTCTCTCTCTCTCTCTCTCTCTCTCTCTCTCTCTCTCTGTATATTGCACCAGGTCTTTCTTTCTTTCGTTTTGTTTCTTTGTCGTCAAATGGTTGGATGCAGACTTTTTTCTGCCACTTGCCACGAGTGTGTTTATAATCAAATTTTTGTCTCTAAATTTATAAGAATATTATAGGAGAAAAATTCCTCCGACACTGAGACACTGAGACACTTTAGCTATTCGCACCAATGCTCTACCAACTGAGCTCACTAATTAGTGTGCCTCACAGTACTGCACATGACATAACTTGTCTGTTAGTGAGGTAGACCATTAAGGGCATTCAATCATAGGAGGAAGGTTCCATCTGGCGCTGTGAATTGAACTCCGGCTTAGCTCAGTTGGTAGAGCATTGGCGCGAATGGCCAAAGGTCCTGGGTTCAAGTACCAGTGTCGGAGGAATTTTTCTCCTATAATATTCTCATCTAATGTCCAACAGAGACAATAATCTCTGCTTCGTGAATACTTACATATATCCGTCTAAATTTATAAATTGACGATTTGAGTTGCTTTTAATGTAAAAAAAAAATGTTGTAGTAGGCCTACTCTGACTCGCCATTTTACATTTGCATTTATATTTTGACTGGGAGACCCAAAGGAAAAAGACCACGTGGAAGACCTAGACATAGGTGGGAGGACAATATTAGGATAGATTTAAGGGAAGTAGGATTTTCGAGGGATGGTTGGATGGAGTTAGCACAGAATAGGGTTTAATGGCGGGCTCAGGTAAGCGCGGCAATGATCTCCGGGTTCCACAAAATAGATAATATTTCTTTAGCTTGCTTAGGAATTGTTTATTGCCATTGAGTGAGTGAGTGAGTGAGTGAGTGAGTAAGTAAGTAAGTAAGTAAGTAAGTAAGTAAGTAAGTAAGTAAGGTAAGTAAGGCTTCACATTAAAAAATTTAAAGGGGATGATAGGTGCTGGGAAGGAAATTCAATCCAAGCAATCCTAGAGACAAGAATACTCTTGTAAATGTTTTAAAATTGCTTATTGCTTAGTTTCTTCTGTATTAATTTCTAATACAACATTCCTACAGGCATCGAAATAGCCTTACTGGAAATAATAAATAAATAAAAATAAAAACTTGTCTGAAAATGGCGAAACACTGAAATAAAACAATTTTACTAAGCTTAAAAATTATAGAGGGTTTATAAAAACCTAAAAATCTGTATCCTTCCTATAACTAACCCTGAGAATGGAAACAGTAGCTTCCAATTCCCTTGACACAGTGGTAGGAAGTTTTCATTTCTGTAACACGTAATAAATATTTATATTCTAAACATCATACTTACGTTCATGCATTAATGTTACAGGAATCTGATAGCTATTAATGTCGGCCAACTTTCATGTCCAGGAATGTACCACAAGGAAATGGCGTCGTGACACAATGGCTATAACGAGTGATTTATCAATGACAGACATGTTTTTGCGGCGACAAGAAATATAAATGTAATAAATTCCCAGCCCGTAACTAGGGCAACTAGATCGGAATAAAATATGGGACACTTCGTTTTCCCATGGGCAAGTGCAGCATTCCGATTCGTCTGGATTTTTATTCGATTCTAATGATACTTGCGATAATTTTTCATCCATCGTCCCTGACATCGTATGATGCAACAATGTTGTTGCTTGTTTCAAAATTCTGTTGCAAAATTATGTTCTGTTGTGTTTAAATTTATCGAATCACATTAATCATAATATTAACTTATTTGTATAACTTTTAAAAATCTTGGATTTATTACCAGCAACTTTAAATATTCTAGTATACGTACATTATTTAGACTAAATAGAACCATTGTCAGCCAAAATTAGAATATTGCTAATTAATTTGGAATCTTGCTACCATTAAATACAGTAAATTAACAGAGTCCATTCAAAATAAATTTCTAAAAACATACGTATTGCAAACAGTTTAACTATTACCCGAAATTTGAATCATATTCAACTACTAGCATGTGCCCGCGGCTTCGCCCGCGATAATTATTTCAAAAATTAAAAATTAAGAGCATAATAGTTAAATCATTATATTTATTAACACCTAAATCACATGGACTACATACCACGATTAGATAGCGTAGCCTGGTAAAAGCGACCTCAGATTCGATTTCCTTGGCCCAGAATACCCCTGTACAGTGAGTTTCGTCCAAATCGAACACTGTTTGACCATATTTAGGCCTATCCCTCTTCCGTGTAGGTTAAAAATTTCATATGTCTACGGGCCTTGACATTCTAAACAAATGAATCGACCAGCGTGGGCTTACAACAATCTAGCGATCGCGATGCTTTTATTACCACGGTATGACAAAAATAGCCAAAGCCAACTGCAATTGATTTGACATTGAAATTTATTACTGAAATCTGATGCTTCGACAGCGCTAAAATCACGTTTTCTGCCAGATTTTCACTCACAACTCGCGAACGAAAGCTAACATTAAAAATCCGGCTTCGATGCGCATTCGCCCACCTTTCAGCCCATCTATGTTTAAAATTTCAGATATCTGCGTTCAGTAGATTTCACTGGGCATCGTGGACAGACAGACAAACACGTCCTTTTATTATTTTAAGATAGCATGTGCCCGCGGCTTCGCCCGCGAGAATTATTTCAAAAATTAAAAATTAAGAGCATAATAGTTAAATCATTATATTAACACCTAAATCATGTGGACTATATATCACGATTAGATAGCGTCACCTGGTAAAGCGACCTCAGATTCGAGTTCCTTGGCCCAGAAAACCCCTGTATAGTGAGTTTCGTCCAAATCGAACAACGTTTGACCATATTTAGGCTAATATTGATTATCCCTATAATAATAATAATAATAAGAATAATAATAATCCTCTTCGGTGTAGGTTGAAAATTTCATATTATGTTTGCGTGCCTTGACATTAAAAACAAATGAATCGACCAGCGTGAGCTACAACATTCATGAGATCGCGATGCTTTTATGTCGAAGGAATGACAAAAATAGCCAAAGCCTAGTGTAATTGATTTGTATTACTGAAAACTCATGCTTCGAAAACTCAATAAGTACACGTTTTCTGCCCGTTTTTCACTCATAACTCACGAACGAAAGCGAAAATTAAAATTCCGGCTTCGAGGTGCACATTCCGACCCTTTAGTCCATCTATGTTTAAAATGTCAGATCTCTGCGTTCAGTAGATTTTGCTGGACATCGCGGACAGACAGACAGACAGACAGACAGACGGAGGACAGACACTTCTTTTTATTAATATAGATGTTATAGTATTTTAGTATCCCTGAATTAACACTCAGACGAAATTGTCATGCATTGTGTTTTTATACAAATTACTTAATAACGAAATAGATGATATTAATATTCTCGAAGAGAAATCTTTTTATGTACCACGTTATAGATCTTATAAATTACATAATATTTTTTTTTTTTTTTCCATTCCAAAAGCAAACACTGACTCCCATAATAATTCTCCTCTTTATAATACAATCAACTGCACAAAATGGACAATTTGTTTTATTAAGTGCCAGAATGGTACGGGAAATGTCTGTCCGTCTGTCTGTGTATTTGTAAGTGCGTGAACTCAAATACGCTTTATCGGATTTTCATGAAATGTGGTATACACATTTGTAACATCCATGGGAAGAAGCCTATTGATATTGGAACAAATTGGTTGACCGGTACAGGAGTAATACCCAATTTAGTGCATATTTTATGGTAATAACTAATATATTAGAAAGAATTTTTCAAGTGCAAATCAGTTCTCATGGCAACATATTGTTTTACAGTGTTCGTATACGGCTTTGGAAGTTGCAACACAGTTAGCTTTGACACATGTGCTTATCAAACTAGACCGTTCTTCCGCAATCCCTGCTTAATGAATCGATCTGGAGCTTAAATCGATCTGGAAATCGATTAAAAGATAACTTATTTTCTGCATACCATAATTGCAATCATCACTGATTAATCAAAAGCATTCTGGCATATTTTTACACCAGTTTACTTGATTTTGTTATACTCTGATTGTAGCTTATCTTCATTAGATTAACTATTTCTTATGCGCAGTGTTGGTAGCATTGTTTAGTATCTGGTAACACATTCGATATTAGAGTGTTCATTCTTTTAATATGCTGTGATCTGGGAGCTGATACAACGGTGATTTTATTTTAAAAAACACAAATAAGAAAGTTTTTTGTTATTTATATATTCTGATACATTTTATTCGTGGAATAGTCTTAATAAATCCCACTCGAGAATACGAGTTCATCAGACAAATAGTCTCGCATCTCTCGGTCGTGAATATATCGATAAACTTATAATTAGAGACCGGATTTTTAGGTTTTTAAAAACACTGTTTTAGGTTTTCTATTAGGTGAAATAGTTTTTTTTTAGGTTTTTTGTCCAAAATATAGTTTTCGGGTAGAATAATTGGTTTAATGAATTTGAATGTGCTACATAGGATTCAATACATAATACTTGTAAAGTTTAACTTTAAAAAGTTGACTTAAATTTGTGTAAGCTTGCTTCAGGACAATATTACACAATTGAAGAAAGAAAGCGTAAACAATCAAAAGAAGAAGAAGAAGAGATTTAGGTCGTCGCCAATCCACTACTGTAATAAACTCGATTTCATTTGTTTCGGCATAATTAACACGTCTTCTTAAAACTCTCAATGTGACCACTCAGTTTGAGTAACAGGGAAGTACTAAAGACAAACAACCGCTTTAAAACAGAAATCTATATCCTTGTTAACACGCGGCAACAATGGTTGTTCGTACGAATATTTTAAAAGGAATACGCCGGTACTCTTACACTTCGTCTCTTGTTAAGACAAAGTTTTGTCTCTCCGCAAAATATCGATTTCTCAACTGACAAACAAAAAATACAAAAAAGTAGCCTAAATAAAGATATTTTAGGTTTTATATCCCGTTTAGGTATATTTAGGTTTTTATACCCCATTTAGGTATTTTTAGGTACCACAAAATTAATGTAGGTGAATCCTATGGACATGATTCGAAAAAGTGTATAAGCGCTTTTTGTTTCGGAAGTAAGGAAAAAAATAGGTAAAAACCTAAGAATCCGGTCCCTACTTATAATCTCTTGTAGGATTACTTACTAATTATGATAATCCTCACACGATTACATCGCTTGTGAATTCATCGGTAATTTCAAACGCACTAGTTAAGTTGCATATGATAAAGATGAATGCCATTCACTGAACCAAAGTTGCACTGTCATCCTCTTTTTTCATCATGGATAACTGCCACAACATTTTGAAACGTCCGTCGAAGCTTACAATAGCCAATTGGACAGGCGTTGGAGGTAATCAGTCAAGTGAAGGCGTGAATGCAAAAGCGACACGAAGTGCCTGCGCAATCGATTGTAAATGTGAGACGTGAAAGTTACGTAATTACACAGGAAACAAGTCTTTTATTCATGATCAGGAAATACGTTATGATGACTCGTAGCCTACATGTACTGATCCATGTATCTTTAATGTTTCCATGCTAGTACTCTGAACACAAGACAACTCCCCTTAAATTACTTTTATAAAAACTTTATGTGTAAGACAGGCATTTCAAACTGAAGGTCCCCAAGGGACTTTTGATTTGTTTCATCATGAGATCCATACAACTAATTGAAAATTATTGCAAAATATATTTATCAGAGTCGGCTGCGGTGGTCTAGAGGTAGCGTGCCCCCCTCTAGATCCGAAGGTCGCGGGATCAAACCCGGCCGCAGTCGATGGGGTTTTCAGGACGTAAAAATCGGCAAGGAGTCCTCCGGGAGGGACTTTAAGCTGGGGGGCACGTAAAAGAACTCCATAGAGCCTCTGGACAAAATTTCTCGCCCTTTCACGTCCAATAATACCTTAGTTTCCGGAGGGGGGTTAAGGGGCGATGGGCTTACCACCTGTCCCTCTGCCCTCTCTGGGAAAATAAGCGTAACAAATTTCACATAGGTAAACAGAAACCTCCACTTGGAGGCCCTTCGCCCCAATATGGGGGCATAGAATTCGAGAGAGATATTTATCAGAAACATACAATGTGCATACAAATGGTTTAGCGGGTAGGCATACCAAAAGAAGCCGAAACGAAATTAAACGGCAACATAGACTTGTATCCAATAGCAACAAATACACTGTATAAAAATTACAGATGAAAATTTATTCAAGAAAATTTTTATATTTTGTCTTGAACTAGATAAATCTGTTTAATTACAATTTTTTCTTTGTCTGGCTCAAATGGTTGTTCAGTTCCGACTTTGATGATATATGAGAAGTGTTGTTCAGTCAGCCTTGATCTCTGATAAGGTTTTTTTTTTGTAGATTTCATAAAATAATAATCGGTATTTATGATATAAGTGTTAAAAGAAGAATTTTATTTTGCGAGTAGGTATCGTGTGAGCAAAGTAAAATCATTTTATCGATTTAAAAAATAACTTATTTTATGCATATCATAATTCCAATTATCAAAAACATTCTATCACTTTGTTACATCAATTATTATTATTATTATTATTATTATTATTATTATTATTATTATTGGTTGGTGAGAATTTCGCATTCAGGGCTTTGCTAGAATTTAAGTAGCCTATTATTGTATGGAAATCCAGGCTTCAGTAATTAGGAGACATATTCCAAATTCTCTAATCCTATACGACGCAGACCAGATTACATTAATTACCAGGAACATAAACAGATGTGAACCAACTTGTGACTACTCCAATGTTTTGACAGGAGCAACTTTTTTCTCTCTCACTTAATTTGACTTCGCAGAATCAGAGAAAGTCTTGTAATTAATTGAAAGCAGTGTAACATGTCCTTGTAAACATGACATTCCCTATGTTTACAATTTATTTTTATGCTAGCAATTAAAGTTATTATTATTAACCATCTAATAATTAAAACGTAATTGATATTTTTTTGTTCACATGTAGCCACAGTATTGTTAATAATATTGTACAATGAATTTCTTAAGATTCCTTTTCATACATGTTGAAGCCTATAAAAAAAAATTAGATTAGGCTACCTACTGGAAAACTCCAAATTGAAGATGGATATATATGCATTCATGAACCACAGTTGGTCCGTCCACTTAGTTGGTGGAGGAGTGGCACAGATAGCCGAAGAACCTGGGTTCGAGTCCCAGTATGAAAGGAATTTTTCTCCTATAATATTCCCTGGGTACCGTATTTTACGGACCATAAGACGCTCCGGACCATAAGACGCACCTTGATTTTAGGATGGAAATTTAAAGGAAAAGAAATGTATTGTGATTATAAACCAAAAATTTTAAAGGGAATAATATAGTTCATTGCATAAACAAATTTTACAATGGAATCAGTGCAAATCACTTCTAACTTAAAACATGCATTGTACGAAAATATCTTCTGTACAGGTGGCATCGCGTAAATTTTAACAACTGAACTGATTTCTCATGATAGACTGAAAATACTTTTACACCCTCTAATCCTCAATTCAGCATACGGTAAGTGTAATGGGACAAGGCTGTTTAGACCATTTAAACCACCCGGCAGAGACAACTCCTTTCGTATAAAAGAACTCAACATTCCTTTCATTTCGCATTGTTTACCCTCATTTTACGATTGTGAAAAGTGCACTGAAGTAGGCCTACAGTCTGCCAAAATTTGTAACAATCTTATCGATTAAAACACTTTCTTTATAACTATGGTATTCCGGCAATATTTACCATAATTTTAATTTTTTAGTGTATTTCGGACCATTATACGCACCTAACTTTTAAGGCTCTGTTTTCAAAGTAAAAAAGTTCGTCTTATGGTCCGTAAAATACGGTAACTAAATCTGCCTTTATTAAATATATATTTTTTTAGCCTAGATTTAAAAGTTGACCGCGTTCAAAAGGCCCTGACGCTTATTAAATCAAACAATGGCTAATATTAGACTCGAGATGTTGCAAGGGGGTCATTGCACTCCACCCTAAAGTACGGATATTCGCTTCCCTTATACTCACATGCAAGCAAGGTTGAAGTTATGATATCAGATTGTAGCATCCCCATTATTAATACCCTTGGGCACGAACAGCCGTTCTGCAGACTGCAGACTTAATATATGTGGCGGGTCATTCGGAAGTTGTACTATCTCTGCATAGTTTAAAGGAATGCATCCTTAAAAAATAAGTTAAGGAGGGGGCATACAGGTTTCGCTGAAATTCGTAGGTGAGAAACAGGTAAATTTCATTATTTTTTTCCCTCAGTAATGAATTGCTCTACAATCTTGCAATCTGTCATACTCTTTATCTACTATTTCTACGATTGCATACTATTTTCAAAATTAATCAAACTGTTACAGTTATGGATAACTATCATTACAAAATGGAAGCCACGTTTCGTGCACTAAAATGCCATTTCTACAAATGGTAATATTTTTTAGTGATTCTTTTTTCTGTATTTCTCAAAGAATTAATTAAAACTTGTTCACGCACATATGAAGATGTAAACTTGACGATAACCTTCTAGAAAGGAGAAATCAAAATTCTGAAACTTGATTTCTGTTAGAACTTGTAGAATTCAAGTTTTGAGACGTTAAGTGACAACATTTGGGTTTTACTTTGCAACTCAACTACTTTGTACTGAATGCCCGGTTTTACTTTTTGCAGTCCACAGTAAAAGAAATAATGAAAAATAACCAAGGCTTGCTCAATGAAGTTCTGTTAAAAATCGCCATGAAGACATGCAATAGAAGGAAACGCAATCGAGTAAGGATAGACTGTTAAGGCAAAAGTGTATAAGTCAAAACATATTATTTTGCAGGAGATACTTTTATTTACACATTATCCCATTTATTTATTTTTTACTTGCTCTTTTGCCTTGACAGTCTTCTTTTGGACAGTTAAAGCAAAAGAGTAGGCCTATAAGTAAAAGAAAAATCCATTTTTTTCCCACAGTATAATTTACTTGTCTCATTTTCACAATTTTGTACTTATACTCTTTTGCCTTAACAGTCTAGATGTATTTCTCCTCCTTTCCGATCGCGGGCCGCATTGAAAGTTTCTGAGGGCCGCAACTGGTCTGCGGGCCGTACTTTGACCATCCATCGCTGATCTAAAGTAATGCATCATAATTTAAAAGCCTCAAATAACTATGTTCAGAGAACAAATGACATATGATTACCGCACTGCAATAGACCTTGTCTTCCAACAGGAATATCACTGCAGTAACTCTATCAGCTGCAATGTCTCCACTCCAGTGGGTTGCGTGCTGCCCACTGTCCAGGGGTCATTATGTTTGCAAAGCAGTCCAGGATAGCGTGCCGGGCGAGGGAGAGCAGTGAACCGAATTGTTATGTGCTTCAGAGAACCCACCGGAAGTGAAGGAACAACCTCAGCGGTTCTATGGTTACTTATTACAACTCTGGAGAGAGAGATGCAAATATGCAAAGAAGTTGACAGAAGTGAAGAATAATGAAGAACCAAGAGCAGGGTTACCAAATGGTTATGGATGGAAAGGAGGACATATGAGACTAAAAAGACAGGACAAAAGTAGGACACATTAAAATTATTAAACGGCTTTGTTTTGAAGGCCTACGTTTATCCGGGAGTCTAAATTTATATCCATCTGAGCCTGCATGAACAATCTTATCAATACTGCTGGCTTGAGGTACATATCTGATGAGGATCCATGATTAGCAACAAAGCTATAACTTTAACTATAGCTATATGCTATAACTTTATAACATAATAACCGGGATATGTGAGTCAGCTGGAGAATTTAATGCTGTATTTGCAGGTTGCCATAGCAGTTCAATTGGTAAGAGCAGCGGCACGGAGAGCCGAAGATCCTGATTAAAATCCGGCTATGGCATTGAATTGTTCAGTCTGACTTCACCTTTCCACATAATGAACTGTTTCAAGATTGGTTAAAAAGTTTTACTCATTATGATGAATGATTGATTGTAAAGCATAATTGAACCTCCACCGGAAGAAAGTGAAGAAGAAGCGACAGGCTTTGACCCATCTTGCTCCTTTTCGGTATTGAATTATTGTGAATCAAAATAATTTTAAGGTATTGAATTATTTTTAATCGTTGACTTTCTGTCGCATCCAAAATTAATTTTAGACCGGTTGTTAGAGCATGCTCAATTTCTTCTGGATACTGTGAAGGCATTCGTAGTGATAGAAGGTTCCTATTTGCTCTGAAGTAAGCTGGATATCCAACCAACTTCCAACAAAAACGATTTGAACTTCCTGTAATTCACCTTGATTTTATAGAAGTCTTGCCACTATTAAACTTCCAACCCTTGTAATAATACTGCCTAGCTAGCAGAACTGTTTGACCTATTCTAAGGATGTATCCTGAAGTTTTATATTAGCTTTAGCATTTTCTTTCTTCTTTTCTGTCATCATCATTTTTGTTTTATCTTACTAATCTTCATTTTAAGTTCTTCTAGGGCATTTGACAGTATTGTTAACATACTAGGAGGTGCCCGTGGCTTCGCCCACGATAATTCTTTTAAAAATTAAAAATTAAGAGCATAATAATAATTATTAAAGCATTATATTTATTAACACTTGCACGCGAATCATTCATAAACTAAGCCATTAATAATTAATGAAACAGCTAAAATTCCGGCTTTAAAGCGCCCCCTGGGAAAACTATATCAGAATCGATTATGCAGTTCCAAAGAACCTATAAAGGAGGCCATGGGTGAACACATAATACATATTGTTTCTCAACTGTTTATTGACATGAATATGATGTGAATTTTATTTTATCAATTCAGTGTAATTTTCAGAAATTATATAATGTTTCAAGGGAAGGAATGGTTTGTTTGGATTATTATTATCAGCGATATTTCAAGAAATAAAACCATCAATATTTTACAGCTGTTGCCCCCGGCTTCGCCCGCCATTATTCATTGACTCCAGGATTTTTAAGAAAATTCCACTGGTAGATTATTAAAAATGTTTGTGGTTCAGAGCTATGAAAAATGTAAGTAAAAATAAATTAGAATATTTGTTCATTGTGTTCATTTCACTTAGGCCTTCTATAATAAAGAAACGGTTTTCCTTCCTAATTTTGTAGTCGTCATGAAAGTTTAGACTGCGAGAGACGAACATCGCCGAGTATACCCGATGTCTCACGAAGCGGGCGAGCAAGCACGCTATTTAGGGCCGTTGAATTGTATAAGAGTAGATTATTCGTTTCTTTGCGGAGCCTACAATAAATACAATATCGTCTGCAAAACGGTTACATTGTATATGCCTGCCATTAAATTTAATACCCTAAGTCTTCTTTTTCATTTTTTCTATCGCTTCTTCCACAAATAAATTAAATAAGTAGGATGATAAGGGGCTGCCTTGTTCTTGATTTCTGTTTACTTCCATCAGTATAAATTTCTGTCTTCTGTATCTCCAGTCACGGCTGGCTTTTTTTCAACATTTTAAATAGTAGTTCCCAATTGACTTTATACATTTTTAAAAATCGATAAACAGCATACGTCTTTCTATTTTCCTCGATTCTTCCCTCTAGTATATGTTGTAGCAAAATTACGTCTCTAGTTCCCCTTCCAGCCCTGACTCCAAACTGATCTTCACTTACAATATTCCTTATAAACATTTATAGATATATAAATTTATAAACAGATAATTTATAAATAATTATCCTGCCGATTGTATTACATGGATATGAGACATGGTCGCTTACTTTTAGGAATGAACATAATCTGAGAGAATTCGAAAACAGGATGCTTAAGAAAATATTTGGTCCCAAGAGAAATGAAAATGGGGGCTGGAGAAAACGACGAGCTTCAGGACCTGTACGCATCACCAGGTATAGTAAGGTAATTAAATCACGGAGGATGAAATGGGCTGGACATGTTGCACGAATGGGAGAGGAATGACACATCTAAAAAATATACTGACTGGGAGACCCGAAGGGAAAAGGCCACTTGGAAGACCTAGACGTAGGTGAGAGGACAATATTAGGATAGATTTAAGGGAAGTAGGATTTGAGAGGGATGGTTGGACGGAGTAGCACAGAATAGGATTAAATGACGGGCTCAGGTAAGCGCGGCAATGAACATAAAAGAGATAATATTCCTTTAGCTTGTTTAGGAATTGTCTATTGCCATTGAGTAAGTAAATAAGTAAAATATTTAAAGCATGAAAACAGAACTGAAATCGTCCTGTAGTTCGCATCCTGTTCCCCCTCTTTAAGATCCTCTAGTTCTGCTTCCGGGAAAATCCAAAGCCACTGCTCCTTTTTCATAGGATTCGCTAATAACTCTAAACTAACAACCTTTTGTTGTTTCTGGTTTTTTATTTAAGGGTGGTATTTTTGGCATTGGCGTTTGAAATAAGAATTTGTAAGTAAACTTAGTAAGATGTGCATAGGCGTAACCAGGCCGACCATATGGGGGGGGGTTATAACATCCAGGGAGAGGGGGGTCCGGGGGCCCTCCCCCGGAAAATTTAAAAAACTAAGATGCAAAATAACGAGTTTTAAGCTTCCGTGGGTCCTCCCCCGGAAAATTTTAAAAATCAAGACACAAAATAACGAGTTTTAAGCTTCCGGGGTTCCCCGGAAAATTTTAAAAATTAAGACGCAAAATAACGAGTTTTAAGCTTCCGGGGGTTCTCCCCCGGCAAATATAAAATATCAAGACACAAAATAACGAGTTTTAAGCTTCCGGAAAATTTTAAAAATCAAGACGCAAAATAACGAGTTTTAAGCTTCCCACGCTTTATACTCGTATTAAGTAATTTATGGGCAGACTTTAAAAAATTATACAATTTTCCTTTTTTTAATCAATGGGGGGGGGGGTTCAAATCCCCAAACCCCCCCCCCCTCGGTACGCCTATGAAGATGTGAGAACAGTAGAGTATTTTCTTTATGGCGATTAAGAGTGAAGAAACTAAGGTCATTAAGGAAGCGTCTGAAAGAGACATTTTTCCACAAAAAGGAAATTATGCTGAGGGTGCGTGGAAGACAGAAGAACAAAGAAGAAAGTTATAATGATAATAATTACAGAAATATAGAGGGGGGCTTAATTAATGACAACATAAAAGCGAAAGAAGTTATAGGCGAATGGGAGGAATTAGTTAACAGGGAAACTTACCACTTCCATGAATAAACCGTATAACCGACATATTTACAGCAATTTGCACTTGGGAACAAGCGAAGGATGTTCTTTACATCATGACATCTATTTAAACAAACATAACTTCCTCTACCCTTGATATATATACCAGTATAGAGTACATGGCTGCATTGCGTTAGTACGCATTCAGTTGTCTCAGCTTCATACGAAGTAGCATTATTCTCGAGGCAAGATTTAAGACCTAATTTTGTGTAACTTATGGGTGAGAAGCTTGTACATAGCGTGCAAATATGATTGGGGAAAATGATCTCCAATTTATTGGGGAAAATGATCAACTCTTAATTTATTATTAAGTGCCAGAATGTTACTTTCTGAGATTATGTGGGGGACGGGAAAATGTATGTCTGTCTGTTTGTCCATGTGTCTGTACGTGCGATAACTCAAATACGCTTTATCGAAACTTGGTATACGCATTTATAACGTCCATGGGAAGATGCCTATTGATTTTGGACCACATCGGTTAACCGGTACCGGAGTAATGGCAAATTTAGTGCCTATTTTATGGTAATATATTAGAATAAAATTACCAAATGCAAATCAGTTCTCATGACAACATATTGTTTTACAGTGTTCATATACGGCTTTGGAAGTTGCTATACAGTTAGCTATGACAAATAACACTACCCTCATCTTCCTTCACATATGCTTATCATACTAGACTTTTGTTCTTCCATAAGCCCTGCTTAATGAATCGATCTGGAGCTTAACTCGGAATTAGATTTAAAAAAAAAATTATTTTCTCCAAATCGTAATTGCAATGATCACTGATTAAACAAAAGCATTCTGGCACTTTGTTCTATCAGTTTAACTGATTTTATTTTTTTAAATAAAATCTTACAGAATATCTGAAGTAAGATACCTAAGTTGCCTTTTAAATAAAGTTAGAGGTAAAATCCAGCATCTGTTTAAAGGCGCTGGAAGAAACATTAAAGAAAAAAGTAAAGAAAAGGCAGATACATTATAATGCACCGGTAACAAGAAAGCTATATCTATGCAAATATCGCGTATTATGAATAATGAATTAATTTCCAGGTGCTAGGATACGGAAAACATTTGCACGAAAGCCTGCTTGCGACAATCACAGCTCGTGTGTGGGATCCCTGTATAAATCACTGATAACTCAACCTCGGTTGGAATGGGTAATCGCCTTCTCTCGTGCCGTAGGGGTCGTGGGGTCATACCCCGATGCTGCTATTTATAAGAATGCATTATGTATTCCATTCATTCTCACCTCTACATTTTTCACTCTTATCTGAGGACATTTCCGAGAAACCGGCATAGACTATCTCAGTGTGGTGTCTACCTCAAAATTATGACCGACCAAGTATTTAGTTTTTGTAGCCTACGAAGTGTCAAACAACTAAATATGATGATAATCAATCCCAGTCATGTTATCGCGAAATGGAAATATTTATGTTATTACAACAATTAATGAAAATAAAATAAAAATTGAAAACACAAAAAATATATTATATATTATACTAGCTTAAAAGACCCGGCATCGCCCGGGTTTTGTATTTTGTAATTGGAAATTAGCTTATGAAGGATTTTCAATGTTAAATTCTAGGTCCTTATATAGGCATTTATAATTTGAAATAGGAAGAACGACTTATTACACTCAAACTATTCCCTCAGAAAAAGCTTGATATAGTTTTTTTTATGGCTCATAGAGGATCTAGAATTTTGCATCCCATCGCTTGTACAGTGCACAGCAAGCCTGGTAGAGGTTTAAATAAGAAGAAACAGAAATTCCTGTAACATAAAATTGTAATATCGAGGCGGGAAATTTCCCACTCTTATGTCACCATAAAGCCGTTTTGGGGATGAAATTAAACAGAAAGCAATATCACTTTCATACTTTTCTGTCCAAAAACCTGCGATATAATATAATAATATACACATTACCATACCTCGTTTTGTTTTCTCTATGTCCAGGGTAGAGAAAGTTATGTGATTCCATTATTTTAGTGGAATTCATTCTGTAATATTTATTTATAACATGAATTATTTTGATAACTTCTCTTATTTGTCAAAAGTGCATTTCATTTGTTTTTTCCAAGCCCACCTGATACCATTTGGCAACAATATATTCTGATTTGGAATTGATAATTCTATGTAAAAAGGGATTAAGTATTTTCAAAAACATTTAATTTTTGGCATTTAGAATCAGAATTTTTCAAAATCCTTTCTTAGTGAGCACCTACATTATGAAACGAAGGTACTGTCAAAATTCCAAGTCTCTACCTGTTATAGTTTAGGCTGTACGTTGATTCCTGTCATTCAGTCAATCAGTCAGTCAGTCATTCATTCAGTCAGTCAGGACAAAGCCTTTTATATATATAGAGATATAATGAATTATTAAGTTATTTATATATTTAACCTGGCAGAATTAAGGACTCATCTACCCAGGGCCGTAGCTAGGCGGTGGCGAGATTGGCCCCCGCCAAGGGCGCTGGTAGAGAGAGGGCGCAAAATTAACCATGAAAAATCCCGCCTTTTTTAGACTGGTGCAATTTATCAAGCAATAAAAATTCCACGTTAATGAAAGAAATCCTTCAGGTTATTAAAAATTACTGCACGTTTACTATCTGTAGTATTATGCCGATTGTCTACAAACAAAAAGCAGTCATACAACGTTCTTTAATTAACACTTTTTTATTGGCAGAGTATAACATAAATCATGAACAGTATGGAATGATATAACAATAAAAATTAAAGTTTACGTTATTATTCAGATGACAGTGGTTCAGCTATTCGAAAAAAAAAACTTTTATCTATATTAATGTGTTAAACATTTTAGTAGGCCTCAGGCCTATTATGTAATTTACTTTTGATACTAGATTTTATTATTGAATTCTTTTTTAAGTAGTTCAATCGTCTGAAAATAAGGTTTTAGTACTTAGTTCATTTTCAAATTGAGGTTTAGGTTTTCTTTGATAATGACAGTGTTTTTATATTAAAAAATAAACATTAAAATAATAAATTGTTCAGATCCCCAGTATTGGAGGGCGCAGATTTGTCAAACTCGCCAAGGGCACAGAAGGACCTTGCTACGGCCCTGCATCTACCTATCAGCCATAAGAACTAGAAAACTTTTACAACTAGGCATAAAGAAATAATAATCTAGAAACTCGAAATTAAAACGAAAAAGAAGTATATATATATATGTGTGTGTGAGTGTGTGCGCGCGCGCATGTGTATATAGGCCTAATAATAATAATAATAATAATAATAATGTTTTGTTCTGCCTGGTAGAGTTTAGGCTACAGGTCCTTTTCTTTCACTCAACCAGGTTGAACTTAAAATAACTTCGATGGAAAAGATGGAAATCACTGGGAGCGAGGTCCGGGCTGTTGGGTGGATGTTGAAAGATCTCCTAGCCGTACTTTTGCAGGAGACTTGCAGGGAGGTGTTGAAACCTCAACCCTACAGCTCGGACCGCGCACCAAGAGATTTTAAACTTTTCCTACCCCTCTAGAAATGACAGTGAATGAAAGAGAATGGTAGAGACTGACAGAGAAACCGAGGTTATCACACAGTGGTTCAAATCCCAGGCGGCAGACTTCTATGGCACGTGTTTTCAAAAGTTGGTCCCACGTTATAACAAATGTTTCAATTCCGGTGGCGAATATGTTAAAAAATAGCTGAACACTTGCTCTGTTGCAATAAATATTTCTATGAATTTGTGTTGTGTTTCTGTTAATGGCCTGTGGGAATGTTTCTTTATAGACGCGCCTCATATGATGGTCTGTTTTCTAAGCAGAAATCTGAGTTCGTTTCCCACCAACATTTTTCTCCAAAGTATGGGCTTGATGTAACGTAAATCTCTTCAGTAGAGGTAATTAGGGCCGGATTCTTAGGTTTTAAACTATTTTGTTCCTTGCTAGCTAACTGAGATATTTTAACATAATTATCTGTTTCATTGTCATAGCAGTCACATAGGCCAATCTTATAAAACCTAAAAATGGCTAAATACTACAATGTTAAAAAACTAAAAATGACTAAAACGGCTTTTCAAGTAAAATACAATAAAATAACAAAAATTATAATAATTAATCTAATTATTATTGTTCAACTAAAATTACATTTTAAATGTCTGCCAACATTTTTTATCTTGCTCATTGTTGCCAATATATTATTTTGTCAGATAAAATATAGGATAGAGTTTTTTAATGTTGTCCTTTCGTACCCCATTGTCCCGGCAAAGAAAGTATTAAGTGAACCGAAATCCCCGGCTTCTTTAGAAGAAAATTAATGACAATCTTAGGAAGCTTACACTTGCAGTTTATTCACAATGTTTGCTCCAGCAAGACGCCAAAAGTAAAGTATTCTAATCTAAAAGTTGGTTGATTAATTGAAAACGTTCTTTTTGAATTTGTGGTGAAAATGACAGCCGGGTAGTTCTAAAATTAAGCAAAAAGTATTTCTAAAGTTTTGTCGTTCACAGCCATGGAAATTTAAGTACAAATAAAATGAATTAATATATTTTTCAATGAATTATTGTACTTTTAAAATTGAAACTTAAAAAAAACCGTCTCAAAATGATAAAAAAATAAAACTATTTTCATATGTTTAAAAAACTAAAACAGGGTTTGGAAAACCTAAAAATCCGGGCCCTACAGTGATATCATTCAGCTACCCAGGATAATTCCAGCTGAATAGTGTGATAGTCTGTTTTCAAAGCAGAAATCTGAGTTCGTTTCCCAACCAAAATTTTTCTCCAAAGTATGGGCTTGATTTAACTTAAATCTCTTCAGTAGAGATAACTGTCAGGTATGCATATAGTGCCTTGAGATGAAAGTAAAGAGGGAAACACGCACTTACTGTGAGAATGAAACCTTGCGTGCTCCGATGTACGAGTTTTCTTCATTGTTCCCTCCTTCTCACACTGATTGGCTAATTCTACGTTCAACAAACCGATCATTACATAGGAGCTAGATTCTCAGACATAATTAATGCGCCTGGATTTTGTTTTTTGTTTTTTTTTTTTTTTGTCCAACAACGCACATGCACAGTGCAGTTTTTTTTCCGTTTTCTAGGTATTTGATATCCCTCTACTGCAATAAACGCATGCTTACAAAGTATTCTTTACATTTTTAAATTATAATTCTGAAGACGAACTACAAATATCAATCTATCCTTTACATTTAATTGGAAATTATTATAATTTTAGATGAAAATAAATAAAACTAAGACAATGGCCGGTTTTTTAATTATATGGATTTGAGACGTGGCCGCTTACTAATCGGGAAGAACATAATGTGAGTGTGTTCGAAAACAGGGGGCTCAGGAAAATAGTTGGGCCTAAAAGAGATGAAAATGGGGACTGTAGAAAACTGCATAACGACGAGCATCATAACCTGTACTCTTCACCGGAAATAGTAAGGGTAATTAAATCACAGAGGATGAAATGGGCTGGACATATTACGCGCATGGGGGAGGAAAGATATATCTAAAAAATAGACTGGTAGACGCGAAGACCACTTGAAAGATCTAGACGTAGGTAGAAAGACAATGTTAGAATATATTTAAGGGAAATAGGATTTGCGAGGGATGGTTGGACGGAGTTAGCACATAATAGGGTTGAATGGCGGGCTCAGGTAAGCGCGGCTATGAACCTCCGAGTTCCATCCCTATAATATAACGCCACATGGCTGACTGACTCACTCACTCACTGACATTAATGTTTGCCCACTTCCAGATGAGCTAGAAACTTGAAATTTGGTACACATATAGTTTTTAGGCTGTAAACCATAGGAAAATTCCACAAATTTTATTTATTTTATTTTTAGCCCTAAAAAACCCCCTAAAAGTGCTCGGTTTCCATGACAACGGTAGACAACAATATTACCAACTGTGTTCACATAGGGCTTTGGAAGTTGCAATACACTTTGACAAATCTTTAGACATGCTACCGATAGAAGTAAAGGTGATAGATAGAAGGTAAAGGTAAAGATAGAAGTAGAGGTGACTCAAATGATAACGTCTTGAACTCACATTTGGGAGGTCCCAGGTTCAAATCACTCTTATTTCCGATACGGTGTCAGTTCAGGGGAGAAAAAAAAACAGAAAAAAAAACTTTTCCTAAGAACCTCACTGGGGGTGCGATTTAAATATATAATACTCTATTCGTCTAGCTTGCTTAGGAATTGTCTATTGCCATTGAGGAAATAAATAAGGATATTTGATTAATTTGAATGAAATATTTTACCCAAAATATAAAATGCACCTACATTTTAAAGTTAAATGCATAGTACAGTCTGATGACGTAAGGGTTCGTGGTACTTTCCGAGGATAACCCTTATCTTCACAATTAAGCAAGGGAAAATGAAATATATCATATACCTCTTATTTTAATTAATGCAAAAAAATTACATAAAATTCCGGCAACGAATAGTTTGTCTTAAAACAATGCATGTCCCATGATGATGATCATCCGTCTTAAGGAAGAGATTCATGTACCTCCACAAACATAAACACAATCTGTCAATGTCGCTATCTCCTGGAAGTTTCTCCTGGGCATGGGAATATGCTGGGATTGTTTCCGAGCACTTTGTATCTGTATGAAGATAACAAAGACCATGGCATTGACTGGGGGTACCTTAAGGCGTGATGCGTCGCTTGGCTTGTCAAGTGTGAGACCCAAGATGCAACACTAATACGATTGTCACCTGTTTCATGCAGTCGGGTTGCGTGTGTTGCCATTAAATATTCACATACCATTACAAAGTGTTCAAATGAGTCTAAAAACTCCGTTTATTCGGTGTAGAATTTTCTTCAGGGCATGATTTCAGATTTGATGATGCAAAAACGTAAATTAACATATTTTGGAGGTAGGTTTCGACATTATGAAAAAAATATATATATATATATTACGGTTCCAGATTGATTTCTACTTATTCTACGTACAAAATTTGGTTGAAATGCACTAAGCGACTGCAACGTGATCCAGGGCCGGCATTAACTTAGCTTTTATCTATTTACTAGCAACTAGCATTATGTGCTATGTGACTGCCATGCCAGTGAAACGGATAATTATGTTAGAACACAGTGAGTCCCACGCAAGAGTTGACCAATGACGCGGGTTTCTGCGTCGCGATGCAGAAACCCGCGTCATTGGCCAACTCTTGCGTGGGACTCACTGTAGAACAGTTAGCTAGCAGAAAATAAAATAATGTAAAACCTAAGAAACCGGGACCTAGTAATGCCTTATACAGAAAAGAAGTAATGGAAGAATGGAAAAAAATAAAATGATATGAAATTAGATATTAACTTCAGGAAGTCTATAATCAGGTTTGGATAACTGTGGGAGAGGATCACAGCGACCTTTGCCCAGGCACAGCAAGTGCAGCAAACTTTGCAGTATGGAAAGCAGGTAGGTGCAAGCCACCATGTGTGTAGAGGTGGATCCTGTTACTCCAGTACGGAAGTAACTTTCAAATTCACTCACAACCTGAGTTGCTCTATGTTCCATCAGGCCCCCCGGCCACCCGACAAGTCCCGGCTACTTTCCAAAAAAGGTACTTAAAAGTAAATAGCCTGCATTACTGCTTGGATATTTTTGTTCCACCATACTATAATACGTTTAATACGTCTGACGTAATGGTATCATAATGATATTCATTACCAGGGCCCGGATTCTGATGACCTAAAATTGTTTGAAAAATGACATATAAAATGACCCTAGATTTTAAAGAAAATGACTTAATAATTATAAAAAATGACCTAAAAACTGATATTTTATTTATAAAAAAATTAATATTGTACACACAAAATTATAGACTAGTTTATACATAATTGTAAAAACTGTAAATAACTGTAATATTGTGAATGTTCTTTTCTCACGGAAATTTATACTGGCACTGAGGCACTGGTGAGTCAAAATTCGGCACATCCTTTTGTGGTCTGCCGGATTATATTGTCGTTTATTGAGGGTAAACAGTAGTAAATACATGAAAAAGACTAAATAAGGAAGCAAAGGACACGAAAATGACAAAATAATGACCTAAAATTGAAATAAATGCCCTAAAAATATAAAATTGCATAAAATGACAAAATAAGAGACCCAATAAAAATGCATTTCTATAATCTAGAGGCCATGATTACGATTTATCCACAAGTTGGCAATGTCTACGCAGTATCAATAAAAAGATGACATGTTTTTAGAATCCGGGCCCTGTTCATTACTATACAGAATTTCATTATAACACCGGTGTGGTATCGATTATTATCGAACACGGAACGATCTTGAAACTATGAAAACAGCAAATTAAACTGCGTAATAAACAGTTCAATAATCAATTCTGCCCGTGTTACTTTCAATATTATACTAAATTGAGTTCATTTGTAAAATCCCGGCCAAGAACAAGCTAGAGCGTACGCCATCTATCGCAGAAGACAAGAACTATGAAAACGTGCTAACAGGTCATTTCCGCGGTCAGCTGTTTTTATGAACCTAAAACCTCAAAACTTAAACATATATATATAGGGTAGAACAAAAACCGTCGTATGCAACATGCCAATAGACTATTGGTGATTAATAGGGACCGGATTCTTAGGTTTTTACCTATTTTTTTCCTTACTTCCAAAACAAAAAGCGATCATACACTTTTTCGAATCATGTCCATAGGATTCATCCACATTAATTCTGTGGCACCTAAAAATACCTAAATGGGGTAAAAAAAAACCTAAATGAACCTAAACGGGATATAAAACCTAAAATATCTAATTTAGGCTACTTTTTTTTGTCTTTTTTGTTTGTCAGTTGAGAAATCGATATTTTGCAGAGAGACAATTTTTGTTGGGTTGAAATTAATACCACCAACGTTTCGTTCAACCCAATGTCGTCTAGGATGACAGTATCATGACAGGAAGTGTAAGAGTACCGGCGTATTCTTTTAAAAATATTCGTACGAACAACCATTGTTAACGTCATGTGAGGTTGAAAGGACATTTTCTGCCTTCAAATGTATTCTAAGAGATAACAGGAAGAACTTCACAGTTCAGAATATTGAAAGATATTTAGTGATATACTGTAACCAGGAAATGTGAGACAATCTTATTTTCACTGCTTCTTTTGATTGTTTATGCTTTCTTTCTTCAATTGTATAATACTAGGAGGTGCCCGTGGCTTCGCCACGATAATTCTTTTAAAAATTAAAAATTAAGAGTATAATAATTATTAAAGCATTATATTTATTAACACTTGCACGCGAATCATTCATAAACTAAGCCATTAATAATTAATGAAACAGCTAAAATTCCTGCTTTAGAGTACATTCCACGACATGAAAGCGCCCCCTGAGAAAACTATATCAGAATCGATTATGCAGTTCCAAAGAACCTGTGGACACATAATACGTATTGTTTCTCAGCTGTTTATTGACATGAATATGATGTGAATTTTATTTTATCAAATCAGTGTAATTTTCAGAAATTATATAATGTTTCAAATGAAGGAATGGTTTGTTTGGATTATTATTATCAGCGACATTTCAAGAGTTAAACCATCAATATTTTACAGCTGTTGCCCTCGGCTTCGCCCGCCATTATTCATTGACTCCAGGATTTTTAAGAAAATTACACGGGTAGAATATTAAAAATGTTTGTGGTTCAGAGCTATGAAAATTGTAAGTAAAAATAAAATTAGAATATTTGTTCATTGTGTTCATTTCACTTAGGCCTTATATAATAAAGAAACGGTTTTCCTTCCTAATTTTGTAGTCGTCATGAAAGTTTAGACTGCGAGAGACGAACATCGCCGAGTATACCCGATGTTTCACGAAGCGGGCGAGCAAGCACGCTATTTAGGGCCGTTGAATTGTATAAGAGTTGATGATTGTCCTAAAGCAAGTTTACACAAATTTAAGTCAATTTTGTTAAGTTAACCTTTACAAGTATTATGTATTGAATCCTATGTAGCACATTCAAATTCGTTAAACCAATTATTCTACCCGAGCACGATATTTTGGAAAAAACCTAAAAAAAACTATTTCACCTAATGGAAAACCTAAAACAGTGTTTTTAAAAACCTAAAAATCCGGTCCCTAGTGATTAAGATACTCTTATGACAATTATGAAACTAGCTTTGCTCGTTTCATAAATACCATTGTAGACTAGTTGCTTAATGTACTATTTTTAGCGTTTTAATTTCTAACTCCCGTTTTGTACTTCAGTACGTCATTATTAGGGACCGGATTTTTAGGTTTTCAAAAACACTGTTTTAGTTTTTCCATTAGATGAAATAGTTTTTTTTGTCCAAAATATTGTTTTCGGGTAGAATAATTGGTTTAATGAATTTGAATTTGCTACATAGGATTCAATACATAACTAACACGTCTTCTTAAAACCCAGTGTGAATAACAGGACAGTACTAAAGGCTTAAGGCAAACAAACGCTTTAAAACACCGAAATCTATATCCTTGTTCATACACGGCAACAATGGTTGTTCGTACGAATATTTTAAAAGGAATACGCCGGTACACTTACACTTCCTCTCTAGATACTGCCCATCCTAGACGACAATGGGTTGAACGAAACGCTGGTGGTATTAATTTCAACCCGACAAAAATTATTGTCTCTCCGCAAAATATAGATTCCTCAACAGACAAACAAAAAAGACAAAAGAAGTAGCCTAAATTAGATATTTTAGGTTTTATATCCCGTTTAGGTATATTCAGGTTTTTATACCCCATTTAGGTATTTTTAGGTGCCACAGAATTAATGTGGGTGAATCCTATGGACATGATTCAAAAAAGTGTATGAGCGCTTTTTGTTTTGGAAGCAAGGAAAAAAATAGGTAAAAACCTAAGAATCCGGTCCCTAGTCATTATGCATTCCTATAGAAAGAGAATACTTTTGACGGAAAACTACATTTGCAGCTAAAGAAGGAGCTTATAAAATTCTACACATGCTTAAATGAAACATGGACGCCCAGCAAAATTGAAAGGAAATGTTTAAAGAGCTTTGAGATGTAATGTTGGAGGGAAATGGAGAAGATTCGGTGGACAGACAGAATAACGAGAGGACCGTTTTTCCAAAACTCGCTTTATGCATTTTTTTTTTTCAGTCGTTTTTTTGTGTTAATACATACTGTTTAGCATCCTCTAATAGCCTATGCAGCCGGCTTTAGCAAAATTTGCTTTATTATGAAATTATAGCACAGAGAATGCAGCTCGTTTTTGCAAAACTCGCTTCGTGCATATGTAGAGGCCATTTCAAAACTCGCTTTGTTTTTTGCATAAAGCGAGTTTTGAAAAAACGCATGATTGAACCTCCACCAGAAGGAAGTGAAGAACAAGTGACAGGCTTTGACCCATAGAGCTCCATTATGTTACTGCATATTATTGTGAATCAAGCATCATTTTAAGGTGTTGAATTATTTTTAATCATTGACTTTTTGTCAGATCCAAAATTCATTTTAGACCGGTTACTGTGAAGGCATTCGTAGTGATAGAAGGCTCCTTTTTCCTCTGAAGTATGCTGCATATCCAACCAACATCCAACAAAAGCGATTTGAACTTCCTGTAATTCACCTTGATTTTATAGATGTGTTGCCGATGTTAAAGTTCCAACCCTCATAGCTGTTAGAATTAGTTAGTTTGGACCATATTTGAATTACCGTTCGTGCCATTTTAAGAAGATCTCGTCCCAAACCATCGTCTTTCTACCATCTTAGCGTTGTTCGCTAATCCGAAAACCTTCACCGACACCGGCAATGAACAGGTGTTCTTGTAGTCGCGTGGATTTCCCCAGTGTTACCGCTGTCATTCACAATTCTCAAGTGAAGTAAACGTGCTGTGGTACCTATTTGGCAACATTTCACTGGACTGCAGACAGGTGTGAAAAAGCCTAATTACCTTTCTATTCACTGAATGACAGGTCGAAAAGGATTAGAGTGGCAAAAGGCAGTTCTCGGAAAAGAAGTCTTTAAGAAGTGGCACCCACAATAGTAAGTTAATACTTTAATTTTTTAGTAATATTTTCTTAATTTTAGAAATAAATGCATAGCCTACATTTTCAGAAGATTATAAGTCATGTAGCGTAGTGGTTGAGGCGCTGCGCCACAAACCGGAAGGTCGCGGGTTCGATCCCCGACGAAGTCGTTGGAGTTTTTCAACTGGCCTAATCCTTCTGGTGGCACTATAGCCCTGGGGTCGACTCAGCCTCCAACAGAAATGAGAACCAGGAGCAATCCTGGGGTAAAGGCGGCCGGTGCGTAAGGCTGACAACCTTACCACCTCCATGTGCCAAATGTCTAAAATTTGGGAGCCTCAACCTCCTGGAGCCCTCTGGGCCTCCATGGCCTGTATAGGGAATACTTTAGTTTACTTTACACAACCGCGGAGTACTTATGTAAATTAAACTAGCAAATACCGGTGACTGTCCAGGCAAAACCGTACTAATTTGATTAATGGAACTCTGGACTGTATTTATCGGCCATTAGAACAGTTACTTCGACATCTTCTACAGGTTATCAGGAAGAGCAGCGAATGCTTGAGCTTGTAAAACATGGATTGACCCAAGGTCACGAGTGGATATTCGTGTTTGGGAGCTGGTGTATTGGGAATCTCTCAGTGCATAACGGAGATGGTTCAGAACATGCTCTGGTAGAAATGATATGCAATTACTCGACGCTAGTGCTCGGGTGGCAGATGCAGTAAATACTATCTCACTTCCACCGTGACGGGAACATCCTTTGTTCTTGTCTTGGGCACGGGCTAACTCCGGTCATCAAGACGGAAGTGTCGGGGATCTTTTCCAGTTGAATATCACTGGGTTCGGATGTTTATGACCTAAAATATGACTGCAAATATGTCCTTAAAAATGACTAAATATGACCCAAAAATCCTAAATATGACCTCATAAAACGACACATTTTCCGAAAATTCCGAATGTTCTAATTTAAAACGTTTAATGATACTAAGTTATTATATCACATGAATTGAATCGGATAATCACTTTTTAACAATTTTACAGGTGTTTTACAGTTTTACTTGTAAAGAACTTCTAATCTGTTAATGTTTCCACATACCACTTTAAATGTGAACTAGGGCCGAAAATCGATTAAAATTTCTAATCGAGTTAACGCTTCACTTTAATCGATTAATCGACAAACAGGTCCGTATTTTAAACGAAACCAAATTGTACATTTAATATTGTTTTACACGACGTTTAATAACTAACGAAGAAATCCTGAATTAATGAATACTATTATTAGTTAACTAGTGAAAAATATATATACAAAACTTACATTTCCGGTTACTTTTTCAGCCAAGACTTGAGACACAAGTTTGTGACTAAACTACCCTTCATATTTCTGAATAACAGGAATTATTTGGACACAATAGGCTGAATGACACATGATGTGCCAAGGATGGAGAAGCGAGAGAAAGGAGTTTCGTCATTCGACCCATTTCTCGAAAAACTTTTTCAGAATTCGACTGAACCGATTAATCGGAAAATGTAATTGATCAACGATTAAATGTTTAATCGATTAATCGAGCCGATTAATCGATTAATCGGTACAGCCCTAATGTGAACCCAAAATCTTTTTAAAATATGTCTACTGGAAGTTGTTAACAACAAGGAGGAAGAGATAATTGTGTTATTACTTGTCATTTTCCCTTCACATTTCAGTTACAGTAAAACCAAAATATTCGTGACTCATTTGGGGGAAAACTTTTTTGTAAGTCGACAATTTACTGCACATATTGCATAACTGTGCTCTTTTCCCGAATTTATAACTGAAATATGACGTTAAATTACAAATTTGACAGCAATATGCCAAAACCATGAAAATGACCACAATATGACTTTATATGCATAATAAAAACAGTTCCATTAGTAAAAAAAATGTGCAATTCATGTTTAATTTGTGTTTGAAGCAAGAATGGAGGTCAGGAAAAAAATATGACATGTCATAAACATCCGAACCCTACCAGCCTTATTTCAGCCTAGTGAATTACATTACTGCACACAGATAGGCCTGTTTGTAATGGGGAAATCGTTGAAAGAATTGGAAATCCATTTTGAAAATGCATCTTACTTCAGGCATGTCATAATCAACTTTTACTAAGGGCCAACTCGACTTGATAAATCGAAATCCAAGGACCGCTTGCCGAAATGAAAATATGAACTTTTTGTTCTTATACAATTTAAAAGTGTTAGCAACCACCCAACTTTTTAAATTTTAACACTCCTTAGAAGAAAACTCTAAACTTTTGTCATTTCTGTCATTATGGTATATGTATTACAATCAGTACTTTTTAAATGCAGTGAACGCCGCTTAATGTAATCGCGGATAATGTTATCAGTCGGGTAATATCAAATAAAATTCACTATTTTAATATATTAATAATAACTTGTTATTAACAACACATTTTCGGTTTTGTAATATTTTGTTAAAGAGAATTAAAACTCTGGACAAGAATAATTTAAGTGTTAAGAAGTGGTAGAGTAGTGGTTGAGGTGCTTCGCTACAAACCGGAAGGTCGCGGGTTCGATTCCCTATGAGGTGGTTGGAGTTTTTTAATTGGCCTAATCCTTCTGGTGGCACTATGGCCCTGGGGTCGATTCAGCCTCTAACAGAAATTAGTAACCAGGAGCAATCCTGTGGGTAAAGGCGGCCGGTGCGTAAGGCTGACAACCTTACCACCTTCATGTGCCAAAGTCCAAAATCTGGGAGCCTCAACCTCCTGGAACCCTCTGAGTCTTCATGGCATGTATAGGGATTATTTTACTTTTTTTACCCAGAATATCTAAAACTCATCATTTTGCACTTTTTCTGGGGAGGGATATTGCAAACTTTCATTTATGTCGGCCCCCTCTCTCATAGGCGTAACCAGGCCGACCATATGGGGGGGGGGTTATAACATCCGCGGGGTCTGGGGGGTATGGAATATCCCCCAGGGAGAGGGGGGTCCGGGGGTCCTCCCCCGGAAAATTAAAAAAATGAAGATTCAAAATAACGAGTTTTAAGCTTCCGGGTACTCCCCCGGAAAATTTTAAAAATTAAGACGCAAAATAACGAGTTTTAAGCTTCCGGGGTCCATCCCCGGAAATTTTTTAAAATTAACACGCAAAATAACGAGTTTTAAGCTTCCCACACTTTATACTTGTATTAAGTAATTTATGGGCAGACTTAAAAAAATTATACAATTTTCCTTTTTTTAATCAATGGGGGGGGGTTCAAACCCCCAAACCCCCCCCCTCGTTACGCCTATGCCCTCTCTTCAATACCTTCTAGAACCGCCCCTGCTGGTAACCTTAACTTGGAGCTCCTTTAAAAGAATCCAACGTGTGAAATGTCGCATCCTGTTAAGAATTAGTTACGTTAGTTAGAAAAGATTGACTCACGAAGATGACTGATGAATAGCCTATATCCAGTAAGTTGCTGTTAGGAACCAACTCTTCACCTACATGAGACCCAGCTGAGTAGATGTATACATAGACCATCCATTACACCTCTGGGAAGATCTGTTGAAGCATTCTGAAAAATTAGGAATGTGTGTTCTATTATCTGCAGTGAAAAAGGATATAACTAAGGAAATTTTTACAGCAAATTCATTTTTTTTATATTTGATGATAATTTAATGGCGCCTAACATTTACAAAATAATAGCAATTGCCATTCCTTCAAAAAATTCCAACACCATTTTTGTCCCAGGTGAATACTTGTCTTAGAAAAAAATATTGTCCTTTAACTTTAATTGTACTTTACTTGATTGTCCGTGGTCTTGTAATTTTTTTTCACATCAGCCGAGGAAGAATAGGCTAAGGGATAAACTTTCCCCTTGCGATTTTTCAATAAAGTTTGCAGGTTTCGTGCAAATTAAGTACAAAGATTATTACATGTGCCACAAAATTCGCGACATAAGGCAACGTCCGGGCTAGAGTGTCTTTCGCGTGATAGGCTATCATTGCCACCCTTGAGTATGCTATGTCAAAATTATGTTAAAAAATTCTTATTAAATGCTGTAGACCTAAGTTTTTTATTAATTTAAAAAAAAGGGATGTTGACGACATAAATAAGATTGTATTAATGATGGTTTCACGGGTTATAAGCCGAGTAAAAGGATATATTGCATCCAAGCCTTCGATATATATATATCTTTGTCCTATATCCCCAATGTCGGGGCGAAGGGCCTCTAATTGGAGGTTGCTGATACCTATGTGAATTTTGTTACGCTTATTTTCCGAGAGAGGGCAGAGGGACAGGTGGTAAGCCCGTCGCCTCACAACCCCCCAGGAAACTAAGGCATTACTTGGACGTGAAAGGCCGGGAAATTTTGTCCAGAGGCTCTAATTTAGGCTTGGAGCTCTTTAACGTGCCGTAAATCTACGACACGGGCCCCGGAGGACTCCGTGCCCGGATTTTGACGTCCGGAAAAATCCATCGACCGCGGCCGGGTTTGACCTGCGGATCCAGAGGCGGGCACGCTACCCCTAGACCACCGCGGCCAACATATATATATATATATATATATATATATATATATATATATATAAGCTCTCTCTTCCCTCATTCTACACTCATTTCCCTGAGGCAGGCCGCAGGGATGTCAGCGGCCGAAAGCTTGGATGTAATAATTATATCCTTTTACTCGGCTTATAGCCCGTGAAACCATCATTAGTAATCAACGTCGAGAAAGCCTCAAGTGTTACATAAATAAAATGTGTTTTGTGACTACTATTAAACAGAAAGCTAGATTATGGAGATACAGAATTTTGTAACGGGGTATTTTTTTTTCTCAAACAGGTGCCCACCTAATTGTCCTACGATAGGGATCGCCGTCTCTTAGAATATTAGTATTAGAGGCTTGGGAGTGTATATGTGACAACACAGGAGCTCTTCTCCACGCCCTCCTGGTATTTTAATATCGCTCACACCGCACCGTTACACAAATTGATGCCTTCTAACATGCGAGAGTGAAAACACAGGAAACACGCGTTCTGTAGCCTACGTATCTTGCTGCAGAACATTAAAACTACGGCTATGTTAAGTGCCACCTTCCATATTAATTTATATTTTTAATATCCATTACTTTAGCTGAATCAGTGCTGCTTAAACTTTAGCAGTTTTTTTTCAGCAGTGTTCATACACCTTTTAGTTAGGAGGCCATATCAGGAGTTCGGGATCGGTGTCTGTACAGTAGGGTAGGCCATGGAACTGTTGGTTGTCAATTGTTTTTATTATTGGTGTATTTTTATGTTGTAAATTTCAACTGATATTAATTTAAATTGATATGAGTTAGGATGAAATGGTTAGGACGATTCATGATATACAAATATCCAATTCGGATATTGCTTTTACGACTGGGGAAACCATGAAAAAACTCCTGCCAAATATTGAGATTTGAACCTGGGACCTCTTGAATGTTTTATTATTAATCGCAACTCTACGCAGAACACTTGATTAGCAACCACATTTTAATAATTGGAAATTTAGCGCGTTCATTTTTTTCTTACAATTTTCAGTCTCCAAGTTTTTCATATATTTTCAATGTTTCAAATTCGCATTCTCTCTCTCTCTCTCTCTCTCTCTTTTTTTTTTTTTTTTTACATCGGGCCTTGAAATTTCTCACTACATAAAACTAGGGCCCGGATTCTTAGGTTTTAAACTATTTTGTTCCTTGCTAGCAAATTGTGACATTTTAACACTATTATCCGTTTCGTTGTCATGGCAATCACATAGTCCAATCTTATAAAACCTATAAATGGCTAAATAATATGTTAAAAACTAAAATGAAATACTTAACAAATTAATCATTACTTTTTAAATATCTGCCTATCTTCTGCATCTTGCTCATTGTCACCAGTAAGACCTACTTGTGAGAGAAAATATAGATATTGCATTTCGTGATTTTGTCATTTTGTAACCTCAATGTCCCATTGTAACATTAGAAATATTGTTAGTTGACCAGAATCCCTGGTTTCTTTAGAAACAAATTAAAGACATTCGTAAGAAGATTACACTTGCAGTTTATTCACAGTGTTTGCTCCAGCAATTTGCCGAAAGCAAAATATTACAAGGGTTGGTTGATTAATTGGTTGATTAATTGGGAAGTTCTAGTTGAGTTTATGTGGTGGAGTTAGAAATGACAGGGGTAGGTCTAAAATGAAGTTGGTCCCACGGTATGACAAATATCTCAATTCCGGTGGCGAATATGTTGAAAAATAGCTGAACACTGGCTGTGTATGTTGCAATAACTATTTACTTGAAATTGTGCTTTGTTTCTGTACACGGACCCAGTGAAACTTACTTGGGTCTCTCGTATATCAAAATCTGAAGCGAGAATGTTATATTGCCCAAGCTTAGTGTAAAGAAAATTATGTGTAGAGACCGGATTTTAAAGGGAAAATTTTCACTCAAAAAAGGACGAAAAAAGGGAAAAATATTGCCAAAAAAAGGTGGGGAAAAGAAGTATATAAAATTAAGAGAGTGTAAAAATTCAACAGAGAGATACATGTTTGTTTTATGTAACGCCTTTGCTTGCTCTACAGCTGCTGATTGTGTAACATCTAATGACTAGACCTGGGATTTTAAGGCAAATGCCTATTTTGTTCCTTATGAAATAGCATGAACATTTTTAAATATGTTGACATTTCATGATAAAACACTTAGCCTATATTTATAGAGTTTTATAGTGCCCTAAAATGCCTATTTGGACCTTTGGAGCCTATTTTTACTATTTTAGTGCCTAAAGTGCCTATTTTGCACATTTAAAACAAAATTCAACTTCTGCAACTTTTATAATCATTTAATGGACATCCCTGAATGAAGAGCAGAACAGCAGAGGGTGGGTTTTTCACAGAAACTTGATTTTCCCAAACAATTGTCGCCAAAGGAATGCTGACTGATATGGGAGGATTAGCTCAAAACAATAAGTAGCAGGTATATAGTACGAAGGGATGTACTGTGTCAGTTTTTCATAAAAACCAAAACTGTTTTTGATAAATGTATTTTTAATTCTGTCTTCATTTTCCAATTATTTCTGTTAAGAATATGTATACCACGTTTCTTACAGTAAAAAAAGATCACGTTACAGTTTAAGAGCATATTGTAGTATTTTAAAGTCTATTTTCTGTCTATTTACACATTTTTAAAGCATATTTTAAGTGCCTATTTTCTCTTTTAAAAGCCTATTTACTTGTCTTAAAAGCCTATTTTAGGTGCCTAAAACTAATTTTTTTAGAGCCTAAAATCCCAGGTCTACTAATGACTGAAGAAATTTTTGATCTTGTTGAAATTCTCACAGAGGGAAATAGCACACGAAATCTATGTTCCACACCTTGTTATAATGGGAAACTTAGTCAATGGCAAGCCTGTGATTTCCCTGAAACGCTCTATTCTGCTGGGAGGAAATATTTTTTCAATGGTGCATAAGTGAAAACAATTTTTAATGTTTTCATATTACCAAATACTGGGTAATTTACGAATTTTTCAAAATAAATTAGCAAAAAAGGTACTGGAAAGGGAAAGTTCCTAAAAAAAAGGGAGATGAGCCTAAAAAAGGAAAAAAAAGGGACGTTAAAACCAGGTCATTTGCAGTTGAAACTTACTCAGTAATGTCCTGTTCAATTTTATCACGTTTTGTGATGAAATATAAAAAAAGGAATTACCTTTAAAATCCGGTCTCTACTCATGTGAGTCCATAGTGAAACATTCATGTTGAATGTTTATCTTTTGAAAATTTCACAGTTGCATCACCTAAATAACATTGTGACAGGTAGGGATGGGCGGATTGAAAGTTTGCTGAGAGACAATACAGCGAGTTACGTTTATGAGATGGCACGCACGTAGGTGTGAACAGTTCTTATGGCTGCAGGGCTTCGCTTCGTACTCCAAGCAGGACGTTGCCCCGAACAGCGATCGTCAAGTTTTGCCAAACCATCCCATGAAGGCTAAATAATGATACTCATCTATGTAATATTCACGCATTCTGTATAGATTACCATTCAAATTTAACAAAACAACGAAAGGGTGCATAGAAGTCGAGTTATAGCCTAAGTCTATGTTACTCATATTCTAAAATTATTTTAAATTTATAAATAAAATAAAATAATTTATAATAAAAATAATTATAATTGAAGGGGCTAGTTCCATAAGGGCGTAAGGCACAAGATCATAGTTTTGAGAAAACTTAATGTTTTTAAACAATGTTACCACTCACAAGCACAGGCCTTTTCTTATGACTAGACTTGGGATTTTAGGCTCTTAAAAAATAGGCTTTAGGCACCTAAAATAGGCTTTTAAAACAAGTAAATAGGCTTTTAAAAGAGAAAATAGGCACTTAAAATATGCTTTAAAAATTTGTAAATAGTCAGAGAATAGAGCTTAAAATACTACAATATGCTCTTAAACTGTAACGTAATCTTTTTTTTTTACCATAAGAAGTGTGGTAGCCTATACCTATTCTTAACAGAAATAACTGCAAAATTAAGACAGAATTAAAAATACACGTATCAAAAACAGTTTTGGATTACATGGAAAATTGGAAAACTACAGGCCTTCGGGAAAATCAAGTTTCTGTGAAAAACCCACACTCTGCTCTTTTGCTCTTCATTCAGGGATGTCCATTAAACAATTTTAAAACTTACAGCAGTTGAATTTTATTTTATATGTACAAAATAGGCATTTTAGGCACTAAAAGAGTAAAAATAGGCTCTAAAGGTCCAAATAGGCATTTTAGGGCACTATAAAACTCTATAAATGTGAGTGATTTATCATGAAACGTCAGCATATTTTAAAAAAATTCATGTTATTTCATAAGGAACAAAATAGGCATTTGCCTTAAAATCCCAGGTCTACTTATGACTGATCAGAGGTTTAAGGCACAAGTATAAATTGTTCGCTGAGTTTTTAAGGGATATGAGCAGGAGGCATAAATGTTAAAAGCTCAAAATTCAAGATGTGCCTTACGCCCTTATGGAACTAGCCCCTTCAATTATACTGATATTTATTGTGACTTTTTAGCGTATACTCACAGAATTAAGGGGGGGGGGATATACAGTTTTCGGTGCTGAAAAATTAGGTGAAGTTTCATTTTTTTTTCTCAGCAATGAATTGCTCTGTAGCCTTGCAATCTGGCATGCTCTATATTGACTAGTTCTACAATTGCATACTATTTTCAGAATTAATTTAACTATTACAGTTATTGGGTAACTAAGTTATTTTAAAAAAGGCAACCAAATTTGGTGCACTGAAGTGCCGTTTTCCTGATAATTTTCATAAATACCAATATTTCTGAGTGATTCTTTTTTCTATCTATTTGTAAATATCATATGAACAACATAATCTAGGATCTTTGGATTATCTCCAGTATAAGTATTTTTTAAAAATCATCACTTGTTAATTTTAAAAGAGATTTTTACATAATTTATATATATATATATATATATATATATATATAAAGTATTAAAGTTACATCAATGATTCTACGCGTAGATAGTGTTGTTCATTAATATCAAATATACATTGCATAGCAGACTTGTGGAGAAGTAACAAACTTTTCGAACGTGAGATCCGACGAAGCAGGACTTGTAGCTGTACGCGGTCTTCCTGATCTTCCTTTATGATTATCACTAAACCACTCATATGCCGCATGTTTGATATTGACCAATAATGTTTAGTAATTCCTTGGATATAGACCAATCACAATCGGTTATCTTACAACATGCTTGCTATTATTACAAGGATGCGATTTTATCTGATAAAAGGCATCAGCAAAGAACAAAGACAAATTAAAACAAAGTCATTTCTCCGGATTTCCATGGTTTTCCGGGGATATGCTGTAATTGATAAGGGGCAAACAACTAAAAACTTAATCTAGATGGCAATACCAACAAAAACATATGATATTCAGAAATTCCCTGGGTATATATTGGAGCATTTGAGAAGAAAAGTAAGACAATTAATTGTAAGCCAATCTAATAACAATATAATACAAAATTTTGGCGTTTCTTTGATTCTTATTTCCGACTAAGACTTCAACACCGAGTGTGTCCTTCTAACATTAAACAAACAACTGGTCACTCTGTCTAGAATCCCGATTTTTTTTTACAACCTGGTCACCCTGTCTAGGATCCAGAATTTTTTGTGCACTTCGTAATTGTAGAAGTAGTCAATATAAAGCATGCCAGATTGCAAGGCTACAGAAAAATTCATTACTGAGTAAAGAAAATGAACTTCGCCTATTTTTCAGCATCGAAAGCTGTATGTCCCCCCTTAATAGGCCTATAGCCACTTTGTCCTTTCCAAAAGTTTGCCATTTTAACTTTGAAACACTCTGTATTGATCAAACAAAACAAGAGCTGTATAAAATAAACCAGAGCTTATTATTGTATTCCTGAACTGCATAAATAACTCTTTAATATGCATGAACAGCATAAATCCTTCACAGTATAGCCATAATAAATTCCAAGCGAACGGCCGTAAAAAAATACAAGAAGTGTAATGTGTTAAGTTCTTATCAGATCTCTATGTTTCTGGGAAATGGCACTTCGCCACACATGCACTACACTCGTTATCGCATGTAATTACTCCAACATTGCTAATATCTTCGCAAAAAATAGCATTATTTCATTTGATTGCTCTGTAGAAGTGGTTGTAGAAATAGTTCTCTGCGGACCCTCCTAATCTCTTTCTGGCGGTCTGCGAATGGATGTTAACAGAAACTGAGTAATCGTGGATGAAAAGCTAAGATTAAACATAACAAACATTCAGCCTAACTATAAAGACATTATATATGCCCAAAAAAGTTCCATTATTCTCCCTCATATAGGGAAACTTGTAAAAATCTGGGCATTTTTTAAGGATGTAAGTTGCTGTATATATTATAATTACATAATTACTAGGGCAAGGCATTTAATGACCATAAAATAGTGAAAAAATGCAAAATAAAAAATGCATTTATGACCTAAAAATACTGAAAAAATTACACACAAAAAAAATTACAAATAGGCCTAAATTTACTATTATTACTTATAATTGATTTTTAAAGCAATTTAATGGATGTCACTGCGTTATTTTTTGAATTTACACACTTATTTCATTAGTAAAGAAGTAAGTAAATTTATACTAATTGGACACCCTTAGCGAAAAATAAATTCTTTCTAAACTGGCATGCCCATCAAATTTCCCCTAGCGAATATGTGCCATTTAAATAGAAAGAAAAAAATATTTATTGCTACAAGACAAACTGATATGGTGTTTAGAATAAACCTGAATTAAAATGAACTATGATCACTTGACGAAGATTCTAAAATAAACACGATTATCTGTTGCTAAAAGTAACGAATTGTACATGGAAAAGCTCCTCTCTACCTCCACTGCAGCATGACATCAAAATGCCGAAAATGGCCTAAAATTGCTAAAAATGGCCTATAATTTCTTTCTTATATATCACCATAAAATAGACACTAAATTGGGCTCTAAACCGGTATTAGTCAACCGATTTAATCCAAAATTAATAGGCTTCTTCCCATGGATGTTATAAATGCGTATACCAAGTTTCATTAAAATCCGATAAAGCGTATTTGAGTTATCGCGCGTACAGACAGAGACAGATAAAGAGAGAGAGAGAGACAGACAGACATTTTCCCGTCTCCCTTACTATCTATAAAGTACCATTCTGGTACTAAAGTCTTACGAGACTTACGAGTCAAAATTTATGAATTGTCTTATTAGGCCATTTAATACAAAATATGCATTCAAATCAGATAAATGTATGCACTATGCAAGATAAACTTCAAAATATGCTTTATTAAACCTAGACCTTCAAAAACATGCATCATGCATGGAATTTATGGTAGAATGGATCTGTGTAAGTTTACTCAGTGTTTCATTGACCACAAACTCCACAAAATTGTCCATAAAATTGCCAAAATATGGAAATATACACATCAAAGTAAATTTATATGGAATCAGTAAGCCATGATATATTGATGAGGATATTTGGCAAATTTGCGAACTGTAACAGGCTTATATAGAAACCCCTGTCTTTAGTTACCTGCCCAATGCGGTCTTCCCGCAGTTTGTCATTGTCTGGGAGTACGTAACCTTGAGGGGGGATACATGGCGGGCACGCGATGAGAGACAGGTGACCGGAAGTGAAGTAATGTTGTTTGTGTGTTACAGGATGAGCTGAGCTGAGTGGACACCCCTGACACGGCCGCCACTATGCGCGAGGAGGATCTCGAGTTGGCCATCAAGGTTAGTAAAGCGAGCATTGTTCTAAACCCCCCTAGACTGTTAAAATCTCGATAAAAATGCAACCTTACACCCTTAACTTAAAACTTATGTGGGTCCATATCACAACTTCAGCCTTCATAAAATAAAACACAACATAGCCTATATATATACACATTAAAACAATGGTGTCACAGTATTAAGTCATATTTATGAGGCTGAAAATTATTTCCAGTTCTTCTTTTTGGACTCTAGATGTGTCAATTATATAGAACAGCGTTTCTCAACCTTTTTGAACCCAAGGACCTCTAAAATGTCTAAAAAATTTACGGACCCCTAATTTTAATCCCAATTTTAAAAGTAGGCTATATGTAGGCCTATATTCTTAATATTTGGGGCATTAATTATAGGTCATTATAACGAAATAAATCTAAATACTTTTTTTTAATTTGACGGAAACACAGTTATTGAATTGGAAAAAAATATTAAAACCGAAGTACTTCTTTACTTTTCACTTGCTTTATGATATTTTTAAATTATGTCTGCGGACCATCTGCACCATCTTCGGGAACCACCAGTGGTCCGCGGACCATACATTGAGAAACGCTGATATAAAATATGCATTTCGGCGAATTTGTTGCACCATCTTCAGTTCAGTTCTTGAGTTCTGTTCTTATCTCTATATCTCTATATATATAAAAGGCTTTGTCCTGACTGACTGACTGACTGACAGGAATCAACGCAGAGCCTAAACTATAACAGGT
Source organism: Ectobius pallidus (assembly GCA_964059195.1). Classification (NCBI taxonomy): domain Eukaryota; kingdom Metazoa; phylum Arthropoda; class Insecta; order Blattodea; family Ectobiidae; genus Ectobius; species Ectobius pallidus. Next base: position 162,812,564 of record CAXKWD010000007.1, on the reverse strand, counting down.
AGAGACTTGGAATTTTGACAGTACCTTCGCTTCATAATGTAGGTGCTCACTAAGAAAGGATTTTGAAAAATTCTGACTCTAAATACCAAAAATTAAATGTTTTTGAGAATACTTAACCCCTTTTTGCACAGAATTATCAAATCCAAATCACAGTTCACTTGACAACAATAGTGTTGGCAGTCTTCACAATAAATGAAACGAGACTTGACAAATTAGAGAACTATCAATATAATCCATGTTATAAATAGATATTAAAGAATGAAATCCAAGAAAATAATGCAGTCGCATAACTTTCTCTACCCTGGACATAGAGAAAACAATAGGAGGTATGGTAATGTGTATATTATTATATCGCAGCTTTTAGGAGAGAGAAGTATGAAAGTGATATTGGATTTCTGTTAATTTCATCCCCAAAATGGTTGTATGGTAACATGAGAGTGAGAAATAAATATTCCGCAAGGACAATACAATTTTATGTTACCGGAATTTGTGTTTCTTCTTATTTGAACCCCTACCAGGCTTGCTGTGTACAAGCGATGGGATGCAAAATTCTACATCCTCTATGAGCCATAAAAAGATATATCAAGCATTTTCTGAGGGAATAGTTTGAGTGTGATAAGTCGTTCTTCCTATTTCAAATTCTAAATACCTATATAAGGACCTATAAGAAAGTCCTTCATAAGTTTATTTCCAATTACAAAATACAAAACCCGGGCGAAGCCGGGCCTTGTCTGTGAGGGTAATTTTGATAATTGCTTTCAACCTTCATGTAAAAAAGGATGACAAATCATCAAATGATTACAAATGCATAGAGCCCCATCTTTTAGTTCTTCTGGCCCATCTGTAGATTCACCACGACGTCTCCACTGGCTATAGCTGTATTTTTGGGGGGAGATTATGAACATCCTGAATTCAATAACTGGCTATACCGAGAATTCGCACGGAATGCCAGGGGATCAGCTATGAACAGCTTGTAGTAAGTCTTGTTTCCCACATTGCTGGTAACCACAACACATCGTACTAGTGTAGTGTGAAGACTTTCTCTGCAAGAGACAGGAAGTTCAACTGCCCCCGTTCCCACAACATCATGTATGGTACGTGACTTACTTTGCAATCACCCTATACCACGCTGTATTTTCCACTTCAATGCGCATTACCTATCTCTCAAATTGGTTATCGCTTCCTGAATCAAACCTTCTTACATTCGAATCATGAAGAATTATTTTATGTTTTTTTTTATTATTATTGTTATTTTATTATTTTTATTTTTTTAAGTCATTGGCTAATTAAACATTAAAATACAACCAATAAAATTTTAAATATGACTTTACCACTTACACATTATGTATATTTTTTTTAAGTTTCATTACAATTCATTTTGTTAAAATATAATGTTAATTATTTAAAATATCTGTAAATTCTCACAAAGTATCTGTATAATGCAAAATTTACAAAATATGATGTGAAACTTCAAATTTTTTTTAATATGCACACAAATATGCAAAAAAATATGACCTAAATATGCATATTCATACTAAATATGCTACAATAGTTGAAACTTTCCTAAATATGCAGTTATATGCACAATAAAAGCCGTTCCATTTTCACCATGATGCTTGGAATCGGGTATAAATTAGTCGGAAACCTGAAATAATGCAAAGGGGAAAAATATGACATGTCATAGAAATCCGCCCTCTAGTAATTACATTTCTTTACTTCATTATTTCACATTTAGTACAAGTAAAAACAAATATTGACCTATGTATTTTATTTTTCAAGTTCCTTCCATAAATAATAGTTACATACCGTTATAAGAACTTAAATATAATATCAGAAGAGAAATTAATTCTATCTCGAAAGCTGAACTTATGCGCATGAAACAAAATTTCCTAAAAAGGTGCCAGTGTTGTGTGGATGCAAGAGGAGGACATTTCCAACTACTCTTGTAATGAGGTATGTGGTTAATTTCATAGTAAAACCTGAATCATTACGCCGTTAGCGGCTTTATTTGCGTAGATATTCCACCCAATCGCACGGGAGTTAGAGCTGTGGCCGCCGCGACGCAGAAATCTGCATGATTGGCCAACTCTTACGTGAAACGCACTGTACAACAGCTAGATGTTAATTAAGGTACATAATATCGTTTAATGTAAAAACAAATAATGCTAATTTTGACGAAAAATTGTGAATATTTCCTCCTTTTTCCCCCCCTTAACTAGCTTAAATAAGACTATTGTGTTATTACTACTTATTATTATTGTATTATTATTAGGGAAACGCATTTAATGACAATAAAATAGTGAAAAAATGCTAAATAAAAAATGCATTTATGACCTAAAAATAGTGAAAAAATCTGATGTGAAAGTCACATAACTTCCTCTGCCCAAATAAAAGTTAGCAGTATTCACATATCCTTGTACAGAATCGCAAGACACAATTTTACGCTAATTATCCTATAAATACCTCTTCTTTCAATGATGCGACTAAAAGCGCAGGCTATATAAAAAAAAGAACAAGTGACTGCAGACGTTTATTGAACTTTCCCCCGTAAAGAATAATTTCCGAAATTTATCGAATATTTCCCTCAGATACTTCTTTACTCTATACCTGGCCAACAATACATGAGAGAGCGCGTATTCAGTTGTTCATCATGCAAGACAACATTTCTACAAACAGTGGGTGAACAGTGGGTGGCTTGTAACTACCCTCAGAGAATTTTTTCGAAAAAAAGTTTCAAATAAAAGTTTTAGCTCTCAGTAAAAGGAACACATGTGCAAATTTTAAAGAAAATCGTTAGAGCCGTTTTCGAGAAAATCGCGAAAAACAAAAATTTCTTCATGTAAAGTCCCCTTAAAAATAAGAGAAATTTGTCGCCAATCTTCGAATCACATCTTCAGAAGGTACCTGACCCAAATACGAAATTTTGTTTTCATACGATTCTCCGTTTCGGAGCTAGCCTGTTCACAAACTTCCACACACACAGACACACACACACAGACACACACACAGACACACACACAGACACACACACAGACATGTTTCCAAAAATTGTATTTTTGGATTCATGGGGCCTTGAAACGTGTATATATGCTAAAAACTCAACTACGAATTTTAGGGTCGAAAACAATACTTCCTCTACCTATAGTACCTATGGTACGGACAGAGGAAGTAAAAAAAAAAAGACACGAAATGTATAAAAATGGCCAGTAAATTTACCATTATTACTGATAATTCGTGTTATTTAAGTACTGAATTGCTAAATGCAATTTAATGGATGGCAGTGCGTTAGGTATGAATTTATAATATAAAACACTTATTTTGTTACTAAAAAGTAAGTAAATTTATAGGCCCACTACTTGGAGACCCTTAGCGAAAAAGAAATTCTTTATGGACTGTCATGTCCATCAAATTACCCCTAGCAAATATGTGTCATTTAAAAAGAAAGAGAAAAAAATTATTGCTACAAGACAAACTGCTGTGGTGTTTACAATAAACTTGAATTAAAATTAACTAAGAACACTAGGCGGAGATTCTCAAACAAAAACGATTATCTGTTGTCTGAAAGTAACGATTTGTACATGGAAAAGCTCCTCTCTACCTCCACTGAAACATGGCCTAAAAATGTCGAAAATTACGAAAAATGCCAAAACAAATCGCCCTTATTTAATGAAATAATTCATGATACACTTTATATATATTCGGGCTTTCTTTTAACCTCCATATAAAAAAGACGCAAAATTATCAAATGCCATTATTATTATTATTATTATTATTATTATTATTATGTTTGTAGATTTCATTATTTCTAGCTATTCTACAATTCCCATCTCTAGAATGCTTGAAAGAAAGCAGGTTGGAGTGAGGGATATTGGTCATTATGTAATAAAACAAATTGATCATAAAGCAGAGGCTTGAAGTGTGTCAAGAGTTGTGAAAGAAATCACAAGGCTTTCAGGTAATTTGTAAGTCATTTGCCTCGATTCCCCTGCAGCCGGTAATGAGGTTATGGCGATATGTTACTGCAAACAATTCTAGGACTATGTGCACTTCCATAAACTGCATAGCGACCCGGGCAATTCAAGAGTAAGCGAAAATCTTTATAAAAAATTTAATTCAATTTAAAATTACACAAATACGAGGCGCTCCCATAAAGTAAGTTTCCCTCGGGCCGTTTACAGAAACAAAACACAATTTCATGGAAATGTTTATTGAAACAGATTTAGCAAACATGCTTAATTTCGCAGTATCTTTTTATTTTATTTATTGTAAAATTGGGAACAGTAGTGGAAATATTCATCTTATTCTCTTCTATTTTGTACATTTTTTCCCACAATCATTTATGAAGTCTATAATAGTAAAAGGAAATGTTTGCCTATCTTTCCGCGATGCCCAGCAAAATTTACTGAAGGGTGGCCGAATGCTCCTCGAAGCCGGATTTTTCATTTTCGCTTTCGTTCCTGATTTTACAGTAAATAAAATAAAAGGATACTGCGAAATTAGGCACGTTTGCCCTACAGCAAGTGTTCAGCTATTTTTCAACATATTCGCCACCAGAATCGAGACTTTTCCATTCCGAGGGACCAACATTTGAATATCTGTGTCCGAGAAGTCTGCCACCTGGGATTTGAACCATTGTGTGGCAATCATTTGGCTTGTCTGTCATTTTCTGTCATTTCTTAAGGTGTAGGAAAAGATGGACATCACTGGGAGCTAGGTCCGGGCTGTAAGGTGAATTTTTAAACACCTCCCAGTCGAACTTCTGCAGGAGACTTGCTGGGAGGTGTTTAAAAATCCACCCTACAAATTACAATGTTTTTTCTTATAGTATTTAGCAGCACGTTTATCTGTATAGTATGTATAGGTCTTGTTTATAAGATATTCCATTATGTTCAGATTCCCTGAAGATGGTGTAGAGACACCAAAAGGCCTTGGCAACAGATCATAAAATATATTTAAGTTGAGCAAATGGTATCGTATTAATTTTATTACATTAGAGTAAAGAATGTTAAGTGATAGCGTTAATCAGGTTTTATTTGAGTTGTGTAGCCTATCCTTAGGGGATGCGATGTGGTAACGGCATTCTCTTCATTTTTACAACTAATTTACATGAAGAGAATGCCATACGTAATATAGTATACTGAGAGGCACACCTTTTATTTGGACTGAGGAAGTTTTTTTATAGTTTTATCGCCAATTATAAAGGAATATGTGTTGTTGTGCAGGTGGTGATAGTGGGCAACGGCGCTGTGGGCAAATCCAGTATGATACAGCGCTACTGCAAAGGAACCTTCACTAAGGATTACAAGAAAACCATCGGAGTGGATTTCCTCGAGCGACAGATAGAGTAAGTAGACCATCATATATCTAGATGTACTCTCAGATGCCAACCTTTGCAGCGTGTTATTGATATATTCATATGTTTAGCGTTGAACCTTTAATAAGCACTCACTTACTTACCCAATGGCAACAGACAATGTCTAAGCAAGCTAAAGGAATATTATCTATCTATTTTATGGAACCCGGAGGTTCATTGCCGCGCTTACCTGAGCCCGCTATTGAACCCTATTCTCGCCTCTGGTTTATTGCCTCTTGCTGATTGCCTCCAACGACCTTATCGGGGATCGAACCCGTGACTTTCCGGTTTGTAGCGCAGCGCCTCAACCACTATTCTATGGCGTACCCCAACAAAGCATCAAGATTTTTAATTAAAGCAATAATTTGATAATAAAATAAGGCAAATTATTAGGTAATTTTACACTAGTCAGTCGGATAACTCCTTCCTCCCTTCTGCAAGATCTACTTCCCCAAGTCTTCTTTATTTACGGAATGTGACGAGAATAAAAAATGAAGAAATCTTGCTTGTTTCGTATGCGATTCAGTTCCCAGGCCTGACATGCGAAAATATGGATATTGTGGACAGCCTTAATTCCAGAGACCACTTTATGGCAATGAGTGTGCGAATATTCAGTGCAGTGCTCCCTCCGCAGGGTTGCCAACCTCGACAAGTTATGACTGCTTTAACAAGTTTGCTTTCCTCTCTGTCAAAAGACGATGATGCAGTAGGTTCTTTGATAACACTTCCTTAGGCTTACTGAATGGCAGTGAATTGCACGGAAAATCGCTCAAGGTTTAGAGAAATGATCAAGCATTCATTCCTGTTTCGCTTATACTTTGTGAATGATTGCACCTCATTATGCTTTTGTCCGCTTCGTTGATTGATTTCTTGACCGTGAGAGTCCTTTAATGCATTCTCATAGAATTCACAAGTAATCACTTCTGCAATAACTTTTCTTCATAATTCTGTTTCTGTGTATTTTCTCTCTCCAATTCTAGTGAACCTCAGCCCTCTTCTCTTTTCCTTGGTTCTTGATCTTCTTGTCCTTTTACTATAATTTCTCTTTTCTTGTTTTTATTCACGTTATATCTTCTTCTAATAGGCCTATATAAGATCGAAAAATTGTGTGGGTATGCATGTTTGTTCTCTACATGCTTTGACCAATTTGTACGAAATTTATTACACACACCCTTTGGAACCAGGAAAGAATCGGAGCCAACATTAAAATTCAAACAACCCACCCCTTCCCTTATAAGATCATATAATTTCTGAACATTTTATCACCAAATGCCTTGCTCGGGCGCTATCTTGATTCATTTGTTGACGACTCGCAGAGATCTTATTATTTTTTTATATAGGTGAACAGAAGAGGATAATGAATGCACGTCTAAAAGGGAAAACAATGAATGATTTGGACAAAACTCACTATGCAGGAGTTTTTTTAACTTGGGAACTCGAGTCTGAGGTCTTTTTTCCCGGGCGGCGCTCTTAAATCGTGAAATGTACCGGTACCTTAAAGCGGTGTTTTAGCTTTTTAATTATAAATAGTTTTAATTCTTTATGCATGATTTGGGTAAGGTTCATGAATTTGTGGTTCGTTGTAACCCGCAAGACGTACGCTTGCTAATTTCCTAGTAAGTTAGATCATATTTTAAGAATAACATCGCCAAAATAGTAATAATATCGGAATTTTGAAATTTTAAACGAATTTTGCTTAAGAATAAAACCTTTTTTCATGGATCTCTAACTTTAGATAGTAGTTTACCATATAAAAGTAACGTAAAGTATTCCCAATACAGGTCATGGAGGTCCAGAGGGTTCCAGGAGGTTGAGGTTCCCAGATTTTAGAAATTCGGAATATAAAGGTGGTAAGATTTTAGACATTTTAGACATTCGGGTTGTGAAGATGGTAAAGTAGTCAGCCTTAGTCTACGCACCGGCCGCCTTTGCCCCCAGGATTGCTCCTGGTACTCATTTATGCTAGAGGCTTAGTCGACCCTAGGGCCATAGTGCCACCAGAAGGAGTAGGACAGTTGAAAAACTCCGACAGTAGTTTACCATATAGGCCTAGTAGACCTATATTATAATAACTTACGATTTATGATTTAAAAGTTAAAAATATGCTTAATCATAGGAGACAGATTCCATTTGGTACCGAACCCTAAACTATGTTTCAGTTCCTATAGCATCTGCATAGACAGCTGAAGGTTCCAGGTACCTGCCCCGGCATCAAAAGAATTTTTCTCTCAATTACACTCAAATTTCAATTTCAAGTTTTATTCCTACAAATTACAATATGGTATACAAATGTGGTTTCGAACGCCACCGGAAGAAGCACAGCTTGTGTTCAGGGGCGGTTCAGTTCAATACAGTATAGTAACTTAAACTAAAATAATTATTTACACTAATTCAAAAAATTGATTTACAAAACGTAGAAAAGTATGAGTTAATATTATTTACAGTAAGGACAGAATATATTATATTTGCAACAATGGAAATGTAAGAATAAATACAATAATATATATTTTTTGTTAAACAGATTTTAGGATATGACATGCAATTATATTTATATTTTAAAGTTTATTATTGGAAATATTGTAGTAATGACAGAAGGGAGAAAGTAAAAATCTAATATATAAAGTCGAATGTGTGTTTGTGGGTATGTATATATGTATGTATGTATGTATGTATGTATGTATGTATGTATGTTCCTTATACAAATCTACATTTCTTCACCAATTTGTCCAAAATTTTGCACACATACCCAGTTAAGCTCGGGAAGTAACGCGGTCAACATTAAAATTCACACAAAATACTCCTTCCCTTGAAAATTATATAATTTCTGAGAATATTATACTGAAAAAAAAATGAAATGCTGTTCAGTTCACATGACAACAGTGTATTGTTTACTCTGATCACATAGGGCCTTGGCCACTATATAGCCTAATGCTGGACTTAACGAATTATGATTCCATCGATGTAATCTATTGGCGAAAATAATTACTGAAAATGAAATCCACGAAAATAAAGCACAGTGTGATGTAGTCACATAACTTTCTCTACCCTCGACATAAGAAATATTTTCTCACTTCACATTTTGATGTAGAATAAGAGGTCGTATTGCAGGGACAACTTAAGTGTGCGAGTATGCTATATCAGAAGTCTGTAAATAATCCTTTCCGCTGATACATTATCCATACCTGTAGGCTTTGTATTAGTTGAGAAATAGGGGTGTTTATCATAGGCCCTAAGCATGGGATGGAACATTTTGAGTTCTATGCTCGCAGTATATTATGTCCCGGGTTTTAGGGGAGGAAAGTATGAAAGTGATACTGCATTTCTCTTTTATTTCAGCCCCGAAACGGTTGTATGGTAACATGAGAATGAGAAATAAAATTTTCCGTCAAGTCAATACAATCTTATGTAATTTATGTTTCTTCTTATTTCAACCCCTCTCAGGCATGATGTGTAGAAGCAACGGAATGCAGCATTCGACATCCTCTATGAACCATAAAAAGCTATAGGCCTATCTAGCGTTTTCTGATGGAATCGTTTGAGTGTGATAAATCTTTTTCTTCATTTCAAGTTTTACATACGGTACATAAAGTCCTCCATAAGTTAATTTCAAATTAAAAAATACAAAGCCCGGGCGACGCCGGGCCTTTTCATCTAGTAATTATATAACATTTCTAATTTTAGACTTTAATTGTTTGTTGTTTTATCCAATTAATTTAAGATGGTTGCTAATAAATAAAATTAATTGAAAATCTTGGGCCGAAACTTGAACAGTGCTTAATTCCAGCAGTTGTAATTTTTTTTGGGGGGGGGGGGGTTCAGTTAATAAATTAAATGGATTCCTTCGTGTGTTATATTCATGATCTTCTGACAAATAATTGTCACGATGTTTATGAAAATTACCTAATAGGACGCACACATAAGCCTATATTTCGCTGCAATCGGCATTTCTTTTTTCCACCTCTTCTGCCTGTCTGGTGTTGACTGCTGTATTTGATGCATGTTTATAAAATGGTGTTGCTTGTTCAGATCTGCAAGCTGGGAACATAGGGCACTGTATAGACTGTGGGTACCTGCGGGCGTTTTGTTATATTAATGACAGTAGCAGATGTGCTGCGCGCCATCTCGTTATATCGAAACAAAACAAATCGATATCAAGGTGTCACGCTTCATCACGTCTCGACTTTCCTTGCGTGAAACAAGGACACAACAGCTTGAAGAAATCCTGTAAATACGAGGGCCGTTTCCCTAGGGCCATTAAAAAAAATCGTGGAAATATTTATTGTAACAGATATAGCAAGTGTTCAGCTATTTTTCAACATATTTGCCACCGGAATTCAGACATTTTTCATACCGTGGGACCAACTTTTGGCGAAAGATAAGAGTAAGTCGCCCCTTACGCTCCGAACAATGCGTTGCTATGGGCGACCACACGCTTGTTATCTCGGCACTCCCGACCGTTCCTTCTCTCCAAACTCCCGATCGTACCAAATACCAGCTACCAACCCTTGCACCAAAATGACAACCCTCTAGCTCACTCGGCACTCCTGATCAGACCACAATCACCTCTGCACATAGTCTAAATAATGCATAACACTATCCACATAGTTAAGTGCGCGAGCGGAGGCGGCAGCCGAAGCGAAGCGCCCTTACATTTTCGAATAATGTACGATACACTGTTTGTAGGTTTCGAAAATGTGGCATATTATATCTTCCAGAGGTTAGTAAGCCTGTCAACTTTTGTTTAGCGGTATGACGTCACACTACCAACGTCCAATCACACATGTGTCGTAGAAGTCTGCCGCCTGGGATTTGAACCAATGTGTGACAACCATCTCCGCTTCTCAGTCAAGAAATCACTCAGAAAGCGGCGGTAAAACTTCGTGAAACACCCTGTATATATAATTTTCTTAATAGTGATATTTTAATCATTCATAAATCTAAATAGAGCTAAGAAAAGTCGTTTTGTAAAATTCTACTCTTATAGCTTTTACCAGAAGATACGGTCCCTGCTAACAGTGGATCATCTGGTCAGATACAGAAGTGTATTGACCACAGCATTAGCTTAGGGGTGTGTCCTTCCTTTCACAATAAATAGCAATTACATTGACATGTGTGGATATCCCTTCACTTTCCACACATCCATGTCAATCTCTTGACGGGATTGAGCTTCTGGAAACTGGAGCAGATGCCGCGAGTTACACAGGGCTTCAGGCATTGCTGGAAGGCATCTTCATGCAGATTTCCCGCAAAATCTCACTCTCATTGGTCTGGTTATGGGCCCTGTTTCGTAGAACTTGCTGATAATATCAGTTAATAATATTAGAACTCATAATATGATGCATTAGTTAACAAAATCTTATTCCATAGGATTCTGTTCGCTAATGTTATTAGTTCATTAGTCAACTGATTGATTGGAAGTTAAGCCTGTTTTGTTGTTTGTGTTTTGTTTCTTTTTATTCTTCTTTTCTGTAATATTTCAAAACACCACGGCTTTCTTAATAAATCGTATTATTTACATACTTACTGGCAACTATTTTCACCAATTGCCTTTAGGGCTCTGTTTCATAGAACTTTTACACTCAAATTATTAGCAAATACATAATAATATTAGTTATTGTCATAAGACTTCTGTTTCAAAAGAATATTTTCTAATAATATTAGTTATGAATTCATGACTCTAATTTAAATTAGTAATTATATCTAATAATTAGTAAACTGTTTCATAGACTGCAGAACTAAGATTTGCTGATAATATTAGGTATTTTTCTATAAGTGTTTTTGAACCAATAAGTTATTCTCAACCCCATGTAATTCCGATTTCGTGATCTTACATTTCTGGAAAAGGAATCACACTGGTGTAATTATCAATTTAGAAAAAGCTTACATACACTATTAAAGGAATTTTTGTCATAACAACTTTTTAGGATTTGAGGTTAGATTTTAGTACATAAGCCTACTGCTATCTTGAATAAGTGCCTGGGAGGTTTATTCATTTCTTAGAGCTGGTTATTATTTGTTACATTTATGAAGATATATATGTAGGCCATGCTGCTTTGAAATAGTATTGAAAAAGACTAAGAAGGGGGGAAAAAAACACAAACAACAATCCAAACATAACCTCCAAATCAATCAGCTGACTAATGAATTAATAATATTAGTGAAGAGATTTTATGAGTAGTGTTCATATCTCTATGAAATAATATTTTGTTAACTAATCTATATTAATAAAAGGAAGTGTCTGTCCTCCGTCTGTCTGTCTGTCTGTCCGCGATGCCCAGCGAAATCTACTGAACGCAGAGATCTGAAATTTTAAACATAGATGGACTAAAGGGTCGGAAAGTGCACCTCGAAGCCGGAATTTTTATTTTAGCTTTCCTTCGAGAGTTATGAGTGAAAAACGGGCAGAAAACGTGTATTTTTTTGCGTTTTCGAAGCATGAGTTTTCAGTAATAAGTTACAAATCAATTACACTAGGCTTTGGCTATTTTTGTCATACCTTCGACATAAAGCATCGCGATCTCTTGAATGTTGTAGCTCACGCTGGTCGATTCATTTGTTTTTAATGTCAAGGCACGCGAACATAATATGAAATTTTCAACCTACACCGAAGAGGATTATTATTATTATTATTATTATTATTATTATTATTATTATTATTATAGGGATAATCAATATTGGTATAAATATGGTCAAACGTTGTTCGATTTGGACGAAACTCACTATACAGGGGTTTTCTGGGCCAAGGAACTCGAATCTGAGGTCGCTTTTACCAGGTGACGCTATCTAATCGTGATATGTAGTCCACATGATTTAGGTGTTACTATAATGATTTAACTATTATGCTCTTAATTTTTAATTTTTGGAATAATTATCGCAGGGGAAGCCGCGGGCAGATGTTATCTTATAATAATAAAAGGACGTGTTTGTCTGTCTGTCCGCAATGCCCAGCGAAATCTACTGAACGCAGAGATCTGAAATTTTAAACATAGATGGACTAAAGGGTCGGAAAGTGCACCTCGAAGCCGGAATTTTTATTTTAGCTTTCCTTCGAGAGTTTTGAGTGAAAAACTGGCAGAAAACGTGATTTTAGCGCTGTTGAAGCATCAGATTTCAGTAATACATTTCAATGTCAAATCAATTGCAGTTGGCTTTGGCTATTTTTGTCATACTGTGGTAATAAAAGCATCACGATCGCTAGAATGTTGTAAGCCCACGCTGGTCGATTCATTTGTTTAGAATGTCAAGGCCCGTAGACATATGAAATTTTCAACCTACACGGAAGAGGGATAGGCCTAAATATGGTCAAACATTGTTAGATTTGGACGAAACTCACTATACAGGGATTTTCTGGGCCAAGGAACTCGAATCTGAGGTCGCTTTTACCAGGCGACGCTATCTAATCGTGACATGTAGTCCACGTGATTTAGGTGTTAATAAATATAATGATTTAACTATTATGCTCTTAATTTTTAATTCTTGAAATAATTATCGCGGGCGAAGCCGCGGGCACATGCTAGTAAATAATATTAAGAATTATAATATCATTAACTAATATTATTAGCAAGTTCTATGAAACAGGGTCCAATTGTAAAACTGGTGTAATTAATATAAAAGAATATTGTAATTGGGCAATGAGCCTATTATATTAATAATAAATAAATAGTTTTTGAATGTCAAATGTGGTACGTAGTATATAAAATAACTTATTTCACGAAATATCTACCGAATAGAAGGAAGTTCACATAGAAATCATCTGTTTTAATTCACAAAAAACCATGCTCATAACTATTTGGTGCTAATAATAAATTTGGGTTGAACTTAATACAGTGAGTTGAGAAGAGAGGCAGTTGCAAGTGCACCGAACACCGGACTTTACTGTAGAGATGGTATCAGTATCTAGCACGCTTCTGCTTCAAGGAGTGCAGATAAAACCGTCCAGATGGCCGGGTCTGCTTCATAAATCTCACTTTATCTACCCAAGTGAAGTAGTGAACACGAAATATAGCAGCGATATGGAAACCTGACCTATTGTTAAATTTCGCTCCGTTAACTGTTGGCACACGTGAAAATTTTATGAAAATTATTATATATTTCATTATTTATTTATTTACTTGCTCAATGGCAATAGACAATTCCTAAGCAAGCTAAAGGGATATTATCTATTTTATGGAACCCGAAGGTTTATTGCCGCGCTTACCTGAGTCCGCCATTCAAACCTATTCTGTGCTAATCATCCCTAGCAAATCCTACTTCCCGTAAATCCATTCTACGATTGTCCTCCCACCAACGTCTAGGTCTTCCAAGTGGTCTTTTCCCTTCGGGTCTCACAGTCAATACATCTGAGATATGTCTTTCCTCCCCCATGCGTGCAACATGTCCAGCATTATAAACAAATGAATCGACCAGCGATGCTTTTATTTCCAAGGTATGAAAAAAATAGACAAAGCCACCTGCAATTGATTGACAATTGAAATGTATTACTGAAATCTGATGCTTCGAAAGCGCAAAAATATACACGTTTTCTGCCCGTTTTTCACTCATAACTCGCGAACGAAAGCGAAAATTAAAAATCCGGCTTCGAGGAGCATTCGGCCACCCTTCAGTCCATCTATGTTTAAAATTTCAGATCTCTGCGTTCAGTAAATTTTGCTGGGCATCGCGGACAGATAGGCAAACATTTCCCTTTATTATTATAGACTTCATAAATGATTGTAGCAGAACATTATATCATAAGCTAGTGCTGCCAACCGAATTCCGTTTCTTAGCGGCTTCCCGCCTGGACAAGAGCTGCGGAGCGACTTCTTAATGGGACTGCAATTCCGTCAAGAGGCTGGACAGGTGTACTTTTACATTAGAGCTGCCGCATTTAAGCTCACATAAATTACATAGACCTGTCCGGAATCGAACCCGTGCACATAATTGAGGAAGGGATGAGATTGTTGAATAGGTAAACAGCAATGAGAAAGGAGGAAGAGAAATCACCGAGATGAAAACAGGAATTTCTTGTTCTGTAATCATTAAGAGGCGAATTAGTGGACATTACAAGGAGACAGTAAAGGTTGCTTCCCCACATTAGACCGGACGGACAGGACTTCGACACCAGCATTCTATTGAAAATATTAACTACTCTTATAGTGTTGTGACTGATGAACTGGTGGCGAAAATCAACGACAAAATCCGCGAAAATCGTCGTTTCACGATTACGGAACTCTCTGAACATTTCCCCCAAATTTTACGGAGCTTAGTTCGTGAAATTGTAGTAGATAAATTTGGTTACCACAGGCGGCGAATTTCTACAGATAGGGTATCGGAAAGCTTGTGCGACGGTATGGTAAATGCCTTAATTTGAATGGCGAATATGTAGTAAAATAGCCTAAGGGTCTACCTTCAAAATGTATGTAACTAGTAGGTGCACGTGGCTTCGCCCACGATAATTAATTAAAACATTAAAAATTAAGAGTAGGCCTATAATAACTATTAAAGCATTATATTTATTAACACTTGCACGCGAATCATTCATAAACTTAGCCATTAATAATTAATGAAACAGCTAAAATTCCGGCTTCAGAGTACATTCCACGATTAGAAAGCGCCGCCTGAAAAAAACGATCTCAGATTCGATTATACAGTTCCAAAGCTAACTGTGAATACATAATACGTATCGTTTCTCAACTGTTTGTTGACAGATAAATATGATGTGAATTTTATTTGATCAATTCAGTGTAATTTTCAGAAATTATATAAAGCTTCAAGGGAAGGAATGGTTTGTTTGGATTTTTATTATCAGCGATACTTCAAGAGTTAAACCATCAATATTTTACAGCTGGTGCCCGCGGCTTCGCCCGCCAGGATTTTAAGAACTTTACACTGGTAGTTTATTAAAAAATGTTTGTGGTTCAGAGCTATGAAAATTGTAAGTAAAAATAAAATTAGAATATTTGTTCATTGTGTTCATTTCACTTAGGCTTTATATAATAAAGAAACGTTTTCATAATTTTGTACTCTTCGTGATAGTTTACACTGCCAGAGACGACCATCGCCGAGTATACCCGATGTTTCACGAAGCGGGCGAGCGAGCGAGCACGTTATTTAAGGCCGCTGAATTGTATAAGAGTAGATATTTTTTTATTACTTTGTTTATTTTGTATTTCAAAACGTCTGTTACTTTCTGGACAGCCCTCGTACATTAGAGATCGCATTTTTTCAAACTAGACATTTTGACATTTTGTCTAGTTTGAAAAAAATGCGATCTCTAATGTACGAGGGCTGTCCAGAAATTTTGTCTAGTTTGACCGTGAATCACTGACTTTTGTATACTTTATTTCTCGTTAAATTTAATTGGATTGGATTCTTAGAGCAGAGGTCAAACTGCATGCAGTAACTACTGTGCACAAACGACCTCCTGGAGACCTTACAGCTTGCTGTGTGAGTGGAATACATCAGCAGGTGAACTGGGCAGCCTAAAGGCCTGTTAATACATTACATTTCCTATCCGAGGTCAGGTCCAATCAGCATCTATTGCTTCCCCATACCAATATAAATTGAAAATAAATTAATCAATTTATATATTGATTGTAGAATAAGAAATTTGAAGTGTTTCCCACTTCAGGTCACAGTAATAGGGTCGATTAGTTCATTATTAGTAAGGCAAGGAGATTAATGACCTAAAAATAGTGAAAAAATTAAACATAATTTTTTAAAAAAATTACCAATAAGTTTACCATTATTACCTATAATTAGTTTTTTTTAAGCAATGAATTGCTGAAAGCAATTTCATGGATGACAGTGCGTTATATATGAATTTACAATGCAAAGCACGAATTTTTTACTAAACAAGTAAGTAAATTTATACTCCTTGGACACCCGTAGCAAAAAAGAAATTCTTTCTGAACAGGCATGCCCATTAAATTGCCCCTAGCATTGTCCCATATATGCCATTTAAAAAGAAAAATATCTTTATTGCTACAAGACAAACTGCTATGGTGTTTATAATAAACCTGAATTAAAATGAACTATGGACACTTGGCGAGATTCTCAAATAAAAACGATTGTCTTTTGTCTGAAAGTAACGATTTGTACATGGAAAAGCTCCTCTAGGCCTATATCTCCATTGAAACATGACCTAAAAATGCCGGAAACGACCTAAAAATTACCTATCTCTTGAAAACGACGAAAATTGCAAAATAAAGCAAAATAATCAAAAACAAGTAGTTCTTATTTAATCAATTATTTCATAATACACATTTATATATTATTATTATTATTATTGAATTTCCAAAAAATACAGTACCCTATTTTACCAGATGGCATATTAGGGTTAAAGATTAAACGTATATACAGAGTATACAGTAAACTACATATATATATTACAATTTTGCAAAAACACTATTCATGAAACTTAAAACAACTTTATAACTTTGCTTATTTAAGAAGAGACGGTAGATTGGTGTAGTAAAGTCAAAATTTAGAAAATTTAAATATAATATTAACTGATAACGTTCATGCGTAAATAATGGACAATGAAATAAGAGGTGCCGAACAGATTGGCTTTTCTCTTTACATTTACAATTTGCAGAGGTAGAAATTTTAAATCTATGTAAGTATTCACTAAATTTCCCATGCCCTGTTAAGAATTGAGTCATAATATGATCCGGAATCAAAAGTGTACTAGCTATTCTATCTTGCACTCTTGGGAAAAACAAATCTTTCGTTGTGCTGCCGTTATTAGTTTCTTGCCAAATCCGATCCCATTGGCTGTGCATATGTTCTCTTAATGTTTTCTTAATGAAGGATATAGGGCATAAACTATAGGAAGTTTTAACATTTGAAGAAGCCCCTAACTTAGCTAATTCATCTGCTTTCTCATTTCCTAAATTTCCCATGTGACCTCGGACCCAGGTTAAACAAATATGAATTGTGC
The DNA here is from genome assembly GCA_964059195.1 of Ectobius pallidus. Lineage (NCBI taxonomy): Eukaryota > Metazoa > Arthropoda > Insecta > Blattodea > Ectobiidae > Ectobius > Ectobius pallidus. The sequence goes on along the minus strand of CAXKWD010000007.1, from coordinate 162,795,291 downwards.
TTGTATTTAGTGCATGTCTAATGTCTGTGGCTAGTGCATCCTTATTATATTTATCATCTATGGCTTGTAAAGCCGATTGTGAGTCACTGTTTATGCAAGCACTATTGCTACCATCAGTACACCATTTAACAGCTTCTTTTATGGCGAACAATTCCGCTTGAAACACAGAACAGTGTGACGATAGTTTATACAAAGCAGAATAAATTTCAGAAACACTATTATCATAAACCACAAAAGCACATCCCACCATAACTTCTTGAGTTTCACAATCAATGTAACGTGACCCATCTGTATAAATGTAGTAAGACTGTGGGTCTATAAGTTCAGAACACAATTGCATGAAACTGGTGTTATAATGTGCTGGATGGCCGAGTAAACTCCAATGCACCGGTGTTTGTAGTTGTAAATGGGAGACAATATTGGGGATCTTTCGACCTCTCTTAGTATTATTTATACTAGCCAAGAAGAGACCATTCAAATATAAGGGCTCTATGGCAGCTATAATTTGTGCAGCATCAGTAGAAATTGTACGATAACCTCTTATCATTCGTAGAAGAAATCCTCTTTGTATTTGTTGTAATTTTTTCTGAGCCCATTTTTTATGTAAAATATCTTCATAGGCAGCAACACAATATAAAAGAAGAGGCTCAATCGCTCCGCGATAAATAATTTTCAGTATGGAGTAATTAAATCCCCAACTAGGTCTGGATGCTTTAGATAAGTTAAGAAGAAGTTTACTGGCTTTGTTGGCAATGTGATTCAAATGTGATCGAAATGTTAACTTTGTATCTAGTATTACACCCAGATAGCAAAAGCTGTCAACCATTTTAATGTTTTGTCCATTCATTATGAAATTCACAACATCAATTTTCCTTCGCTTGGTAATCATCATAGCAGAAGTTTTCTCAGGATTAAATTGAAGTTTATTTGTTTGACCCCATTCAAAAATGACCTGTAACCCATTATTTACTTTGTGCTGTATATCTACAAGAGTGCTTGATTTTGCAAGCAGTAAAGCATCATCTTCGTACGCTATTAAGCTGCAGTCTTCTGGAAGCGTTTGTTTAAGAAGATCATCATATAAGTTAATATGATCCAGAAGCCTGGACTGCAGGTTGACCCTTGGGGGCAGCCACGTGTGATTCCTTTGGATACTTTCTGATCACTTATGGCAAGCTCTATTTTTCTATTATTAAAGTAGTTTTTAATTAGGTTGAATATATTTCTAGGGCATTTCTTTACTTTTAGTTGTAAAAGTATCTTCGGCCACCAAGCGTGGTCAAAAGCGCCCGATATATCTAAGGATACCATAACGCCAATTTTCTTCTCTAAGAAAGTCTCTTTCATCCAATCAACCACATGGCACACTGCATCTTCAGTTGATTTTTGATGAGTGAATCCAAATTGTCGGTCACTTAGCATATTATTAGTTTGCAAAGCAAAGATAACACGCTCAATGATGAGTTTTTCCAAGCATTTCCCCAAGACAGGTAATAAACTAATGGGTCTGAAGGAGGCAGCTGTATGTTTTTCTTTACAATTAGGTTTTGATATGACCTTTACTATCGCTGTTTTCCAGCAGTCAGGAAAGGCTCCTAATGTTAAACACTTATTAAAAATCTCCAACAATAGTGTGGGTTGACTTTGATGTATAGCTTTAATAATGTTGGCAGAGATTTTATCGATTCCTGGCGCCTTAGAATCATTTTGCAGGCTTATAACACGTGCCACCTCAGAAAATGTGAAGGCACAGTCATCTGGTGTGCTGAGCTCAGTCTGAGATTCAGAACGGATGTATTGCTGTTCGGGAGTGTCTTCTGTGTCATCAGGAAAAAATCTACGAACCAATACATTTGCAGTTTCTAACGCAGTTGTTGTAAATCCATCCTCTGTTTTCAGGGTAGACAACGTTCTGTTTAAGTTTTCTGGTCTTCTACATAGTTTGTATATTACGTTCCATGGATTTTGGGAAGACTGTAGAGAACAAAAGTTTTTCCAGCTATCGTTCTTTGCTTGAAGGATTTTAGTTTTATACTCGCCTGCTGGGTTCGTCAGAAAAAATTGCAATACGGACTGTCAGAAGATCACGGCATGGTAGATCGAAGTATGCAATAGTAGAGGTAACTCCCAAAGTTTACCAGGCCATATGCAAATGTGAAAAGTTGTACATTGGATATACTAGGTGCAATTTTAATGACTACATTCCGGTAATACGCTGCTTTAAATGTTCAGGGATAGGACATGTGGCTTCAGATTGTAACGGCGAATTAAGTTGTTCTATCTGTTCCGAATCCCATGAATCCCAACACTGCCCTCAAACTAAAACAGAATGTATAAATTGTAAAAAGCACAATTTAAAAATGTCAAAAAGAGGGAATTTTTCACCAACAGCATTAGATCATCCAGCAAGTTCCATGAATTGTCCCTTATATAAAAGAGTGGTTGAAATAATTAAATCAAAAATAAATTATGGATGAATTAATTATTTTTCATCAAAACTTACATAAATCAATTGTCCCTACTCAGGAACTGCTAATGAATGCTGACTTTAATACAGGTTTTGTTGATCAATGCAACAAAATATTATGTGTGCAAGAACCATTTACTAGAGGAAATCGTGTAGCAGGCTTTGGATTGGAAGTTACGATTTACACCACAGATGATCACACTTTAAGAACTCTTTCTTTCCTTCTTTCTTTCTTTTTCGTAGTTTTACCTCTCCCTGTTTTTAGGATTTAAGCGACCCATGCCGCCCGGGCCTGACAGGGCCGCGACCTGTCGGGAGAGGGATTACCTTTGGATCACATACACACTTTTTTGACCAGACAAGGACATGGAGGGCCTCCCCGGATGAGTGATCAGCCCAATGCCGGGGCCACCTCCGAGACAACACGAACACATAGGACGATACACACCATTCACACACACACTCACTCAGAACAAGGCGAGGATGAGGATGAAGATGATAATGACGGCCAGATGATATCCGGGGACCACAAGGGCACTTTAAGAACTCGAGCAGCTATAATAACAAGATGCAAAGGCGTCTTACAACTTGCCCAACATTGTTCTCCAGACTGTGTTCTTATTTCTGTCAATTTTTACAGTTTAAATATTTATGTCTGTAATGTATATTGTGACCCTCTTTGTGACTTTGACATGTTTCTTCTTAAACTCGATGAAGTTTGTGTTCAGCTCAAAGGCAGAGCTATACTAATTACAGGCGATATAAATGCAAAGCATAGTGCTTGGAATAGTCCCGTATCGGATGGTCGTGGGAAAAGATTTTTTGATTTCTGTTGTGCTCACAATTTGCATATCTTGAACAATAGTGACATACCTACTTACACTCGAAGCAATTCTACATTTATATATTATATTCCATCATCTTTTAACCTTCATATAAAAAGATGCAAAATCATCAAATGCCTTGCCCTAATTGTTAGCAACGCTCACCTGGTTTTCGTACAGGTCTACCTCGTCAAAATTATAACAGCCTTACTAATAAAAGCTGCTTATATCTGCGTTGAACGGTTGTTTGGTTGTTCACCGTGTAAGTTCTGCATAAGCCGCATTACCAATAACGGGCGTGTAACTGCCGAGTTTACATCGGGTTTGTACGTCCAACGTCATCAAATACGTCACTCTATTTGTGACGTTACTAGCTCCTGGCTATGAAGGGACTGCTGAACGCCATCTATCGGTGCAGCGGCAAACAACGATGGATCGTCTGCAGAGTTTCAGTATTTCATTATATTGTTTTCAGAAAGCTGTAATCATGGGTACAAGTATGGAAATATGTCCCGCAAACAAGGAACAATGTTTATAATTCCGCAAAAGCAGCTCAGAATATGCGTAGCCTCAAAATTCAATCTCAGACATCTACGAAACGACCAGCTGTTACGGATATCGGCCATCTTGATTATTTACGTCAAGTTTATACAAGGGTGCCAGGCTGTGTAAAGGTTGCACACATTCAGCCTTATGCAACGATTATTAGTACAGTTCTTCTCCTCAGCTGTGTATATTCCTGGTATAAATGTTACAACTGGATTATTAGTAAGACTGTTACAGCCTTACTAATAAAAGCTGCTTATATCTGCGTTGAACGGTTGTTTGGTTGTTCACCGTGTAAGTTCTGCATAAGCCGCATTACCAATAACGGGTGTGTAACTGCCGAGTTTACATCGGGTTTGTACGTCCAACGTCATCAAATACGTCACTCTATTTGTGACGTTACTAGCTCCTGGCTATGAAGGGACTGCTGAACGCCATCTATCGGTGCAGCGGCAAACAACGATGGATCGTCTGCAGAGTTTCAGTATTTCATTATATTGTTTTCAGAAAGCTGTAATCATGGGTACAAGTATGGAAATATGTCCCGCAAACAAGGAACAATGTTTATAATTCCGCAAAAGCAGCTCAGAATATGCGTAGCCTCAAAATTCAATCTCAGACATCTACGAAACGACCAACTGTTACGGATATCGGCCATCTTGATTATTTACGTCAAGTTTATACAAGGGTGCCAGGCTGTGTAAAGGTTGCACACATTCAGCCTTATGCAACGATTATTAGTACAGTTCTGCTCATCAGCTGTGTATATTCCTGGTATAAATGTTACAACTGGATTATTAGTAAGACTGCTAATGTTTACACGTGGACGAAAATAGTTATTTATGATACAAGAGTTGAAAGCGAGATTCTATTTTGCGAGTAGGAATGGTTGTGAAACGAGCGTAGCGAGCAGCAAAATAAAATTGCTTTAAATATGAGTGTCATACACTATTTTTCAGACAGTCAATATATATACACAAATTAATTATAAATTAATTATGAATCAGATCCTTTTTACCTATTTCCTATATGTGACCATGCTTGCTGATTACATCACACAGACACTAGTGAAAAATTATTCAGAGGAAGAACTATTGACAGATTATATTGATGGAAATGGATAAAAAAATAACTATTTTTAATTGGCTTGACAAAAACAATCAAATCACAATTTTAAAAGCTAAAAGAAATGGCATACAGTGATTTTGTTTCTTCTTAGCATGTAAACATATCATCAAAATAAAACAGTCGCACATCAATAGTTACATTAACCTGGCCTACTGTTATACAAATAAAGTTAATAAAAATAAAATTTAATTAATTAATATCTAATTTTTATTATTATTTCACAAAATAATATTAACGACCGATTAAAAAATTATAGTGATTAAAAGATTAGGCCTATGTTGCTCATAGGATAAGATTTCCAACAGTTATAAAACCGTGACGGACTGCATAGAAAACACCAATCATAGTTACTTTATACACATTTCTACAGTATGAGGTACTTTGTGATTTGTGTGGGGGACCGGAAAATGTCTGTCTGTCTATCTGTCTGTCAGTGTGCCTGTATGCGCGATAACTCAAATATGCTTTATCGGATTTTCATGAAACTTGGTATATGCATTTATAACGTCCATGGGAAGAAGATTGTTGATATTGAAACAAATCGGTTGAGCGGTACCGAAGTAATGCCCAATTTAGTGCCTATTTTATGGTAATATATTAGAAAGAATTTATCAAATGCAAATCAGTTCTCATGGCAACATATTGTTTTACAGTGTTCATATACGGCTTTGGAAGTTGCAATACAGTTAGTCACGTATTCCTTCCCATGTGCTTATCAATCTAGTCCTTTGATCTTCCGTAAGCCCTGCTTAATGAATCGATCTGGAGTTTAACTCGGAAATCGATTAAAAAATAAATTATTATCTGCATATCATAATTGCAATTATCACTGATTAAACAAAAGCATCCTGGCACTTTGTCACATCAGTTTACCTGATTTTATAAATTATTATTCTGAGGTTGATTTTAAAGTTTTAAAGTGTGGAAGTATACATGATCAATAAAGTTTACTGAACTAAATAGTGAACAAACTTGAGTAAATGTGATAAAGAGTAGGCCTACATTAAAATCTTCCAGAAACTTATGTAGGAAAGTGATCAGTGAGAATCCTAGGGGAAAATCCAGACCCGAAACATTATAGGAAGTCACGATACGCCAAGTTGTTGGGGAGATTTCATCAGCAACTTACACCAAGGTGCAATAGCGGCATAACTCGCCATTCATAGCATTTATGCTAGAGTGGACAGAGTTTACGGGGATAGGTGCAGCACTCACGTTGGAGAGCAAAATCTTTACAACCAATTTTTTTATATATTTTTTTTTTACCAGGGACACCCAATTAATAAACCAACTTTGTCTTCATAAAACACATAATATCACACGTATTTTGTTATAAATCGTTCTGTGGAGAGGAGATGTTTCGACGAATAATTTGGACGAACCCCTGCACTAAATAATACATTTTCTTTTATACCATGATGTAGGTAAAAGTAGCAAAATTTCCAAAATTCCAATTTATAACGCGACATTATAATTTAAAAAGCAAAAAAAGTACCTTGAGATTTTAAGCCTTCTCTCTTCTCTCTACTAATAATCTAGGGGCGGATTTCTATGACCTTAAAAAATAGAATATATGCATGCATTTATGACCTGAAAAACATTAAAATATGACCAATAAAATTTAAAATATGACTTTACCACTTATACATTGTGTATATTTTTTTAAGATTCATTATAATACATTTTATTAAAATACAGTGTTAACTATTTAAAATATCTGTAAATTCACAAAAAGTATCATTATAATGCAAAATTTACAAAATATGATATGAAACTTCAAAATTTCTTTAATATGCACACAAATATGAAAAAAAAATATGTTCTAAATATGCATATTCATACTAAATATGCTACAGTAGTTGAAAAGTTCCTAAATATGCAGTTATATGCACATTAAAAGCTGTTCCATTTTCACCAGGATGCTTGGAATCGGGTTTAAATTAGTCGGAAACCTGAAATAATGCAAAGCGGAAAAATATGACATGTCATAGAAATCCGCCCCCTAATTATAAGTAATAATGGAAAACTTGTTGGCAATTTTTTTAAAATTTGGAATTTTTTTCCCCACTATTTTAGGTCATAAATGCATTCTTTTTTAATTTTGCATTTTTCCATTATTTTATGGTCATTAAATGCCTTGCCCTAGAAATGACTATTTCCCTTTAATAACGAAAGATTGATGTTCTTCAGATGCTATATTGCTGACTTCAATAATGATAACGGAATTGATGACTAAGCACTTGGGAGTTTTACCTTCATGAATTAAGGATCCCATTGTTTCGAGCGAAGCAATTAACGGTAAACTCTGCCTCTTTCGATGCAATTATAGCAAAGGAACGATTAACAAAGAGTCTGGTCTCAAATGCAATCAGAAAGCAATCCTTTGTCGGCAACATTAGCTAAATAAATGATACTTTCTGCAATATAGAACTTTGCAATTTAGGACATGTATTATTTATTTATTATGTTGAGAATATAACAGGCTCATTGCCCAATTACAATCCAAGATGTGGACGGAGCAAAAGTAAACAACGGACTTGCCATGACTAACTGTGTCCGGTCCTTCCATTGGTTAAGGGGAGATGGTAGTTATCAGTGTCAAAAAAATCGATTTTTTTTCTTAGGGTCATGTAATAGAGCATAGTTTTGTGAACACTTTGATATATAGATCTTATATGTTGCGTTATTATTAAGCCAAGCAGAGCGACCTGGAGTTTTCTAAAATGGATAAAATACCATACGGCACGTCATTTTCTTTTCGTTCTCCTGTAAAATTACATTTTTTGTACTTCAGGTACCATTTTCTGAAAAGCTATTCAGGCTAAAATAATGAAACTTTCAGGAATTCATTATAGATGGATGACAAATCTCCCTTAGCAGAATTGTTGGAAAAGTCTTGACTATACAGAAGTTTCAACTATTTTTATTAAAAAAAAGTATTTTCTTTTTAGTCATGAAGTTTTCATGCAGTTTTCATGCAGTAATATTGTACATATTAGACTGATTGTGCTAGGGTAAATAGTAGTACCTATTGTTAGTAAGTTCCCAAAGTTTCACAAAAATCTAAGTTACAGAAATTGAATAAAGCGTAGGCCTACCTATGTCAAGGGAAGTAACTGTAAAAATAAATTATCACCTATGTGTTAAAAAATTCTTTCCTACCAAACAGTGAGTTCTAGAACAACTATTCTCTGCTTATTTTAAAGTACAGAGTGCACTTGTAAATCATAAAAAAATTCAATTAAATCTGACTGTTAACACCTGAGTTATGGCTTCTTGAACATACGCTATAGGCTATTTTCTATCATTTTGCTAGCGGTAACTACCATCTCCCCTTAATCGCACCAGCACATACTTCACGATAGTACGACAAGCTCAGTGAGATGTTTATTTCCATTCCGCACACATCGTGCAATTATTTATATCGTACATAATTACAATTACAATTACATAATTACAATTACAATTATGTAATATGAAAACATAAGTTCTGATAAGTGAGTTGCTTCTTTTCGTATTTATATCACAGACTTACACTTTTACAACATATACCCAGGAATCAAAATTTCATTTGTTTTTATCGTTGCCTTGGCAAATTTGTTGTTTCTGAAAAAAGTGATATAAGTAACTAAATACAAGACATGTTTTATAACATAATTAATTAAATTGTTGTACTTTTCATTTGCTTAATGTGTGATGAAGTACACCACATATTGTAGGTAAAAATAATAATCATAATAGGCAATAATAATTGTATTATAAAAGAAAATTGCAAGTCAGGGCCTTCAGAACGTACGTCACCGATAAAGAAAAGTACGAGGAGGAAAAGGTTTGTCCAGCGGCGAGGTGATACAGATTGTAAATATATACAAAACCTTAAAAGAAAACCCTGAAGTATCTGTGCAAGATGTAGGAGTGAAAGTGGTTTCAGGTATGGATTTCAAAGTCCTAAAAGAATACAGATCTACAAGAGGTGTTAAGTCACCGGTCAAAATTAAACCAAAATCTAAGACAAAAAAAATCACTTGATAGAATTAGGAATCGACCCTTGGCGCTTCATATAAAAAAGAAAGCTCAATTGACTTTACTGTATATAATCGACTAAACAGTCTGAAAAACGAACTCTTGTGAACTGTGCTTTGTATTTTCATACTCTGTTTTTTACTTTTGCTCCGTACACATCTTGGATCAAGTATAGTAAATATTTCTTGCCCACTCTACGTCATGCATTTTTGTGTGGGTCTGAAGTATATCTTGAACAGCATGCCATAAATTGATATATCATCGCATATTTATACCCAGCCTTATTAGCATCTCTGCAGGAGAGGTCATTCTCCCTTTAATTCTCTCCAAACTTTTACCTGCGATATTTCTTAAGCACGTGATCCGCATTAGAATGCCAGGTATGCGTGACATGTGCCGTTCTTAACCTCACGTACTTGGGGGGGGGGGGGGTGCGGGTCAGCGAACGCCTTCACCCTGTCGCGTGCCCCTCAGCAATGTTTCTTAACATTCACTGACCACCTCATAAACATTTCCCTAAGTTTCTGGAGAATACCCTCGTTCATTTTTTTTTTTTGCTTTTTTTCGTTTTACCATTGGGGAATTTGACACATTAAACATTTTGTGATTATTAATGGTACTTTATGAGATTGTGTGGGGGGACGGGAAAATGTCCGTCCGTCCATGTGTCTGTACGCGCGATAACTCAAATACGCTTTATCGAATTTCATGAAACTTGGTACACACATTTATAACGTCTATGGAAAGAAGCCTATTGATTTTGGGCCAAATGGGTTGACCGGTAATGCCCAATTTAGTACCTATTTCATGATAATGTATTAGAAAGAATTTATCAATTGCAAATCAGTTAGGCCTATCATGATAACATTGTTTTACACTGTTCTTATCGGCTTTGGAAGTTGCAATACAGTTAGCCATGACATATTCCTTCACATATGATGATCAAACCACAGATATTTAGAGATCAAACTAGTGAGATGTTTGTTTACTTCGTTGAAGAAGTTGTCAAGAGTACTTCATGAATACTGCTATATACAGAAGGTAGGCCTACATTACTGTGAAATAATTAGGTATATGTACATTAAGCGGAGTTCTTTGGCAGTGTATTTTGTGAAATGTTGACATATTTTAAGAATTTCTTATATCAGTTTATTCGAGTTTGAATTAAGGTTAAATATCAAACTTTAGACCGTTGTTCTTCCGTAAGTTCTGCTTAATGTATAGATCTGGAGCTTAACTCGTAGATTACAAAAATAATTTATATTCTGCATATGATAATTGCAATTATCACTGATTAAACGAAAGCATTCTAGCACTTTGTTACATCAGTTTACCTGAGTTTATTTTTTATATGATAAGAGGAAGTACTTTCTGTCTACCTGTCTATTTGTAAGCCAAATCTATGGCACGGAGATATCATTATGTATTATGTCTATCAATAGCAACATACATTGGTACTTTTAATATACGAAAGGTAAAGACTAGCCGAGCTCAATAACACATAAATCTCATTTTTGAAAGAAATTGACATTGGCCCATTTAGAACCAAGCCATAGAATTAGCTTCTTAATAATCTGAACTTACGGATTGCAGACCTTACGAAGCTTTGCTGTCACATCAATGGGCCTAGTGGTGATGGAATAAGTAATATGTAGTTTTACTTCTCAGCCATTTCATAATTACGGTTGGGACATTCTAGCAAATTATAAAAACTATTTTTGTTTATTACATATCATAAATAATAAACTAGAATTGGTTCTTCACATTCTGTAAAATTTACAATGCCTTCTCCTCCACACTATATGCAAAGCATTATTTAAAATTTATTTTAAATATTTAAAATTTGTTTTTCAAAATCTGTTACGGGTGGGACATAATTTGGATACTGATTTTAATGATGCAAAACAAAAGCTCATTTTCTGTTCTGCTATTACTGTTAGGGTCTTAATGTGGGAAAACCCAAATATAAGGTACATCGTCGCATGAGGCATAAAAACGCGAAGCACTTTCTTTTATACCATGATCTAGCGAATTCTTCGAGGATAAACAGGCTGACAAACTGTTGGGTACAAGGCAAACCTGTGGGTACTCTCGAATTTTTAATATTTGGTACAAGGGGCACACTAGAATTATTAATATTAGGTACAAGGGCGACTCTCGCAGTTTTAATATTTGGTACAAGGGGCACACTCGCATTCTTAATATTTGGTATGGTCGGGAGTGTCGGCGACAATATACAAGGATAGTTTGTCACCCTGCTTCGCTGAGAAACAAAATGCGAATATCGAGTGGGCGGAGCCTATTTGGCACCTTATATTTGGTTTTAGCCCTTAATGTTGTTATTAATGAAGGTACGAGGGATCAAATACAAATTATAAACTGTTTCGAAGTTGTCAAAACATTTATTTAACTCATCAATAATAATTTAACAAAACTGTCACCATTACGGGTGGGACAAAACGTCACTTGTTTGTTATTTTACATAGTAATTAACCACACATATTTTTTGAAGTTAATCTTATACCAAATTGTACCTTAAGATGTATATTTTCTCAAATGAAAATGGACATAGCTGATTACTAGGGACCGAATTTTTAGGTTTTTAAAAACACTGTTTTAGGTTTTCCATTAAGTGAAATAGTGTTTTTTAGGTTTTTTTCCAAAATATCGTTTTTGGGTAGAATAATTGGTTTAATGAATTTGAATGTGCTACATAGGATTCAATACATCATTAACACGTCTTCTTAAAACACAGTGTGACCACTCAGTGTGAATAACAAGACAGTACTAAATGCAAACAAACGCTTTAAAACACAGAATTCTATACCCTTGTTCATACACGGCAACAATGGTTGTTCGTACGAATATTTTAAAAGGAATACTGCGGTACTCTACACTTCCTCTCTTCATACTGTCCATCCTAGACGACAATGGGTCGAACGAAACGCTGGAGGTATTAATTTCAACCCGACAAAAATTATTGTCTCTCCGCAAAATATCGATTCCTCAACTGACAACCAAAAAAGACAAAAAAAATTAGCCTAAATTAGATATTTTAGGTTTTATATCCCGTTTAGGTATATTTAGGTTTTTATACCCCATTTAGGTATTTTTAGGTGCCACAGAATTAATGTGGGTGAATCCTACGGACAAGATTCGAAAAAGTATATGAGCGCTTTTTGTTTTGGAAGTAAGGGAAAAAATAGGTAAAAACCTAAGAATCCGGTCCCTACTGATTACTCTTGACTACTTGGTATTAAAGAGTGTTAAAATCATGCTAAAAATGGCAAAAAAAAAAAGTAACTAAACGCAATAAATAAGTTAATCTTCAGATTTTACACATGAAACCACTTATTTTTGACCACACAATTACAATAATTTTATAACTTCTCTCTTTGAGGGAAAAATTCCCATATTTTATGAAATGGCTGTTCTCTGTTATGCGTGAGTTATCAATTACAGACGAGAAGGCGATTAACACGTGAGCGCGTAGAAAAAAGTCCCGTTCCTACTTAAATCATTGACTTGACCTCTTGACAGCGTGGTTAGGTAGCTGACCCCTGAGGAACATGATTAATATGACGTGGCCTTGGATTCACCTGCATTGCACGCAAAGATGATATAATCATTACCATACTCCTTGCATAACTGTAATAATAGTAATAATAGTAATAATAATAATAATAATAATAATAATAAAATTCCCTTTAGCCAGGCCTACAGGCTGAAGTAGATTTCGAAGTGCTAAATCTCGCCTTATATGAGAGCTATCGAGAAACCAGTTATTGATTTGTAGAGTAGGCCTACTCATTATGAGCTTTTCAACTATACCCCATAAGACGCGGTTTCAAAAATTTCGATTTTCCATCCCCCCACTCGTACCCCCAAAATCCCCGAATCGTTGGTGTCACTGTGAACTCCATATGGAGTACTCTAATTTATTCAAAGTTTCCCTCTATACTTCATAGGGGCCGAGATATAAATTTTTCAAAATTTCAACCCCCTCCCCCGACCCTCCCCTTGGGCCAATTTTGCTCATTAATGAACTTGTCCGAACTGTTGAGCCTAGAAATAACATACTAAAATTTGGTTCAGATATCTTCAAAATTACGGCCGCTAGCGTGTAAAGATATCACCTTTTTTTTGAACGGGTGGTGGTTTCGTACTTAGGGAGGCATGAAACGTAAAGATATGAAAGAATTTTTCGAAAGTCATGATATGGTATAGATTTCAATAGGTAGATTTTTCTTCGAAATCTACCTAATAATAATTGAATGGCAATAGGCAATTCTTAAGCATAATAAAGGAATGTAATATATTTTATGGAGGTTCACTGCCGCGCTTATCTGAGCCCGCCATTCAACCTTATTCTGTGCCAACTCCATCCAGCCATCCCTCGCAAATCCTAGGCCTTCTTCCCTAAAATTTAGGATATTATACAGGTCTTCCAAGTGCTCTTTTCCCTTTCCAGTAAATATATATTTGAGATAGGCCTATGTCTTGTCTTAAATTTGAAATGAAACAATGGAAAATAACTCGCGAGAAAATTTAAAATGCATGTAAAAATTATTAACATTGGGGTACATTAAATTATAAACTATAGGCATAATCATTATATGAACTGTTTTCTATGCGGTCCGGCGCGGATTTATATAATGCGTGAGAAATTAAGCCTCGCGAATCTATTGAATGATGTGTGAAGTTTTCAGGAATCCTACCAGTAATTGTAAAGTTCTTTCGAAATCTGTCACATTTTTGTACAGGCAGTATTTATCTTGACTTGAAATCAACTGCCGACTATAAATAGGATGGTGAAAGCAAATTGGCAATTATCGTTCCAGAAATAGGCTACTTATCGACTACAAGTTCTATTTCAAGAACAAGTTCTTGGTAAAAAGGAATATGAAATTCACTTTTAATACTGCAGTAGAGAATCTGGGATGCAGACCTAGAATTAAACATTCAGGCACGTTTCCCATAAAGCCAAAACTGGAGACAATCACATTAAACAGCCTATGAAATACCGTATAGGAATCAGTACTGTAATCCATCGTAAGTATTCTATAACTTCCCGTCAGTCATAGAGATAACATAAAATATTTGAGAGCAGGGTGTCCACTGGTCGGGAAAATCCGGGAATCCGGGAAAAGGCCGGGAATTTCGTATGGTCGGGAAAATCAGGGGAAAGTCAATGAATTTGGTAAAATATCCGGGAAAATTCGAAAAATTGCAAAGCTGAAGATAAGAACTAGAAGAGAAGAAAAGAAAACTACTCTTGGAGTCCGAAAAAGCTGCAGCTGCTCTAGATGAACAAATTAAGTTGCTGAAGAAACAAATAAATGGGACAATAAGACTTCTAGACAATAATAGGCCTATATGAAGGTATATTTAATTTATTTTACTGTTCCTTACTTTTGTATCTGTTGTAGTCTATGTAATTATTGCTTGCAATTACTTTTGTTACTAAAAGTTTTTCTTATTTAAAGTATGTATAATCCTATAATTTTTTTTTACACAGTTATTAGAAAGTGCTTCTTAATCATATTTTGGTCGGGAATTTCTGAAATGATCAATGGCAATCAGGGAATAAGTCAGAAATTTCTTCAGCATTACTTGGTGGACACCCTGGAGAGTATGCTACTAAGAGAACGTACAAGAAAATTCCCGTCACCTCTCCATGGCTCTGGGCCAACCAATATACCACATAAGAGTCTTAAAGTTAATGAAATACACTAAACTTTGTAATGATATCTAATTGATTTTGTAAATTCATTGTATTGAAGTCGCGATATGACTTTTTAGTTAAAGCGACGTTAATATGAATAAACTAAAAAAACAAGAAATCGATAACACTAACAATAATTACAATTTAAAATTATATTTTCGTCCACATTTCTCAATATTCGTCCGGGGGGGGGGGGGGTCGTATATTTTGCTTCTTCACACATTTCCTGAAATCCAACGAATTTCCCGGTATTTCGTGGGTATAATTTTTATAATAATCACATAATGCTCAGAAAAGCAGTTTTATAGAAGTTCGCGCTGTTATACTTCATTTCAAAACATGAAAGCTTCGGTTCTTGAAGCTACTCATAACATTTCCCCCTGCTATTTAGCTATAGAAAATAGTGAACGATAGGCGAAAGGCCTAAAAGAACACTTGCAGTTTTCTTCTCCTTTCTGAAGGTTTATCAGTCCACTGTCTTGTATTGTGTTGAATAGTTACACCCAATAGTTGTTAGTGTTGTAATACGTCTTTTTTTCAGATCCAGGTGTAAAAATGGCAGTCTGCGCCACATCAGAAAAAATGAGTAGGCCTGCCCTCTAAATTGGATCAGCTAACAATAAGCGACCCTCATTAGGCATTCTTTGTGAAACCATTCTGCAAAGTCAGCCCTGGGCCCTGTTTCATGGAATTTTTACACTCATACTAGTAGCAAATATATCATAATATTAGCTATTATTATTAGTCTTCTGTTTCATAAGAATATTTTCTAATAATATTAGTTATGAGTGCATGGCTTTAAATTATTAGTAAATATTGCTAATATTATTAGTAAACTGTTTTATAGACTGCAGAAATAATAAAATTTACCGATAATATTAAGTGTTTTCTTATAAATGTATTTGGACTAATAAGTTATTCTCAAACCCATGTAATTCAGATTTCGTGATCTTAAATTTGTGGAAAATGAATCACTCTGATTTAATTATCATTTAGAAAAGACTTACGTAGGCCTAGGCTATCAAAGGAATTTTTGTAATAACAAGTTTTTAGGATTTGAGGTTAGATTTTAGTAGCCTACATAAGCCTACTGCTTTCTTGAATAAGTGCCTGGCAGATTTATTCATTTCTTAGAGGTAGTTATTATTTGTTACATTTATGAAGATATAGGCCTATGTAGGCCGTGCTGCTTTGAAATAGTATTGACAAAAAGACTAAGAAGGTGAAAAACACAAACAACAACCCAGTCACAACTTCCAAATCAATCAGCTGACTAATGAACTAATAACATTAGTGAAGATATTTTATGAGTAGTGTTCATATCTCTATGAAACAAGATTTTGTTAACTAATGAATAATATTATGAGTTTTAATATTTTTAACTAATATTATTAGCAAGTTCTATGAAACTGGTAGAGGAGTCGAGACTTTCATGTTTTGGAAATAATTTATTATCCCAAAGAATATTAAAAATTGCTCATAGATAAAACTGCAACAACAACAAAAAACAAAAAACAAAGCCAAGAAAGAGAGGTTCCAAGTCAAAAACAAAACCAAACGAATGATTCAGATCAGTGAAGACGAGAGAAAAGCAAGATCAGAAAGAATGAAGCAATACTGGGTTAAAATTAAAACACAAAACATTAAGAAGTGATTGATTCTACGTACCCCAAAGTTGGGTGAAACGGAGAAGGAGAAGGAGAAGGAGAAGAAGAAGAAGACGAAGAAGAAGAAAAAGAAGAAGAAGAGGAGATTGCTTTATGTAGCTATCCATCCAGATAATGCGAAACCTGGGTTATCAAGACTTGGGTAGTTGGGGGGTTCTACTGTACTTGTGATTTGCTTTGTCTGACTCATTGACAGAACTCTGAGAATTATGATAATGGACATCCGGTGGCCAGAACCAATTTTTCAACCAGTTGACCTCATGCAAACTCGATATCCATCCTCGTCCTGTCATATCGATTCTTTTTGCTACTCAATTACTCTGATTGATGAATAGTAACTCTCACACAATCATCTTCCGTCTTGAAGCTTGGTCGTGGATAAGCATAAAATATGCAGGACAAAGTTATTCCATTAGAGGTGCCAGAATTTCCCAATAGTATATTGATCCAAGATTTGTCAAGATTTGTACAACGTACATACAAGGGAGAATCAAATGAAAACCGCAATTAATTTTTTCCCACTATTTTACTGCAGGAAGAATGCTTGCTTGTACATTATTTTTCCACATAGTCCCCTCCCAGTTCAATGCACTTATGCCATCGGATAGTAAGTGCTTCGATACCGCGTGAGATAAATTATTTTGGCTGATGCTGTAGCCACTCCTACACCATTGATTGGACGTCTTCATCAGATTTGAATTTCTGCCCTCCAAGGTGCTCCTTTAATGGACCAAAGATGTGGAAGTCTGATGGTGTTAAAGCGAAGGGGATTGCTGAGTGCAGGTGTTTTGCTTCAACATGATAATGCCCGTCCTCATGCTGCTCGTGCAACCATGAAAACCATCGATGGCATTCGCTTCAAATGCCTCCCACATCCGCCATACTCGCCAGATTTGTCACCTTCAGATTTCCACATCTTTGGTCCATTAAAGGAGCACCATGGAGGACAGAAGTTCAAGTCTGAAGAAGACGTCCAATAGGCGGTGCACGAGTGGCTACAGCGTCAACCAATAGTATATTGCGATACACATACCGTCAATCAAATAACAGCATTAACCCTTGTATCCTACGGGATATAATAGCTTGCCTTCAGTTTATAATCAAATAACGGAAAAGAACTCGAAAGAACTTTTAAAATGCATGTAAATCTTACATAATAGTGTGCAAGGAATAAACTATGAGCGTAGTCATTTTGTTTACTGTTTTCTCTGCAGTCCGGGACAGATTTGTAATTTGCTTGAGAAATTGAGTCTCATGCAACTATTCTGGGCATTTCGTCGTGCACTGATAATAAGGCAGACATGAAGTGAAAACGTCAGGAAGTTCTAAGTTTGAAATTGATCAGGAAAATTTCAGTAGAGTAGCTGGTTTACATGAATGACAATCGTACCATAACAGTAAAAATCCTCATGTTTCAACATAGAACTTTACTCTACTATTCTTATAGCTTTGCTTGTACGCAATTTTTTAGACGACGCATGTATGACATCAGTAGCAGTGAATATTAGTAGTTAATATTCCCAGCATTTTGTTTATTTCAAACAGTGGTAGCTTCTGAAAGAATAAAGAAAGATATTTGCAAGCTGTTTTCTTTAAACTAAAACTGTGCCAAAGCGAAGGAGATTGCTAAGTGCAGGTGTTTTGCTTCAACGCCCGTCCTCATGCTACTCGTGCAACAATAAAAACCGTCGACGACATCCGCCATAATCGCCAGATTTGTCACCATCATATTTCCACATCTTTTGTCCATTAAAGGAGCACCTTGGAGGGCAGAAGTTCAAGTCTGTTGAAGACGTCCAATAGGCGGTGCATGAGTGGCTACTAAAACTAAACTCCGTGGCGCTACATCCCTGGAGGGACTTGGCCTACCACCCGACCGCTGCGTCATCTCCCGTAGGCAGATGGCAGGATTGGGGGGCATGTGGTCAGCATGCCGACACCCACGGCCGTTAATGGTGGTTTTCTTGACCGGAATGAGTAGCTACAGCGTCAATTAAAATAAATTTTCTCACGCTGTATCAAAGCACTTCCTATCCGATGGCGCAAGTGCATTGAACTGGGAGGGGACCAAGTAGAAAAATAATGTGCAAGCAAAAATTCTGCAGTAAAATTGTGGGAAAAAAATTAATTGCTGTTTTCACTTGATTCTCCCTCGTATTTTCAGTGCTTTATGTAATAATACCACGAGCACGATTATGTTATGTTAATTTTGAAATGAAATTTCGTTTTAGTGCCACCCTCGCTTTCTGGCACTTAATGTTAGAGAACGGGTGGTGGCATTATATCGAGGGTTGACTGCAGGGCCGTCGCGTGATTTTTTGGCGCCCGGGGCAAGATTTCGTCAGGCGCCCCCCCCCCAAAAAAAAACTTAATCCCACGTGCACCCACCCGACATTCCACCTATCTGTAAGGATTCAAACACAAACACACAGCGAGCGACGTGACGCGACACTATCAAATACATATAAACATAATGGGGTTAAACACGCATTATTATTATTATTATCTTTTATTCATTTATAAATCTCAGCTTTTAAGACTGGCACTAAGTGAGGTACGGGTCAACCAAGCACACTCACTTGCCCAAGAACTTCCTAACAATACGGGCGGTATTAATAAGCACCGCTTTTTGCATTTTAATGTAAATATTTTTATCTAGATCTAACTTCTTGATATTACTATGAAGGGATACAGGGATAACTCCTGTAGTTGATATTACATTAGTCAAAGACCACAGTCTCATCAACTCAAATCTCAACTCCGAATATTTATAGAATTTCTCTTGATTAGCTCTCTGTAGATTGTGGGTATTTGGAATTGTAATGTCTATGATATAAGCTGTATTGGCTTGCTTGTTCTGAAGAACTAGCTATGTCTGGTCTATTATTGGGTATATTATTATTATTATTATTATTATTAACAGTATACAAGCAAATCCAGCTGTTCAATTTTGAGCAAATATTTATTTTGGGGTAACTTAGAAAATATAAAGTTATTGGTGTCAAATATTTATTTGTTCAATAAATACAAACAACGTAGCCTAATATTCAAAATTCAGTTATACTTAACTTTAAAAAATACGTTATGTACATCTAACATATTATTTCAAATTTTGTTGTTTTATTTTTGCCGTTGCCACGCCGCCCCCCTGGTCGCGGCGCCCAGGGCGATCGCCCCGGTCGCCCTGCCCACGCGACGGCCCTGGTTGACTGTATTCTGTTATTTCTTTCATGCCCTGTACCTACGCATTTTAACACTAGCATGTAATAGACTGCATTATTAAAAACATGCATTTCCACAAACTTCCGGGCCCTAGTAATCTGGGTAGTTGGAAAAACTCGGGCTTTTAAGGATACAAGTGCCGTAAGCGTTGCATACGTATCGAGGAAAGAGTTTTTTTTTTCAATTTCCGAGATCCGTTATGCGCTTACGGCACGAGTATTGCATGCTATTTTTTGCACGATGGTTATTTATATCAATTTATTTATATTAATTGAGATATCAGCTGAAAATATTATGTATATATACACTATTGAAGATGGATGTTATATTTCAGAAAGTGATTCGCATGTGTTGGTTGTTATAAGGACCGAATATTTGTCCCGTTAAAGTCGCCACAAACTAGGGGGCCTTGGTTCCTTGGTTCCGGTCTTGTATTATGATGATTTTACTTACGGCACTTGTGTTTTTTTGTAATTTTTACCGCACGGAGTTTTCTTTTGTTTTCATAGCAACCAGATTGCGTGCGGAAATGTCAAGTTACGATCCACGGCAACAATATTCGTAAGTACCACTAATTAGTTACGTCGTGCAAAAAATACTATAGGTCTACACAAGTTTCTATCTAGATTAGCCTCTGATTGTGGTAATAGTGTATCCAGGCTATAGACCAATTTTTGGCTGTTATAATGCTTGGTGATGAACTCTGGAAGCTTGTGTAATGTGACCTAATGTGATGAGGAAGAGGCTGACCGATCTGTCCACATTCCACAGCGCGCGTGTCCGATAACCGGATCGCTGTCTCATGCTATAGGACGCGATGTATCCAGCAAGTAGTGTATATGACCATGCAGGGAAGTTCTGCAGTTTGGACCCCTAGACCAGTCTTCATTTTAGGCCCCACATTATTATTGTTAGAATTGCTTCTTCTTATTCTTTTTCTTCGGCATTTTCCCCTTATGAGTTTGCCATTTTAACCCTCCACCACTCTCTTTCTTCCCAGTCACCCACTTTGAGTCCTCTATCTATCATCGCATTTCCTATATATATATATACTAGGAGGTGCCCGTGGCTTCGCCACGATAATTCTTTTAAAAATTAAAAATTAAGAGTATAATAATTATTAAAGCATTATAAGTTATTAACACTTGCACGCGAATCATTCATAAACTAAGCCATTAATAATTAATGAAACAGCTAAAATTCCGGCTTTAGAGTACATTCCACGACATGAAAGCGCCCCCTGGGAAAACTATATCAGAATCGATTATGCAGTTCCAAAGAACCTGTGAACACATAATACGTATTGTTTCTCAGCTGTTTATTGACATGAATATGATGTGAATTTTATTTTATCAATTCAGTGTAATTTTCAGAAATTATATAATGTTTCAAGGGAAGGAATGGTTTGTTTGGATTATTATTATCAGCGATATTTCAAGAGATAAAACCATCAATATTTTACAGCTGTTGCCCCCGGCTTCGCCCGCCATTATTCATTGACTCCAGGATTTTTAAGAAAATTACACTGGTAGATTATTAAAAATGTTTGTGGTTCAGAGCTATGAAAATTGTAAGTAAAAATAAAATTAGAATATTTGTTCATTGTGTTCATTTCACTTAGGCCTTATATAATAAAGAAACGGTTTTCCTTCCTAATTTTGTAGTCGTCATGAAAGTTTAGACTGCGAGAGACGAACATCGCCGAGTATACCCGATGTCTCACGAAGCGGGCGAGCAAGCACGCTATTTAGGGCCGTTGAATTATATAAGAGTAGAAGATACGAGGAGCGTCGATTCAAAACGCGTTTAGCCATCAAATAATGATTTTTCAGGAATGACGAAAAACTGTTTATGGCCAAACTATCAAACGAATTTGCAATATTTTTTTCTGATCAGAATCAGTAATTAATATATAGTAAAATGTATTGGGTGTGTCAAATCATTCTTTTCATTTACATCTTTTATTGATAGTTAAAGTTTCGAAAGTAATGGACTTAACGCGTTTTGACCCAACACTATAATAATAATCATTTAAAAAGATGCAAGTTAGTATTTTATTTAAGAATTACAATCCCATCTTTTCGCGCTAATACAAAGTGAACTATTGCCGAAGTACCAAATTGTCAAAATTTAAACAATTTCTGTTTTTTAAGCATTTTAAATAATGGAAAACCCATGCTTCTCTTCTTTTATTATTGACAGCTAATGACATCTGTTTCAGGCTCAATTTTAGCGGGGAAAAGTTGCAATTTGAAACAAAAACGTTATGTATTATCATGCAGAACACCTCAGAGAATGCGAATCCGCAAAAAACTACATTACGATCGGAGGTGGATTTAACGCGTTTTGAATCGACACACCTCATATTTTTTTGT
This sequence comes from Ectobius pallidus, assembly GCA_964059195.1. Lineage (NCBI taxonomy): Eukaryota > Metazoa > Arthropoda > Insecta > Blattodea > Ectobiidae > Ectobius > Ectobius pallidus. The sequence continues at coordinate 162,773,314 of CAXKWD010000007.1, read as the reverse complement.
ATTTTCATGTTGAATTTTAGAGTTAAAGAGAATTTCAAAAATGTCTTCCTATATCATGTTTTGAAACTACTATGAACAGGCTTTCAAATAAAAAAAACCTCAATCTCCATAACTTTTGGTTTCTGATTTATAGCGCTTTCAAAATTGCAATATTTTCCTTCCGTACAACTTTTTACCAAAAATCCCGATTTTTTGTGTGCCTGTAACATTGTTACAAATCAAGTGAGAAGGAAAATATTTCATTTCTGAACACAAGACATGTGGTCCTTTAACATATATTTTTTTAAGCCGATTTTGAAATCCAAAGGTGACACATTTGGTACTAAGCTATATGATTTGAGATGAAATGGGTCTATATTTATATTCCATCTTAAAGCAGCTCTTCCTTTCCGTCTTTTCCCTGGGGGTTCCCATTCTAGTATTTTTTTGGACCATGTATAGGCCTATTCTGGCATTCTTTGGACATGTCCATACCATTGTAACGTTCTATTTTCAAATTATTTTTGTTATAGGGCATTCTATTTCCATCCGATCCCATATTTCTTCCGTTCTAATTGCTTTTATTATTATTGCGAATAAGCTCATCAGGACTACCCAAAGTACTTAGAGGTGTACATTTGCCTTCCTTTGTGCCCATATCTCTTTTTCATTCTTTTACTGCGGGCTTTCTTTCTCTCTTTTAGACCACGTTGTTCCAGTCTTCTTCATTGGTTTTTCCTCTTGGTCAATTTGCCATTTGTAAAAATTTGGTCCTGAGGATTTCCCGGTTTTGAACAAATTCTTATATAATTTCTGCCAGTTTCAAATCGGTTTTGATTTCGCCTATCCACTTCACAGTGTCTGTTTTCGCTTTACTCCAGTTTTCGTAGAATCCGACTATTTGTTTAGTAAGTCTGTCTGGGTTCATTCTCTATTATTATTATTATTATTATTATTATTATTATTATTATTATTATTATTATTATTATTATTATTGACATACTACATTTAAAATATTAAGGACATTTTAACTTGAGACATGTCAAAATTCAGAGTAACTTGAGTTTAATTTTCTTCAAACAGGTAATAATAATAATAATAATAATAATAATAATAATAATAATAATAATAATAATTATCATGCTTATTAGCCAATGTCCATACAGGTGAGGCATCGTCAACATACGTAATGACAGTTCTTATAAGACAGGGGAAGACAGAAGGTTGCTCTGTGACGTCACTGCTTGCTGCTCTCACTGCTCGCGTTGTACCTCTGCGAGGAGTATGTGAAATGTAGGCATCAGTGAACAGGGGGGAAGAGAGGGGTATTAGTATTGCGGGCAGGGGGAATTTAGGGGGTTAGAACTTACGTAATACGTGTTTCCGAGTTAATGAAACATCAATCGATTTTCTTGATAGTTTATCGGTTAATTACAGCACAGTAGTTTAACATATTATAAATGATTATATTTTTCTATTCTGTGAGAACAATTGCCTTTCCACAAAATCTATGTTCTTTGACAAAAATAGACAATACTATCATTTGAATTAACATAATTCACTACTATAAAAATAATTAAAAAAATGAACTGAATTAATTACCATACAAGCTCGTCTGCACCTTAGATGATACAAGATTACAGTAACAATTTTCTGACTTTCCTGTCTCTTTTTTCTTTAACAAGTTTATCAATGTTGGGACGTAATGTTTGAGCAATATTTAATCGAAGACTACATTTAGGTTGTGATTTGACAATGTACTTCTTGATTTGAGCTTTGCACATTTCATTAGTGAAAAAAATTGTTCGGCCACATATGTCGATCCAAAATTACATAATATTCGTGCGGCAAGTTTCGGGAATCTGGTTTCAGAGAAATTTCTGTAAAAGTTACCCAAGACCACTTTACGTTCGTATTTGTCCTTTAACAGATCGTCGCATTGTAAGTTTAGCAGTTCCAACTGATACGGGCAAGGAACGTCTTTGACATTAACTAAATATGGGGTAGCAAAAAGTTTAAATATTGGAGAAAGGTTTTCCACATCCTGAAACCTCGATTCGAACTGAAGAAGAATGTTTTGCAGAACTAACACATGTTCTGCAGAGAGAACACTATCAGGATCGCATCTTGCATTAACTTTGAAAAATGCTCCGTATTTCCAACCAGAAGTTGTTCTACCCACAGAGCTAAAGTGAATAGGTCCTCTAGTACCTAAATCTAGCGTACTCTAAACACCCCTACTACCGTGCGCTCTTGCTGACGTCACACACATGGGATCCGCATGCTCTTGCTCCACAAACGTCATCACAAGACGTAGTTGACTTCCCCTGTTATAAGACAAAGTCAGCAGTAAGGAATTCGTGTACAGAGTACAATGGTCTCTGTATCAGCCATGCATATACATAATTTTTAAATATATTTATAGGTAAACTACGGACACTTAAAGGCAGTTTGTTGAATAAATTAATTCCATTATAAAAATAAGTGTTATAAGTGCTATTTAAACGACACTTGGGTAAATTTATCTTTGTCCAGCGTCTTGTATTACAACTATACACTTCTCTATAAGTAAAAATTGTCCAGATTCTTCTTGACATATAAGATACAATAAAATACATATAAATTAAAAACCGTCATAATAGTCATTTCAGTAAAAAGAGGTCTACAGCTTTCTCTCTGTATTTTGTTTGTCATTATCCTCAGGGCCTTTTTTGGAGAATTAGAGTAGAATTTTTCTCCCTGGAATGACCCCAGAGATATATTCCATATACGATAATGCGTATTTGAGTTATCGCGCGTACAGACACAAATACAGACGGACAGACATTTTCTGCCCCCTACACAATCTCATAAATTACCATTCCGGCACTTAATAACGTCAAGTCCACTACGCAACTGTTGATGTGAACCATATCTGTTGTTTTCAGACTGGACGGAGAGGAAGTTCGGCTGATGCTGTGGGACACGGCGGGACAAGAAGAGTTCGATGCCATCACCAAAGCCTACTACAGAGGAGCCCAGGCCTGCGTATTGGCCTTTTCCACGACTGATAGGGATTCCTTCGAGGCGGCCCACTCGTGGAAAATGAAGGTAATGTAACTACGGTATTTTGAAAGATTTCTTTACTAAAAAGGTTGCTAAAATGACAAGAATGTAGATACCATTGCGGAATTTTCGAGGTATGTCTTGAATAGAGTGATTAAATAAAAGATGGATATGAGGTCTACTAGACAATCACAATGTAGGCTATCTACAGTATAGTAGGCTACTATAATATAATTCTCGCGGAGCACTAAAATCCCCACTGATGTTCTCGGGATTTTTTTTTTAGAATTGTATCGAAGGTAGTCTGTAAAAGTCTATTTATTTATGATTTACATATAGAAAATGACATGGAGTATATTTTCATAGGCCTATTTGCAATTTTAAAGTTTTCAAATTTTGATCACAGATACTTTTAAACCGTTTATTGCTACACTGTCGAAGACTTAGCATAAACTTCCTGTAGTATATATATGAAGGGCCTATTTCCATAAGGGTGTAAGGCACAAGGACATCGTTTCGAGAAATCTTGATGTTTTCAAACAATGTTACCACTCACAAGTAGGTGGTTCAAAGTTTAATTTTATAACATAAGGACGTGCTAAATTAGTATTCTGCAAATTTACAAGGTAGAGTGTATTGTGATTTTTTTTACAACTAGAGGTATAGTTCAGTTATTCATTGCATGGCCAGTCGGCTTCAAAGGTTTCGGTGTTTCTTTATGTTAATTGATCTGACTAAATGGGTCTTGGGCTTCCGCTATCCAAAACAAAAGCAACGTTGCAATATTCTCTCATTGTTATCACTGACCTCAGTTCTTCCTTCGCTTTATTCAATTCACACGTGTTATTGTTTACTGTAACTTGATCTTGCAACCATGCAATTCACTCCACGCGGAGTAGACGAGTAGCTGTCAAAAATCGCCAAAGGACATTCTTAGATTTTGATTGGCTGGGGTAATTAGCTGATTGGTGCGGTAAAAACAAAGAACATGGGTTGAGCTGTCGGCAAACTTTTCTTCCTAACGAAAGGAAGCCGCCTGGGTATGCAATGAGTAACTATATGCAATAACTAAAAATGTTAAACAAAAACTGAAGAACTTTTACAGTAGCAAAATCTTTTTACTTTGTATCATGTTAGGCCTATTTGTTTTTACTTTATTTGAGTAAAAACCTGTATTATTCAGTGACAATTGCATGTTTGCCAATGAATACTAGTATAGTCATTAATACAATAGATGGTAAACAAAACAATCAATTTTGAATGAAGTTACACTTCAGAAATGCAAATTCAGTTTTTATAAACATTGCGGAAAATAAAAACAGTTGGTAAACACACCTCAATAACAGATAGGAAGTGTGCCTTACGCCTGTATGGAACTGTTATGAAGTAGAATGAATGTGCAGTCTCAAAGGTATTTTCTTATAACTGAGCAGAGGTTTAAGGCACAAGTACAAATAGTTCACTGAGTAACTTATTTAAGATATATGAGAAGGCAAAAATGTTAAAAGCTCAAAATTAACGATTTGTGCCTTACGCCCTTTTGGAACTAGGTCCTTCATATATATATATAATGTGTCCGTTAACATCGAGTGAAAGGTTGGGAACTAAGAAACTGGTTTCATTAAATTAGAGGCGTATCGTTAATATAGAATAATCATCGTATTTTCAGGAGAGAAACGTGGTAGAAACAACCCAAACAATAACTAACCCTTTAATGCAAGAGACTTAATTTTTCACACAGTATATAAACCCGTGCCGGACTGCAAGGAAAACAATTCATATAATGATAAACGAAAAATGATTCTTTTACCCAATTCTGTATTTGGGTTCTATGAACCGGAAACCTTCATTAGCAGCCGTGATTGTCGGCATGCTGACCACATGCTCCAGCCTAAGATAGGTGACGCAGCTGTTCCTCCGAATTAAAAAAAAAATCAAATTAAAACGAACGGCTGTTTAAAAAAATAGTTTTTGCACGACGTAACTAATTAGTGGTACTTACGAATATGGTTGCTGTGGATCGTAACTTGACATTCCCGCACGCAATCTTGTTGCTATGGAAACAAAACAAATTTCCGTGCGGTAAAAATTACAAAAAGCACACTGTGTCCTAAGTAAAATCATAAGACAAGCCTTTATGGACCAAGGCCCCCCAGTTTGTGGCGACTTGAACAGGACAACAAACACATGCGAATCACTTTCTGAAATAAACATCTATCTTCAATAATGTATATACATAATATTTTCAGGTAATATCTCAATTAATATAATTAAATTGATATAAATAATCATCGTGCAAAAAATAGAATGCAATACTCGTGCCGTAAGCGCATAACGGATCTCGGAAATTGAAAAAACTCGGCCCAAGCGCCTCGTTTTTTCAAACTCTTTCCTCGATCCTTATGCACAGCTTACGGCACTTGTATCGCAATATACTATTATGACACACATGGTAAAATGATTTTACTTTGCTCATAGGCTCGTTTCGTAAACAAACATAAAATCCGATTTTACCACTTTGATCACAAATTAGTATTTTGTAGACTCTACTTAAAATGCACTTGCTTCGTAATGATGTCAGTCTGTGTTTCTGATGTTTCTCATAGTTTTTGTATTTACTGGCAGGAAATAGACAATTTGTTGAGACACCTTATTCTCATAAAGACAAAGACTGGTTTAATCTGCTCCTCCTCTCCAATTAATTGCTAATTAAAGATTCTGACAATGAATTAATTACAATTATAAATGTGTGAATGGTGTCGTTACTGGGGCTCAGCTTGTTCCACATTTTCAGAGAAAGATTTCATTAAGGGGAACAACACAAGTTTGGGTACTAAAAAATAGGTGAATTTCATTAGCTTTTCTCAGCAATTAATTGTTCTGTAACCTCGTAATCTGACATGCTCTTTATTGACTACTTCTACAATTGCGTACTATTTTCAGAATTAATTACATTGTTACAGTTACGGGTAATTGTCGTTACGAAATGGCTGTCACCTTTCTTGCACTGAAATGTCGTTTCCACTACAATTTCCATAAATATCAATATTCTATCCATTTGTTAATATCATATGCACAACACTATCTACAATCCTTGAGTTAACATATAAAGTTTATTCATTTTTAAAATACTTATTCTGTAGATATTCCAAATATTGTAGGTGGTATTCTTATATTATTTACAAATAGATAGAAAATAAGATTCACTGCTCAAGATTGATATTTATGGAAATTATAATGGAAACATTTTAGTGCACGAAACGTGCTGCCAATTTGTAGCGATGATTACCCATAACTGTAACAGTTCAATTAATTTTGAAAAAAATAGTATGCAATTGTAGAAGTAGTCAATAAAGAGTAGGCCTATATCAGATTGCAAGAATGTAGAGCAATTCATTGCTGAGGGAAAAAATAATTAAATTCACCTATTTATCACCTATGAATTTTACCGAAAGCTGTATGTCCCCCCTAACCCTCGAAGTTCGGTACGGTAGATCCTTATTCCCAAAGCTTCCACCAGTGGCATTCTCTGGAATTTTCGCTCTAAGAAAAAAGCTATTCTGACGTAAGAATGCTGTTCACATCTTGTCATATCCATGCTACACGGCGGACATCTCACAACTTAGGGCTGTGTTCAGCAACATGGATAAAATTTCTCGGTATCGAGGATAATAAAAACTACGATTAAGCCATTATCTCAAACAGTAATCCTTTCGGGTTTCACTACAGTGTTTGTCCCCTTGGTTTTTGTTTACTACTTGTCTGACCCTTAAATTTTTCATAAGAGTAACCAACGTCATCTGGCGGTGGTTGTGTGAAACAGCGGGGGGAAGACTGTCTATTGGCTACGTCCGGACGTGAAATGTATACGATGCCATAGCAACGGAAAGTTTCCTCTCACGCTGTCTCTTACCTAGTAGTTCTACAAATGGTCACTAGATGTCTCACTGTTTTGGGGGCGTGGCGTAGCAGATAATTTCGTTTTCCTCTTGAATCTTGTGCAGAAATTAACGTCGTCATAAATGTCCAAGTACGGCATACGTTCCTTTTATCCATTACGGTGCCTTATTCTGTGTTCTGCTTCATATTCCTCGTCATTGTGATCATCAGTCTATCATGTTGATCAGATGTTCCATTCGCCTACGCGCCATCTTGATGTCGCAGTTAGCTTGGTTTATCCTGTTTTTGTGGCCGATATTTCACCGGTAAAGCATTAGCTTGGATATTATCGAAAAACCATGTTAGTGTATAGGCCTCGCCAGCGATATTGGCATATGTCCTTGAGTGCGTAGCTAGCCAGCTAGCCCCTGGGTTCGCTAGGAATATTGGTGTATGCCCTCGAGGGCGTAGCTAGCCCCCTCATAATGTTATCTTTCATCACATACGCACATGGTGCTGATTAAGCAAAACATTGGAATACGTTACAGTGCATTTCGAGCAGTGTGTTTATACATCTCCAATATCAAGATGCATCATTCTTCGAGCTTCAGCCTGTGTGTCACCGGTTCTAATAGAATCATGCCTCTCCTCTGATACTGCCATCACGCCCCCTCAGACCAAACCATGACCACGATAAAGTAAGTGACTCGCACCATAGCTGTCCATTAAAATTTCCATACGCCAAAAACCGTGGCGCTACCTGTAGCTGGCGAAACGCAAAATGGACAATATCGCAGCTTTTTAGCCTAAAAACTAGGATCAGACAGATTATCGGCGTTGGTGAACACAGCCCTTAAACGTGCCATCAGATTACGTGACCACAGAAACACCCTGTATAAATACAAAGCGAAGTAGGCTACACCTGTATGTAGTTTCCATGTTTAATTGAATTGTTACATGCATGTTTATGTATGTAGGCAGCTTCTTATATGCATTCTTTACCGCCTATGCAGGAAGACTGCCCATAAACTGGAAGGTCGTAACGGACGGCGATTTAGATTCTCCGCCTGATCGTAACCACAGCGTTTTACTTTAATGACAATAAACCGGGACTTCATATCTGAGGGTTGTCCAAAACAAGCATTTTACTTCAGAATAACCCATTTAACGCCTCGGATTACAGAGAAAGTTTCTCTCTTGTCGGTTGGTTGTGGTATTTCCTGAGGTTAATCCTCTATCATTACCCGCCCATGATTTTTTTTGCCTTTACATCACCCGACTGTTCTTTTTTTCATGAGAACCTTTGGTTTTTCTTCTTTTTAGAAGTGTTATTTTCTTGCTGTCTTATATTTCTCGATTTTTCCTCCTTATCAAGGTTGCCGTAATGTACCAATCCTTTAAAGTCGCTCCAAAACCAATAAAGCCCAGTTAGTTGAGCTGGTATTTGTAGGTAATTACTAGGCCAAGGCATTTGATGATTTTGTACCTTTTTTATGAGAAGGTTAAGAGACAGCTCGAATATATATATATATATATATATATATATATATAAATGTACCGTATATAATGAAATAATTGATTACATAAGGTCAATTAATTTTTGAACTTTTCCTTTATTTTACATTTTTCGTCATTTTCAAGAGACAGGTCGCTTTTTGGCAATTTTAGGTAATGCTTCAGTGAAGGTAGAGAGGAGCTTTTCCACGTACAAATCGATACTTTCAGACAACAGTTTTAGCCATTTTTAGTTCTTAACGTCTTATTTAGCCATTTTTAGGTTTTATAAGATTGGACTATGTGACTGCTATGACAATGAAACGCCAAGTTAAGTTAAAATATCGCAGTTAGCTAGCAAGAAACAAAACAGTTTGAAACCTAAGAATTTGGGCCTTCTCATTACAGAGGGAGATGTGAATGCTCGACACCCAAGCCAGTGGCATTATTTTGCTGCCGAAACGGATCTTATTGCACACGCCCATCCGTGTGATTTGCATGTTCACCCTGCAGCGAGATGAAGGGGCGTGGTCTCATACTCATAAGCCAATCACAATCCATCTGGATGCTAATCTGTTTCATATTGCGATCTCTCCGTCAGAAAGGTCATGGAACAATACGCTACATCTTCAACGTGTGCCGAATTCAAAGAGGTGAAATTTATAAATTTACAAGACGATTCAGAAGAGTCATGTATTTTCCCTCAGTTTCGAAAATATTGTACTCATATGTTAGGGCGGGCATATCAAACTGAGATCACCCTATATGAGTTACATTTGTTTTATCATGAGCCCAGGGTTAATTTCAAATTACAAAATACAAAGCCCGGGCGACGCCGGGCCTTTTCAGCTAGTCTAATATATAAAATCGAAAGTGTGTATGTATGTATGTTTGTTCCTTATACAAATCTACATTTCTTTACCAATTTACACGACATTTTGCACACATACCCAGTTAAGCCCGGGAAGTATAGCTGTCAACATTAAAATTGAAAGAAATCAGTCCTTCCCTTGAAAATTATATAATTTCTGTGAATATTCTACTGAAAAAAATGAATGTTGTTCAGTTCACATGACAACAGTGTATTGTTTACTTTGATAACATTGGGCTTTGGCGACATAATGCTGGACTTTAACGAATTATGATTTCATCGATGTAATATATTGGCGAAAATAATTACTGAAAATGAAATCCACGAAAATAAAGCACAGTGTGATGTAGTCACATAACTTTCTCTACCCTCGACATAAGAAATATTTTCTCACTTCACATTTTGATGTAGAATAAGAGGTCGTATTGCAGGTACAACTTAAGTGTGTGAGTATGCTTTATCAGAAGTCGGTAAATAGTCAGTTATCCATAGCTGTAGCCTTTGTATTAGTTGAGATTTATCATAGGCCCTAAGCATGGGATGGAACATTTTGAGTCCTATACTCGCAGTATATTATGTCCCGGGTTTTAGGGGAGGAAAGTATGAAAGTGATGTTGCATTTCTCTTTTATTTCAGCCCTGAAACGGTTATATGGTAACATGAGAATGAGAAATAAAATTTTCCGTCAAATCAATACAATCTTATGTAATTTATGTTTCTTCTTATTTCAACCCCTCCCAAGCATGATGTGTAGAAGCAACGGAATGCAGCATTCCACATCCTCTATGGGCCATAAAAAGCTATATTCAGCGTTTTCTGATGGAATAGTTTGAGTGTGATAAATCTTTTTCTTCATTTCAAGTTCTACATACATAAAGTCCTCCATAAGTTAATTTCAAATTAAAAAATACAAAGCCCGGGCGACGCCGGGCCTTTTCAGCTAGTTTAAAATAAATTTTAAATGAAGGTTTCCATGTAGTATGCAGGTGAAGGCATGGTAGATTTTACAGAATGTGCAAAACCAGTTCTAATTAATTATTTATGACATGTAATGAACCAAAATAGTTGTAATATGCTAGAATGTCCCACCCGTAATTATGAAATGGCTGTAATATTACGTCTTTCTCTTATTGCAAATAATTTGTGTTATTTTCCTCCTTAAAATCAACACGGGAATAATAGATTATGTTTAACATATCAACATGCCCCTATGGCCCCATACTCTTCAAAGCACTTGGTTGGTGGACTGACTCCACCTACCCCCCCCCCCCCTCCAATTTATGAATCCTAGTTACGCATCTGGTTGATTGTAGATCTAGCCTACTCACTACCTCTAACGTAATTTGTGAGGTTGTGTTACGTTTCATTTTCACGGAACAAATGCTATGTCTAGACAAGTCAAATTACATAAAGGCAAAAACCAGAGGAGGAAAAGATACTGTGTACTGGTACGCCAAACAGCAAACGAAAATACTCTGTAGGGTGGTCTCAGATTGGAGGCCCAATTTCATGTAAATGCATATTCATTTTACTGATCTACGAGCTTCTGGTAGGAGTTAAAGGGAAATCGGCATATTATAGCCACTTCTAGCATAACCTAACATCCTACACGAAAGGAATGCATGCTAGGAGAGGACAGCTCATGATGAAACTAACATTGGCTTGAGTTTCTGAAGTCTCCAAGACAGCAATTATACCAAATTTTACGTCTTTTCACTTACCTAGCAATGCTGGCTTCGAATTTGATGTTAATGGACAATAATCTTCACACATAATCACAGCACTATTAAAAAATAAACCACACAATATCACACTATTCCGAACTGATAAAACTGCGCCAATATTTTGTTTCTTCTGAAGATGGCAGCACCTGCGCAATGTTGATTGTATAATCATCTACTGATGCATGCTTATCATACATGTTTTAATAACTCGACCGCCTATGTGGGTCTCGTAATTAGCATCGATATCTATGGATCCTCAGGCCCGGGTTCGATCCACGGATTTTTCTAAAATAGAAAATTATGGAAGCAGGTACTCTCAGCTTCATGATTCAAACTGAGGTACTGCTTGAAGTAGCGGCTCCGATTACGGAAACATTAACGGCCATGATTTCGGCATGCTGACCATACGCCCCCAATCTTGTAATATCGGTCGGATGACAGGCCTAATCCCTTCAGAAATGCAGCGCCATGGAGCTTAAGTTATAACTAATTACATAATAAGCAAATAAATAACGAACATGGCTCTAAGAAAATTGTATTACCATTCTACAGTCATGCAGGCCCATTACAATATATGTATAATTGGCCAGATTTTCTCAGGGTACTCCCGAATTCCCCTGCTAGCATTATTCCACAGTCACAAATGCGTTCATGGTCATTAAGATCTTTATTATGTTATGGTCCTCTTTTGTACCCTTTAATGCAAATAATTTGCCATACTCAGAGGCATTCCAAAATAAGCAAGAGTTATAAAAATCTATGACCAGCTTTCCTTAATACATATTTAAATAAATATATTCGAAGCACCTCTAGGTAGTTGTTTGAAAAATAAAGCATTTTATTCTGTTAAAATATTCATTGAATATAATCTAGTCAACCCTAACCACTAGGACAATAGTATAGAGTATGTCGGCTGACTTATAACTCAGGGGAGGACAGAAGTCACTCTGTGATGTCATTGCAGTCTGCTCTTTCTTCACGCGGTAAGATTTCTGCAAGTTTGTGAAATGTAGGCACCATTGAACAGGGGGGAAGAGAGGGGCATTCTGTCAGACTGAGCGCTCTTGCCTGACATCACACACAATGACTTGCCGTGCCCTTCCTTCACAAACGTCATCATTGCACGAAGCTGTCTTTCACGGATATAACTCAACTATAGTATATACACTATTACGTAACTAGCATTTATATCCAAATGTATTGTTAATTTCAATTTGTTGCACCTGAAAGAAAATTGCATCTTTAGTGCAAACTTCAAACTATACCTCAATGAAGTTTCAAGAACCCAGTCGTAATACCAATGCAGAAAAAAATTATTGTGCGTTACTTTCCAATCCACCCTTGTATGAGGGTCAGTCAAATGAAATGAAACAGATGGAAAAAAAAAAAAAGTAAATAAATTGTTTATTATTTCAAAAGTAATCGCCATAACTGTTAATACATCTATCCCACTGTGAGACAAGACGGTCAATGGCTTCATGGAAAAATGTTAGCAGTTCTACCCAGGCGTGGACCTCTTCGTCTGAAGAAAATCGTCAGCCATGAATGTCTTTCTTCATTTCTCCAAAAATATGGAGAGAGATCTGGACTGTATGGAGGATTTGTAAGGGCTTCCCAGTGAAACCTCTGCAGGGTAGTTGAAATAACCTTGGCAACATGTGGGCAAGCATTATCGTGCATCAAAATGTTGCTGTCCGAAAACATTCCTGGGCATTTGGACTTGATGGCACGCTTCAATTTTTGCAAAGTTTCCTCCATACAGTCCAGATCTCACTCCATATTTTTGGAGAAATGAAGAAAGACATCTGTGGCCATTGATTTGCTTTGGGCAAAGAGGTGCACGCTGGGTAGAATCATGGTTCCGTAGGCAACCACAAACATTTTTCCATGAAGCCATTGACCGTCTTGTCTCACAGTGGGATAAATTTATTAATAGTTATGGCGAGTTTACTTACTTTGTTTCCGTCTTGTTTTCATTTGACTGATCCACATATATTAAAATAATATATTTTCTAGGTCTTGTGAAGTTTAAGTGAAACCTTGAAAATTGTCTGGTTACAGGTGGAGGATGAATGTGGAGAGATACCAACTGTACTAGTGCAGAACAAGATAGACCTCCTCGACCAAAGTGTAGTCGATCCGTAAGTGAAAACAATAGTCATTTCATAACACCGGAATTTTGTTTGTATAAATGTAATTTAAGCAACAGGCATGAAAATTACTATGATATTACTTGATATTTTCTCAACTAACCTAAGAAATGGGGAGCTGACATTTGGAATTTATATAAATTACCTGGAGAACTCATAAATACACAATATAAAGGTATAAGTCATGCTTATAATTTGCTTTGGTGGTTTCCATAGTAAATTTGCCATTCATTTTACTCAACAGTTTCTAAATAACCGCTATATGGGTTTGAGTATTTCATTACAGACTCCCTTTACATAAAATCTAGGGCTCGATTCCACTGCCATATGAAACTATTATTTTAGAAGCATTGAAAAGACAAAAACTAAAAAAGGTAGTGGTACATCAATTTGAAATAAAAGAAAAAGAAAAATTTGTGGGTTTAACAAGCCCCTCCCCCTTTCAGAGTCCTAAGGAAAGAAAGTCCTGCCGAACATAATATCTTTGGATACAGAATTAAGTTGATTTAAGTTGGAGCTAGGACCTTTCCATATTTTGTATGAAATATAATAGAAGGAATTATAACTAAATAACAACTTGTCTGGTTACAGTGAGGAGGCAGACTTGTTGGCGAGAGCACTGGGTTGTCGACTACTGAGGACGTCTGTGAAGGAGGACATCAATGTTAATGCTGTGTTCCGGCACTTGGCAGCCTGCTGTCTCACTGAGCTGCATCTACAAGAAGAAGAATACTCCCTCTCTGGGGCCAGCAATGGCCTTCATCCTCTCACTATTAGTAAGTATGCGTCTCTATCAAAATTTTACCATGTTAAACTTTGCATTTACTCAGTACATCGTAAGTTGCATGTAGCATGTTTAAGATAAACTGCAAAATCCCACATTCACGGGTTAGCCGCCATACTTATGAAGACTTTGAGCTAATTCCAAGTTACGCAGAATGACTAACTGTGCTCCTTGTACCTTCCATAAGTTAGTAGTGGCAATTAGGTTTAAGTGACAGGTATCGTCTCAAGCTCGCTCCCTGTGTTTAATCTCAGCTCTAAAGAAAAGATCCGAGGCATTCAACGTGAGAACTCTGAAGCAGGGCTCAAGAAAAGTTAAGGCAATTCTCAAGGACCTGACAAAGAATGGTCTGCATCATGTGTTCGAGTATAAAAAGTGCATTGAAGCAGGAGAGTAGTACTTTGAAAAAGATGTTACCATGGGTATTGGCATGGGGCCAGATACCCCCTCTGGAAAGCCTTATGCCTCAATTTTTTGGTAAGCCTACTCGCCTCTGTCAACTTGCAGTTGTTGCAGAGAGAATAAAAAATATAAATATATTATACTGAGTTTAGGAAGTATACAATTCCGGGGTGCGCGGGCAAAGAGAATTAAGTCCACTTTCTTGTTACTGAGAATTAGAGTGACTTAACACACTATACCAGCCCAACATAGCTTTAGAGATGGATAAACCCATGAGGCACACATCCATAACCACCTTACAATTTTGAATATGACTTACTGGACTTAACACAAATGTAGAGAACACTTTTATCTATAACTCTATGGACATATCTCAATTTTTTAGGATGGTGGACTTAACTCTCTTTGCCCACGCACCCCGGAATTATAACTGCATCATTGTACATATAATAATCTTTTACCAAGACTGTTCCTCAGAAGAACATAATCTGTTAATTTGAAAACTTTGCAGCTTCGTTGAATTCAATTAGCACTCAAAACTAGGGATCAGGAAACTATATAAATATTAATGTACTTCGTTATTTGAAATTGATTTTCAATTGATAACAATAAGTTACTGATAACTGTCTCACAAATTATTACTTGTATTTGAGAATTTAACTCACAGTATAGTTGTTTAATTTACTGTCATAATACCACTATAGTTCACAATAGTAATTCTTAATACAGGGTCCGGCAGAAAGACCTCCCATATTTCAAAAGGCAGTTACAAAGAAAGAAAAAAAGATACAGAAAAAAATACTTTTATTTGTGAACAACAAATACTATGCCATTTGCATTCACTTTGTTTGAAAAATTATGTCTGTCAACTGGCGTCCTCCATTGTTGACACATTGACGAAGCCTCTTTCGGAAGTTGCCCATAGCCCTTCGTGTCATTTCTGGTGGAATGGCAGCCACTTCCTGGGCGATTGCCTCAAGTTCTTGCAGGGTTGTGGGGCGATGTTTGTACACTTGCGCCTTTAAGTGTCCCCAAAGAAAAAGTGTCTCTTGAAGTGTCTCTCACTTAGTTCTTGGGTAACCATCATTTTGTAGGGGTGCATATGAAGTTCTTGGTGCAGGATTCTTCTTACACTCCTATCAGATATTCCCAGGGCAGCTGCATATTTCAGTGCTCAATGCTTTGGAGATTGCTGGATGGACGCTCTCACACGTGCCACATTTTCCGGCGTTGTTACGGTCCGAGATCAGCCAGGAGATTTTTTTAAATGCAGAACCTGTTGCTCTAAAGTTTGATACCCAAACTTGAATAGGCCTAGTTTTTCCATCCGGAACAGCATCATGTCGGCCAAGACCAAACCGAATGCGAAATGCTCGCTGAGTAGTAACAATAGAACCACCATTATGAATAAACTCTTCCACAACAAACGCACGATGCTCACCAAGCCAAGCCATTGCGACTACTGAAAATGGCAAGTATACAGCTACAAATCGCTACCACCTCCACCACCGTATCCCCATCACAACTCACACAGCGCGCTCTTCAAATACGGGAGGTCTTTCTGCCGGACCCTGTATTATAGACTACTGTATAGTTTAGCCTAATAGGTACGCTAAGAATTGTTGTGTTTGGAATTAAACTGAGTTTGCCCCGCCGTAATAAAATTCCTGGTGACGCCCTTGATTTAAACATTGAAATGGAGTAATAAACATGTGAAAAAAAAATCACTCTTCATCTTTGTTGATCAGCCCTCGTATGTTTCTTTAATGAAGTCAAAAATTGTAAAATTTATGTGATAAATAACTTTTATTTTATTTTGCAGGTGCCTTCAGCCCCTCAATGCAGAATGGAAAGTCACACCATGGAAACGGCACTATCATCTTGCGACCAGGAAAGCAGAAGAGTCATAAGAAGAAAAACGTCCTCAGGAATGCATGCAGAATATTATGATAAAGACGTACTAAGTGATTTTGTGTTAGTATGTAGTGGAGTGATAGTGAACTGAATGACTTCAAGTTTGCATAACATTCGTAATGGATCTGCAAGGCAAATACTCATTGAACACTTTTGCCTATCGACAGTAACAAATTGGAAGACTCAGGCTGGGCACGTAAAGTTTCTCCATTCACGAAACGAATTCCCGAGAATTATTGTTGCAATCTTCTGTTTGTTGGCTCACTTTTCGTTTGTATTTAATAAAAAGCAGTGGCGAATTCTCTGATATGCAGCGTATATCAGTGGTATCCTAAATTTGGAAGGTTTCAAAACACCTCTCATGAAACATGTTAATCCTGCAAAAAATATTATAGTATTAAATACAAACAAGTCACCGCTTCGCTAATTTATTGGCCCATCTCTAGACTTTCCCGCAAGTCTGTGTGATGCTGGAACATGTTATTTGGCACACTGAAATGCTGTAGTCCTGCTACATGCATTCTTTACTAGCAAGGCAAGGGGAGAATACTGTAACAAGTTGATCGAGGCATTGCAGAATATTGCAATCAAGAAACATTTTGAATTAGTAAGAGTGCTGTGTTTCTGCGAAGATTTAAAATATAATGGAAATGACAAATGTACTTGATAAAGAGGCTTTTACTTGTGGTAAAGACTTAATTTGGGAGCATTATCTTTTCAGAAAAACTTAGAATAAAAAGATAAAAATATTAGAATGTAGAACTACCAGGTTCATTAGCAAAATGTCAAGTTAGAAAGCGAAAGTAATAGAATAGAAATAAACATTTCTGTAGCAGTAATTGTTCAAGATACCAACAGATGAAGGCTCGTCTTAAACTGAACTTTGCTGGCCCTGTCTTCATAATAATGATAAATACAATACCACTTAATCTACTAAATGCTAATATAAATACCTAAAGAGTGATTAGGATTCGCCACTGGTGCTTTTTTTTTTTTTTTTTTAAGGGTGTCTCATGAGTAGAGCTACCACACTTCTGGTTCCCCCCAGGCATATCCTCTTTTCACGGTCTGAATTTTATGTCCGGGTGGATTTTCAAAACATTTAAAACTGTCTGGGAGTTTGGCTTATTTCTTCCTTTACCTTCCTTATAAAAATATATATTTTTTTTTTCCACAAATTTAGTTCTGAGAAAATCATCCAAGAATTTCCGTAAAATCCCTGAAAGTGGATGTCTCGCTTTGAACAATTAACTCCTTCCAGATAGAGTCACAATTTTACTCTGCTCCCTTCATGTTTCATTGAAAATCAAGAGTGGCAAACATTGTTAATCTACCACTTTACAATCGTCAGTTTCTACTGTTTCCTGCACTTCTTGGACTTGAAATAAAAAAGTATTGGCTATTGTTCTGAACTTTTCCAAGATGGTGCTGTACTTCTTTGCAATATCCTCCCACAATGCAAACGGGGAATAAATCTTTTCATTAATGCACACTCCATTATAATTTCAGATACATTTCCTGCAAGATTTTTCATTCTAACTGAAAAACTATCAACACTTGCTGAAGAAAATGCGAGCTGCTGATCTACAGCGAAAAAAGCATGGGGAAATCAACAGTAATGATCAACATAACGTTTGTCCTCTTTTATTAAAGATCCAATGTAGTAGCCCTACTCATGAGCAGAGATTCATTTTGATTAACGTCAAGAAACATACAGTATAATGCAAAATTAGTAATAGTGTTTAAATCTTATTTACTGCCACTATAATTTAATGAGTCTAGTATTTAAAGCATTTTTTAAAGCAATGCTAAAGTTCTTTCATTGCGATAGAAGAGCCACATAAACAAATACCGAAGTTTGCAACTCGAATGTAAGGTGTCCAGCCGTTTTTGAATGCGAAGTTTGAAATACTTGGATTGATGCCGGCCAATCGTTTTCCAGATATTGACTTCCAGATTGGCCAGTCATTCCTAATAACTATTTAAGTAGTTCCCTTCCATCGGATTGCTTTTGGTCAAGAATATTTGGTGCATTTAGAAAAACAGTCAATGATATCTGGGACAAAGGTGCAATTAATAATTGTTTTAAGTTTTTATAGACAGCGTGTACAATAAGCATGTAACATGAAAAGCAGGGTATGAAATTTCTGGCCCATTCATGGGGAAATGTACATTCAAATAAATTGTGAACATGAACAAAACGAAGTGAAAAAGTATGGAATCATATGATAAGAAATTGTTTGTGTCATATCATCTTTGCAACCATGAAACCATAGGGAATGTTACCATAATATATTATTTCTGTTGACAGTTTACACTTTTCAAAGTGAACAAGCTGCGTTGGGCATCTTCAAAGCGTATCTATGGCTGTCGCATGTCAACTTCTGCTGCTTTCCCCGTAAGATCGATATTTAGTGATTGGTTGGCGCTCCGGCAGAGCGCCGACCAATCAGCATGCAGAGGACAGTAAAAATATCGGTTGACACCTGACAGCCATAGACACGCTCTGAAGATGCCTGACGCAGCTTGTGGTGAAACGTCAGCCAAGCAAAACTGACAGACCACGGCCCATAAGCCCGGAAGAGTTGACTTCAATAGACCCCGGCCATAAAAGCCTAAATATTTATATTTAAAATGTATGTTTCATTTCGATATCTTGATCCAAAGCCCCATAGGCAAGCAATTCATTCAATGAACAATAAACATTGAAACAAACAAACAAAAAAGTGATAAATTATAGAGATTATGTGAACTTTAAAGCTGAAATTAATGTTAAAATACCTCAACCATAAAATAAACTCACAAAAGTAGAACTAATTAAACTTATCTAATTTTAGTTTTGTATAACTTTTGAATAACTATGAAATGTGAAAAGATAAATTGCAAAAAAATAAAATAAATTTGAACTATCAATACCTCTGTAATCATCTGGACTTTTATTGAATCCTCATGTAAAACTACACTGGATTTTAAAAGGAGTTGCCTATATATCATTAAGGCCTGTACGACGACCTGCTGATAGCATATTTATCTGCCAGATAAGAGGACTTATCTGGAAGTTGGCCAAGAATTGCGTGCTATGATCTCCTGAAAAAATCTGTCTGGAAAGTCAACTCCCAGTTAAGCTAGTAGGAGGATGGAAACTACCAACCGCCAGTTAGGGAAGCTTGGTGGAAAAAAAAGATGGCAGCACTCCGAAGCTTTGTAGCCACATTAATTACAGAATTGATGCTAGAAGATTTAACTTACACAATAATGCTGTTTTAGGCTCACATTTGAATGAAACAGATTTGCACAAATCTATTAACGTGCATAAAATGATATGTTCTTATGTAATTTAATTGTACAAATTCAAATTGTTGCTCCTAGTGGAGGCCTATCAAACTACAACAAACACGAGAATATTATAAGAGAAAAATTCCTCCAACACTGGGACTTGAACCCAGGACATTTGGCTATTCGCACCAATGCTCTACCAACTGAGCTAAGCCGGAGTTCAATTCACAGCACCAGATGGAACCTCTCTCCTATGACTGATTGCCCTAATGGTTCACCTCACAGACAGACAAGTTATGTCATATTTTTCTCCTATAATATT
The DNA here is from genome assembly GCA_964059195.1 of Ectobius pallidus. Classification (NCBI taxonomy): domain Eukaryota; kingdom Metazoa; phylum Arthropoda; class Insecta; order Blattodea; family Ectobiidae; genus Ectobius; species Ectobius pallidus. Next base: position 162,753,474 of record CAXKWD010000007.1, on the reverse strand, counting down.
ATCATGTAATGTCCAACAGAGACAATAATCTGTGGTTCATGAATGCTTATATATCAACAACAAACACACCTCTTTACTCAATAAGCTAAGGATCATTTTACAAAATTTCACTGCGTTCTTCCCGAAAGCAGTTCGGTGATTGTGTTACAAGAAATATTCCAGTTAAGATATCTGGAGGAATTGTCGGGAAGGCCCTTAATGTATTTTCTGATGGATATTACTGACTTCATTAAAACTTTTTTTATAAGTGAACCCAATGTCAACACAAAGAATGAAGTGTCAATTGACATTTTCCCACTCCTGTTGGAAGAATTTATATTGGTGACATGATTATTTGGAATGTCTAAGAGTACAGATCTGAAATTTCTTACCCTGCAAACAGAAAAGGAAATAAACAAATACTTCCTTCACTTTGCTTTGTGCTGCAGAAGTGGCATAAGTTTTATAATATACTGCCTGTTTATGCGATTTTAGATAAGATTTTAATGATGGAAAGTGTGCATCATAAAACAGTAGATCACGTGCGATCTATAATAATCTAATAAATTTAGAATTATTGACCAATGTTTTGTGAATTGCATAGTATTATGGAGCGATGTTCTTGTACTAGTTACTACGTTAAAGTAATTATTTATGAAGTGAAGTAACTTTTAAAAAGTCATACTTTGTAAATGATTTGAAACTTGAAAGTGCTGTTAGAATATAGCTCATTTGTGTAACCTAGAATACCAATAACCGTACAAGTGTAAAGAGTAGACTAGGAGTGTCGCCTCCAGACATTAGGGAGATCACTGTAGTCATTAGGTATTCCATATAAAGTAGTAATACAACGGAAAAAACGTTGGTGCAAGATGAGGAGTCTGCATGCTTTGCATTCCAAGTATAAAGATCAGTGAAGCACTGAACAATACAAACGGAGTTTGGGGGGGGGGGGAGAGGAAGATGAGTGTAACATGTCTTATTACGTAAAATACGGAGTATAAGATGCACCTTAAGTTTTAATCAACTTTTTTTGAATAAAATTTTTACCATTTTTATTATTGTGTGTCTTGTGCGAGGAAGAAAATTCCATAATGACAGCAGAGCATCTTAACACCTGTCAGGCCCTATCCGGGCTTCACCCAGCGTCAACATCAACTTTATATTGGGAAGCAAGAAGGAGAATGGAGTTCATCCAAGTCCTTGGGCATTAGACTACTACTACTACTACTTATTAGATTGCAAACCATCATATGAATACTTTTTATTTTTTTCCATTGCAAAACTGGCTACTAACAAAAATATTGCACTGTTACCGACAACACAAATCACTTTCAATTCAAGTTCACTGGCACCGTAGACTGCAATGACGCATCATAAGCTAGACAATGTTCTGGGTTTGTGTTGGCGGGTCGGGAGGGAGACAGTGTTAGCAAGCTTGTCTGCAACTCATGTTTGTCGCATTGGTGCACTGCTGCTGCCAGTTGAATCCAATATTGCCAGATAGAGATAGGTTTCCTGCAGTATCGAATACCTATATGGCTATTTATTTTTATTTTTAAGATTGGTGGGAATTTTAAATCAAACACTGGACATTTTTATATTAATTTTGAGTATAAGACGCAAATTTTTTAAAGAAAAAAGTGTGTCTTATAGTCTGTGAAATACGGTGAACTCTTAAAATATTTTTGAATAAACAGGGCCCTATTTCATAAAAGTTTCAATTTTACAGGTGACAGGTAACAGTAAAATGTTTTACTGGTGTACATTTTGACGATTGTGCTTTTCATAAAAGCTGAAAATTTTACATAAATGTCATGACAATTATGTAGATTTGTTTGACAATTTTAAATATTGTTGTTTCTCAAAACTTTTGAGTTTACAGGTAAAAGTCTGACAAATCTTAGGATACCTACCATTTATAAAACATTAGTTTTTGTTGACATATTTACAAATTAATTAAAAAAAATAAATGTAGAATTGATTGTCATTACAGAAGTATCAGGCAATCTTTCATATGTAGGCCAAGTAAATGTAAATGTGTGACATAACTTTTTTGTGATTTAAACTTTCTTGTTAATAAACTTGCTCAATTGTCACTAGTAGTAGTGAAATCGGTACTAGTGAAAGCGATGCAGAAATAGACATGAGACCACGCAGGGTTTTTAGGCAACATGTTAAACTAACTTTCAATTTCAGTACTTTGTATTCAGAGAGAAATATAATTGAATTATTTTCGATAATAATAATCGATTTCTTAGGTTCCACATGCGATATTGAGATCGATTATAGTACACAAATATGAGAGCAATATACACTATACTAAAGTAATCTTGAGGTCCGACATAAAATTGTTGCGATCCTGAAAAGGTTTCTTTTAGTCTGACAATTTACATTAATTTGTCTGTAATGTTCGGAAAAGTTGTAATATTTATGAAAATACAATTGTCACGACATAGTGACAAATTTGTCAGACTTGACAAAATGGTCGTATCTGTCTAGCCTGTAGTGTTTTATGAAATAGGGCTCAGGTGGTAACTGGATAAAGTACATTATTTCACTGCCGATCTGAGGCTCCATTGTCAAGGAGAATGAAGTGGCAGGACCGGGTAGCTGATGCAACTACAGGCATCCCGATCGGAGAAAAGGATTGTTGTGAATTGACCAATCAGGAATCAGACTGTGGACTGAATTAAGTGAAGGCCAGATGATATGCGGATGTGGCATAGAAAATGGTCTAAGTAAAATCAGCCTTTCCCCACCACCCATTTAGGGTGGGTACTTAATTGGTTGGGTCGGTTGATCTTGTGCAAAAGCTCTATAAAAAGAATACAATCCAGCCCATACACTTCATTCTCCTTGACAATGGAGCCTCAGATTGACTCCGAAAATTGGAATTCATCCTAGCATCATAGAGGTGTAAGGTACAAACTGAGGAACTATTTGATTAAGAAGAAGAGACTCTGGTCATGGAAACCGTCATTAATTGGCTGTGGATGTCGGCATGCTGACCACAAGCCATCTGCCTACAGTAAATGAGGCAGTAGTTGGATGGTAGACCTAGTCCCTCCAGAGATATAGCACCACAGATTATAGATTATTATTTTTTAAAATTACATATTTGTCAAATCAAAGTGATTTGTTTTGATTCTGAGGTAAGCAGGTTGCAACATGGCACGTAATTTTGCAAGAAACGTTGAAACACAATTGTATGCCTTCTCTAGTCTAGCTTCAAACAATTTTTCATGAAAAATGTTTAAACAAATTTTCAAATTGAAATGAACAGAAAAGTAATTGACAACAGATGGTAGAGAGAAATACAGCAAGCATGCAGACGTCCTCATTTGAGTGATATTGTAAATGTAAGTTAGAATTAATTATCCCGACTTGTTTTGTATATAATGTTACGACATTATCCCATTTGTGGAAACACGTGACAAGTATTATATTCAGTATGTACATTTTTATGAATAAAGGTGGTTTTCTTTAATTTCTCAGATATCATAACATCATTCCCAGATCCTACAGTGGGCACAGTGTCAAATATTTACATCATACAACCCTCTTCACTTGTCATACATGATTCCCACGCAGCACGATATGTATAATATACATATATTATACATATTGCGCTGCGTGGGTTATTAGTAGACCTGGGATTTTAAGGCAAATGCCTATTTTGTTCCTTATGAAATAACATGAAATTTTTAAAGTATGTTGACATTTCATGATATATCACTTATATTTATAGAGTTTTATAGTGCCCTAAAATGCCTATTTGGACCTTTTGAGCCTATTTTTACTATTTTAATGCCTAAAATGCCTATTTTGTACATTTAAAATAAAATTCAACTTCTGTAACTTTTACAATCATTTAATGGACATCCCTGAATGAAGGGCAGAGCAACAGATGGTGGCTTTTTCACAGAAACTTGATTTTCCTAAACAATTGTCGCCAAAGGAATGATGACTGACGGGGGAGGATTCGCTGAAAACAACAAGTGGCAAGTATATAGTAAGAAGGGACATACTGACCCAATTTTTCATATTCGTTAATCCAAAACTGTTTTTGATAAATGTATTTTTAATTCTGTCTTAATTTTGAAATTATTTCTGTTAAGAATAGGTATACCACGTTTTTTACAGTAAAAAAAGATCACGTTACAGTTGAAGAGCATATTGTAGTATTTAAAAGTATATTTTCTGTCTATTTACACATTTTTAAAGCTTATTTTAAGCGCCTATTTTCTCTTTTAAAAGCTTATTTACTTGTTTTAAAAGCCTATTTTAGGTGCCTAAAACTAATTTTTTTAGAGCCTAAAATCCCAGGTCTAGTTATTAGGGTGCAGATTTTGCATCAAAAGGGGTATGTTTTTAAAGTCACCAGTAAATCCACCGATGGAAAAGTGCGATGAAAGCCTGGGCCTGACTTTACAAACAGGTTGATGGATTTCAGCAGGAGTATTCAATTAATAAACTTCAATTTTGATCTAAAGGGGTAAATACTCCTAGAATTTATTTGAAAGGTTACTCCTTATACCCCTTTATAAGATAAGGAAATAAAACTAACCTCATGCAACAGACCGGTATACTTCTGGAAATAGCTACAAGATTTCAGGGCCGTAGCACGGTCCTTCTGCGCCTTTGCCGAGTATGACAAATCTGCGCCCTCCAATACTGAACAATTTTTTTAATTTTCTGTCAAACTGTTTATTATTTTAATATAAAATCACTGTTATTATCAAAGAAACCCTAAACCTCAATTTGAAAATGAACGAAGTGTTGGACTTTATTTTCAAACGATTGAGCTACTTAAAAAATAATTAAATCATAAAATCTAGTATCAAAAGTAAAGTACATAATAGGCCTGAGGCCTACTAAAATGTTTAACACATTCAGAAAGGTAAAAGTATTTTTTTCGAATAGTTGAACCACTTTCATCTCCATAATAACGCACATTTTAATTTTTATTATCGTTATACCTTTCCAAACTGTTCCTGATTTATGTTATCATAGTCTGTCAATACGAAACGTGTTAATTAAAGAACATTGCATGACTGCTTTTTGTTTGTAGACAATCGGCATAATACTATAGATAGTCCACATGCAGTAATGTTTTATTTTTCCATTAAAGTGGAATTTTTATTGCTTCATAAATTGCAGCAGTCTAAAAAAGGCGAGATTTTCATGGTTAATTTTGCACCTTCTTTGGCACATCTCGCCACCGCCTAGCTACAGCCCTGCAAGATTTATGTCTAACCAAAGTTTATTACCATCAACAGCACAAATATTAGGCAAACATAAGTATTTATAAGCATATAAGAATCAAATTTTATACTTGTTTTTGCCTAATATTTGTGGTTGTTGGTAATAAACTTTGCTTACACATAAATCTTCTAATTGTTTCTACGAGGCTACCAGTCTGTTGCATAAGCTTAGTTTTATTTCCTTATCTTATATAGGGGTATAAGAAGCAGTGGCGGACGCAGGGGGGGGGGGGATAGGGGGGTTACATCCCCCCCCCCCCCGAAATTTGAAAAATGTACTCTAAGTGGCCAGTTTTATAAACTAATTGTATATGTAAGTTGATTAATTTTTTTTAGTATTCTTTCTACCTATTCAAATCCCCCCCCGAAAAAAATTTCTGCGTCCGCCACTGATAAGAAGTAACCTTTCAAATAAATTCTAGGAGTATTCAAGCCGTATAATAATTACTGTATCATGGATTTGCAAGAAGTAGAAATTACAATATATGGTGAGCAAAGAACTAATAACTGCTACCATTCTCATAAATCACGTTTTGAGCATATTCAAGTCCATGGAGCATTTTTCATATTTAAATACAGTACCTAACCTCAGCAGGCGATTTATGGATTACCTATACTGTCAGTTTTGCGATATTTGATATTATGTAGAGTATTTTTGTTCTTTCTTTTCTAGTTTTGAAATAAAATCAACTCATAACTTTCATTTTCTGATGAAGAGCAGTTCGTTAGCTTTCGCATGAAAATAAACTTTATTTATGCTAGTGGCAACTGTCGTTTGCTTCTCTGCTCCGCCATGTTTGTCATCTAAGAAGCATCGTACATAAAGTTTGACGAGTCTTATTGCAATTGATGACTTTCAGTGGAGAAACAGCAGTGAGTTTACAAACAGCCTGATGCTTTCCCGGTGAATTGTCCACTGACTTTAAGAATACCCTGATGAAAGTACGATAGCATCGATTGAATTAATCAATGACTTTAAAAATGGGCCCAAGGATATGCATACAGAGCAGCAACCCATTTTTTGTTGTTTGAGATCATTGTGCATTTTTCAGCCTATTTGTAATGATAGATAATTTATTGTAATTGTATTTTTGTGGTATCTTAATACAAAATAGAGATTATAGCACGCACTTTCTTTTAATCTCATTTTTATCCAATTTAAATCATCCAACATATGGAAAGAGATTGTTCTTCTGTAAACAATCTCGATATATATTATGTATAAAAGGTTTTGTCCTGACTGACTGACAGAGAATCAACGTAGAGCCTAACTATAATAGGTAGAGACTTGGAATTTTGATAGTACATTCGTTTCATAATGTAAGTGCTCACTAAGAAAGGATTTTGAAAAATTTTGATTTTATATACCAAAAATCAAATGTTTTTGAGAATACTTAATCCCTTCTTTACACAGAATTGTCAAATCCAAATCACAGTTCACATGACAGTGTATTGTTGCCAGTGGTCTCAGATGGGTTTGGAAATAAATGAAACAGGACTTTGACAAATTAGAGAAGCTATCAATATAATTCATGTTATAAATAAATATTAAAGAATGAAATCCATGAAAATAATGCACAATGTGCTGCAGTCACATAACTTTCTCTATCCTGGACATAGAGAAAACAATAGTATATTATTAACTTATATCGCAGGTTTTTGGAGTGGGAAGTATAACCCGAAACGGTTGTATGGTAACATGAGAAATAAAATATTCCGCAAAGACAATACAATTTTATGTTCCGGAATTTGTTTCTTCTTATTTCAACTCCTACCAAGCTTGGTGGATAGAAGCAATGGGATGCAAAGTTCTACATCCTTTAGAGCCATAAAAAGCTATATCAAGCGTTTTCTGAGCGAATAGTTTGAATGTGATGTCGTTCTTCTTCATTTGAAGTTCTAAATACCTATATAAGGACCTATAATTTGAAAATCGAAAGTCCTTCATAAGTTAATTTCTAATTACAAAATACAAAACCCGGGCAACGCCATGCCTTTTAAAATAGTATATCATAAATGGATGACTGAAGTAGATAACTTTCAATGGTGAAAAATCATTACCAGTCAGGCTTCTATGACTCTCAGTTGCAGTTAGCAATCACGGTAGGCATCTCCCAGTCAATACTGTGTCTCTTCACATAAATTACTTGCATATTTCTTCTGTTGTATAATTTGAGGAATTTTAGTACAAAATTGCTGCAATCATATCCTGTTAAAATAAAAAATATCAATAATAATATTTGTAATTTTGAAATTAAAACCACGAGGGGGAGTCCAAAAATAAGTTTCCCCTGGCGACTGTGTACAGAGGTGTTGATGAAAAACAAAAAATATAATGAGACATTAAAGATAAGACGTACCTTTATTTTTCCACATAATTACCATGTACATTGAGACATTTGTGACACTGCTTTAGAAGCTTCAAAAAGCCCTCCAGGAAAAAATTAGGGCTCTGCATACGGAAGAAGCATTGAAATTGAAGGAGGCAATTCAGAAAAAGCTGCCTGGACTTCTCCAAATCTGGCATTATGTTGTTGGATGACAATGCAAGACCACACTCGGCGATGGCAATGCAAAACCATATTGCAACTCTTGATTGGGAGCACCAGCCCATCTGCCACACAGTCCTGATCTTGCACCCAGTGACTTCCATCTGTTTCCGGCTTTGAAGAAGACTTTCAGCAGAAGGTGCTTTGGGAGCACTGCTGATGTCACACAAGCAGTTCGACACTTCTTCCATACGTAGAGCCCTGATTTTTTCCTGGTGGGCTTTTTGAAGCTTCTAAAGCTGTATAACAAATATCTCAATGTATGTTGTAATTATGTGGAAAAATAAAGGTATGTCTTATCTTTAATGTCTAATATTTTTTGTCTTTCATCAACACCTCTGTACACAGTCGCCAGGGGAGACTTATTTTCGGACTCCCCCTCGTATAAATGTCATATCTATGGGGGAAAAAATTATTTTTATTCATTTACTTGTATTGAAGCGAATTCCATTTAATTGGGTGTCTCAATGATCTGGATGGGTCGATTCCATGTAGGCTGGATTAGAGGGACTCAACTGTAATATAAAACAATCCCATCTTGTGGTAACTCACCATTCTTTTATTTTAAAGCCAGAGGTATTCTCTTACAGCAAATACACACATACATATATATATGTATTGCACATATACAACTATATATAATATATATTACAAATATATATTATTTATAGGTGGTATAAAGATGTATAAATGCTCAAAAAACTTCAGTTATTTGCAAAAAGAGAATGCTACTACTACTATGTCAACCCATTTCAGGGCAAGCTCAAATTAATGTCAGGTAAAATATATGTGTACAAAATAATAAAGAACACACACTTTCAAACCTGCGACCTTAAAACCACTGTTAAGGTCACTATGGGAGCCTTGGAACTGTTATCAGTCTGACTTAAGTCTGTAATACTGTTATGAATCATCCACAACCACAAACATTTACCACACAGATAATAATAAAATAAAAAAAAAATAAAAAAAAAACAGGACTTCCAGCTGAGAACTGTTCCTTACAAGATGTGACCTTAAGTCTAGGGCCACACGGGTGTTTTCATGATGGCGATTCTGCGTGAAAACACACAAAACTTAGGGATCACATTGATGCTTGTGAGACAGGCCACAAGAGCCCATTTTCCAGCTGATGAGGATCCATTAATTTGAGTCTTTAAGGTTTCAGGCTTAGTGGATGTAAATTGGTTTTAATGCTGACCAGAGGGGTCACATGTACAGGTAGGGGGAGAAAGAAAAGAAAGAAAAGGTGGGGGGGAAAGCGGACAGACTCTTGTAGCTGATTTCAGTTGATAAACATCTGTTATCTGTGCATTTTTCTGTCTGAAAACACACCAACAAATTAATGGCTTATTTTCTAATGGGTTTCAAAATGGGCAAAGTCAACAGTCGACACTAGAACAAATTTAAATATATTCCCTACTATCCTGTGAATGCCGCTAGGCATGCTCAGTGGCTCATATCGGCAACTTAGATATTTTAGTCGGTCCGCTTTTTTTCCCCCTACCTGTGCATCACACAGCTTCACTGCCTGGCAGTTCTAGAGTTCATTATTTTAACCCTTTGTCTGAATGATATCAAGTATCGTGAAGAAGAGGGATCCCTGCATATCAGTAATTTCTTTTTATCATTTAATGTATCTTAATGTATCTTAATTTTTCAAGTATATATGTTCTAATTTTTTCTTTGTATTTAATGTTCGTTTCTTGTATTCATGTATATCAGTTCTTTTTTAATTAATTTTTAATCATTATTATTGTTAACATTATGTATTTCATGTTTTTGCCCTGGCTGAGTGGTAGAGAAGGCCTTATGGCCTTAACTCCGCCAGGTTAAATAAATAAATAAATAATTGCAGCTGTTGTGGGACAAAAGTTCTGTTCTTTCAGACTTTGCTAATAATTCAGAGTCCACTACCACCCATGGTTAATGTAACATGCAGCAATTTCTTTAGAGGTGGTTACATATTGTAGTGTTTATTTTTTCCTCATAATAATAAAGTGTGTTATAAACATTGTGGGACATTAAATTTAAACATTTTAACAGGAAATTAATAAAACATATCAAGCAAAACTTGCCTTCAGTAAGAAAAATAAATTATTCACATCCGATATATTATGCCTGTTGCTCACGGTCAAATTTTTCGTTATATTTATTGCACAACTAGCACTTTTCAACAAATGGGTATTGCTAACGGTCAAATTCGCCTTTGGGCAAACGTTTGGTTATTCGCATCGGCATATAGGACTTGTTCTAATTCCAGCAAATCATTTGTCGAACCCGCCAATCAGCGCAACGAACGTAAACTGCCCGCGCCCCCGGCGGTAATGTGGAGAACTTGTTGCCTGCAAGCTACAAGATTGCAAGTGCAGCCATTTTCCTTTCTCACATATTCTTCATTTCCTAGCATTGCAGCTCCATCAAAATAGCATTTGTATATGCCTGTGTAGATACAGTTATTCCGAACGGATTAGTATAAAAAACACGACGAGAACATGACTCGTTGACATACAAAAATGAAATGAAAATTTGAAGCGGGATGACATAGGACCCGTACTTGTATACGCACGATTCACGCTTGCTTCCATCATTCCTTGATAGCCTCGTGGTAGCAATGTAGACTGTGGTGCTAGAGGTCTCGGGTTCGATTCTTGGTGTAGTATTTTTTTTTTCTTTCATAATTATTTTAAATGATCGTAAACAATGTATGATTTTAATATTTCAAGGCTTCACGCATTGTTTGCTTTCTTTTATATGAAAAATTCAAATACACAGGGCAAAGGAAATCTTACAACAGGATGTGAAATTTATAAAATTACAATAATAATTATAAATAGCTAAAGTATTAATGTTCGGCAGATTTAAAGGTCACCTTTAATAAAATCATGGGAAAAACCAAATATAAGGTGCATCGTCGCATGAGAAATAGCCCTCCCCCAGTGAAGCACTTCCTTTTATACCACGATCTAGCAAATTCTTCGAGGATAAACAGGCTGACAAACTGTTGGGTACAAGGCAAACCTGTGGGTACTCTCGAATTTTTAATATTTGGTACAAGGGGCACTCTCGAATTTTTAATATTGGGTACAAGGGACACACTCACAGTTTTAATATTTGGTACAAGGGGCACTCCCGCATTTTTAATATTTGGTATGGTCGGGAGTGTCGGTGACAATATACAAGGATAGTTTGTCGCCATGCTGCGCTGAGAAACAAAATGTGAATATCGAGTGGGCGGAGCTTAAACTGCACCTTATATTTGTCTTTCGCAAACATAACTAGGGGGCGGATTTCTATGACATGTCATATTTTTCCCAGTTTGCATTATTTCAGGTTTCCGACTAATTTAAACCCGATTCCAAGCATCCTGGTGAAAGTGGAACGGCTTTTGTTGTGCATGTAACTGCATATTTAGGAAAGTTTCAACTATTGTAGCATATTTAGTATGAATATGCATATTTAGGTCATATTTTTGGCATATTTGTGTGTATATTAAAGAAATTTTGAAGTTTCATATCATATTTTGTAAATTTTGCATTATAATGATGCTTTAGAGAATTTACAGGTATTTTAAATAATTAACATTATATTTTAATAAAATGATTTGTATTGAAACTTAAAAAAAATATACACAATAGCTAAGTGGTAAAGTCATATTTTAAATTTTATTCGTCATATTTTAATGCTTTTAGGTCATAAATGCATGCATATATCCTATTTTTTAGGTCATAGAAATCCGCCCCTAATCATAACACTGAAATAAATTATTTATAAGTTTTGTAAATTATCTTAATAATGTGATCTTGTCCCATCCCAATTAATCTGGATAATTGTTGTCTTTTAATGTAAACGATACAACAAACTACCATTAGCAGCAGAGTATGAGTGGCTCAAAATTTAGAGTACAGGAGTCTACCACTAGGTGGCAGGGTAATACTACGATGTTGCGAAATTTAGTACACAGAGGGAGAATCTTTTGCTGGCGTGCATTTGATGACTCATTTGACTGTTAACAAGAGGCGTTTGGCTACACGTTTGGTTAAATTAGTTGTACAATAAATTTAACGAAACAATTTGACCGTGAGCAACAGGCATTAGATTAATATTAAACTCGTAAGAAATTGATTAACTTTATGTGTGATGAAGGAAAATGAATACCATAGTAAAATTAATTTTCTTTGAAGATAAACTGTAGACTGAAACTTTGGAAAATAAAAAAAACTCAGTAGCATACCTCCTTAACATTGTGTTATAAAATTAAAATAAAATAAAATAAAAAAAAATCCCTGTCACACATGTACATTTCGTAGACCTCTAAAACTGCTGGGGGAAGCTGTTAGTTTTGCCCCTCCTCTGACATCTTTCGATCATATTCGGACATTTCTTTAGGCTGATTGGTGTTGTTTCTTTGAATGAATCTATCTATACATGATGGTGATGATGATGACAGATGAAGCCAGTGGATGGAATACAGTACAGCAATATGAACTACACTTTATTTGACGCCCGTGAATAGGGTGCATCTCAGTCTGATACAAAAACAATTTAAATGCTAACAACAAGTAGTTTTATACGACTCCCTGAACTTGTAATACAAAGATTAATACCATTAAGCAATATATTCCACAGTAAAGTGATGAAGAAATATTGCTTAAGATTTATTCTGACAGTCAAATGAGATCCAACTGAAAACTGTAACTGTACCATTTTAGATAGATTTCGAAGAAAGATTACCTATTTCAATCATTATCATGGTGCAACTTCCAGAAAAGATTATAGGCCTACATAGTTTTTTGTTTCACATCCCTAGATCCCAAAACCATTGTCAACCCAAAAGGCTTTAATTTATAACGAATCTACATAACTTTTCATGGACATGATAACTGCTGTAATTGTGCACAAATTAATTCCAGACTGATATGTATCAGGCCTACACATAGAGATGGAAAATCTTAATAGAGTTTGTTGATGGGCAAAATAGAGCCAAGGAAATAGAAACGGAGGTTTATTGAGAACTAAAAACCATTACTGTAACTCTCTTAATATGAAGAATACTGAATCCATTAAACCTAGAAAGAATCTGTACGGAACAAAAATGTGATAACCTTAGCAAGCGCAGCTTCGTTCTGTCCAGGTTTCTTTCTAACTTGTAGGACTATAAGAGTAATACCATCAACAACAAGTTGGGGGGGGGGGGGGGAATAGCATGCTGAAAGAGAAAAAATTAATTAGGCCTACTCCGAACTAATTGTAAACCTTGTAAATATTAGCCTATGAAAAATTCTGTCAATTTTTGCTGCTAGGGGATGACTAAAATGAAGTCGCTGAAGGGGGGGGGGAATTCATTACTCTGTTAGTAGACAATATTGAGGTTGTTCAAGATTGTTGTAAATTTTCTAAATAGGTCTATTAGCGAGTTTTGCTCATTTGTGGGCAAAAAAAATGTTGATTTTGAATCTGTATTTCTGTAATAATGAATGAAAATAAAAAAGTTATCACAATCTTTCACAAATATGAATTTCAAAATCTAGCTATGCCTTTAGGCTGAGCAAAAAGACATTTTTTTTGTAGGCCCAGAAGATGCACCTTAGTGTCTAACTGAAACCTTGCTTAACATGACCACAGAAATTACAGTGTGAGCCATTGTGAGTAATCACATTTATTTAAATATAAAAAATTATATTACACAAATAATGTGCATACTGAATGAAACAAGTGTAATTATTCACACATCTATCTAATTGTAAGTTCCATAACAATATTTGTTAATGATTCTTTTTTTGTTTTATGTATTTTTAGCCTAAGTTAATACATTTAGTAATACAGCCGAACCTCCATATAACGAAGACCGATGTAATGATAAACCTACATTAAGTGACATTTTTCTATGGTCTCGTCAAATTTCCTGTAACGATAAACCTGCATTAAGCGACATTTTTCTATGGTCTCGTCAAATTTCCTATCTTAATAATGTTACTTGTCCCTCGTTATAGCGATTAAGATATTTTGTGAACACCCTTTTGTAACGGTAAATATTTTGAAGAGAAATTGCCATCCTAGACCAGCAAGCGGTAGCAGGTATAGTGCAGTTACTCATTGCATGGCCAGTTGGCTTCAAAGGTTTCAGTGTTTCTTTATGTTAATTGATCTGACTAAATCGGTCTTGGGCTTCTGCTTTCCAAAATAAAAGCAACGTTGCAATATTCTCTCATTGTTATCACTGACCTCAGTTCTTCCTTCGCTTTATTCAATTCACACGTGTTATTGTTTACTGTAACTTGATCTTGCAACCACGCATTTCACTCCACGCGGAGTAGACGAGTAGCTGTCAAAATCACCACAGGACATTCTTAGATTTTGATTGGCTGGGGTAACTAACTGATTGGTGAGGTAAAAACAAAGAACATGGGTTGAGCTGTCTGCAAACTTTTACTCCTAACGAAAGGAAGCCGCCTGGCCATGCAATGAATAACTGGACTATAGCAGATTAGTGTCCTTCCCATCTTGTTCGAATCTTCAAGCCACCTTTAAAAATTCCCGAAGAGAAATTTTATTCTCAGTAGAGGGTGGAATACAAGGTCAGGGACCAATGTGATTGTTCAGTCTTTCTTCCCTCTTTCCACCCCCATGTGACTAAACTTTCTGCGAGGTATGCTAGGCAATGTTAAACAGCTAACCAGTCTTTTAAATTTATTTTTTAGTGGGCGGGCAAAAAATAGTTATGACCTCTGCTCAACAAAAAAAAGTCTCAAAACAAAATTAGCAGCGTTTAAAGACTTGGATCATGGTTTGAAGCAGAAAGAAGTTGCAAAAAAGTAGGGACTTTCACAATTTATGTTGGCTACATTTCCTAAAAAGAATAAAGATTTGGATGATGGTTTGAAGCAGAAAGAAGTTGCAAAAAAGTAGGGACTTTCACAATTTATGTTGGCTACATTTCTTAAAAAGAGAAAAGAAATTGAAGAAAGTATTGTGTTTGTTACAGTATATGTTAAATAAATTCTTCTGTTATTCTCTATCCCATTTAAGAACGATCCTGTTCAAAACAAAGAGGCGTGGCTGTCATAGCCCGCACTTGTTCACAGTGTTTAATGTTAGTTTGTTTATTCTCAGTACAACTCATCCGCAGGGTCGTCGTGAACAATGAATCCTTTGTTTTGTTTGCTAATTGATATACTATAATGATGACGATGCCAGTGAGAGTTTGTTATTTCACGTATAAATGTTGATATTATTGTTGCATGAACTTACGAACACTCGTTAGCCACACCCTGCTAATGACATTAACCAATCACGTTTTGTCACATGATGCGAATTTTCCACGAACTCTCTGTGAGTTCTCCTCCCCTTTGTTCTGACTAGGATCAAACTAGAATGGGATCAATTATAGGCTGTGTAAGTACATAATTCATTTTTTGTTTTGCATGCAGTTTTTTTTAAGATGTCCCGATATAACAATATGAATCGCTAGAGCCCGCAAATTTCGTTATAGGGAGGTTTGACTGTAGTAGGCCTAATGCTGATGGTGTTAACAAGAATCAGGATTGCATATCAAGTGCCCAAACAGCAGTTTTTTTTAAGATGTCCCGATATAACAATATGAATCGCTACTGCCCGTAAATTTCGTTATAGGGAGGTTTGACTGTAGTAGGCCTAATGCTGATGGTGTTAACAAGAATCAGGATAGCATATCAAGTGCCCAAACAGAGACTTCAATTCTAAAATTGCCAGTACAGTACCAATTTTGTGTTCTTATAGAGCCTCCCTTTGATAGGGACCTGCATTTTTAGAGTTTGCGATGAAAGAGACTTTTATAACTCTTTACTGCTGTGGACGTGACTGCGAGGAAAATTTCCTTAAATGTGTGCACAAAGAGTTGACAATTATAAATATATGCTTTATGTTAGAAAGTGCAGATCGTTAACCTTGTGTTACAAGCATCACTCGAAAACAACTATTTTAACAAATTTCCCCTCAGTGAGTTACAGCAGTTGAAAGGTTAAATGTACCCCAAAATGACTGGGACGTTATTTCTAGGCATTATGTACATTAATAAACTGAACATTTTTTTTCCTTTGCAAAATGTGAAATCTAACAATAGTTGGTTTATTTTTAAATTTTGAAAGTTTTCCCCCGATGTCATACTTAAAATTTAAGTAAACACAGAACAACTCTGAACATGATACAGAGCAGGCAAAGTCACATGACGAGTGACAAGCAAATGAGTTTGTTGCGGCACGCTACCTTGCTAAAGAGGTGTACTTCACTTATTTCTTTGCACACTTAAAATCTATTATGTATACGTCTTTTCTGATATCACCATTAGAAAGCTGTATTTATTTGGAAGCTGACCGCCCAAATCCCATATCTGTACGATGCTCTGTCGAGGAGATAGACTTTCAGCTTATTTTTAAAAAATGAAATACCATTAAACAATGCTTGGTTGTTCCTCTGAGTAGGCATGCATTTCCCTTCTCTATCTGTTAGAAAAGACAGCTGCACACTGCTGACTCGTCAACGCCGCACACTGCATAACATTCTATTCACTTATCATATGTTCAGAGCTGATTTGTGTTTAGTATAATAGCGGAGTTCTTCAGTCAGTTTGGTATCCTTGTGCCAATGTTGACAGTGAAAGTCCCCCCTGACACCACCCACCAGCCCAACTGTGGTGAGGTCAGTATGACACAGACTTAATGTATGCTAAGTCTTATTTTAGATACTTGACATGACAAAATATTTCTTCTCTAACAAAAAATTAGTATTTCTCCTTGATTTACACGTTAGAATTTTTTCCCGTGATCGTAACGCTCTAAAAACTTTAACCCTTTAAAAATGAAAAATGCAGATCCCTATTCTCTGAATATTTAAGGAAAAGGGACCTCAGCTCCCACCATGCTAAGTGTTATCTTGTTCTCACACACACTGAACAAGGAAAGGAAAGGATGAAGATGATAATGACGGTCAGATATATTCAGGGACTACGTGAGCCTAAAGTTATCCAACATTCGTCAACAACAGGAGGAAAAACCCCATCTAGGTAATTTGTCTGCTGCGTGAGAGGAGTGAATACATTCCCTGCACCACAGAAGTGGACGTATAATACTTTTAAAAGACAGAACAATATGGAACTTTCTACAATACCAAAAACACTGCTGGAGATGATTTTTAATTGCTTTGACCACAGAAAGAAAATAAGCTATTTATAATCTTCCAATTCGTAGGAAAGCTCCATATATTTACCGCATTTATCCGAATATAAGCCGCACTTTTTTTCCTACATTAAGCCCAGCAAAATATGCCTGCGGCTTAAAATTGCATACAAGTCTTATCAGGCAATAATGGTAAAAATGAACACAATATAGCCGGTTGATCCATCGTAGCTGGTTCCCCTCCAAGCACCGCCATCTATCGATTATCTCGATTGTCCAGGACTATCGATACATTAATCTATTTAACATCGAAAATATATCGATTTTAATCAATAAGATGCGTAAGCAAGTATTGTTTTGCGTATTTTGTCATTTTTTATAGCGGTATTACAGAATATGCATGTATTATGAGCTGCTCAGAAGTAATAAAATGCTGTAACGTATGGGAATGTGAATAAAGGCAATTTTGAACTGATGGTAACAGGTAACTGAAAGTGCACCTATGAAAAATAGGAAAATCGCGCGAAATTCACCACTGAAAGTCATATGAAGTGTAAAGTACTGATTTCTGTTTTCTTTTTCGTCAGTATTATTTAATTATATTAAATATAATTAGAATATCATAACTTAAGTCAGCTGATACTTTCTTTTTCTTAGTTCAGGCCTATTTTGGCTAAGAAATGTGTTACTTTAATATTATGAAAATGAGGCAATTTATTTTTTTCACTTTGGGGTTAATTTAATTATTTTTCCTTTACTTTACTGCTAAAAAGGCAGGTGCGGCTTAAATTCAGGGGCGGCTTATATTCGGATAAATACGGTACTTTCAAAATGAGATCTAGGAATGTAAGGTCCCTTTTTTTCTGTACGGTACCATTGTGTATAAACTTTACAAAGGAAATATTAATCAGCTTGTATCGAAACATGTTTTAAAATGTTGGTAACAAAACCTATATCCTGCAGCATGCTCATACACCAAACTGGAAGTTCCCGAAAAGTGGATGGAAATTGTACTTGTCAGTGCTGAGCTGGGTAACCCTGATTACTGTAGGAGCAAGCTGCAGTAGATCACGGTGCATCGCTATCTAGCTAACAAGTGATAAATTATCCAAATGCTACTGGTTAGGTGGTTTACATGGCAGTATTGCAGCCTTGAATTGGGAACTTCCAATTTTAAAAAAAGCAGCTAGTTTCTGGTATATGAACTTCTTACAGGATACAGGTTCTATCATTGAAGGTATGTTTTGAAAGGAGCTTATGAAAACTTCCCTTTTTAGTCTTTATAATATACAGTAAGCGTTAAAGTAAATCAGTATAGCCTATATTCTGCTTCTTTCTTCCACTTTGAAAATTAAGAGTATTTCTTGTAAGAGCATATTCTTAATTTTTATATTACTTCTGAATTACTACAGGGTCTTTATTATAAGTTGAGACGGGGCGACCGGTGTTTTCACTCTCCGCTACGGAGTCCGCATTAGCCGCGGGTGGCGTGCGCGCGGCTTCCCTGCTTAAAGTTTAGGCTATATAAAGTATTATATATCTTACCTTATAACATATGTTGGAAGTGTCGTCCTTCCTGTGTTATACAGGCATTGTATCTAGAAACCACATTCTGGCTGACGCGAGTGAGTTCTTCCACTGTAATGCCCCTAATTTCATTCGTAATGTTTTCTTTCAGCTCCTCCAATGTGTGAGGATTTGTTCGATATACCTTATCTTTAAGAATGTGGTTTCCAGATACAATGCCTGTATAACACAGGAAGGACGACACTTCCAACATATGTTATAAGGTAAGAAATGTAATACTTTATATAGCCTACACTTTAAGCAGGGAAGCCGCGCGCACGCCACCCGCGGACTCCGTAGCGGAGAGTGAAAACACCGGTCGCCCTGTCTCAACTTATAATAAAGACCCTGTATAACCAGAATTTAACAACCATCTCTTGATTCAATTTCTCTAACAAAGAAAAACTTGACAAATACTGAAAACAAAGATTTTTGCATGAACAGCAAGTATCTAAGTCTGAACTGACAGAATGTAAAGCGAACGTGAAAAAGCAACTCTATGCCACAAATCAACTGTTAAGTTTCACTCAACCAACTCATTTTCCATCGCATATACAGACAGTACTGTACCGGTACTATTAATATGAAACAAATGTACTGTACCGGTACTATTAATATGAAACAAATGTAATTCCACTTCTCTTGTAACTGACAGCAAATTCTGTCAAGTTTTATCTAACAAGCAATACTTAGGCCTACTCAAGAGCAAGGCTATTAAGAAATCAATTTCAGAACTATTCAACTCTCATGAATGCACAAAGTAGATGTCTTTTCTTGCTTTAGAAGTTGGAACTTACTCAAAAATTAGCAGCCTTATCGATGTATTCCATCAAACCTTGTAGTCGTTTCTTCACTCTCTTCTGGTCGTCAAGTGTACAACCTAAGATCGCAGATTCGAAGTTCTTATCTGCAGCACCACCATAGCTATGAGACGAACATGCATTCATGAAGGCAATGCATCGCGCTTTGGTACCAAATGGATCGCCTCGCAAACTCACCACCAAGTCGTCAATTAAACTGTTCACCTGATGCAAAGCATCTTCCTGTGTGCGGTCCCTTGTTGTTTTCACTAAGACATCCACCGTCAGGCAGCGAGAAACAACATGGTCTGTGTAGTGCACAACATCTTCTCGATCACCTGCAGTGAAATGGAAAAAAAAAGTTAATTTGCGCACAGTGGATGTCACCCAATAATGTGAAGAAAAAAATTTCATTGAAATAAATAGCGTAGCCTACAAACATATACAAACATTTCATAATACAACATAGGCCTATTACCGATTATCTACAGAAGTGGTTGGAACGGCAAGTGCGGATAAGCAAAAATGCAGATTATCCACAAAATGACTGAAATAGTTACGGTATTTATGATACAAGGACTAAAAGAAGGATTTTGTTTTCAGAGTAGGTATATTTGTGGAATGAGCCTATAAGGGTGCGTGAAGCAATACTAAGAGCAAATAAAATTATTTTACCATGTACACTATTTTTTATTATTTGTGAAATGTAGTAGTAGTAGTAAGTATTCTGGCTTCCGGCAGGTTTTCAAACTTGGTACGCGAATTTTGTTTTCCAAAACTGTCTATCCTCTGCTTCCTCCTTCAGCATCCAATATTTCCGCTTTTCCCTTAAATCGTCCAACAGCTGAATTCTTCTTCTTCCAAGTCTAGTTGTACCCTCCAATCTTCCTTCTACGACATCATGTAATAAGCAGTTCCTTCTGAGAATGTTCCCAACCCAGTTTGCTTTCCTCTGACGAATTGTGTGTATGATTGACTTCTTCTCACCCACTCTCCTCAGAACCTCTTCGTTTGTCACCATGTCCATCCACTTTATATTTTCTATCTGTCTCCAGCACCACATTTCAAAACTTTCTAAATATTTCTTCTCTAATTTCCTCAAAGTCCATGTCTCTGATCCATACAAAGCAATACTCCAAATATAACACTTCACCAGGTTTTTACGTAGCTCTAGGTTCAGACTACTAGTTAGCAGAGTTCTCTTCTTCATAAATGCTTTCTTGGCCATGGCAATTCTTGATCTTATCTCCTTGGTGCAATAGGCATCTTTCGTCAGTACACTTCCTAAGTATTTGAACTGGTTCACGTTCTCTAATTCTTGATTTCCCATGATAATTTGAAGTGGCTCTTCTCTCTTCGATATCCTCATCACCTTCGATTTACCTATGTTGATTTCCATTCCATACTTTCTTCCTGTTTCCACCAGCCTGTCAATCATTCCTTGCAATATTTCTTGTTTCTTTGCCAGAATCACCAGGTCGTCCGCATATTTGATGGTGTTAATAGCGTATCCTCCTATCACAAAATCCCTAACTCCTTCTAAGGCTTCTTTTGCTAGCCAGTCTCCATAAAGGTTGAACAAGATGGGTGACATACAACATCCTTGACGCACACCTCTTCCTATTTCTACACTGTTGGTCACTCCATGTTCTAGACGCACTTTCACTTTTTGTCCCAGGTACAAATTGCGGATTAGTCTCCTGTCCTTCCAGTCAATGCCTATTTTTTTGAGTATGTCCATTAACTTTTCCCAGTTCACTCGGTCAAAAGCTTTTTGCCAATCAATAAAGCAGACACACACTTCTTCGTTGACCGCTAAAACTCTCTCTGATATAATCCTTAGCATTCCAATTGCATCTCTAGTTCCTTTTCCTTTCCGGAAACCAAATTGGTCTTCTCCTATTACGTCTTCTATTCTTCTTTCCAGTCTTCTAGTTAGTATCCGTACCACAATTTTTCCTACGTGAGATAGCAAGCTGATAGTTCTGTGATCACTACACATCTTGGCACATTTCTTCTTCTTTAGTGCAATCATAGTTACCTCTAGGAAATCTTGAGGCCATTCTCCAGTGTCATAAATTCGGTTGATAAGTTTGGTAAGTTTCCTCATCCCATTTTCTCCTAATTCCTTCAGTAGGTCCACTGGTATGTCATCGTCTCCTGTGGCCTTTCTATTCTTCATTTCTTTTATGGCCTTTTCTACTTCATTCTTCAATATGCTAGGTCCTATATTATCTTTATCCACTAGTTCTTCTGTTTCCATCTCGATGTCTTGTGATCGATTTTGCTTGTCGTAAAGCTTTTCTATGTAATTTTCCCATATTGTAAGAACTTTTCCAGGGTTTGTAATTAAATTTCCATGAATGTCTTCTATTCCAAAAGTCCGTATTCCTTTATTTTCTTTAGATTCTAACTCCATCGCTTTCTGTAACATTAAATCATATCTTCCTTTTCGTCGAAGCTCCATAATTTCATCACAGCTTTCTTTAAGGTAATTTTCTTTTGCTCTGTCTGTGAAATAATCATTATTAATATGTAGGCCTATGCTGCAGCCATTTTGGGAGCTTTACAGCTGTTTGTGAACTCTCCTGCCACCTAGTATGCACTTGCGCAGACAGAGGTTATTGATTTCTCGTAAGAGATGGAATGGACAATGCTCTTCAGCCAACAGGTGACCCTTGCACCAACCTGTTATTTCTCACACACTACAGTATAATGTTCTCTAAACTTAAACAGATGAATTTTCCCTTCACCGCTAAGCAATCGCTCGTGGTGTAGAAGGCTGCTGCGCTAAACTTGAGAATAAGGTGACCGCCGTCACAACCAGGCCGTACCGAGTGTCTGAATTCGGCAGACAAACGACTGTTGTAGCGATGTTTTATGAAAGATGTGGAAGGTTAAAAAAAGCTTCTGCATTAAGAATTCTAGGTCCATGACAGGTTACATGTTAGGTTAGGAACAGTCATGTTAGTTTAACAGCAGTATTCTGCATAGTGCGGGGTTCGTGCCATGTAACAATGTTTTACGAAAGGCGTGGAAGGATAATAAGGCTCCTAGAAGTAGAGACAGCCAAATTCTATGTCAGTGACAAGTTATGTTAGGTTAGGAACATTTGTATTAGTTTAGGAGCAATATACTGAATATCGCGGGGTTTATCATGACTCACATTGAATTTTTTTTGCGACGGGAAATTTTACCATTGCATGTTCATTTCTCTTTTGTTCCCCGCGGCTCTGAGGGGCACGGTCGCTAATGGCAGAGCATGGACGGCTATGCTACTCTGAAGGAGTTCCGGCTGCTGGTTACAGTACTAGCGGTCACGAGTTCGAATCCCGGCCGATCCAAAATTTACTGTTAGGAATAGGCCTAGGTCCCAAATAAGCAGGTATGGCAAGAAGAAGGTGAAAGGGAGGGGGAGAGAGAGGAAAAGGAAGAGAAAAAGGGAATAAAGGAAAAATAAATTTTTGAGCTTCACCTTTTGCATTACTAACAATGCCATCTAAGAAGAGACATTCGAAACCCTAAACCCCACCTTCCGAGGCGGGTCCCATTAGAGAGTTGTCGGGAGGAGCCTAACCTAGTGCGCGTTTTTTCCTGTTTTTTTTTTTTTTTTTTTTTAGAAACACAAAAATCCTCCATAAGCTACTTGAAAAATTAAAAAAAAATTAGCCTAAAAATATGCAAAATGCAAGGAAAATTGTGAAGAAGCGGGCACTTAGCCTACTGGTGACTAAATTGGTATAGGCTAATTTGTTCTGCTTATTCACAAGATTCGGCAGGTGGCCATGACATGTGGGATGGTGAAACAATGTAGGTAACCTAAAAATGTTGACGGTGGGTATGGTGTTACTGCTTAGAGATACCTGTCACTAAACTAAATTGAGTTAAGCTAACCTTGTGCTACCTATCACTAAGCTCTTGTTTATCCCGCATGTAACGCTATTGGCATCATTGCATAGTGTAATCAAAATAAGTCAATCAAAGCCAGCCAATCAGTTGTTGGGAAAAAATCTATGGGCCACATAACCTATTCTGTAACAATGATCAAAACTTTGTACAGTGTTATTACTTTAGAAACACTACAAAATAGAATAACTCAACCAATTTATTATCAAAATAGGCCTACATGTAGAGGCTTATTACTTACCATTTTGCACGGTTGGTACAGTTAGGATATTTACGAGAAAATCTCCGAACGCGCCTTCTATGGTTATTTCTCAATAAGTAACATTCCACCAAATAAATTCGCTGCTCAACCGTATACATTTTCGATTATTGTCTTACGTAACACACAACAATAGACAAGCGTCTCACTACAAGACACCGAAGCAACTAACCGCTTGTAGGGTCTATGCTTTGTACAATGCTAGCGCGGCAATGCAGCAGTGATGCGAGGTTTCCTCATAAAATGAACTCACTGTATAATTCTGTGATTGCTGTCTAGGCCTTTAAGGTGCCGGGGAAAAAATAGTTCTATGCTGCACCCTAGGCTCCTCTTTAATGAGTCCCGCCTGGGAAGATGGGGTTTAAGGTATCGTCACAGAAGAAATTCAATGCGAGACATAATAAACCTCGTGCCATTCAGTATATTGCTCCTAAACTAACATAAATGTTCCTAACCTAACAAAACGGCGGAGCTTGGCTGGGGAGCAGCATAAATCTATCTTTTGCCAAATTTCGTTATTAAAACAAAAAAGTAATTGGTGATCAGTGTAACACCTAAAAATTCCAGGACAAAACAAATTGGGCAAAACACAAAAATATACTTACCTTCGCTCAATTCAACCATCATTTCAGAATTCCTCAGAGTATCCAATGTCGTCAATAAAGTGTCCTTTTCTTCCTCCAATTTCATTGCATCTCTTCTCAGCCTTTCAACGTGGATTTCTACTTGGTCCAGTAAGTTTATCAAACGGTCTTTTGGAGACTTCTCTGGACTAGAAGGGTTAGATTCCACTATTTGAGTTGGCTGAGCACCACCGTCAGAATCAGAAGTTCCTTGCCAGTTATCAATATCCATTGTGTTGGTCGAGCTTTCGGCGTATGGAAGAGGTATAGCTGGATTCGACGCCAGTTTGACCACAAAACTAACTTAATAACTACCTTATAGTTTATTGACCGGAGTCAACACCAAAAACAGACTTGCCCGTCGGCAACCACCGAACAGTTCAACAGCAACTTTCTTACTGACTGACGCTATTGCCAACTCTGGAACTTATAACTATACCCCACCGCTTAAAGCCGCAGATGCTGTCTCGTCCCGTATTGAACTTTCTAGGTTGTTCTGGACAAAACTGGAAACATACAGAAGTACCAACATAACACCTGTGTAGGTAGTAAAATTCCGATGTCAACAAGAACATCCCTCAGTAAGTAATGAAATAATGCAAGGAACGAATTTAAAAAATGTAATTATATATAGATAATAATGACATGACATTGAACCATATATCGTATAATATATGTACGGAAAGTAATAAGGCAAACATTAAATTTCTAGCTGTTGGTTAAAGCCATGAGAAACAAATGAGAAAACAGAGAATATAAACATAAACCAAAGATTATTGTGTGGGATAGCGTATTATAACATAACACAATGATGATGATGATAATAATAATAATAATAAATATTATTATTATTATTAATAATAATAGTTTTTAGTCACAAACTCACAGGCCATAAGCAAAGTAGGTACTTTGAAAAGGTGGTTGTTTCTCTTTCTTTGTGCTTATATTTCTTTCACCATAGAAATATTCATGTCCATTGGCAGTGCTGAAGTTGGAAATTTTTTCTAGGACGAACCCATAAATTTATTTGCAGGTATTTAGTTATTTATTTTTCATTTTATGATAAACATTATAGTCAAATTATTACATTACAATAACCACCAATCGCAACCAACTTTGTCACGTAGGCTATGCATTGAATCTACGGCAACCACGTTGGCAAGGCAACTGTTGCGACAAGAACATGAGAACATAACACAAATAGTGGTTCATTAAAAGTGGTTAAAAGTGTTGCCAAAATATACGCCGGTTTCATATGTACTTTTTTCTTCCAGCGTTTATGCCGGAATGATGAAGAGAAGATTTTTACTTTGCTTTTCCGGTCAGTCCCAGCTGAACTTCAGCACTGCATTTTTGGTAATGTGAATTACCTTATTGGAATGCTTTCAACAGCTGTTGCTGAAGATGCCTGCCGTTTCAGTTGAAAGCGCACCAACAGAGAAATTTAGATTACCAAAGATATTTTGGCTAGTTATTTCTATACAGTATAGACCTACCACTAAATATTTTATTGAATGTGGTTAACAAATGTAGCAAGTAATAATAAGTAGAAGATAGTTTGATCAGAAGATACATTCATCCACTGCCACAGGGAGCAAAAAGCATCCAGCAGCTGACATCAGCTGAGAAAGGG
Source organism: Ectobius pallidus (assembly GCA_964059195.1). Taxonomy (NCBI): domain Eukaryota; kingdom Metazoa; phylum Arthropoda; class Insecta; order Blattodea; family Ectobiidae; genus Ectobius; species Ectobius pallidus. Next base: position 162,727,740 of record CAXKWD010000007.1, on the reverse strand, counting down.
AGCCATGCCGCCAGTTGTATATGTAGCTGAGGATGACTACAATGGTGTGTGAAACTAGTTCTAAAGTATTTATACCAAAGTGAAGCTTTTAACAATTAATATTCATTGAATTCACTTTGTTATTCCCAATATTAGTTATCTACAGGTTAGTCACCTTTTTTTACAGGATTGAGCCACCACTGACCTAAAATGGCTCACCTTTCAATTTATTTCTTTGTAAATATTGTGTTCTGTTACTATTAATATACAATAATGTTGGGTTCAAAAATCTTTCTGTTCATTTGGTGAATAAAGTCTACTGAAGAACGTATTGTTTTTTACAACGAATATATTATATTTACAAGTATGCTTTTTCATTAAATGCCTTAAAAATTTATTTACAAAGCAGCGTACTATATATAAAGTATATCATGCGTTACACCACTTCCTTTTTTAAATTTTTTCTCATGAATAATTTGCCAGTAGATTACTTATCTTACGTCAAGGTTTACAAGAATGTGAGAAACGATTTTTTAAGTTAACTATGGGAGACTACTATTCCTGTAAATGTTGTTAATTGCAATCATGAGGAATATTTGTTGTTTACGTCTATCTCATTTTGATAATATAAAATATTCTAAAGGATTCTACAGTACTTCTCTTATTTCCAAAGGTTTCAAACTCTAAACTTGAATGTTTCTGCTGCCAAGGCAAGTTTTCTGATGTTGCTGAGACAGCCAGCTGAAGCTTCCTGTAGTTTTTCATCTGGAGAGCCAATCGTCAGCAGCAAGTACTGGGAACAAAATACACAGTTTAATATGTATAAATAATCATTAAAGTAAGCCAACATTTACTCTGTTCAACTTGAGATGTGTATTCCAATCAATTGGATTATGCTGAATGTACTCATAAAAAATACATTCTACATCTATATTATGAGGCAGAATCAAATGAAAACCGCAATTAATTTTTTCCCACTTTTTTACTGCAGGAAGAATGCTTGCTTGTATATTACTTTTCCACATAGTCCCCTCCCAGTTCAATGCACTTGCACCATCGGATAGGAAGTGCTTTGATACAGTGTGAGAAAAATTCTTTTGGTTGATGCTGTAGCCACTCATGCACCGCCGATTGGACATCTTCATCAGACTTGAACTTCTGCCCTCCAAGGAGATCCTTTAACGGACCAAAGATGTGGAAATCTGATGGTGACAAAGCGAAGGGGATTGCTGAGAGCAGATGTTCTGCTTCAACATGATAATGCTCATCCTCATGCTGCTCGTGCAACCATGAAAACCATCGACGACATTAGAGTCAAGTGCCTCCCACATCTACCATACTTGCCAGGTTTGGCACCATCAGATTTCCATCATAAAGAACTATTGTGTTGTATCTGGTGTATTTGTATATTTCGTATTTCTTGAGTGTGTTGAGGATATGACCTTTATGGTTAATGTGTATGATTTTCATGTCTCTATTGACATTTATGTATTCGTATCCTGACATCTGCAAATGTATGTAATTTATAGGTAATACTCACTGGAACCACGCCACTTTGGTGCATGGTCACACAGTTGAATGGGTCGGAAGAGAGCTGGTGTAGAGCATGTGCTGTGGTGCGATGGACGTTCTTATCCTTTGAATTCATGTAGTTCACCAGTGGTGTGATGGCTCCCAGGCGACCAAACTCATGGCAGTTCGCTCCCCACGAGCAGCAGTATGCTATGGCTTCTGCCAGATGCTCCTTCAGAATATCTTCATCCTGCCATTTCATGTACAAAATGATAGATTAGAATCTTTTTAGTTGTATCTGAAGTTCTTCCAAAGATTGAGTGCTACAACAGCAGAATATACTTTACATTTATAGTACGCCTTTAATTTAACTTTCAAACATAATTTTGAGGTAGAGAAGGTCAATAGCTGAAAGTGTCTGAACATACATCTATCTACAGTATCTGAAAATGTAAAATATCTTTTTTCCTTATGTTCCCTAGTAGCACACTTCGTTGGCCTAACGGAGGGATTTGGTTGGCATGGTTGGGATATGTTGGGAAAACGTTCGTTGTAATTTCCTCGGTTAGCCCAATGTACGTTTCCGTTGCGTCATGCACTAAGTCCTACCGTTGGGGTTATGACGTTGGCCCAATGCGGGCTCTCCCTACCGTTGGGGTTATGATTGCTGGCCCAACAATAAATTTCGTTGTAATGCGATCGCATTTATGTTAAAATTAAAAAGTGTTGAAATGACATTATAAGCGTTAAATTTTCATTTCCTATAAAATAAAACAGTTTTAATTCATTAATTATTCGAGCTCTTTGTGCGCGTTACATGCTAAATCTCCACCTCTTCCTGCCTGTCTTCGGCAATTTCCGGCGTAGTTCGGGTCATCATGAAGACATGAAGATACAACAGTTATTCGCCATCTTGATATGTTGAAGAATCCGAATGGTGTTTTTACTTCTATTAATATTAGGGCTCTTTATTTGTTCTCTGAAAATAACGTTATCATATATTCACATCAAATATTCAAAATACGAGATGTATATCCTTCTTACTATTTATCATGTATTACACATCTCTGTAGTAAATAGGCTAGAAGAATTCTCGATTTTTATTTCAACGAGCACTAATAGCATAGTGGTTAAAGCGATAGACTATAATGCTAGCGGTTCCGAGATCGAATCCCCATAGGTGCGAATTTTATACGATAGGAATAGGTAGGTAGGGTGAAGGAGAGAAGGGAGTTAATAGGGAAAAGAGGAGAAAAGGGTTGAAAGGGAAAATAAAAAATTAAATTTTGTGTGCTTCTAGTATTTCCGCCAGATGTCTCTGCGCTGCGCTGCGTAGTAGTTCCACCATTACCTAATAGATGTCTCTCAACTGTTGGGATTTTGTTGTATATTGGTTGGCTACAGTTGGCAGTTGGTTGGATAAAACGCTCCTTGGCAACGGAACCCCGACGGACATTCCTAACCGTTGACCAACGAAACATGGCGATCATTCCCCAACATTGGCCCAACGATCTGTGCTACTAGGGTTATGGTATCAGTAGCTTTTTCAAAAAGAATTCCTAAATAATGTCACCTGAGAAAACAAAGGAAGAAGCTATCAAGACTGAGGAGAGTCATATTTAAACATAGCATAGAACAATATATTATTTCTGTATTTAGATGAAGGAAACGGGTTTCATAGTATATGCATATAAAGGTAAAGTGATCCCTGAAGACCATGGAGACCCATAGGATTCTGGGTAGGTTGAGACTTCCAGATTGAGACATTCGGCATATGAAGGTAATAAGGTTGTCAACTCTATGCACTGGCCGCTTTTTACCCCCAGGAATACTCATGGTAATCATTTCTGTTAGAGGCTGAGTCGACCCCAGGGCCATACTGCCACCAGAAGGATTAGGCCAATGGAAAAATCTCACCGCCCTCATCAGGAATTGAACCCACAACCTTCCAGTTTGTAGCGCAGCGCCTCAACCACTATGCCACGGCGAACCTTGGTAATGCATAAGTTTTTCAAATTAAGTTTTTAACACCATATCACACTGGTTTTGATAGTTTTGATGTAAAACTCACTTTTCTCATCTAACCATTCTAGGGATAAACAATAGAACTCCCATTATCTGAACTCCAACTATCAAGATTGCTTTGAGGCCATATTCAAGAGGTTTTTGATGCAGTGAGCATTGGAAAACCCTCTTTCAGGGCTGATTATGTATGAAAAAGTAAAACTTTTAGCTGACAAAATCGACAGCCTAGGTCGGTTCTAGCATGTTTTGGTGCCCTAGGCTAGAAATAATTTCGGTGTGTCCCATAACTTGCCACTTCAATTATTCCATTTTTTACCATTTGATTAAACATGGAATTTCACGTTCTCTAGATAGTAAGTAGAAAGGCTTGTATTTATGAAGACATTATAACATACTACCCGCGCGCGATTTCCTGAGTGCTCGGCTCCCTAGTCCTTATTCGGTAGGTTTCGTTCAACTTTGTAGGTTAAGCTGACAACATTGAAACACAAAGTACGATATACACCCTGACATCTAGTAGCTTCAATACTAAGCTTTCATTCTGTCTCAGGATTCTTATTTATTTATTGACATTATCTTTTCTGATGCATCGAGTTATGGGGAAAAATACAATCTTTCGAACTGCTGATTTCACAAACACTTCATTGTACATCCAACACTTTCCTCACCTCTTTAAGAATTCCGTATGTGCTAATTTCTGACGATCCCGTGAACTCTGATGTCAATTTCATGGACTGAAAGTTGAGCGAACTTTTCACAATTTGTATTAAATACGTTTAAAATTAGGCCTATAGCTTTCTCCACTTTTAGATGCCTTACCTCTCTTACGTTTTAAAACACGAAATGGTGAAGCATGTTCTGCTAAGACTCTTCTTTATGCTTAAAATTAGTCATCCAGTGTAAAAAAATTGAGCCTATATTATGCATAATATTCTTATTTGATGACTTATTTGATAACCAAAGGCTTATGACGTGTAATTAATTGTTATGCAATACCGTCACCACGTTATATTATTGGACTGCATTAAAATCGTTGTATATTAAAATCACTACATAAAATACCATACGCGCGATTCTGCTGAAACGTTATTTCTTTGGTTGACAACATTGAAGAAAGACTGGCGGAATAGCTATGTTTTGTTCCCCCCGACCCTCACTTCCCTGTAAATCCAGCGCTCAAGAAGTGGCACGCGGGTAGTAGCATGCCTTTTCTGACAAAATAGGGTTTTTCAAAGATTTGGAGATCGAATAAAAAAATGATAATCCAGTGAGTTCATATTTACACAATACACTTCACTGTCATCAAATGTTTAGGCAGAACATGCTTCATGAATCTTTGTCCACATCCTCAGCTACTAGTGAGCAATTGATATCATCACTGGCGATCAGGTAATAAAGTGATTATTTACACGGTACCATTTCTAATATTTTTAAATAAAATACCATCTGTAATTCTTATTCTATGCATAACACAGCATTTCCACAAGACAGAAGATCAGAAACATAAATACTGTATACATTTAAACATCTGTAAACTACTGCATGCAACAGTATCCATGCTATTTACAAGTGAACAAAATCTTATTTTAAAATACATGCTGTCATGAACAATTAAAAAATTACAATCACATTAAACTTTTTTACTAATGCCACCAGTAGGCTAACCTGTTAGAGCTTGTAGCATTGTATTCCCAGCTGTAGCGTTGCTATATGTCACAGATTTCACACACAACTGGCAATTCTATATTATAAGAACATGTCTGGACCAAAAAGACTACTGTAAACTATCATTACATCCCAATTATCTGCGATGAGATTACCCATGCAAGGTTCATCCTCTCTTTTTAAAATTATTTATTGAATGATGACACATCGGTGACATGAACTCGGCATGCTGGTTGTCGACATGACTAGAATGTAGAATGCCATATAGTGCAAAGGAAGCCTTTGTATAGTCGCCTTGCTCACTGTGTTGACAGTTAACATCAAAGAAGTCGCCACCCGACATTGTCGCTTGGCGTAATTGCCACACAGCATAGTGTTAAAAAAGAGAGTGGGGAGATATAGATGCAGCAAAACACTTGTGGCAATGGCATTTTGAGCAATGAGAGAATTGGCAACACGAATTCAGCCAGCGGTTTCTTTTGAGAAAACCTTTTACTGTAACAACAAACAATGTAATATGAGAACAAAGCGAGCCGCCCGTCAACACTATGAGCAAGGTGACTTTAGATCTTTGCATAAGTATATACAGGAACTTAAGATTTCTTACGAAAACTCCAAATAGGCCTATCATATAATGAGCATTATGAAAAATTTATAGCATTTACAGTTTATTAAAAATCTTGAGCTGAAGCTACAACAGTAACAATTCTAACATTTGGATTATCCATTTTTTTAAAAAAAATTTATTATTCGTACACAGATAATTGAGAGTTTGTTGAAAAGATCTATGATTTTGATGTTAAAAATTTTGAAAATTTTAGCCAATCTTATTTAAAAAGCTGCTAGGTAACAAAAATCTTGCAATGAATGGTACATTGTACTCTTTACTATCCAAATACTAGAAAATAGTGAAATAGTGGCCAATTATCACAGAAAAGATGCTATTAATTAGACAAACATTTAAAAATATTTCCTGGTGTAGGGAAATATTTTCATTTTAAGGAATTGTTCATTGAACAGAATAATCTCTGTTGGTATCACATCTATGACTGCCTGGTCTCGTGGTTAGTGTCGCTGACTACGGATCTGCAGGTTCGACTTCGATCCCTGGTACCTCCTTGGATTTTTCTGAGATAGGGAGTTCTGGAATGGAGTGCACTCAGCCTAGTGAAACAAACTGAGAAGCTACTTGATTGAGAAGTAGTGGCTTCGGTGATGGAAACCATCCCAATCCTGCCATCTGTGGATGGTAGGCCTAGACCTTCCAGGGATGTTTAACCATGTAGTTTAGTTTTAGTATCACATCTATATGACAATAAAGCATGTACTTAGTCAAGTTATCTAAATAACCATGGTCAGATCTTCTACCAAGAAAAAGAATTGGTTTTCTCTTCTGAAAAAGGCTACCAGAGAGATGTCCAGTTGCAGAAATTTTATTGATCCTATGGGCGAGATGAGTGGTATGGCAAATAACCTAGAATTTATCTATGATAATTTCAGACTGCTAAAAGTTCAGCTCAACACTTTGTAAAATACCTTTCATTATAGATTACATGCACAACACCAATGTGAGGACAAAAACCTTGGAAATTAATATAACAACTTTGGTGCTTTTAATAATCCTAACGATATTAACAGATTACGTACCGTAAGTCAATGCAGCCTCATGCAAGTAGACTACAAATCCTTAAGCATATGGAAAGCAATAATGTACAACATAGATCTTTTGAAAATTAACAAAGCTTAATATTTACTAATAGTGAAGGTAAACTATTTTGACAACGGAAAAGGAGTTTAAAGATTATTTACTTACTACATGTAATAACTTAGCAATTCTTGTTTTTATCTATTACAATACTAACTAAGGCTATGCATTATTTATAGGCTAATTATTTCACGGTATCCCATGTCATGTATTGATAAAATGGATTAATAACATACAATACAAAGGACTTTTATAAGAAAGATTGGGATAACGGGGAATAATACATAAAATGTGATAGTAAAAGTAGAAGAAGTGAAGAAGGAAACAAGAGAGAGGAGGCAACAGTCACCTCTCGCAGAGACTCATCATCACGATCATCATCATTGTCACCATCTCGATGATCATCATCATCATCATTGACATCGCTACCACTGTTCCTCCTTCCGTTCTCCTCTTGCTGGCTTTTTGGTACAGGCTTTCTGCTCGCAATCTTCACCACAATGGACACAAAGCATTGCTACCAACATGCCACAAGGACACACCACCACAACACACTTCCTCTTCAAGAGTATGGGACAAACAAATCATTTTTAGGGATACATAGTTTTCGTGAGTGACGGATTTATGAATTATGGTTACATGAGCTATAAACTATTTTAATGCAAAATAAAAGCAAAAATGTATGTATGTAAGTGAAATAACATAAAAAATTAAGCCAACATTAATACCAAAAACTAAATTTTTATTCACTGTAAAGTAGGATCCCTAAATATTTATAAGTGGTTCAGAATGATTTAACTTGCTGGTAAGGCTTAAATTGAGCAAAGTGTTTTATAATTTAATATTAAATGGTATGCCAGACTTATAATTGATTAAAATTGAATAAAACTAACTTTACGAGTAAGAACAGCATATTAAATAATAATACTTAATACAAGAAACTAGGAATAATAAAACCTTGGTATAGTAAAAATTAAAAACATAACAGTAAAAATCTACTATATAAAAACCATCCTTCGTATATATGAGGGGTGTATTAGCAAACCCAGCAAACTCCATTTCAATAAAAGATAGAGACCCTAACTTTTAATTAAAGTTTAATGCAATTCTTGGTATTTATTGCATGTAAGTATTTCAAACCTCAGTTCTTCCCTTATGTGGGAATTCATATTTGCAACAGATACACTAAATTTGCAGCAAGAAATGCATTAAAATTTCATTAGAAGTTAGGCTCTATCTTTTCTAAAAATGGAGATTGCCGGGTTTGCTAATAGACCCCTCATATGTGATGAATGCACAACCAACGCCACCTATTAACAAGACAGTATTCAATTGTGAGATTAATTGCCATAGTAACTGGGAAGAAAAGAGCATTGAATGACTTTGACGAAACTCACTATGAGGGGATTTTTTTTTTTGGGGGGGGGGGGCTAGGGTACTTGAATCTGAGTTCTTTTTTCCTCCCAGGCATCACACTTTAATCGTGAAATGTACATAAAAACCGGGATTTTAGTTTTTTAATTATCAATTGTTTTAATTGTTTATGCATGATTTGTGTAAGATTCATGAGTCTGTGGTACGTTTCAATCGTTTAATTTCGAATCTTTATGCCCATATGGAAGCACAAGATTCATTATTTTCTTTTAAATATTTATATTTGTAAAGGAAAACCGATATAATTAAGAATGAAAAATTAATTAATTCATGCAATTTATGTAAAAATGGTGTAAGTGTTAATAAATGTAATAATATAATAATTTTTCTGTAAAATAAATTATTTAAATAAAACATCTAGCTGCAGGTGAAGCTGCGAGCATTTCTTGTTAAAAAAATAAAAAACTAAATGAAAATCACACTTGCTGAGTTGTGGTTTGGTGGTTAATCACATCACAGACAACAATGCACATCTGTAAACAACACAGCTACACACAGACACAGACATTTTTCAACATATTTTCCTTGCATAAAGATAATTCCCATTAGTGGTCATAAAACTTAAAACAAGTTAGAACATTCATGCTTGAAATTAGCTGAAATATTGTCTCTATTTATTATGAAAATTGTTACTTACTTTAAGATAAGGGAGTTGATATTTCTTCTTATTTAATTATAATCCTTGTGCAAGGAAGCAAAATACTATGCAGTATGCAGCACAATCTGAGACACATAGTTTTAAAAATAAAAAGCTCTAGTGTTAAAAAAGACAAAATGCAAAATCTTAAATATGTACAAGTGGTTTAAAAATTTCATGTCAAAAATAAAAATAATTTCAAAAATTAAAAAATTTATTCTTGTGTCCGATTTTAGCGCCTTATTAAATTCACGCAATTGTATATACCTTGGTAAACTTCCTGGACGGCAGGTGTTTTATGAGTGGTGTTTTGGTGGAGGTGTAGTGAGGATTGGTGGTAGGGGTTGAGTGGTTTTTATTGTAGCAAATAATGTTTGTGATTTGAAATTTGTGTTGGTCATTTAAAACTAGTTTTGGATGTTATTTTGTGCGTTTGTAGATTTTAAATTGTTTTCGTGTGTTTGGTTTCTTGATTTTGTGTAATGAGTAATACAGTCAAATTCCATATACACTAACGATATTTGTAGGCCATAGCACATTGTATTGTTATATGAGGGTTATTGTTATATTGAGGGGTTGTGAATACCACATGTAAGAAAAACGACTAAATGCAGAAAACTTGTAATCTACAGGATAATTCATGGAACAGACATGCGAAGAAGTGGAAAATAACAAATCACAAGTCCATTATTATCTTAAAACACTGCCTCGTATTTTGTTAAATTTATTGACTTCTGTTGAATTCTAATCATACTTTACACCCACGCACTAAAAAATTACCGTTCAAACTGGTTTAACATTTCTAAGAAATGTAACAGTTATCAGCCCCCAGAAAAGAGTGAATGGTGGCACGAATCTGATATCAGCTACCACCTACAGGGCCAAGTAATAATTCAACCTCCAAATATCGTTATAGAAGGGTGTTTCTAAAATAGTTTCATCATTGTCATAAGTTACATTTAACATTATTAAAATAGAAAATCCGCCGGGACCAAAGAAAAAAATATTGTTTATATGAGGGTTTATCATTATATTGATCTTCATTACCATATGAAGGTTTGACTGTATTTCCATGTCTGTATTTATACCTTTGTAATTAAGGTTTATATTGTGATTTATACTGTGTTTATTGAAATACTTAAATGTGTTCCTTGTATCTGGTTTGAAATTACCTACCAGTTTGGCCTATGTAAAAGCTGGAATATTTAAACTCAAACGTCAGGACTGATGGTTGAGTGGTTAGACTGGTTGCCTTTCACTGGTGGGACCTGGAATTGAACCTCGGCAGAGCCATTTGGAATTTGTGGTGGACATATTTCGTTCGTAGCAGGTTTTCTCAGGGGGCTCCTGTGTCCTTTTCCATATATCATTCCACCGTTTCTCTATTCATCATAATATGACCATTTGGTTACTATAGAGGATTTATTAAATACCAGGACTGCTTCTAAATCTGTGGATTGGAACTTTAATAGTGCCAACACATGAATAAAATCATGGAGAATTACAGGAAGTTCAAATAGCTTTTGATGGATATTGGATGGATATCCAGCATACTTCAGAGCAATTAGGAGCCTTCTATCACAGGAATAAGAAGTAAATGAGTTAGACCTATCAGCCATCGAGAAAGGACTTAAGTTGTAACAATCCATTGGACGAGAGGATTCTTGGCTTACAGAGGCTTTCAAGTAATTTCCACTTCCTTACAGATAAAAGAGCAAGATGGGTCGAAGCCTGTCACTTGTTCTTCACTTCCACCTGGCAGAGATTCAATCATGTGTTACATTCAAGCATTCATCATTACGAGTAAAAACTTTTACCACTCATCTCGAAACTTTTATTATTGTATTGCAGATTATTGTGATTCTAGAATCATTTAAGGTACCTTGATTATTGAACTTCCTGTAATATACCTTGATTTTGTAGGTGTATTGTCACTATTAAATTTCCAATCCTCATTGATCAAAACAGGCAGGTCATTTTGAACCAGATACAAGATACAAAAAAAGCTATCCACCAACCCCAGTATAAATCAAATTTTGTAGAAAACATAATCACAACAGACTATAAATACAAAGACATGAATGCAGACGTGGAAATATTAGCCTGCACATTATACAAAAAAGTAAGAAACTAAACACACTAGAATAATTTGAAGTATGCAAACACACAAAACACTCAACGCTGGTTTTAAACAACCAACTCGATTTCATATCACACACATTATTTGATACAATACACACACAGACACTCAAACCCAACCCCTACCACCAATCCTCTGCACCCTCACCAACACCTGATCCCAAAGATTTCAGATTTCAGAAGCTGGAACACCAGCCATGTAACGGCCATCCAGAAATATTACAAAGGTAAATAAAATTGTGCTACAAAAGTATCTTTTGTTTTAGCAATTAAAAAATTATTTATAAAATAGTCATTTTGAAATGCTATAGTTGGCAGACCATATCTTTTCACCAGAAGTAAGGCCACAAATATGAAACTTGACAAGAAAAAAGTTGTTTCTATGTTTGTTTCACTTGAACTTTTTAATAAAAGCTCTATGAAGTTTTCTATACAGTGCGAATCAAAGATGTAGTCAATGAATGTCTATTGTGCATAGCATGTGGCTGTCACAGGCTTAAATCAATCTTGTTGCTACTTCCACCTCCAAATGAAAAAATAATTTCACTCATTTTCAAAATAGACAGAAGAGGGATAATGATTTAGGCCTAAATGGGCGAACATTAATCGATTTGGAAAGAACTTACTATGCAGGGGTTTTCTGGGCCAGGGAACTCATCGTATTTCCCAGGCTGCACTTTCTAATCACGGAATGCACTCCAAAGCTGGATTTTCAGCCGTTTTATATTATAATTGTTAATTGTTTAGTTTATGAGTGATTCGCATTTACATGTTAATAAATATAAGGTTTTAATTATTTTGCTCTTAATTTTTAATCTTTGAACTAATTATCATCGGTGAAGCCACGGGCACCTGCTAGTTAATATATAAATTCAACTCTGGAAGGGTTTTAATAAGAAAAAATCGTGTCCTAAGAAAAGTGTTACTCAAGAAAATCTTAGTGATATTCATGCGAGAACTGAAGAAAATCATAAAAAGTTCATTTGTCATTTAGCTCAGGAATTTCACAAATATCGGTGTTAGATACTTATAGATAAGTATCAGATACTTATAGAACAGAAGGGTGAGCATTTTCAACATCTACTTTCATGAAGTGAAGTACTGAAATATTTTTATATTTGAAACAACGACAAGAGACTGAAGTAGCAATGAGAGATACAAATTGTCATGGCTATCGATCGCCCAATGTTTGTCGACGGCTGAATGCTATTCATGCTAGAAGTTTGGAGGCTTCATCTTTGGTTCATGCAGTATGATAATACAAACATTTTTCTCCTTTTAAAAAAATTCATTTATCAAATTTAGATTCTTGTTTTGGAATTAATGGATTTGAATTAACTTTACCACAGTAGTATGATGGAACAAAATATCCTTTCTCATTGTCTAACTTGCTTTGTACCCCAGAATAGGGAGTAAACATTACAATAAATGTATTAAAAACCTCAATTTCTTAAAAATGGATATAGGGCCTTTACTTCGGGTGTGCAGATTTATTAAAACTAGTTTCGTGTAAAACTTTTGCAGAATTATTCTCCTAAAAAATTATTTTAACCACGATTAAATATTTGTTTGTTCAAAAAAACCTGTTAAAATGTATTAGAATTTAAAATATAGGTACACAATCATTAACATCTTGTTTATAATTTCTCAACGACAGATAAATTAGAATTTATCACAAAAATTCTAGTTTATCGTTATTGGCATAAAAAACTAAATTAATGTGAAGGTTATGATAATGAACGATTAATTCACAATGTATGGTTATTAAAAATGACCCTTTTGTTGATAGACATTATTCATATGCAAGTATTTTTTAAATGTAAAGTATCTCTGTGGATAATTCTCACTCTCAGAAATGATGTTAGAAATGACCTCTTCCTTCCTGTAATTATAAACTTGTGTTGGGGGACTACAGATTCTCCTATAAAAGCAAATTGCAACAATCTTAAATATTTTTTTAAAAATCTTCTTACATTATGGCCTACATATAATAATAATAATAATAATAATAATAATAATAATAATAATAATAATAATTATTATTATTATTATTATTATTATTATTACTTAAAACATTACATTTTTATACATACTATCCGCGCGCCACTTCTTGAGCGCTGTTTTTACGGGGAAGTGAGGGTTGGGGGGAACAAAACATAGCTAGTCCGCTAGTTTTTCTGCAGTGTTGTCAACCAAAGAAACCACATTTCAGCAGAATCGCGCGTATGGTAAGTGCACAACAACAGCGTAAGTGTGAGGTATGTGTACAAACAATAAATGGAATGCCGAATTGTATAATTAGCCTACTTACGATGAATCATCCTCGTTATTTTATCCTGTACCATATTCATTTAAATTAATATCAGTTGACGCCATAAAATACATAAACAATAGTTGACAATCAATAGTTGCATGGCCTACTGTATAGACCAGCGTTTTTCAACCAGTGTGCCGCGGCATATTAAATAATAAAGCCTCAATATTTTTACACTGGATATCTAGTTTTAAGCATAAAGAAGAGTCTTAGCAGAACATGCTTCACCATTTCGTGTTGTAATACGTAAAAGAGGTAAGGCATCTAAAAGTGGAGAAAACTATAGGCCTAATTTTAAACTTATTTAATACGTTTTGCGAAAAGTTCGCTCGACTTTCAGTCCATGAAATTGACATCAGAGTTCACGGGAGTGTCAGAAATTAGCACATACGGAATTCTTAAAGAGGTATTAAGCACCAGAAAAGTGCTGGTTGACGTGTTTGTAAAATGAGCAATTCGCAAAATTGAATTTTTTCCTTGCATCAGAAAAGATAATGTCAATAAATAAATAAATAAATAAGGATCCTGATACAGAATGAAAGCTTAGTATTGATGCCACTAGATGTCAGGATGTTTAGCGTACTTCGTGTTTCAATGTTGTCATCTCAACCTACGAAGTTGAACGAATCCTACCGAATGAGGACTAGGGTGCCGAGCGCTCAAGAAATCGCGCGCGGATAGTACAGTAGGCCTATACTTAAATTGCATCCTTAAGTTATAGTAGTTGTTCTGTTAACAGTGGACCATGAGTCCAAAAAAGAAAAAAGACACAAAGGTCTGCTTAACATCCCCATCCCACGGACAGAACACTATAAACAGTGAAATATGCCTACATCATAAAGCACTGCGGAGAGGTTTAAAATTGAACCCAGGTATATTTGGTGCACACACTAGTAGTAGAAGCTGTACATTACCACCTCTTCTAAATCCAGCCCTCGGGGTCAGATTAAAATCCCACCCCTACTAGAATTCCACTGATTTGTAAATCTCTTAGATTATGTTTAATGAAGCCTTTATCCTTTTAGTTTGATTTAATGGCAAATGAAATATATTATTATTATTATTATTATTATTATTATAATTATTATATTTTCATTCTTATTTATAATTTTATGTTATGTTAAGTGTTCACATAATCATTGTTTTTCCTATGTTTACTTGTTTTTTGATAATCCATGCAACCTCTTTTGTTAACTTCTGTTAACTTGAGTAATGGGGAGTTAACTGTATTGAGAAATATAAAATATATCACATCGCTTGTAGTTTAAGACGTTGGCATGGAGGCAAGAGCTAGTCACTGTATGAGTGACAGATATGAAAAGGAGGTCATTTTCAACATGTTACTGAAGAGGTAATTTTATCTCTGTGAAATTCTTTACATCTACAAGTTACTTACACCTTCAAAGTTTCAATCAAACAGAAATGGGACAGTTTTGAAAATCATATATTTTATGAATTGCTCTGTAAGAAGTATCCACCAGAAGGAATTAAGTTGATGAATGAAATGAGAGAAGTTGAATAGCTTAGATGAGTGTTACCGTGTGTACGAGTTCCGCAAGCATGGGTACCACACCGTGATCTGTAATCACCGCCAGATTCTCCTTGTCCTGGGCAATTTTTGCCAGAGCAGCACACACGCAGGCCAACACGTTGGTGTCACTAGATCTGAGTCGACTCACAATCAGCTCCAGACCACCGACAAAACTCCTCACCATTTCCCCAGAGTCCTGAAATTTCAATACAACTTCCATGTATCGATCGTCCAGTTCAAATGTGCAACATCTTAAAATTCTCACTGTTTAGATATTTGCACCACTGAATGCCCTTTTCAAAGCTTATTCTAGTTCAATATTGTGATTAGATATTATATTCACACAAAGACAATAAAAATCAGTAAAATGGTGTAGGAATAATCATAAACAAAGAATTATTGTCATGTTTTTTTAATGATACATTTAAAAAAGTATGAGTTTTGAACTGGAACAATATAATTTTATTCCTTCTGAATGCAGACTCAAGTTAAAATTTTAAAATTGTCTCCAGTGACAGGCCTGCTATTCAATCAAAGAGTATAAAATCAATTGCACAGAGAAATGATAGTAATTCTTAGCGGTATTATTTTTTATTTTATTAAATTTGTGTTGTATTTGATTTATATTGTTTACTGTATTTATTTATTTATTTGAAGACACATATATGTCAGGAATTTCTTACAATGATTAACAACATAAAATCATGTCTATATTGATGTATTCTATGACCATGCCGTCGGCCTGGGTGGCGCAGTTAGTATCGTGCTGGCTTTCTGTGCCCATGGTTGTGGGTTCAATCCCAGTCCAGATCGATGGCATTTATGTGTGCATAAATGTGACAGGCCCATGTCAGTAGATTTACTGGCATGTAAAAGACCTCCTGCAGGACAAAATTCCGGCACACCGCTGACGGTTGCAGGCCTACATTGCAGTACATTCCCGTCGTTAAATAACCATAAACCTACCTACCTCTATGATGATTCCACCTGTATTGTATAATACTCTGGGCAAATAAATAACTAAATAAATAAAGAAAGAAAGAACTTAAGAACCAAAAGAAAGCTTTGAATATTTTTATTTTGCACCTCCTCAATGACTTGATCAAGAATTCATCCAGCATAAACCAGATGGCACAGGAAACAGGCAATAGGAACAGGAAACAGCAGTTGGCTTTAGCTGAGAATGGGAAAAAACGCTGTTCCTGAAACTAGTCTTAAAAACTATTGTAAGTGAAGTAAGTGTACAAGCATTTACCTTTGCATTCTCAATACAGGGGCAGAGCGCCCATGCAGCGTTTGCCTGCACAGCTGGTGAAGGATGCTTGAGCTGCGACCAGATGAGCCGAACTCCATCCAGCTTGTCTATGATCTCCATGGACTCCATCTCATTGGCACACTCTCCCAGCACTCGACACACGTTCTCCAGCATGGCGGGTTCTGTCCCGTTCAGAAGTGCAATCAGCTTGGGGATGCCCTGCGCTATTCTGATCTCTGTGCGGTTGTGAGGGAATTTGGCCATTTCTGCAAGTCCTCCCACTGCATTAGTTAACACCTGTCAAAAGTCAAATCAATTAGAATAAGTTAGCCACTTTCTCAGACCAAAATGGCTGTGGGAGTCAGCATGCTGACCACATGCCCCCCAATCCTGCGATCTGCCTATGGTAGACGACACAGTAGTCGAATGGCAGGCCTAGTTCTTTAAGGGACTTAGTGCCATGGAGTTTACTTTTAGTTCAGTTTGATAATATGTTTCTTTTGATAAGAATGCAGTTTTATGTTCAGTTTTCATGAGTAAATGTTCTGTATTAGTTTGTATTCAGGAAAAAAGAATTCAATTCATGGTTTTGTACGGGTTCAAACAATGTTCCTATACTTGGTAATGTGTTATATGGTAGATGATATTGATAAATTTCAAACTACAGTGTACATGTAGAAACATGAATGATTTACATATACCAGCTAATTCATTAAAACTGTTTCAGAAGGGTGCTTATTTTTCTGCAAAACAGATTTACAATGAGATTCCAAGAAACATTAAATTATTGTGTTTTAAAAACAAATGCAAATATTTCAAAAGATCTCTCAAGGAATTTTTAATAACTCACACCTTCTACAAAATGAATTAATATTTCCAGCTTGCATAAGTTTTTCAGCTTACAGTTTTGTAGGCTATATTGTTGTTATAACATGCATGTTTATTCTGATCTGACGTGTTCTATATCTTTGAGTCTCGCTCAACATAGAATCTACAGAACGAGATATCTACATCTACATCAAGCGGCCCTCAAACCTTCCTGTGTCCTAAATGTGGGAAAATGTAGGAAAAGAATGAAATCCTATGGTGTGGATGGTTTTGGTTTTGAGCCATGGCTCAGAAAAATGAGAGTAATTTTGTCATAACAATGGTGATATGGTTTCAGGAACCGACCCAACCTCTTCATTTTCATCATCCAGCAGGGCCACGAGGGTATCAATGGCTTTGAGATCATCAAGCCTGCGCACGTTGTCTGGACTGATGGCACACTTCCAGATGGCACCCGTCACAGCAGCCAGCAGAGGTTTATCTTCCAGGATGCTCTTGTCTTTTGCCAGCTTCACCAGTGGGTCCAGCCCTCCATGCTGTCGTACCAGATCTCTTGTGATGGCATCTTGTGCACACTGAAATAATAAAGCATAGGGTCGGACTGATATCCAGAGAACACCAGTGCCTCGACCCCCCCCCCCCACCAATAATCCCTCAATCCCTTTGACTGAACATTAATAGCTTTTTATTTTTTTAAATTTTTTTATTTTTTTAAAAATATTTTCAATATCAAAGAAAATGTATAAAAATAGTTATAGACGTACTGTAGTTATTCTAAAGATTGTAGATGATGTTGTTTATATATTTTAAAATAGATAGAGAGAAGAAAATATTGTCATTTGTGCAAATTATGACAGAAATGGCATTTCAGTGCAAGAAACATGGTTGCCATTTTGTAACAATAATTACCCACATCTGTGACAGTTTAATTAATTGTGAAAATAGTACATAATTGTAAAAGTAGTCAATAAAGAGCATTATTAAATTGCATTGGAAGTTAACACAGTGAAGTTATATATAAAATAATAATTATATAAGAGTTGAATTTTAAATAAAAACTTCACTTTTGTTATAGTTTACCTGTACTAGTTTCGGCGCCTTTGCTACCATTGTCAACAGCTATACTTCAACTATTGAACATTGAAGTATAGCTGTTGACAATGGTAGCGAAGGTGCCAAAACTAGTACAGGCAAATTTTACCAAAAGTGAAGTTTTTGTGTAAAATTCAACTCTGGTAAACTATACCAAAAGTCAAGTTTCTGTGTAAAATTAAACTCTTATATAATTATTATAAAATAAAGAGCATGTCAGATTACAACATTATACAGCAATTCATTGCTGAGAAAAAAATAGTGAATTTCACCTATTTCTCAGTACCCAAACCTGTATGTTCCCCTATAACTTGTACAAAAAAGACAAAATAAACATTTTTAAATGATTGCCAATTTATGTTCCTTACCATCTTAACAGAAAACTGCAAAATAAAATATACGTGAAATTTTTGTGCTTATATGAGTATTATTCATTGCGGAATTTTGTGTCTTGCATTCTGGAGATTTCATGTTCAAATCCCATGGCTGGCCAATTTAACATGGGTTTTTCATGGTTTCGCAGTTGTAATAAGATAAATGATAAATTGGATATTTACATACCATGACTCCCAATTTCATCCTACCTCACATTCATTTGTAAGGATTCTCTGATGATAGCAAAAGATATGTCCTTTAAATGACTCTTGATAAAATACTTTTCCAGAAATTGGCCAAAAAGCCCACACCCTAATCATTAGCCTACCTTGAATATAGCAGAGGCACAGTGCTTCTTCAGCTCTTTGTTATCATCAGACAGATGTAGCACCAGGTCGGCTATCATACCCTCTGTCTGAATGGCCAGCTGATAGTCGCTCTGGACAAATCAACACATTACATCAGAATTCACACTTTCTTCAGTTTTCAATTTACAGTTACAAATAAATACAAGTGTTTAAGACATATATAAAATTTGGGCCCCCTGCAAGACTTTATCGTTACTTTACTGCCGCAAGGTCGTATGTGCATTTCTGCCAGAAAGTTCTACACAACATGCGACCTTTTGATTCTGGAACTATTGGAAAAAATGACATACAACCATATGGAATACACATCTACATTAAGTGTGAGTGGTCTTTTGGCACAAGATAGTTTGCATATGCTTGAAGTAGGCCTATGTTTCGCACATAAACATTTTCAGTGGAAACTCAACATATGACCTTCTGGCAGTAAAGTGACGTTATTATGGGCCCTCTAAACTTAGCACAATCCAGGCATAGACTATGCTATATAAAATACAAAGCCTGAGTACTGTCATGTAGGTGGTGTTAAAGATGGCTGTACTAGTTCCAACTCTGCCGCTGATGGAATCATGTACGAGTCATTATACTTGCTTTGCATAGGGTGTATATCTGAATTCACAAGTAAATTGCAATTTTTGTTTAGAATATGATTACAAAATGTGTCTCCTTTGAAGTATTGAGATGAAATCCTTAATGTAAGACTACACAGTTATAATAAATGAAGGGTGAATGAATGTTCAATACACTCACATGACTTTCTCTTGCTTCATAGTCCATTTGACTCATTAAAAAGCTTACATGTAGGTCTACTATAAGGGCATTTTTACACTGGGACACTTGTGATGGTCACCGGTAGAGAAGCATTGCTTTTAATTGGAGAATTCACAGTGAAGGTCATAGCACTTTTGGATTACCAACACAGCAAGTTGTACAGGGAATCCATTTTATGCGGAAACTTTTTAACAGCGTTGCTCCTGCTCACACTTTCCCCGCTGTTGCGCTTGCACCGGCCGGGACCGTGTTCCGTTACTACCGGCAAATCGGCAAATCAAGACTTTAGAAACAATACAAAATAGAATAACTCAACCAATTTATTATCAAAATAGGCCTACATGTAGAGGCTTATTACTCACCATTTTGTACGGATGGTACAGTCAGGATATTTACGAGAAAATCTCCGAACGCGCCTTCTATGGTTATTTCTCAATAAGTAACATTCCACCAAATAAATTCGCTGTTCAACCGTATACATTTTCGATTATTGTCTTACGTAACACACAACAATAGACAAGCGTCTCACTAGAAGACACTACAAGACACCAAAGCAACTAACCGCTTGTAGGGTCTATGCTTTGTACAATGCTAGCGCGGCAATGCGGCAGTGATGCGAGGTTTCCTCATAAAATGGACTCACTGTATATATATAATTCAGTTGTATAGTCGAGCATAGCGGAACTAGCGGTAGTTATCCAGCCATGAGTTTAGATTTTATTAATACTGAAGATTTTATAAGTGAAGTGGAATGTTGACTGCCATTTTGGATGTCAAAAGTGATGACAAATTGTTTTATCATGTAGCTACTATTGACAATACTAGCGGTGACTGTCACAAGTGACTCAGGTGTGTTCACTGCAAAAACTGGTGACCGTCACTTGTGTCCCAGTGTGGGAAGAACTACAAAACCGACGTTAATTTAATTTCATATGTGATGTTGATGTCTGGGAACAAAGTAGATGCTTTCAGAAAATACCAATATGAATTCCAGAATTATGCTGTCCACAGAAATAAGACGCAAGAAATGAGCAAGGAGGTAAATGGAAATTAACAAAAACTATTGATTTTATTCTATATACTTTCTAACCATTTGGGCCCCCTAAGTGTCTAGACTTCCCAGCACTGCACAGATCCGGATGACTTACCTCAGTGGCGCACTGTTGCAGAGTCCCCATGATGGGCACAACAACGTCTCCATGGATGGACTTGAGTAATCTTGCCACCAGCTTCACACACCCGGCTCTCCTCATAGCTTCCCTGTTCTTCCTCGACTGCGATATGGACCACAGAGCTTTAGCACCAGCTCGAGCAACGAACACTTCTTCTTGGTCTTCTGGAGAGAGTTCTTCTAGAGGAGTGATGAGAACTTCATTGCTTACATCCAAGAGGTCCACCTGCAAAATAATTATCATAACCCAATATTGAGTCATCTCTTTATTTCCTCCATTTTCTAAACACAGGGCGAGATTCATCGCTAAGCCATCCTTGGCCCTGGCATGAATCTTATAGGGTCCCCACAGAAAACATATACACTAAAAGTGGAAATTTGCAAACTTCCTTTAATACTGTAAAAATAGTGAAGTAAAACTAGCATAATAATAATTAGAGGAGGATAGAGGAAGATAATTAGAGATTTCAAAGCAAAATGCATATTTATTTTCAGACTCCTAAACATAAGCAGAAATGTCATGTAACGTAAAACACTCCTTGACAAGCAATTTTAACATTATTTGATAGTGCATATTTTGCTTATTCTGAAAGAAAAACTATTTTGCTTGCTTATTTTATGATTTTGGATTGAAATAGTATATTTTATTAAAACTGTTACTTAAAATTGCTTATATCACTCCTAGAAGTCATTATCACCGGCTTCCTTTCTTTTGTTGCATAATAGAGTTAACTGAAAAATCCAGGTTATAGAAAACTCTTGTTAGATTTATAAAAACAGTTCTAGTGAAGAAACAAAAATATTGAAGAGGAATTTATCAAAAAAGAACTGTGTCACTTTTCACTTGCACCTATAATGTCCTGCTATGTTGAAAGAAACTTTTCATTTTAAAAATTGTACTTCACTGACAAATACAGGAGCTTCACACAAGAAAGTCAGTGGATGACCTTCCTTACATACTGTAAGAGCCGAAAATGAGATAAGATTCATACAAAAATTTATTTTATTTTATTGTAATTTGCTTTTCCTTATTTTGGTGTTTATTTCTTACATTTTTCGTGCTTAATTGCTTGCTTATTTTACTGTTTCACGTTGCTTATAAATACGAGCTCTAATAAATAATTATATCTAATAAAGTAATTTTATTACTCATAGAAAATAGTTCCATAAAAGAAGCAAACACAAACATTATATAGTCTTCTACTAGCATTTCAATAATTACTCAATTCAAAATGCTATTAATATTACCAGCCTAGGAATGCCATCGTATTTCCTGACAGCTCTCCTCGCTTTCCGGATGTTGCCCACATTTGCAATGGTCTCCGCTGCTAGAATCTGCAGATCTCTGGCTTGGTGGGACAGGATCTTCACGAGAATGGGGATGGCACCCAAATCAGTGATTCCTCTGCGAATGTCCACATTCTGGGATATCTCACTCAGTACGGACAGTGAGCCAAGCTGTGCAACATACACAAAACACTGTATTATATTATTTCTGTGTAACGGTACCTAATAGGAAAGTCTTTATTGATAGATTATGCTTTTAACCCATTAATGTGACTTATCAGTAAGAAAGCTTTTGCTCACTGTATAATATATCAACAGCATATTATTGCACAATGCATGATTTATCAGTAGCAGTTTAATGCCCAATATATAATTTTTCAGAAGGCTATTAATGCAGCATATTATTTATCAGAAGCATACGTATTTATGCTCATTATATGATTTATTAACAGCATATTAATGCACAATATATAATGATAAACAGCAGCATATTAATGTCCAACATATGAATTATCAGCTACATATTATTGCCCAATGCATGAGTCTGTATGCTTAGATTCTTGCTTCATTTTCTCAACCCTTATCTTGATGGATGTGGTACTCAGGTGACAAAATTAACAATCTGTGTACTATGTATCAACATTATATTAATGCCTAGCATAATAAATTATTTATCAGCAGCAAAATGCACTGGATATGACTATCTGCAGCATATTAATGCTAAGCACATGGTTTATTAGTGCATGATTTATCAACAGAATATCAATGCCCAATTTAATAAACTATTTATCAGCAGAATATTAATGCAACATATGATTTATCTGAAACATTTTCTTACTGTTGCATAGAGAATTGATTAGAGAGTAATATCTCAAATTTCTTGAATGCAATGGATAGAATTAAACATAAGATAGAAACTAGGAATAGGTTGCTTTACCTTGCACTTGAGATCGTCAGTCTCCAAAAGATTGACCAGCACCTCCAGACCTCCAATGTCTCTAATGGCGATCTGGTTTATCTCCGTTGTCAAATCATGGTCCTTGAGACAGCAGAGGGACACAATTGTTGCTGTCTGGTTCCCTGCCTGCAAAACAACAAAGGATAAGAATAGTATATACGTAAATATATGTGTATTATATAGGTAACTTATATAAAATAACGTTCATGGCGCTTCATTCCTGAAGGCACCCACGGTCATTAATGATAGTTTCCGTGACCAGAGCTGCTACTTTTTAATCAGGTAGTTCCTCAGTTTGTATCGCGAGGTTGAGTGCACCCCGTTCCAGACCCCCACCTCAGAAAAATTGGGAATCAAATCGAGACCACGCAGGTAGTCTATATATCTAATGCCTACATCTACTTATATATACCTATATATTACGTGTCATCTACTTCTGTGGAATAAATTGTCTACACCAGCCTTCAAAAGGCATTTGGAATAATTTGTGTGTACGAGAAAAAGGTAAATTTTTGTCACTTTTTAAAAATTATCTCAGGTTCTTCCTAAATTTAAAATTTGAATATCACAGGAATTTGATATAAATATTATATGGACACCCTAAGGTCGGAAGATCGCAGAAGCTGTGTTGGGATTTGAACCGCCGTGTGATAACCACATTTACCTGTCTGTCATTCTTTGTCATTTCGTGAGGTGCAGGAAAAGATAGAAATCACTGGGAGCGAGGTCCGGGCTGTAGGGTGAACGTTAAAACACCTCCCAGCCGAACGTCTGCAGGAGACTTGCTAGGGGGTGTTTAAACATCCACCCTACAGCCCGGACTTCACTCCCAGTGATTTCCATCTTTTCCTATACATAAAGAAATGACAGGGAATGACAGAGAGGCGGAGATGTTTGTCACACAGTGGTTCAAATCCCTGGCGGCAGACTTCTACCTCACAGGTGTTCAAAAGTTGGTTCCACAGTATGACAAATGTTTAAGTTCCGGTGGCGATATGTTGAAAAATAGCTGAACACTTGCTGTATCTATTGGAGTATATAGGCCTATGTGGATGAAATTGGTGTTTCTGTAAACGGCCATAGGGAAACTTACTTTGTGGACGGCCCTCGTATGATTCCCTTGACACGCAAAATGAAGAGTCTACCAGGGATACTGAAGCAGTACCAGTACCCACCTTCATGTACTTGATGAGCTTCTGGATGTGCCAATACTCTGCAGGGACGTCTGTTCCTTTCCCCACTTCCTGCCATCTCATCTCATCTTCTTCCTCCGAGGAGTCCGGGGGCGTGGAGCCCTCGCTCTCCTCTTCTATCTCCGATACGATCACAAACCGGGGTTCCGTGGAGGGCGTCATTGGGTCCCTCTCCGCGCTCCCCGCCTCTGACGCTTTGTATTTGTCCTGTCCGCTGGAAACACATTAATAGAGAACGCATGTTAGATTATAATAACAATAATAATAGTAATATAATTAGGGTTCGGATGCTTATGACCTAAAATATTGAAACAAAAATGACTGCAAATATGACCTTAAAAATGACTAAATATATAGTAAGGGTAATTAAATCAAGGAGGATGAAATGGGCTGGACATGTTGCGCGCATGGGGGAGGAAAGACATATTTCAAATGTATTGACTGGGAGACCCGAAGGAAAAAGACTACATGGAAGACCTAAATGCAGGTGGCAGGACATTATTAGATTATTTTTAAAGGAAGTAGGAATTGCGAGAGATGGTTGCATGGAGTTAGCATAGAATAGGGTTGAATGGTGGGCTCACGTAAGCGCGGCAATGAACCTCCGGGTTCTATAAAATTGATAATATTTCTTTAGCTTTGTTTAGGGATTGTCTATTGCCATTGTGTAAGTAAGTATTAATTAAAATGAACAAGTTTGGGCTAAAACCAAATATAAGGTGCCAAATAGGCTCCGCCCACTCGATATTAGCATTTTGTTTCTCAGAGAACAGGGTGACCAAACTATCCTTGTATATTGTCGCCGACACTCCCGACCATACCAAATATTAAAAATGCGAGTGTGCCCCTTGTACCACATATTGGCCCTTGTACCTAATATTAATAATTCAAGAGTGCCCCTTCTACCAAATATTAAAAATTCGAGAGTACCCACAGGTTTGCCTTGTACCCAAAGGTTTGACAGCCTGTTTATCCTCGAAGAATTCGCTAGATCGTGGTATAAAAGAAAGTGCTTCGCTGGGGGAGGATCAGGGTGGGATATGCCTCATGCGACGATGCACCTTATATTTGGTTTTTCCCCAAGTTTGCTTGAAAGATGGTTTAGTCTGCGATTCCATTCTTCCACTGAATTGTTGGTTCCTCCCTTCTAGATATAGAAATAGCAAAATCAAGAAAAAATAGGCCTATGAGGCTGGCGCAAATGACGCTGTCAGAATTGGAGCTGACGCCTTGGAAAAAATTATCTCCGGAGAATGAAGAATGAACTGTGTTATGTAGAAAATTACTTTTTGAAGTCTGGTCTCCAGTATATGAAATTATACCTCAATTATACCTAAATAAAAACATCTGACTTGTCCAAAACAATAATGGTCATGCCGATAAGTTTGACTGACAGTAATTCTAGAAAAAAACAGGATAAATAGGATACAATTATTTACAGTAAGGTACTTACAACATTATGTTGAATTCTTATTTAAGAACTCAAAAGAACTATAAAACTAATCCTACTGGCGTCCATTAAATAAATGAAAACAGTTGTTTTGTTGACAAATGCATGCGATCAGTGAACAAAAGAGAAACGCCAGATTGATAGCTTTTGTTCAGTGCACATGCCTAAACGGTGGACAAACCTACGGATGTGAATACAGCTTGTCTAGGGCAACTGGAGGCGTAATTGATCTTCGTCGTAGATGTGGTTTCTTTACCAGAGATGTTCTCCATGACATATTGATCAATCCACGATACAGTTGGCCATGTCCAAACAGCTTTCAATAAGCCTTTCGTTTTACCAAATGGAACATAAAAGGCTATGCCACTGCCTTCTTGATTTCCTATGTTGCCAGATTTCAAGCAGCATGGCTTGGGAAATAAAGAAGGCAGTGCTTATGCCCTATAATACAGTTTTGACACCTTTGAGACAAATGTTGGGTAATTTTCGGCCCTTGTAGTCCTCGGACATCAACTGGCTGTCATTATAATCTCCCTCATCCGCGCCTTGTTCGAAATGTGTTCGTCCTGTCTTCGTGTTGTCTCAGAGGTGGCCCCGGTATTGGGTTGATCACTCATCGGATAAAATCGTCTCTTGTTATTGGACACGAAAACATCAGTGTGTAGTTATTAATACGTCACATGCTACCATTAAACAGCACGAAAACAGATTATTTTATACAACATAACTTGTTTGAAAATTTAAATAATAGAAAGTACATTGATTAAAAACACAATTTCGATTCGGTGCAAACCAGTTCGTGTGCTTTTATTCTGTTCTGCTGTTAGCTTACCTGAATGAAGTTAACTCTGTCTTACATGCACCATTGGTAGCCCTGATTACAATGTGGTGACTCGAATGGATTCATGGATGGTTGATTCATAGTTGTAGGCCGTGATCTCGTAGCTGTTAGTTTTGTTTTTATACAACAAAGTACGAAAGCAATTATTATTTGTATAATCCGTTACATTTTTATTCATGGAATAGTTTTAATAAATCCAACTCGAGTTGACGAGTTTCATCAGATAAATTCGCTCCTGCTGCGCAATCGTGAATCTATCGATAAACTCGTCAACTCTCGTGGGATTACCTATGATAAACGATCGTGACTGGTATATATCCGAGGAATTGCTAAACGTTATTAAACAATATCAAACACGCGATTTATGGGTGGAATAGTCTTAATAAATCCTATTCGAGATGACCTATGATGATGTTCACTCCATACACTCGGAAAGCAAATCGCTCTCGTATCAATTAGGGGAAAAGTCAGAGAAATATCAGTTTCACCCTTGTTACATTGTGGCCTGCTGTGCTTTTTGTTTGGCAGAGGGGAGACAGAGGACTGGAACATTGTAATGTACCCCTGTCTTACCTTCACTTATCTGATACTTTCTAAATGTAGTTATGGGGAAATGGGTTGGAAATTCCCTTTCAAAACAAAATTTAGTTGGTTCAGATGCCTGTGACCAATAGTAAAGAAGTTACGGTAGATTTTCTAAACGTTTACAAAAGGGTCCAAGGGTCATCGCTTATGTAAATAAAATGCAAATTAGGCTCAATTAAAAATTATAAGTGCATATTCTTATTCTTCAGTAAAATGTAGTAACAATAATAAGTACATAAGTACATGGACATGAAACGTCAAAATAATACTCTACAAAATAGCCGGTAAATCGTTCGAACAAGTCGATAAATTCAAATATCTGGGAGCAATAATTACAGACACAAATAATATTAAGGAAGAAGTTAAGTGTAGACTCAAACCAGGAAATGCCTGCTTTTATGCAGTTCAGAAACTCTTATCTTCTCGTCTTCTGTCCAGAAATCTAAAAATAAAAATTTATAAGACAATTATGCTGCCAGTTGTATTATATGGATGTGAGACATGGTCCCTTAGTCTTCGGGAAGAACATAATCTGAAAGTGTTCGAAAACAGGGTGCTTAGGACAATTTTTGGCCATAAGAGAGATGAAAATGAGGACTGGAGAAAACTGCATAACGACGAGCTTCATGACCTGTACTCGTCACCAGATATATTAAGGATAAATAAATCACGGAGGATGAAATGGGCTGGACATGTTCCGCGCATGGGTGAGGAAAGACATATCTAAAAAATATTGAATGGGAGACCCGAAGGGAAAAATCACTTGGAAGACCTAGACGTAGGTGGGAGGACAATATTAGGATAGATTTAAAGAAAGTTGGATTTGAGAGGGGATGATTGGATGGAGTTGGCACAGACTAGGATTGAATGGCGGACTCGGCTAAGCGCGGCAATGAACCTTCGGGTTCCATAAAATATATAGCATTCCTTTAGCTTGCTTAGGAATTGTCTATTGCCATTGAGTGAGTGAGTCAGTAACAATAATAAAAAAGACAATAGTGCTCTTTTACCAAAACTGAAGTAGGCTACCTTCTTACCTTAAATAAAATTTCTAGATATTTCACATATTCATCAGATTTTCTTCATTGTGAATGCTGTTATTACTCTACAGCGCACTGATAAATAATTGTTACTTATTACTTAATATCTTAGAGAAGCACCTGTAGACCCCACACGCACACTTTCACACCATATTCACACACTGTTCATTTCAAATGAAGAGGGAACTGCGCGGTTTGGGAGCTTCTCCTGCCCCGGGGGTGGGAGGGGGCAGTTCTTCCTCGCGATATCGCCACATTATGTAGGTCGCCGCCGCGCTCATCGCCATCAGCGCCGCGCCGGTCAATCCCAAAGGCTGAAATACAATTCAACGAGAAACCGATCAGAATTCCTATGCGTCCATGCTTTCTGTAGAATTTCCTCATGATGAGAATGGAGACAATATCTGAGAAACACAAAAAACAGCCAAATTTCACATTATCTTGTCCTTCAGAACCTGTATAATTCATAAAAGTTGTAAACACTTTCTTCTTGTAGGTAAAAGTAAAGTAAAATGATCCCTATACAGGCCATGGAGGCCCAGAGGGTTCCAGAAGATTGAGGCTCCCAGATTTTGGACATTCGACACGTGAAGGTGGTAAGGTTGTCAGCCTTACGCCAGGATTGTTCCCGGTACTCATTTCTGTTAGAGGCTGAGTCGACCCCAGGGCCATAGTGCCACCAGAAAGATTAGGCCAATTGAAAAACTCCAACGACCTCATCGGGAATCGAACCCATGACCTTCCGGTTTGTAGTGAAGCGCTTCTACCACTACGCTACGGCGTACCTCTATTCTACTTGTAGGATTATTGTAAATATAAGTAAAATCACTAAGAAGTTCACCAAAAAATTAACCTTAAATGGCGCTACGAAGTGAGAGAATCGTCTACTCAGCTGTGGGAAGGGGTCACATGATCCAGAAACAAGGCTGTAAACTTTGATGGCGATCAACACTAATATACCTGTTCCAACCTGAGTGCCACCATCTTGAAACGGAATAAAAAATAAAATTTCTTACACATACGACGTTTTTACTTACTTCAAGGAACATTAAAGCGAAATTGAAAAAAACAAGAAGAGGAACACTGAGAGAGGTGGCCGAGATGGCAACGTCTTGGACTCGCATTCGGGAGGTCCCAGGTTCAAATCCCGTGGTTGGCCAATTTGACATGGGTTTTTTCATGGTTTCCTCAGTCGTAAAGGCAAATGCCGAATTGGATATTTACATACCATGAATTATCCTCACCAATCCATACTGTATCATATCCATTTAAATTAATGTCAGTTGAAATTTACTCCATAAAAATACACCAATGATAGAAACAATTGACAATCAATAGTTAAATAGCCAACCCTACTGTATAGACACAAATCCCGAACTCCTGATATGGCCTCGTAGCTAAAAGGAGTACAAATAGCCTACAGCTGAAATAAAAAAAAAAGATTGGAAAACTAGATTTTGCAACTAGCGTGTGGAATGCTACATAATATGAAGTGATGCTTTTTATGGAGAATGGAACGGAAATATTTAGAAAGCTTTAAGATGTGGCGTTGGAGGAAAACGGAGAAGACTCCAGGGAGAGATTAAGGAAACAAAATATAAGAAATGTGGATGAGAAGAGATTATTTGTAAGTTGTACGAAATATGAAAGTTAATTGGTTAAGACATAACATGAGTGGAATAGGTCTTCTGCTAGATGTTATCGAAGGAAAAGTAAAAGGAACAAGAAAACTTGGTAGAAGAAGAATTGAGGTACTGGACGACATCAAGAAGAAAAAAGGTAAAGAGAGTTAAAAGATGCAGCAGAAATTTGAGAGAGGTGGGGAATGAAATTTCAATGGGGATATTTTCCTGCCTTAAGGCAGAAATACCTAATAATAAAACTCACTCCTAGGACTGTATTGCTGAGATGATCGCCCCCACAAGCGGTGATCGTGAGGATGGATATCACCATAACCCCCACTGCTTCCACCAAAGTCATAACCAAATCCTGAAAACAACATGCAAAGAATTTCATGCTGTAGGTAATTTATTTTCGGGAACAAGACAGCCCTAAGCATGTAAAAGGAAACAAAATTAGCCCTATGCGCCTACATCCTCTACGAGCCATAAAAAAAACTGTATCAAGCGTTTTCTGAGGGAATAGTTTGATTGTGATAAGTCGTTATTCCTAATTTCAAATTCGACATACTTATTTAAGGACCTAGAGTTTGAAAATCGAAAATCCTTCATATGTTAATTTCGAATGTCAAAATACAAAACCCGAGCGACGCCGGGCCTTTTAAGTTATCAGAAACGTTCAATACTTGTTTAAATCAACGATAAGATTGAAATGACCCTTGTGACATTTCACGGACTGGGTGTCCCAATTGGACTTTCAACATTTCTGTCACTTTGCCACATATGCAATATGAAACGGAACTCACCACGATGATCCAGACCTTGGTGTTTTCCTCTGCCACGCCTAGCGTGAACATGATGTATAGGAAACCTGTGGACAGGAAAGCCACCAGACAGGCCAGAGGATACGTCCATGAGTACCAAGGAGGCGCTGCAGGACAGGAGTCTGATGTCAGGAACAGAGCGCCCGTGATCAGGAACAGAACCTGAAATGCATAGCATAATGTCAATCAGACATTTCCCGTTCACCAAGTAATCTTAGAGAGTACTATTCTGGCACAAAATAATTGAGCAGTGGCGGCTCGTGTATAGGCACTGTGTAACTACAGCACCCCCTATAACATTTCTTGCAATGATTCCTTTTTTCCTTCAATTCTTTCTTTATACTTGTACAATATATAATCCTTAAGCTTAACGCCATTGGCCATCCCACAGTTTATTAAAAAGAGAAAAGAAACCTTTGTATGGAACTGTGAGCTTTACAGTTCCAGCGGCGTGGTGTTTGACTGTTGTGCGCATGCCCAGATAGGAAGGTGAAAGCCGCGGCTGCGAGGGGGAGAGAACACTGTCGCTTCCACAGTGCCGACCGCGGGGTATTGTTAGAAGGTAGTGTTTTTTTAAATGTATTTTTTTCTCTGTGTGTGTTGTGCTTAAAAACCATGTACCATATTCTTGAATGTGATAAAGTGTAGAATTAGATTATTATCTTTTTTCCAGCTATTCTATTTGATTCATTTTTTACAGTTCTTTTATTTAATAGAAAACTATGGCAGATCAAGGAGAAAATTATTGATATTTTCGCGGAAATTAAAACAAAAAGTATGGTTATCATTTTTAAACGAATAGACTAAGCTTCAACTGTAATAATTTATATTGAAGTAACAAATTTTGGGTTTGTTCGTTTAGGGTTTTATCAAGTTTCTGAATAAATTTTCTTTTTATATACCGGTACCTATGTTTATTTTTACACAATTTTAAAACAAAGACCAACAATTTTCTAGAGCAGCACCCCCACTAATTTTAGCTACGAGCCGCCAATTTAATTGACCACGGGTGGTAACTGAATAATTAGCATTTACAAAAATGGCGGAATGTTGTAGCTACTCACCAGTATGATTACTTTGAGGATACCAGCCGGGGAGTAATAGTACCTGTTTGCTGCGAACCTCCGCCTGGCTCTGATCTTGGCCACTGTGAGGAAGCCGCCATCTTGAACTGACTCCACAGTGTACAGGGTGCCTCTTCTACCCTTCAGCACATGCTCGCTCCCAAGTTGGCCCTCTGTTTTCTGGGCTGCTGCCTCTTGATGAGCAATCTTCGTAGCCGCGGACATTTTGCTGTACCAAACAGAATCCAACTTGAACCAAAACCCTAGCTTTTGATAACGGAGTTGCGAGAAGGATGTGAGGGTTAAACTCGACCAGACTACAGCCGAGATAAATTACTGGAAAACTGTTATTAGCACATACGAGGGCTGGAGCAAAAGTCATGGCAACTATTTTTTTTCTCTACGTGAGACGATGGTACAGACATAGTATTATATCTCTGCCGGTCTGTCAACTGACTATTTCCTGGTAGCAGAAGAGAGAGAGAGGCTCGATTCTACTAGTGTGCACAAAAACATGTCTTAAATTTACAACGGGCAGCAGATTTGAGCTCGGACAAGCAATGACTAGAAAGGGAACTGGATGTCTTTTGTATTGGAATACACGGACTACCTGCTCCCACTCAAGCACGTGTAACAAAATTCCAACGGTCGGCGAGAGGCACAGATATAAAACGACAGCTGTACCACGAGATGTTTTATGTTACGGGAGAGTGGGGCATCTCTACTCTACGGACACATAATTTGGTAGCATTGTGATATACGGTTATACGAACAGAGGCGATGGCAATTTAGGTGAGTCAGCCACAGTGGATAATGGATGGCAAGACGTGAACAGCATTCTTACGTCGAAATATTCACTATCCGAAAGAGAAATGCCAGAGAATATCACACGGGGCTGATGAAAGCTTTAGGGAATAATATCCATCCGTACCGAACTTTACGGGATCATGGAGTGGGAATGTGTGCTTTCATGCTTCCAGCTACGACAATGCATTAGAGTGGTACGATGCAGTCACGGCAGCGGCATTCACATGATAGCAGAGAATGTATTGAAATTTGTTCTAGACAATATAGACAATCAATTGAGAAATAATTTCACGTAATTTACATTGCTTGTGAAAACAAACGTTTCCGTTACATCTCTTACATTTATTTACGTATCACAAGACTCTGAAATCAGCTACAAGAGTCAGTACGCTTATTTTTCCCTACCTGTACAAGGGTTTCCTTCACTAACCTACATCTAGTGCCCATAATCTGCATTATACATACATTACATACCCTGCCCTTTTATTTGTGTATTTCAAAAATGTTAAATCTACTCTTATACAATTGTATAAACGGCCCTAAATAGCGTGCTCACTCGCTCGCCCGCTTCGTGAAACATCGGGTATACTCGGCGATTGTTCGTCTCTGGCAGTGTAAACTTTCACGAAGAGTACAACATTAGGAAAACAGTTTCTTTATTATATAAAGCCTAAGTGAAATGAAAGCAATGAACAAATATTCTAATTTTATTTTTACTTACAATTTTCATAGCTCTGAACCACAAACATTTTTAATAAATGCCAGTGTAAATTTCTTAAAAATCCTGGAGTCAATTAATAATGGCGGGCGAAGCCGGGGGCAACAGCTGTAAAATATTGATGGTTTAACTCTTGAAATATCGCTGATAATAAAAATCCAAACAAACCATTCCTTCCCTTGAAACATTATATCATTTCTGAAAATTACACTGATTTTATCAAATAAAATTCACATCATATTCATCTGCAACAAACAGTTGAGAAACAATACGTATTATGTGCTCACAGTTAGCTTTGGAACTGCATAATCGAATCTGAGATCATTTTTTCAGGCGGCGCTTTTTAATCGTGGAATGTACTCTGAAGCCAGAATTTTAGCTGTTTCATTAATTATTAATGACTTAGTTTATGAATGATCCGCGTGAAAGTGTTAATAAATATAATGCTTTAATAGTTATTATACTCTTAATTTTTAATTTTTAAATTAATTATCGTGGGCGAAGCCACGGGCACCTTCTAGTAGTCCCACATTTTCAAAAGAAAATATAGTTGCCATGACTTATGCCTCATCCCTCATAGACTTATTAGTACTCAGGTAATGACTTACTTGAATCCTCTACGCCTACTGCGTGCTTAACTTTGAACAATGTTAATGCATGTCCGATTCCTTATCAGTTATCATTTTTTACGAACCCCACCCAATCTTCACTCACGCCGCCTACATCGCGGTATCAATAACCTCAATGCTTTCCTTAATAACACGACCTTGAGTAGCAATTAATCTTCTTGTCTACAAAAGAACATAATATGACTGTTCGCTAATCTGAAATTGGTATTGAACATGTAACATATAGATGTTGGGGAAGCCACTTAGCGATCTTATGTTATAACTCTTTTCTGTGCGATTTCTGAAATGAAATATCTCTATTGAACAACTAGCATGTGCCCGCGGCTTCGCCCGCGATAAAAAAAAAGCATAAAGTTAGAGCATAATAGTTAAATCATTATATTCATTAACACCTAAATCACTTGGACTACATGTCACGATTAGATAGCGTCGCCTGGTAAAAGCGATCTCAGATTCGAGGTCCTTGGCCCAGAAAACCCCTGTATAGTGAGTTTCGTCCAAATCGAACAATGTTTAACCATATTTAGGTCTATGTTGATTATCCCTCTTCCGTGTAGGTTTAAAATTTCATATGTCTACGGGCCTTGACATTATAAACAAATGAATCGACCAGCGTGGGCTTACAACATTCTAGCGATCGCGATGCTTTTATTACCACGGTATGACAAAAATAGCCAAAGCCAACTGCAATTGATTTGACATTGAAATGTATTACTGAAATCTGATGCTTCGACAGCACTAAAATCACGTTTTCTGCCAGTTTTTCACTCACAACTCGCGAACGAAAGCTAAAATTTAAAATCCGGCTTCGATGCGCATTCGCCCACCTTTCAGCCCACCCATGTTTAAAATTTCAGATCTCTGCGTTCAGTAGATTTCGCTTGGCATCGTAGACAGACAGACAAACACGTCCTTTTATTATTTTAAGATAGCATGTGCCTGCGGCTTCGCCCGCGATAATTATTTCAAAAATTAAAAATTCTGAGCATAATAGTTAAATCATTATATTTATTAACAGCTAAATCATGTGGACTACATATCACGATTCGATAGCGTCCCCTGGTAAAAGCGACCTCAGATTCGAGTTCCTGGGCCCAGAAAATCCCTGTATAGTGAGTTTCGTCCAAATCGAACAACGTTTGACCATATTTAGGCTAATATTGATTATCCCTATGATAATAATAATAATAATAATAATAATAATAATAATAATAATAACAATAATAATAATCCTCTCCGGTGTAGGTTGAAAATTTCATATTATGTTTGCGTGCCTTGACATTAAAAACAAATGAATCGACCAGCGTGAGCTACAACATTCAAGAAATCGCGATGCTTTTATGTCGAAGGAATGACAAAAATAGTCAAAGCCTAGTGCAGGGGTGCTCAAACTTGAACTGCTGGCGATCTACCTCAATATTTTTAGACTACTTACGATCGACTCTGAGAGACTGCAAGTGTGTGTGATGCAGGGTTGTCGTACATACACGATACACCCTACCTACCTAGGTAGGGCGTACCGTAGCATATATAGATATTAGCTTTCTGCGCAGTATAGGTACATTATTTTAGTCAAGGTTTGGGTTAGGTTTAGTTAGGTTCTTCTCTACAATATCAATGAAAAAACTCATAGTTATTCAAAATTGCGAGTTTATTGGTTGTTACAAAACAAAAGAGTTACATATGGTGTTAAACTTAACTAAGGAGTGGCTTTGGATGTTGAAGCGTGGCACTGCATGTCCTCAGCATACTTTTCATAAGATGGTACGTAACCACTGAGTGCTAATCGCAAGCATGATGACATATGATCGTCAGTTAGTCGATTGCGATATTTTGACTTAATTATCTTCATTTCAGAAAATGCAGACTCGCACAAGTAAGTTGACCCAAAAAATGCCGTCAGTTGAAGGGCGATTTGCCTTACATTCGGATATTTATCTTCAGATATAAAACACCAGAAATTTGTATCAGATGCTGTAGCTTTGAGATGTATATCTGATATAATCTGCACCAACTCATTTTCAACAGAACATGAGTTCATATTAAACTGACTGGCTATTTCAGTAGCTAATTCCTCAATGTTTTTACATGAAAAAGGATAACTCATAAATGATGCTATATTTTCCAATTTACTGCAATCATGAAAACGCATTTCGAATTGTCCCAAAATATTTGATAATTCAGCCTCATACGTATCATAATTCAACTGAGGAATCCTTGCTTTCAAAGACGGAAAATGTTTCAGATCCTTTCTTTTCAGTTGATCTATCATAAGTTGCAATTTACTTTTGAATGCGTTTACTGCGCTAATCATCTCAATAATAGTTTTTCCTTTACCTTGAAGCTCCAAGTTAACGGTGTTTAAGTGCATTGTGATGTCAGTCAAAAATGCCAAATCATTTAGCCATTTT
This sequence comes from Ectobius pallidus, assembly GCA_964059195.1. Classification (NCBI taxonomy): domain Eukaryota; kingdom Metazoa; phylum Arthropoda; class Insecta; order Blattodea; family Ectobiidae; genus Ectobius; species Ectobius pallidus. Next base: position 162,691,516 of record CAXKWD010000007.1, on the reverse strand, counting down.
TCGTTTTTCAAAATCTGAGTGTCATCACCTCTTTCGTCTAGAAAAGCTGTTATTTCGGGCAATAATTCTTGAAACCTTTCTAGGAATTTTCCGCGACTCAACCACCTGACGTCCGTGTGAAGAACTAAATCAGTGTGTTCAGCTGACTCCCTATCTTCCAACTGCAACTGAAAGAGCCGCCGTTGCAAGCTACGTGCACGGATGGAATTCACAATTTTTGTCGCAATGCCCATAATTTCCTCCGTGTTTAAAACTTTTGAACACAAAACTTGTTGATGTATAATGCAATGGAATGAAAAAAATGAAGGGAATTCTTCATTAGCTCGACACAATGCCACAAAACCGTTTTTGTTTCCAGTCATTGCTGGTGCTCCATCGGTTGTAATGCACACTAATTTATATATTGGTAGCTCGTAGTTTTTTACAAAATTGAAGAAAACGTCAAATATATCTTCGCCACGGGTCTTCCCCTTCAGAGGTATGATTGTCAAAAATTCTTCCTTAGCCAACATGTCATTGAATACCATCCGAATAAAAATACACAGCTGGGCAGTGTCTGTCATATCGGTGGATTCGTCGAACTGTAAAGAAAAGTATGTACATTCCATGATATCATGTTTTAGTTTATCTGCGATGTCCTGACTCATGACTTCAATACGCCTTGTGACAGTCGGACGAGATAACTGAAGTTCTCTAATAGCAGACATGATTTCTGTTTTATTTTTAAAATCTCCAAATAAAGTCTCACCCGCTTCAATAAATGCTTCCTTCACCACCGATCCATCTTCGAATGGTTTCTTGTGTTTCGCCAATATATGAGATATTTTAAATGACGCGATCGTAGCAGCTTTTGATTGTTTGACTGGTCTTGTGAACATGGATTGTTCTTTTTTCAAACAAGATATCAAATCACGTACCTTTAGTTTTCTTAATTCACTCTGTGGCGGAAAATCCTTTTCATAGTTTTTATGAACCGTTTTATGATGCCTCTCTAAGTTACCACGCTTAGGTATTGCAACTGACGCACGACAAATAACACAAATGCACTTATCCTTCACCATACAAAAGAAAAATTCTTCCTCCCAATCCTTATTAAAATGATACGTTTTAGATTTCTTCACTGCACTCATTTTCCACTATTTAATAATAAACTTTGTACTTATCGACGTAGTATCGCCATCAAGTTACAATTCAGAATGACTCCAATTCCTGCAGGCGCAACATTTATATCGGCGTGAACGAAAGTCTCGAATGTTCCCGTCAAACGCGCCGCCCGAAACTAGACTGTACTGTCTCTCGTTGTTTCTAGACTAGACTCCACTGTCTAGTCTAGAAACAACGCGGCTTTTCTTTGACAAGTGCCGCGCGTTCCTTTGATAAAGCCACCTTTTGCCGCAAGCAGTGTTATTTTATTAGTTACCTACCTACTTATTAAAATTTTTTTTCTTCTCGAGATCTACTCAAAAAGCACTCGCGATCGACTTGTCGATCGCGATCGACCGTTTGAGCACCCCTGGCCTAGTGTAATTGATTTGTATTACTGAAAACTCATGCTTCGAAAACGCAATAAATACACGTTTTCTGCCCGTTTTTCACTCATAACTCACGAACGAAAGCGAAAATTAAAATTCCGGCTTCGAGGTGCACATTCCGACCCTTTAGTCCGCCTATGTATAAAATTTCAGATCTCTGCGTTGAGTAGATTTCGCTGAGCATCGCGGACAGACAGACAGACAGACGGAGGACAGACACTTCCTTTTATTAATATAGATGGGTAGGTAGGGTATATTTTAGCAACTAAAAAGTAAAGAATTAGCACCATAAAAATAAAATTTAGAATTTATAAAAATTTCAACGTTAAAATGTAGTATTGAGTTTTTTGTTTGTTTGTTTGTTTGTTTGTTTGTTTTTTTTTTTTTTAAGATTTGGGATGAAATAAAATCAGCTAAACTGATGTAACAAAGTGCCAGAATGTTTTTGTTTAATTTAAGTGATAACTGCAATTGCGATATGATGCAGAAAATTAATTATTTTTTTTAAATCGATTTCCGAGTTAAAGCTCCAGATCGATTCATTAAGCAGGGCTTACGGAAGAACAAAGGTCTAGTTTGATAAGTATATGTGAAGGAATATGTGGGCAGTGTTATTTGTCAAAGCTGAATGTATTGCAACTTCCAAAGCCATACATGAACACTGTAAAACAATATGTTGCCATAAGAACTGATTTGCATTTGATAAATTCTTTCTAATATATTACCACAAAAGTACCGGTCAACCGATGTGGTCCAAAATCAATAGGCTTCTTCCCATGGACGTTATAAATACGTACAACATGTTTCATAAAAATACGATAAAGCGTATTTGAGTTATCATGCATAAAGACACATGGACAGACAGACAGACGGACGGACACATTTTCCCATCCCACACACAATCTCATAAAGTACCAATCTGGCATTTAATAAATTTATTATTGGAAAATGAGGTTTAACAAATTCAGTGCGTTATTGATTTTCCAGTTACAACAATTTCAAGCATTTAGGTAGACATAAAGCAACATAAACTTTTAGTGAAATTGTGAACGTCAAAATATATGCACTGCTAACATGTATTTGCCTACAAGCATTTAAAATCAATTTTCACCACACACATTACAAATTTCAATAATACTCTCCTGTAACCTGTTTCGGCTATCTGTGACAAATTGTAGGCTATTTCCTGAAAAAGTGTTCTACATTCACGCTATTGGTAGGTGACCAGATTACCTGAATGGCTGCATTGGCAAAGAGTGGAAATTTTATTTGCATTGCTAAGAAAATTTGCAGACATTCAACTTCTGAATTATCTCTTATACTGGTTATCAAATGTTTGTGAAATTAATCATAACCACATAGGAAACTGTCTGGGTCTATATGATTAAAATATGAAATGCTTCTCTTCATATCGAATACTTTCTTAAGCTTTTACGCTTCGAATGTTGCACAACTAATGCATGCATCCCTTCATTTCCTTGTTTGTGTTGCATGGAGTCGTCCTAGACGACTACACAATTTGTTGACACTGGGCTTCATGAAAAAATCAAACAGTACTTATAAGTAAATTTCCATCTTGTTTTTGAGGCCAAACAGCGAAGTCTTAGTGAATGAACGTGTTGCTGGTCAACAAAGGAAATACCTTCTAAGCCTGATTGCTAAAAAGCAATTTATTGAACTTAAACCACAGTATTTCGCCAAGAAACGTGGACACCGAAGTCAACAACCCAAACAATGGCAAAAGAAATGCACCTTCTAAATGTGACAAAGAAAGTGAAAAGGCATCTTCAGGTGGTTCATCCATGCCAAGTTGTTTAATACCTGCCTTCCAGAAACGAAGATTAAAATCAAATATACCACTACTGACAAGTATTTTAACTGTATTTTCTATATGGCTATGAAGCATGCAACCCAGTCTACCGTTGATGAGCACTCCAAGGAAGATGTAGCCCATATTATCCGAGAGAGGAGAGATTATAGGATTTCCTTGAAGAGATAGTTTCCCAGCAGCCGCCATATCAGCAAAACTCCTAGTAGTCAGCAGCGCCATATCCCTGTCTGCATAAATTCGTTGGTAACACTTAAATCCTTTATATGGACATACAGTGTAGTTCTTGAAGTCATCGTTCAACAAAGTAAACTGATCAAAGCCAGTGACAGAGTACTTATGCAGTCCAGATTCGTCAAGCTCATCAACAGTAGAAATGGGTGGAAACTGGCCAGGATTGATTAAGAATCCAAACAATGCGCTCTGGTAGGAAGTGTTGATGTGCAGACAGTAAAAGTGCCAGAAGATGAAGAAGCAGATTGCTAGAATACCTCTAAACTTATGACCCATCGTCAGTAATAGATGTGAAAGCAATACGTCCATCAGTGCCTTTGAGAAGCTGAAGCCCACGTTTCTGCCACCCGCAAAGCAGATAACAACGGTACCTAGAGTGAAGATGCAGGCTGCAAGAACCCATATGACTGGACTAAATGCTCTGAAGATGCTCTGCCAGCGCGGGATTGGTGTTCCTGGAGGAACGTACCAAGTTATCTCTTCCCTGATATGTGGGTATGTCATCGTGCATTCCTCAAGAGTATCTGATGTCGATAATGAGACAGGCAATTCTAAATGGTGCTTTTTTCCTCCAGGCCCTCTTATACTGAAGTCTGCGACAGATTTAAGTATTTTAAGCAATGGTACTGACGTCGGTGCAAATAAGAGTACATTGAAATGTAATTTTAAGACCAGTTTGCAGTTTCTTATGTCACCGAAGCGTTTGGATGGAAACAAGAGGTTGTTTCGTTCAAATCTCTTCTCATCATTAATCCACTGGTCTAAAATGGCGATTACAGAAATTTCATCAGCACAAAGATTTCGCTGATACTTCGGCAACCAACCGAATATATCCACGTGGGAAAAGTTTTCATCTGAGTTTTGGGCCAAAACAATTGCATCCGAAGTATATTGTAAATAAGCAAGTAACAGGATTCTCTTAAAAAGTTGTTGGTTAGAACTGTCTATAACAAATATCAGAGGAGCTCGACGATTCCTCATATCAGATTGTATTCTCTTCATCATTAACTGTGCTAGCTCATAAACATAGTCCTCATGCATTCCTATCAAGATGAGCAGATAGGAGCCCGGCTTCAGCACATTACCCTTTTTGTTCAGAGTCTTCACATTACCCTTTTTGTTCAGAGTCTTCTCTTCAGCACCACTTATGATTATAGGTACGTGGCTAGTAAAGTGTAAACTTTGCAGTAATTCATCTCCGAATGCATGTTGTCTGGTATATTCCTTCAGTCGAGCGTCCCAGGTTCGTGGTGTTTGTACAACGACAGGGAGGTCTGTACGGAAGTACGTTGCTATGACGGTGTTAATACATTCTTCTAAGTGATTTTCAAGAGAACTTCTATACTCAGGGAGTAAGAGTTGTGCACTGTATTGTTTAACAGTTGTAAGGACCATTAAGATGGTAAAGATTCTGTTGAAACGATAGAACAAGACAAATTAAATTATACACTATAGGAACAAATTATAACCCTGAAGTATGAATTATTACTTTGGACTTATAGATACCTGAAAACAGTCATGTTGATTTTGTTGAATATAGAGAATGGCATACTCTTTATAATTATAATCAAATACTTTATTTTTATTATGCAATTCAAAACCCAAACAACTCCTCAGTGTTTTCCAGAGAACATTTAGTAAGCGTTCAAACCGGTGGAACACGCATAGGAAATCACCCCAAAAACCTGAAATCCATTAAAAATTACAATAATATATTTTATATAAATTATTCACTTAAAGAATAAGAATAAGAATAAGAATAAGAATCTTTATTGTCCTAAACATATAAATACATGCATAGACAGTCGTCATGGTTATAGCCTACTAATATCCTTTATAACATTGCAAGCATTCAACATAATATATATTCTATTCTTAATTAAAACACCTACAACATATTAACTGTTGATTTAAGTCACATGAATTACAAATAAAATTCCCAGTTAATGCTAAAAAAATCATTAACGTTATACAAAGATTCTTTAATCAATATACGCTTGATTTTACATTTAAAATTGGTGTGTGACAAAGATTTGATTTATGGATGTTATTTATTTTATTATTATTATTATTATTATTTATTTATTACAAGAGATATTACAAGAGGTATTACATTTAGTAATACACCCGAATGAGCAAGACTGCTCGTGCTCGGGTGCCGTTTCAAAAATATCAAAGTGAAGAAAGAGGAGAGACAAAGAAATAGAGTGTATAATGTGCTTAACTAAAAAAGAAAGTAAAACAAAAACATTAAACATAAAAACATAAATACATAAAAGGAGTGAAACAAAAATCTTTTAATACCGCAGATTACATTTATGTCAATAATTTGAAACACCAAAATTATGGAAAACGAAATGAAAGTAATATATTTGCCCTTAAAACATTAGCAGCGATTACGAAAAATTGTTTATAAGAATTATGTATGTAAAGAATAAATTAATAACGATAGGTCTACAGATTATTTAGTTTGGTTGGTTAGTTTATGTTATTTAACGACGGTGGTGTAACTGCAACTTAGGCCTATGATCGCCGCCGGTGTGCCGAAATTATGTCCTACATGTAAATGTACATGTAAATATTCTGTGATTTCATGAATTCTTATCTACGCTTAAATGTTACTGTACAATAACAGTGAAAACATGATCATAAAGATCACTAAATTAGTGTGCCTCACAATACTGTACATGACGTAAATGCCTTTTAGTAAGATTAAGTGTAATTATAGAAGAAAGATTCCCATCTGTGAATCGAACTCTGGCTAGCTCAGTTGGTAGAGCATCGGCACGTAAGGCCGATGGTCACTGGTTCGAGTCTCAGTATCAGCGGAATTATTAATTAAAAATATTGTCAATCAATGCCATGTTAGAAGAACTATACAGATTTTCAGTTCGGTTTGGAAAAAAAAAAAAAAAAACACTTGACTCGGTTTTAACGGGTGGATTCTCACACAAAATGACTACGTTTTAACTTAGCACATGTAATGTTCTGTTCAATAGAAATAATATTCTGTGGTTTCATGAACACTATCTACAGTGACAAATTTCATGATTGACCTATGAGGGTAATTCTTTCTCTCTCGAATCCTGCGCCCCCATGTTGGGGCGAAGGGCCTCCAAGTGGAGGTTTCTGTTTACCGATGTGAATTTTGTTACGCTTATTTTCCTAGAGAGGGCAGAGGGACAGGTAGTAAGTCCATCCTCCCTTAATGAGGGTAATTGATATAGCAAATTTAAAACAAGTGTCCACCTTATTCCTTCATACTCCTTAAAATTGCTTTAATAAATATAGCGCCTAGTTTTAAGAAGAGACTCAACGCGATAGATTTTATTCACAGTGTTTATTTCAGTACTGCAGAGTATTCATACAGGCATAGGCCCAGTATTTTGTGCATATGAAAATCACATGAGATCTTCGGTAATAAAAACAGTACATATATACTGGTATTGCATAACAGTAATCTTACTAATGACTGTTGTGACCTATGTCTATGGTTAGATTCACAATAACTTAAATTATTTTCGGAGCTGAAGTACACCTTAGTAAAAAACAACAAACAATAGAAGTACTTTCGGTGTAATGGCTATCTTGACACTGTAAAGTTTATTCTCTCTTAAAAGCTCTGCGGTATATTTCTTAAAGCAATTTTAAGGAATATCAGGGAATAACTCCGTGGTGCGACATCCCTGAAGGGACAAGGCCTACCACCCGACCCTTGCGTCATCAACCTTAGGCAGATGGTAGGATTGGGGGGGGGCATGTGGTCAGCATGCCTTCACCCACGGTCGTTAATGGTGGCTTCCATGACCGGAGCCGCTACTTCTCTATCAAGTAGCTCCTCAATTTGAGTGCACCCCGTTCCAGACCTCCCTACCTCAGAAAAATCGGAGAAGGTACCGGGGATCGAACCCGGGCCGACGGTTTCTGTAGTCAGCGACGCTAACCACAAGACCAAGCCGGAGGTCATGAGGGAATAAGGTGAACACTTATTTTAAATTTGCTACTTATCTAGGCCTACATCGTAAGTGCTGCAGTACGGTAACAGTGGAAATCCGATCACAAACTCCGAGGCAATAAGAACGCATTGGACGAGGCACACACACTAATTCTGAACAAGGCACGGGTGAGATGAAGATGATAATGACGGCCAGATTATATCCGGGGATCACTAGGGCCTAAAGTTACCAGACATTAGTCTCACAGGTGAGGAAAACCCCCCGGAAAAACTCCACCTAGATATCTTGACACGACCGGGAATCGAACCCGGCCCCTCTGCGTGAGGGGAACGAACGCAACCAATGCACCACAGCTGTGGACCATTCGGGAATCATCCGAAAAATGCAAAGTCATTGAAATCTGGGATCTAATCATTGCTTATATCAATTTGAAATGCCATTAATAACAGACTTGAAGAAAAATAAGTTTCTACCAAGTTGAGACGAGACGTGGTTTCAACTGAGCTACTGGTGGACATTTCCCTAGTGATAAATCAATATGAACTTAGTACAGTGTAATCATGTTTTCCATTAAAAGCAATAATTTTATTTTAATGTTGTCTTACTCTACAATTTCAATTGTAGAAAGCAGAAAGTTTCCATCAACTTCCATATTCATTATATCGGCTTGCACTAATGGCGTATTGCTTTTCTCCAGACCAGTGGTTCCCAACATTTTTCAGCTGACGCCCCCCTTCGACTATCATGAAAGCCTCACGTCCCCTTTGATAGTGATGGGGAGAAGAAGGCCTAAAAACGTGACTCTCAGTACTTTTGTACTTTAAAAGATCTCTATAAAACTTGTAAAAATAAAATTAATATTACTCACCTCTTTTATTATTCTTATTTAACCTGTGATGCTTTTGCTGTCACACACACATATACAAAACACGAAAATGCATATCTAATTATTGTGAATCTTATTTGAGTCTCAGTACAGTTCATAAAAATAAGTTCAATGTAGAAACAAAAATGTCCAATGTAGAGTTAAAAACTGAATATTAGTGAGGTGATTGGCACTGTTTTGCTTTCACCAGGTCTGAGATATGTTTATCGGAGTACAACGCAGATCACTCGTATCTCATATTTGGATTTCCAAATTATTATAAACGTGTTGAGGACAAGATATGACTATTTCATATGACAGGGGAAATATAGTTACAGTTTATCTCTATATATATAAAAGGCTTTGTCCTGACTGACTGAATGAATGACTGACTGAATGACAGGAATCAACGTACAGCCTAAACTATAACAGGTAGAGACTTGGAATTTTGACAGTACCTTCGTTTTATAATGTAGGTGCTCACTAAGAAAGGATTTTGAAAAATTCTGATTCTAAATGCCAAAAATTAAATGTTTTTGAAAATACTTAATCCCTTTTTACATAGAATTATCAATTCCAAATCACAGAGTATATTGTTGCACAAATGGTATCAGGTGGGCTTGGAAGAAATAATTGAAATGCACTTTTGACAAATAAGAGAAGTTATCAAAATAATTCATGTTATAAATAAATATTACAGAATGAAATCCACTAAAATAATGGAATCACATAACTTTCTCTACCCTGGACATAGAGAAAACAAAACGAGATATCGTAATGTGTATATTATTATATTATATCGCAGGTTTTTGGAGAGAAAAGTATGAAAGTGATAATGCTTTATGGTAACATAATAGTGGGAAATTTCCCGCCTCGATATTACAATTTTATGTTACAGGAATTTCTGTTTCTTCTTATTTAAACCTCTACCAGGCTTGCTGTGCACTGTACAAGCGATGGGATGCAACATTCTAGATCCTCTATGAGCCATAAAAAACTATATCAAGCGTTTTCTGAGGGAATAGTTTGAGTGTAATAAGTCGTTCTTCCTATTTCAAATTATAAATGCCTATATAAGGACCTAGGATTTAAAATTTAAAATCCTTCATAAGCTAATTTCCAATTACAAAATACAAAACCCGGGCGTCGCCGGGTCTTTTAAGCTAGTTCATGTTATAAATAAATATTACAGAATGAAATCCACTAAAATAATGGAATCACATAACTTTCTCTACCCTGGACATAGAGAAAACAAAACGAGGTATGGTAATGTGTATATTATTATATTATATCGCAGGTTTTTGGAGAGAAAAGTATGAAGGCTTTATGGTAACATAAGAGTGGGAAATTTCCCGCCTCGATATTACAATTTTATGTTACAGGAATTTCTGTTTCTTCTTATTTAAACCTCTACCAGGCTTGCTGTGCACTGTACAAGCGATGGGATGCAAAATTCTAGATCCTCTATGAGCCATAAAAAATTATATCAAGCGTTTTCTGAGGGAATAGTTTGAGTGTAATAAGTCGTTCTTCCTATTTCAAATTATAAATGCCTATATAAGGACCTAGAATTTAAAATTGAAAATCCTTCATAAGCTAATTTCCAATCACAAAATACAAAACCCGGGCGACGCCGGGTCTTTTAAGCTAGTAAGATTATAAAATGTAAATTCACACTGTTCTGTTATTCTTGTTAATTACGGTATGTGTCTGTGTTAAAGTTAACCGATTAAAAATTCTTGGACAAGGCAACAACACTAAATCAAAATATGAATTTCAAATTGTTGCATGCCCCCCTAAGAAGAGCATCACGCCCTCCACACACATTCTCTGTAGTAGTACGCCTTACAAAATAGTTAACCTCAAATTAAGATAAGCGAAATTCGGAACAAAATGAAAACACTTTTTTCTAAAGTAATATACAAATTGCTATTGTCTACTTGAATGTACATTGGTTAAAAGAAAATACTGTTTTCTCCGTTGGATTTTCCCATATTGACAGTCCAATCTGCTGTGTTTTAAATTTCCTTATCAATTTATACTTACGATTTACATAGAACTTTTGTAACCGATTGAATATGCATTTTCTATTTCTTTCAGTATTTTGTGGTTTAGTTTCCTTTGTGATAATATCAGATTCATCAACAGATGCATTACCAAACCTTGAGCTTGCTTTTTTCGTTTGCAATTCATCGCCGACAGTGGATGACGTAAACGAGTAATCACTGCATTAGCGATATTAGCGATACGGTGACGATTCAGTAGCGAACTGACGTTTTATCAGATAAAATCGCATCCTCGAGATTCTTGCAGGGATATTGTAAGATAAAATACCGTGATTTGTCGATATCCGAGGTATAGCTAATCGTTATTGGTCAATATAGAATTCACGTTCTCGGAGGTGGCCCCGGCATTGGGCTGATCACTCATCCAGGGAGACCCTCCATATCCTTGTCAGGTCAAAAAAGTATGTATGTGATCCATAGATAATTCCTCTTCCGGCAGGTCGCGGCTCTGTAAGATCGGGCGTAGTGGGTCGCTTAAAATGTCCCTAAACGGGAGAGGTAAAGATAGATATTTTAAACTCCTATGGTAATTTAGTGAACAAGTATGTCCCAACAATGATGGATCCTTATTAATTGCCTTGGTGTTAAATGATTCTATATGAAAATCAGATTCACTTCTAGTGTTGAGTGCATGAATTTCACTGTATATTTTACTCATCATACGTATTTTCCTTTGGCAATAGGATGGCTTTATATAATTATGTATATGCCATAACCGTAAATGTACTTTCTCTTTTAAAAATTTCCCTACAAGATTCCATTTTTTCATAGGTAATCCCACGAGAGTTGACGAGTTTATCGATAGAATCTCGACTGGATTTATTCCATGAATATAATGTAACGGATTATATAAATAATAATTACTTTCGTGATTTGTTGTATAAAAACAAAGCTAACAGTTGTGAGACCACGGCATACTGTGAATCAACCATCCATGAATCGATTCGAGCTACCATAGTGCAAATCAGTGCTACCAATGGTGCATATAAGACATAGTTAGATTCATTCAGGTAAGCTAACAGCAGAACAGAATAAACGCACAGGAACTGGCTTGCACCGAATCGAAATTGTGTTCTTAATCAATGTACATTTTTATTATTTCAATTTCCAAACAAGTTATGCTGTACAAAATAATCTGTTTTCGTGCCGCTTAGTGGCAACATCTTACTATTAATCACTGCACACTGATACTCGCGTCTCCAGTAACGAGCAGACGGTTTTATCACGATAAAATACCATCCTTGCGATTCCTACAAGAATATTGCAAGATAAACGGCCGTGATTGGTCTATATCCGAGGAATTGCTAAACTTTATTCGTCAATATCAAACACGCGGCGTATGAGTTGAATAGTCACCTTAAATATTCTTCTTGAGGATCTCTTCTGGAGTAAAAAGGCCCCTGTAATTTCAATTCCGTAATGTAGGCTTATATGTGGATAAATTAAAGCATAATGTAACAAATCACGTAACTTCATAATGATAAAGATAATGGCTTCCGTCTTTGGAAAAAAGATAATATGTGTTTGAATTTGCCAAAATGGCGGATGTACCCATGTGAAACCATGTGCAAAAAGTGACACATATATTCAAGGTAGATCATTATGTCATTATGTGTTCCCACACAATTGGTTATCCTGTCCGTCACCATGATGAATGTTCTTAGTTCATCCTCATCCAAGTGCAAGGTAAGACCTATCTTTGTTACACTCTTTTTGTTGTAATGAAAAAGAAGTAGAAAATCTGATGACACCAGCATCTCAACAGTATTTTATTGTAACATTTGCCTAGGCCTTTCGGCGTATTTCCGCCATCTTCAGGCATCTTCTTTTGCTGGTTTGGATGCCTCAGTAATCAAATCAAAACTGCATTGTCTTACGTCTTGTCACATTTATAAAATCAATCTACTGATTAACAACAGACACACAACGAAGAGGCTAGAGGAGAGGGATTTAGCTGAGTACGATTCAGTGATAGTGTTTTATAAAGCTTTTAGATATTTGATTTTATAAATCTGACAAGATGTAAGACAATGCAGTTGTGGATTTCATTAGTGAGGCATCCAAACCAGCAAAGGAAGATGGCCTAAAGATGTCGGAAATAGGCCGAAAGTCCTAGGTAAATATTTTATTTTATTTTATGCTGGGGATTGAAGACAATATACGAATTCACTCGAGCTCTATACACACTACTATAGGCCTACCATATACACTACATACTATATACTATACTATATATACTATACCAGCGTTTCTCAACCTTTTTGAACCCAAGGACCTCTACAATGTACAAAAACAATTTACGGGCCCCAAATTTTAATCCCATTTTTAAAAGTAGGCTATATGTAGGCCTATATTCTTCATATTTGGACATTAATTATAGGTCATTATAACGAAATAAATCTAAATACTTTTTTTTTTTAATTTGACAGAAACACGGTTATTGAATTGGAAAAATATTAAAACCGGAGTTTTACTTCTTTACTTTCCACTTGCTTTATGATATTTTTTAAAAATTATGTCTGCGGAGCATCTGCACCATCTTCGGGGACCACCAGTGGTCCGCGGACCATAGGTTGAGAAACGCTGTACTATACTATATACTAAATATATATGTATCTCTTGTATCTTTATTAAGTGCCAGAATAATGCTTTCTAAGATTGTGTGGCGGACGGGAAAATCTCTGTGCGTCGGCCTGTCCGTTTGTCTGTAAGCGCGATAATTCAAATATGCTTATAACACTCTTGGGACGAATCCCATTGATTTTTGGACAAAATCGGTTGAGTGGTACCTGAGTAACGACCAATTAGGGGCCTAATTTATTAAAACATTACACTGAATTCATCAAATGCAATTCAGTTCTCATGACAACAATATTATATGCAGTGTACTCATAGGGCTTTGGAAGTTGCAATACACTGGGTTTTGACAAATAATTAATTAGAAAAGCTAGCGATAGGAAATATCCCACTTATTCGTTTACAAACATTCTCAATAAACCGTGGTCTAAAACTCTGATACACGGTCTATTAACTCCATCTGGCACTTTGATATATCAGCTTACCTGATTTTGAGTTGTAGACATAGGGTGACCATAATATTTTGAGTTGAAAATGGGGCATCCCAAGCAAGTCAGATTAATCGCCCAAAATCTAGATAAATTATTATTATTATCGCTTAATACTTTTTTGTTTGTTTGTTGGCCCTCCAGCGCTGCCGGAGCCCTCAACCGTAGTCTATACTCCGGCCAGCAATTTTTCGGCACTTGTGTTCTATTGCTCTAGTTAAAATCTTAGTAGTTCATGAGATGATTCACAAAATTTCAGACATGTTTGTTTTTACACCACAGTTGCACAACACACCAATCACCGCCAAACCCAGTCAAAATGATTGCACAACTTCGCATTTTGCGCAAAGTATTGATCTTGTATGGACCACGTAAGTGTTCTACACATAAAAAATACAAAACATTTTTCTGCAAATAAGTGCGGGTGCCAAGAAATTTGCTCTTTAAGTTCACTAAAAAAACACGTTACAATTAAAATCCCAAACAATATATTTCAGCCATTAGAATAACTAAGTATGCAATATAATAAATTCTACAGAAATAACTTAAGTGTATATTCTACCCATATATGCGAGTTTATTAACGGGACAATTACGTCTATTTTGGAGAACCGACGGGACGGCCGGGACACACCTAATAAAAGGGACCATTCCGCGGTCAAAACCGCTCTATGTGGACAGTATGTTTCATATTTAGTTACCGGTACTAGAGTTCTGTAATTTTTTTCTGATCACTAATTGATATCTGGTGTTCAATAATAATAATAATAATAATAATAATAATAATAATAATAATAATAATAATAATAATAATAATAATAATAATAATAAATAAAAATAAAAATTTATTATTTATTTATTTATTTTTTATTTATTACAAGAGATATTACAAGAGGTATTACATTTAGTAATACACCCGAATGAGCAAGACTGCTCGTGCTCGGGTGCCGTTTCAAAAATATCAAAGTGAAGAAAGAGGAGAGACAAAGAAATAGAGTGTATAATGTGCTTAACTAAAAAAGAAAGTAAAACAAAAACATTAAACATAAAAACATAAATACATAAAAGGAGTGAAACAAAAATTACTTAAAAGCTAAAAAATTACAAAAAATTCTTTACATATCTATTAAATTTAACAGTGGAGTATGCTGAGAGATCAGGATTTTTTCTGATAATTGAGTTATAGAAGCGCGGTCCAAAATTAATGCTATGCTTTAATCCTGCCGATGTGAGACATTTGGGTTCTAATAGGAGTAAATTAGTATTTCGTCTAGTTTTGTAGATATGATCACTGGAAGAGTATTTTATACGATGTTTGTGAAAATATTTTAATATAGAAAATTTGTAAATTTGGTCCAAGCTTAAAACATTAAATTCCGAAAATATTAGGCTAGTTGGGTAATCAATGTGTTTTCTTAGACAGATTTTTATTATTCTTTTTTGTAAAAGGCAGAGGGGCTTAAGGGTAGTTTTCGCTAATCCTCCCCAGACGAGAATGCCATATTGAATAATGGACTGGAAAAGTGCTAGATAAACGGAACGTAAAACAGTAATGGGCATACAGTGGCGTAAAATGACAAATTTATGAATTGTTCGGCGTAGTCTATTACAGATGTAGTTAACATGGTGAGACCATTTAAGGTGTTTATCAATAAAAATACCCAAATATTTCACAACGGCTGTTTCTTTCAGTGGTAAGCATTTACAATTCACATCAAAATTACAATTATGTATTATTAAATTTAAATTTGTACATTTTTTCCGCGCTATCTGACCAGTAGATGTTAATGAGAAAGGAACTAATGTTGATTTATCCACGTTTAGTGACAGAAGGTTAGAATCGAACCATTTTTTTATAATTTTCATGCCAGTATTAGCGTATTTATATGCTACTTCCCATGAATGACCACTGAAAATCACAACAGTGTCATCTGCGTATGAAAATATGGAGCCGTTTATTTGATCTAGGTTTAAATTTAGCAAATCATTTACATATATTAAGTATAAGATTGGTCCTAATATCGTTCCTTGTGGCACACCAATATCAATATTTGATATTTCACTTATATGGCTGTCAACCTTTGTCATTATACATCTATTGCTCAGATATGATTCAAATAATTTGTAAACTGTTCCTCTAATTCCTATCTTATTCAGTTTATCTAATAGTATCGAGTGAATAACAGTATCAAAAGCTTTACGTAAGTCCAAGAAAATTCCTAAACAATTATTACCTTTGTCTAATTCTTTAATAATGTTACCTGTAACGTTAATGAAAGCATCGTCAGTAGATATGTTGCTCTGGAAACCAAATTGATTTTTTGATATAATTTCATGTTTTTGTAAATAGTTTAGTAGCCTAACTTTTATGCATTTCTCTAGTATCTTGGAAAAGGCCGGAAGAAGTGATATTGGTCTATAATTGTTTAAATCATTCATTTTCCCGGATTTATGTATAGGTATTATCACAGCATTTTTTAGAGTATTGGGGAAAACACCTTCTGTGAAACAAAGATTGAAAATATAGACAAGAGGTTTTACAATATATTTAATGATAGATTTCAAAGTAATGTTTTTTATTCCATCAATGCCTGGAGCTACATTATTATTTAAGGTCTTCACAATGTTAATAATTTCGCATTCATTAACAGGACTGAGAAACATAGATGTGATTGGATTCATGGCTGTTTTATTGTACTCCGAAGAGTCTGACGATGCCTTATTAACGTTTGAGGTTACACTGTGCCCTATTTTTGAGAAGTATTTATTAAATTCATTTGCGATATCCTCTTTGTTTGTTATGTGAGTACCATTTTCATTTATTAATTCTGAAACCGATTTATTTTTTTCAATACCTATATCTGTGGCTTCATTAACAGTTTGCCAAAATTTCCTAGGGTTGTTCTTATATTCTTCAAATTTTAATTTATAATAACTAATCTTCATATTTCTTATAACAAGAGTCAGCATATTTCTATAATTTTTATAATAAATTTTCAAATTTTCATTGTTTGGGTCATGAATTACTTTTCTCGCAATCTTGTCTCTAGTACGAATAGATTTGATTATGCCTACAGTGATCCATGGCTTAATTTTTTTGAATTTATGAGGAAGCTTTTGATTGCTGGTCGAACTACTTATTATGTATTTCTTAATTAAATTATAAAATAACTGGAAAGAAGTATTTGGATCTTTACATTAATAGAAATAATAATAATAATAGAAATAGAAATAATAATAATATTAATAGCAATAATAAATCTTTATTTAATCTGGCAACACTAAGGCCTTAAGGCCTTCTCTTGTAGTCAACCAGAGACAGAAAAAGGGAACAAACAAATACACTAACATAGTTCTACAGTATATATACATATACAGTAGTTAATTAAGTCTATGATACACAAAATTAAACTATTTTAATATAATCTGTTATGCTCCGAAAAGAAGTGACTTATATTTAGATCAACAATCTATATACAGTATATAAAAATGAATGTAGTATGTGTGTGTGTGTGTGTCCTTTATGCATTACTACACCATTCATCCGATCGCCATGAAACTTTGGGAAGTTGTTGGGTACATTCCCGGGAAGGTTTCTGTCATACTACATTTTTAATTTTAGCTTCCGTTCGCGAGTTATGAGTGAAAAACGGGCAGAAAACGTGTATTTTTTGCGTTTTCGAAGCATCGGTTTTCAGCAAAGGCGTAACGAGGGTGGGGGTTTGGGGGTTTGAACCCCCCATTGATTAAAAAAGGGAAAATTGTACTATTTATTTCATTATTGTGATAATCACCTTTTTTAAAAATCTGCTTATAAATTACCGTGGGAAGCTTAAAACTCGTTATTGTGCACCTTAATTTTTAAAATTTTCCGGGGGGAGTACCCCGGAACCCCCCTCTCCAGATGTTATAACCCCCCCATATGGTCGGCTTGGTTACGCCTATGGTTTTCAGTAATACATTTGAATGCCAAATCAATTACGGTAGGCTTTGGCTATTTTTGTCATACCTTGGAAATTAAACTTTCGCGACCGCTTGAATGTTGTAGCTCACGCTGGTCGATTCATTTGTTTATAATGTCAAGGCCGCAGACATATGAAATTTCAACCTACACCGAAGAGGATTATTATTATTATTATTATTATTATTATTATTACTAGAGGGATAGTCAATATAGGCCTAAATATGATCAAACGTTGTTCGATTTGGACGAAACTCACTATACAGGGGTTTCTGGGCCAAGGATGTCGAATCTGAGGTCGCTTTTACCAGGCGACGCTATCTAATCGAGGTATGTAATTCACGTAATTTAGGTGTTAATAAATATAATGATTTAACTATTATGCTCCTAATTTTTTATTTTTTAAATAATTATCGCGTGCGAAGCCGCGGGCACACGCTAGTATACAATAAACAATAAAAAGCAAATGTTTTATACCTAAAAATTTGCGTTTTTAAAAATAGATATTCGTTTAGCCTAGTTTTAAATTTTGACTCTTACAACAGACTCTGATGCTGGAGGTAAGAAGATTCCAGGAACGTAGGCTATAGAAGTTACAGTAAAAGACCGGGAATATATGGATATTCTATGGATAGGCATTGAACGCAGAGAATCATGTTGTGATCTGGTAATTTCGTGTGTGATTTGAAAATAAATACTGAATACGATTAGCCAGGTAATGGGGAGTTGAGGATTGGAGGATGTGATAAAGAACAGAAAGGGAGTGCTTGGACACGGAGCCAAAATAATCTTAGAAAAGGTGTGACATGCTCAGCCAGTCTTATGTTACACACAAAGCGAATGCATGCATTATGAAACTTTAGGGTTAGGCTTTCACTGTGGTCACATAAGACAACATCGCAATCATCAATGGAAAAGGTAAACATAACTTCAGGCGTTACAAATAATGAACTGTGGCAAACACTTTCTTGCACACTTGTGTTACCTGCGTGACCCAGCTAAGATTTCGATCCAAATAGAGCCCTTAAGTTCTTTACCGAAGAGTTGTATGATACTGGCTTATAGTTGATCATAACTTGCGAGTTCATATTATAATCTAATTTTGAGAGAAACAACTGACGATCTATAATAATGGCCTGGGATTTATCTGGGTTTAATTTGAGACCAGATTCTATACAGAGTGTCCAGAAATTAAGTATCTATTTTGTTGGAAGAGTAATTTTACTGGCAACGTTTTTCATGGAATATGTTTGTTACACATTACTTTTAACATGTTCACCACCTTACATCGTAATTCACTTCCCGTCTTTTGGTAGTGAAATAAACAAATATATTGATTCTCTCCTCTCACGCAGCGGGCCCGGGTTCGATTCCTGGTCGGGACAAGTTGCCTAGGTGGGTTTTTAACCGGGGTTTTCCCTCACCTGTGAGACAAATGTCAGGTAAATTTAGGCCCTTGTGGTCCCCAGATATCATCTGGCCGTCATCTTCATCCCATCCTCGCCTTGTTTGGAGTGAGTGAGTGTGTGTGTGTGAATGGCGTGTCTCGTCCTATGTGTTTGTGTTGTCTCGGAGGTGTAACATTGATGTTCTCTAGTGTTCATGTTATTAACGGTATTTTAATTAATGGTTATTTAAACTATAAAAAATATATATATATATTTATTTTCAAAACTATCGTAACTAGTCAAACAAAATGTTGAAGAAGAGAATATCGTATATACGAGTAATATAAAAATAACAAAGTTTAATGTCACAAGCAAGTAGGCCTAACTTACTCGGGAGTGTCTCATGTAATATTGTCAATTGTAAATAAAATATGGCAATGCATAGATAAATATCCAAGCAGCTGATTCGCTTTAGCAATAATTATCGAACTTCAAAACAATGTTTACATTACCTACAATTACCCAGCCATGTATTGAATCCTAATCACGCTTGCCAAAAAAACAAAAAGCATTAGGATAACCTTCATGTTCATCTCGTTCAAGGTCAGCGGAAAACATATTATGTAGCATACTTAGGCAATTATTTATCGATAATGCAACGAGTAGTTTTTACTATTTCCACCCGTACCATAGGTGCATTTGGTAGAGGAAATATTGTGTTCCACCCAGATATTCGAAGTTGACTTTTTAACATAGGTCCCCTGAATCCAAAAATACTATTTTCAGAAATATGTCTCTGCGTGTTTCAAAAAATGTATAGCTTAGAAACAATATTTTACTTTTGGATGAGACATCTTCTGGGGATGTGACACGAAGATTGACGACGATTTTATCTTACTTTTAAAGGAACTTTAGGCTACACGAAGAAAACATAATTTTCGCGAATTTCTTGAAAACGGTTCAAATGATTATGTTTAAGTTTTGTACACGAGATGCTTAATTTATTTTTATTTGAAACTTTTTTTTTCGAAATTATTCTTCGATTGGGTAGTTATAAGCCAGCCCAGGTTCGTAGGAATTCATGCTTGCCTGGTGAACAATAGACTGATATTTGCATCAGGCTGAAACAATTGAATACGCACTCTTTGCAATACGGTCTCTTATTCTATAACAGAATGTGAAGTGAAAGGTGTACGTCCATGCTTAGAAAAAAGAAAGTTACGTGAGTGCATTAATCAGATTTTATTTGGGTTGTGTATCCTTCTGGGATGCTATCCTATATGGTAACGACATTCTCTTCAAGTTTACAACCAACGCATACAAAAAGAATCTCATACATAGGCCTAATATATTGTATATTAACTGTATTAAACACAATGTGTACATTAACGTAAGTCACGGTCTTCAGCAGTCTTTCATTAGCGTGTTTAGTGGTAGATTTCTGCTTTCACACTCCACTAAATGATACTTGGGGCATGGTTTGTTGCATAGATTACAGAAGCAGTCCTCCTTCGGCTCATGGTATGATCCGATCCCATGGAAACCATGGGCAGCGAATCGTTGTACAGGTGGCGGAGCGTAAAGTTAGGTTCTTTCCAGGTTTCTGTTTCCATTATTTCCTGCGGTACCTCGTTGGCTTTGTTCTGTCTCTCCTCGATGACGGTTTTGTATGCTAGCGTCTCTGGCAGTCCGAAGCAGTGTCTAATTTCTTCGATAAAGAAGAATTCCTGCGCTATTGTGTAGGTATAGCTACTTCTTATGAACTTTGAGATTGATAGATCTCTTTTTAAGAATCTGCTTTAACGTTCTCTAGCTTCTTAAGGTTTTTCACCGTCAAGAAAGACCATATTTTATATTTATATAATTATAATTGTGTATATTTAATTATAATTATATATATTTAATTATATATAATTGAGCTGTGTTTATACTCCTTTTAGATACGAGGCCATATCAGGAGGAATTTGGGATCTGTGTCTATACAGTAGGGTAGGCCATGGAATATTGATTGGCAATTGTTTCTATTATTGGTGTATTTTTAAGGAGTAAATTTCAACTGACATTAATTTAAATGGATATGATACAGGGTGAAATGGTGAGGATGATTCATGGTATGTAAATATACAATTCGGCATTTGCCTTTACGACTGGGGAATCCATGAAAGAAACCATGTCAAATTGGCCGGCCACGGGATTTGAACCTGGGACCTCTCGAATGCGAGTCCAAGATGTTATCACCTCTGCCACCTAGCTTGGTTATTAATATTATATATTAAAAAGTAATTGGAAACCTTATTATTTGGGTTAGGAAGTTATGTTCTTTACATACCGTATTTTACGGACCATAAGACTCCTTTTTTTACCTTGAAAACAGAGGCTTAAAAGTTGGGTGCGTCTAATGGTCCGAAGTACTAAAAAATTTGAAATTATGGTAAATATTGCCGGAATACCACAGGTATAAACAAAGTGTTTTAAACGATAAGACAGTTACAAATTTTAGCAAAGACTGTACATCAGTGCACTTGTCACAATCGTAAAATGAGGGTGGCGGGAAGCCAGGTAAACATTGCGAAAAGAAAGGAACGTTGAGTTCTTTTATACGAAAGGAGTTGTCTCCGCCGGCTGGTTTAAATGAATGCAATGTCGTCTATAACAGCCTTGTCCCAGTACACTTACCGTATGCTGAATTGAGAGTAAAAGGGCGTGTAAAAGTATTTTCAGTCTTTCATGAGAAATCAGTTCAGTTGTTAAAATTTATGCTTTGCCACCTGTACAGAAGAGATTTTCATAAAACGCTGGTTTTAAGTTAGAAGTTATTTACACTGATTCCATTGTACAAGGTTAGAATTTGTTTATGCAATGGATTATATTATTCCCTTTAAAATCTTTCGTTTAGAATCACATTAAATTTCTTTTCCTTTAAATTTCCATCCTAAAATTAAGGTGCGTCATATGGTCCGGAGCGTCTTATGGTCCGTAAAATACGATAATTCTTCACTTGGATCACAACATGGCATTCTAACAATATTTACCTTAAAAAGAGAGAAGAAATTTCTGTGAAATATCTTGAATTAGACACATCCTCCATTACGCTAATGGTTAAGTGAGCTGTCACAGAACGCACACAAGGTCTCCACGCTCTAAGGCTTTTAAATAATGCCTGTATTATGTTCCGGCTATCCCATTCAAGCTTGACATTAGTTTTCAGTACATTCTTGTATGAAATTGATCAATAATGAAATGGTCACACCTGCTGTTTGCTGATGATATTTTCCTTCTACAAGAAAGTGAAAATATCATCAGAAAAGTATGTTTCGCTTAAATATTGAAGTCGAGTAGTAGCCTATAGGCTGTAACGAGGACGCCGTTATAGGATACGTGAAACGCCTTGAGCGTACTGCCTAAATCTTTCGAAGAAAGGAAATATGCATGCCTCCTTATTTCATAGGGATTAAAATGCAAATCACAAACTGCAATTAAAAATGCGTAACAGATCAACACAATCTAAGCTACATGCATTAGTAGAAATAACTGTTCCCCTTCCTGTGGTTATATTCATTTAGGCCTAATGCTATAACACATTTATTCACTTTTCATTCCATTTATAAGATTTTGCTGAGCGAATTTATATTTAAAATACAGATCATACTATTGAATGTTTATTAAGAGCCAGTATGGTACATTATGAGAATGTGTGGGGACGGGAAAGTGTCTGTCATTCTGTTTGTTCGTCCGTGTGTCTTTACGCGTGATAACTCAAATACGTTCTATTGGATTTTCTTGAAACTTGGTATACGCATTTATAACGTCCATGGGAAGAAGCCTATTGGTATTGGACCAAATCGGTTGGGAGGTACCGGAGTAATGCCCAATTTAGTGCATATATTATGGTAGTTTATCAGAAAGAATGAAAAATCAGTTATCATGACAACATATTGTTTTACAGTGCTCATATACGGCTTAGGAAGTTGCAATACAGTTAGCTTTGACAAATAACACTATCCACACATTCCTTCACATATGCTTATCAAACTAGACCTTTGTTCTTCCGTGAGCCCTGCTTAATGAATCGATCTGGAGCTTAACTCGGAAATCGATAACAAAAATAACTTTATTTTTTTGCATATCAAAATTGCAATTATCACTGATTAATCAAAATAATTCTGGCACTTTGTTACGTCAGGTTTTATTAAGTGTTTAATTTGCACACCGTAGTATACCATAGCTCAGGAAAAAGGCATTTCTCAAAACTAAGTATTAAAGGAACTTAAAGGTTCAAAGTTTCGTCCATACTGCGGGCATTACCAGATGATACGTACTAATGTTTTCAGTTAATTGTAACATTTCTTCTCAACAGATGGCGCTGATGCTGATGGTACTAATGGTCATTCTGCTTCTATTGGCAGTGAAGCCGTTAATGAAATGGGCAAGAATCATCTACTTCGCTAGGCAATTGCCTGGGCCCAAGACAATTCCACTACTGGGGAATATAAAGGATGTGTCTGTGCCCTTGGAAAGTAAGTGTAATGGGTAGGAATCCCACGTATTTTATATCACAACTGATACCCGGTGTCAGTCTGTCTTTCTCTTAGGGTTAGCATTCACAATATAGTAATCGTAATGCAACTGCAGACTAGCAAGATTTTATTTACACTATTCACGCAGAGGGTAGAGATCTGACCAGCTAGCATGATGTCTGGTTGCACATTACCATTTTTTGAAGTAAAACTTCTTTTCTCGCGGTTGGGGTAAATCTGGAAAATCAGTCACACTAAAACGAAATCAGTCACGAAATCAGTCACAAAATCAGTCACACTCAAAACTACGTGTTTCGGAGCGGACTGCTCAGAAAACAATCAACTCAATGATTAGGAGTAATCAAAGGAAATTTTTCAGACATTACTTCCTCAATGGCAATAGACAATTCATAAGCAATCTAAAGGTATATTATCTATTTTATGGAACCCGGAGGTTGATTACCGCGCAAATCCAAAATTAAAAAATACAAATTTCCAAAATTAAAAAAAAACAAAATTAAATCTTAAAACATCCATAAAAATTAAATTTAATACATAATAAATTCCAAAATTAAAAAATTAAAAAATCGAAAATACCAAAATTAAAAAACTAAAATATAAAATTAAAAAATCCAAAAAATAAAAAAATCAAAGAATCAAAATTTAAAAAATCAAAAATTAAAAAATCAAAGTTCCAAAATTAAAAAATCCTAAATTAAAAAATTTAAAATCCAAAATTAAAAAATACAAATTTCCAAAATAAAAAAAAAAAAAATTAAAATTATAACATCCAAAAATCCAACATTTAATAAATAATAAAAAAATAAACAATTCAAAGATCGAAAATTAAAAAAATCCTAAATTAAAAATTTAAAGATCCAAAATTACAAAGTCCAAAATCCAAAATTAAAAAAGTGCAAAAACCCAATATTAAAAAGTCCAGTAATGGAAAATTGAAAAAATTCAATAATAAAAAATTGAAAAAAAAAAAGTTTTACTTCTGTCGCGTGGCGTTCCACGCACTCTTTATTTTACTATAAAAGCGTTTAGGCTAGGCGCAAATTGACGTGCATATAGAATACATAATATGTCACATCCCAGAATTTTTTAAAATAAATTTTCTTCAAAATTTACTTATTTTTCATAAGAAAAGATCCACTTTCATAAGATAGACCCACTTGAAATAATTGGAATATTCTTCCATGCCAACTTACATACAGGGTGTTAATGAATAACACCGAAATATTTTACCTGTGTATGCCTAGAAGGGACACAGACAAGCAACTTTACTATGAGATTTTTGCTCTATGACGTAAAATGTGAACGCTACAGGGCATTAAAATCATTACAATTTGGTGATAATAAGTCAATAATTAAACAAAATAGGGTTAAAATTTTCATTAAATTGACTTCATGCCTTCTTAGTGATCGGTAAAACCTTGTTATTAATCATTCATCAACAGCTATACCATAATTTAGAGTTTCCATAATCTGCAAAATTTACAGACTAATCACATGACAGGCCGCCACTGCAGTAGTTCTTTTATTCATAACTACAGTATTAACAACGAAGTTTCTTTGTTTTGCATTTTTTGAAATGTTAGAAGTCAGTGAAAGATTTTATACTGTCACAGGAAAAATTGAATCCACGGAGCAAAATTCTCCTAATAAAAGTTGCTTGTCTATGTCACTTCTATACAGAGGTAAAATATTTCGGTGTTATTCATTAACACCCTGTATAATGATAGTGCTCTTATTAGATTTTACTAAATCGTTAAAGACTACTCAATGATTGCTATTGTTATTATTGTTATTATTATTATTATCACTGATATTATTATCACCAATATTATCATGATGATAATAATAATAACAACAATAATAGCCCATTATGTCTCATGAAGGGCAAAGGCCTCCTACTAGAGGGTAGCTCTCAGTTCGCTAGCACGGTGAGCTATTCCTCGATAAGGTATCATCATAATAACGTTCGTTATATTCATATTACATATATTTTATAAAATATTAGGGTTTGAAATCAAAATACACTTCTCACTAACCATGTTCCTTTCAGAGATTTTTGAACATTTCTACAAGATTTCTTTGCAACATAAGCTCTACACCGTGTGGCTTGGACCTCTTCCGCTGATATTCGTCTACGATCCTCAACACATAAAGGTAATTAAGAAATTATACATCAAGAAGAGTAAGCAAAAAATGGGCTCCTGGGTACTTGCTTCATAGAACTTTTACACTATAGCAAGTACATAATAATATTATCTATTTTATGCAACCTGAAGGTTCATTTCCACGCTTACCTGAGCCCGCCATTCAACCCTATTCTGTGCTAACTCCATCCAATCATCCCCCGCAAATCCTATTTCCCTTAAATCTATCCTAATATTGTCATCCCACCTATGTCTAGGTCTTCCAGGTGGTCTTTTCCTTTCGGGACTCCCAGTCAATACTTTTGAGACATTTCTTTCCTCCCCATGCGCGCAACATGTCCAGCTCATTTCATCCTCCGTGATTTAATTAACCTTACTATATCCGGTAAAGAGTACAGGTTATGAAGCTCGTCGTTATGTGGTTTTCTCCAGTCCACATTTTCATCTCTCCTAGACCCAAATATTTTCCTAAGCACCCTGTTTTCGAACACTCTCAGATTATGTTCTTCCTGACCAGTAAGAGGCCATTATCACAAGTAACATTTTTAAACGTAAGAATGTTTCTGGTAAGTTAAATACAGTATAATGGAAATTATACTCCTACGTTTTAGGTTATACTGGGAGACTGTAAGCAGATTACAAAACCTTTCTGGTACCAATTAACACTTCTAGGACAAGGGCTCGTCGGTATTGAAGGTAAGTGTATTTATACTACCATGTGCTTGCGCCATTATTTACTTAACTGTTAGATGTTTTGATTGGATAATCTATTTATCAAATAATAATTAAATAATAATTAAATAAGGAACATATTAATACACATATTTATTAACGTTGACATCATGTTTACATAAATTACACGAATTACATAATTTTATTCTTAATTATTCTTATTATGTTTCACATCATGGGCGTACGGTGGGGGAGGGTTGAGGGGGTTGAAACCCCTCCCGAAATATCTGCGATTTTTAAAGGATTTTAAGAATGTTATGAAATAAATAAAAAAAAAACGATGGTTTGGTTATTACGTAAATTTGTTACATAACACAGCAATATTAAAATAACTCTTAGTAAATGTTAATGTCTAATTAATGACTGATTGCATTAACGTTGCTGCACGTGTCATTCTGTTTATGGTTATTCTGCAGTTGTTTCTCATGTGTTAAATTATATGTGCCCTTGAGAAAATGACTCCGCTTATATACATGTCAGATGATCAGCAATGATCAGCAAAATCCCACAGTATTTCGAGGTTGGTCGCAAACCTGTCGAAAACTTTCGAAAATAGAGGTATAGCTAAAAATTTAGCATCTTCTGGCGAAAGGTATAAGAAACCCTGTGGTCTTATCATAGACTAAATTGCAGCTTACGAGGAGAATAAATGCGTAGGAACTGAATCCAGAAGACTTAAATTCGTATAACATTATGCATATTGTGTGATTCCACTTTCATTCTAAATATGTGGGTAAGTTTGGCAATGTTCCGTCAAGTCAAAAGCGAGAGTACCCTTTAAATCTTGTTTAGAAAAAAAAAAGCACTTATCAAAATACAACTGTTAGTTACTAAAAATAGTGTATTAAGTTACATGGAGTTGAGACAATATTATATGTAACCCCCTCCAAACAGAATTTCACCGTACGCCCATGTTTCACACAATAAATAATTAAACGATCAAAACGAATCATTTGCTGCCATATGGGCATACAGATTCGAAATGAAAAGTTTAAAATGTATCACAGATCCATTAACTTGACCAAATTATGCATAACCAATTAAAAATATTGATAATTAAGAGGCTAAAACCCGACTTCGAGATGCATATGACGATTAAAGTGCGCCACAAGGGAAAAAATCGACCTCAGATTCGAGTTCCCTAGATAAAAAGTTTCGTCCGAATCATTCGGTGTTTTCCCATTTAGGCATGTATTCATGATCCCCTTCTGTCCACCTGCGAGTTGTAAACAAACGAATCAAGATAGCAACCAAGCACGGCCACCTTCAAATTTGAATACGATCTAGTAAATAAATGGCGTTGGATGCGCAGGGAAACACGAATCCAAATATTATATCGTCGTTGTTCCAGTAGAAGTCACTAAATCAAAAATCATAGTTTTGAGATACAGCTGTTTTAAAGTTAAAATAAACTATTGCATATATGGAGTTGGATTTATAATCAGTTAAGAGTGGCTACTTAAAAAAATAGGAATGTAAACAAACAGTGTGGGCCTAGATCATACTTTCAGGGACCTGAATCTAAACTGGATACACTGTAATAATATATGTAGGGATAAAGTAGGGAGGATTAGTTAGAAATCTGCGATCGAAGATGGACTTCTCATCAATAAATGCACAATGAGCGTTATTTTTCTTCAATAATATAATAATAATAATCATCATAATGACCAATAATAATTACGCCATAACCTATGGTTCCCTTGAATCCTTCTTTCTTTCTTTATCTTAGTTTTACCTCTCCCTGTTAGGATTTAAGCGACCCAATCCGCCTGGGGCCTTACAGGGCCGCGACCTGTCGGGAGAGGGATTATCTATGGATCACATACATACATTTTTTGACCAGACAAGGACATGGAGGGCCTCCCCGGATGAGTGATCAGCCCAATGCCGGGGCCACCTCCGAGACAACACGAACACATAGGACGAGACACACCATTCACACACACACACACACACACACTCACTCCAAACAAGGCGAGGATGGGATGAAGATGATAATGACGGCCAGATGATATCTGGGGACCACAAGGGCCTAAAGTTACCCGACATTGTCTCACAGGTGAGGAAAAACCCCATATACGGTTTACCCTAAAACAATCGACCTAACTCTACTAAAAAATAATTAGTATATTTTGAACTGAAATTGAAACATTCTACACAGATAAAACTTGGAAAGTTCACCGCAAGATAATAGAACCCGCCTTCGACATGAATATATTGAAGAAGTTTACAGAAGTATTCTGCAGTAAAGGCGAGAAGCTCGTCAAGGTATTGGAGAAACATGCAGGAACTGGCCAGTTCGATATTCATGACTACATAGCGAGGTGCGCTCTGGATATCATCTTGGGTAAGTTTAGTTTAGTTTAGTTTAGTTTAGTTTATTTTTAGATTAGTTTTAGTTTAGTTTAATTTATTTTTAGATTAGTTTTAGTTTAGTTTAGTTTATTTTTAGATTAGTTTTAGTTTAATTTAGTTTAATTTAATTTAGTTTAGTTTTGTACTATGTGACGAGATCTATTTTTAAAGAAATATTCTTATATTCACATATTTTCTATTCTTTTATCCGGGTCAGTATCTTATGCGTTTTCATTCATCTGCAATTTCATTCCATGTAAATACATTAATCCAATAATGTTTCATATTTTGATATGCGAAAGGTATGAAGTAGATAATACAGGTAACGACTGAGGTACTGTATTATGTTATATAATATACTAGCAGGTGCCCGCGGCTTCGTCCACGATAATTAATTCAGAATTTAAAAATTAAGAACAACATAATTAAAGCATTATATTTATTAACACTTACACGCGAATCATTCATAAACTAAACGATTAATAATGAAATAGCTTCAAATCCGACTTTGAAGATCAATCCACAATTAGAAAGCGCCGCCTGGGAAAAACGACCTCAGATTCGAGTTCTCTGGTATCCTCCATAATGAGTTCCGTCCAAATCTATCTATGTTTACACATGTAGGCCTATATTCATTATCCCTCTTCCGTCTATGTTGAAAATTTCACATGTCTGCGGGCATTAACATTATAAACAGATGTATCGACCAGGGTGGACATACAAAATTGAAGCGATCAATAATTCCATGCGATATGTTGAAAAAATAACGATGCTTTTATTTTCAAGTTATGAAAAAAAAAAAAGCAAAACCACCTGCAATTGATTTGACAAAGGAAATGTATTACCGAAAACTGATGCTTCGATAGCGCAAACAATTCACGTTTTCTGCCAGTTTTTACTCACAATTCGCGAACGAAAGGTAAAATTAAAAATCCAGCTTCAAGATGTATTCGGCCACCCTTCAGTCCATCTATTTGTAAAATTTCAGATCTCTGAGTGCAGTAGATTTCGCTGGGCATCACGCACAGACAGACAAACACTTGCTCTTATTATTATAGATAGAATAGTAAATCTTCTATCTATTCTATCTATAATAATAAAAGGAAGTGTTTGTCTGTTTGTCCGCGATGCCCAGCGAAATCTACTGAACGCAGAGATCTGAAATTTTAAACGTAGAATGACTAAAGCATATATGGGCAACGCCCGGCCCGCGGGCCGGATATGGCCCTCCCCGACTTTTGATCCGGCCCGCGGAACATTTTAAAATTGCACTCGAAAAAGTAAATATTTTCGGTTTACGGATTGATGCCAACATTGATTATCTTGTTTCTCAAATTCAAGCTCAAGCTTCTCATTAATTTCTGCTGATTGTAAGTAAATACCTTATCAGTTCGATATTGTTCTCATTCATATAACTTCAGCATTATACTTTATAAATATGAAAAACCGCATCATGATTATTTTTTCACAATTACCTATTATCTCCGGCCCGCGACTTCATAAATATCGTAAAGTATAGCCCGTATCTTTCCAAAGGTTGCCCATACCTGGACTAAAGGGTGGGCGAATGCACCTCGAAGCCGGAATTTTTATCTTCGCTTTCGTTCGCGAGTTATAAGTAAAAAACTGTCAGAAAACGTACTTTTTTCGCTATCCAAGCATCATTTTTCTGTAATACATTTCAACTGTCAAATCAATTGCAGGTGGTTTTGTCTATTCTTGTCATACCTTGGAAATAAAAGCACCGCGATCGCTTGAATTTTGTAAACCCACGCTGGTCGATTCATTTGTTTATGTCAAGGCACGCAGACATCTGACATTTTCAACATAAACGGAAGAGGGATAATGAATAGCCTATAGGCCTAAATGGACAAACATTGTTCAATTTGGACGAAACTCACTATGCAGGGGTTTTCTGGGCCAGGGAACTCGAATCTGAGGTTGTTTTTCCCATTATGCGCTTTCTAATCAAGGAATTTACTTCAAAGCCGGATTCTTAGCTGTTTCATTAATTATTAATCGTTTAGTTTAGGGTTATGGTTGTTTCGCGTGCAAGAGTTAATAAATATAATGTTTTAACTATTGCTCTTAATTTTTAATCTTAAAATTAATTATCATGGACGAAGCCGCGGGAATCTGCTAGTAAATAAAATATATAAGAAGTGCTACAATCTATCAAATTCACCCAATTTAAAATGACTATTCCATTCATACGGCGAGAATTTGATATTGACCAATACCGTTTCATAAAACCTCGGATATCGACCAATCACGGTGGTTTAACTTATCGGAGCGGGGCTAAACATAAATTATGTATTACATAAACAACGAAGTAACATACAGTACATACATGAAGTGTGATATAGTTCAGTTTTGCTTCTATCCCACTATATACATGAAGTTTCAGCCAGATTTAATTATTTATTTAATTTAATTAATTATTAATTGTTAATTTAATTGTTATATACAATTAGAGTTAATTTAATTATATTAATTTAATTATAATAATTTCAATAGTACAACAAATGTTCCGATCTAGCTGGTTTTTTGCACGGGTTTTCTTTTGTTTCAGAAACAGCCTTGGGGAAACAGAGCAATTGCCTGGAAATGGGGGGAGAGGAAGAATTCATGAGACTTTTAGATTTGTAAGTATGGATTTATGTAAACGATACCACAAATAAGATGTGTTAGCTTACGAAACTTCTGGTTACGTTAACCATTCAGTCTTTTTCCGATGCCTTGTTATTAATCCGTGAGGTCTCACGGACCGGAGCGTTCCTTTAACTTTTTACCCCTTTTTATAGAATTTAAAGTGCTGACTGTTGTTAACCTCTAGATGTTGGATATTTTGATCCGTGTGCATAGCAACATCAGTGACTATCTTCTGAGACATGATCACTATACTAGGAGCATCTCTCATCTAAATTTACCACAGTTCCGACTAAGTAAGACGACAAAGTCATATTTATATTTGGGACCCAGTTGTTACAACTTATTACAAGAGAGAATTGAGTGTATGAACAGAAGAAAATTTATTAATGTTTTACATCAATGGCTGATCAACAATCCTTTTTATGTGCTTGAAGAGTTTTTAAATTTGAATTCATCTTATATGTGGCCGGTTTCTATAAACTCGCGAATTACCTACGGGTAAATTATCCAACGGACAGAATTTATACAAGAATAACACCACACAAACACAAATAGTTTAAAGATAGCAATCACTTACACTTGTGGCGAGTTTTTAGATAAATGTCCTCTGGGTAAATATGAAAATGACAGAAAAAATGTTCCTACAAACTCGGGCTAGATCTTACCAAGGGTAAATCGTCGGGTTAATTTATCCTTTCATGGATGGCTGGATAAAATTTAACCTCTTTGTAGGATCAACAATAATTTAAATAATGAGAATCAAAGCCTTCTGAATTAAATTAACTGTACAACTCCAAGGCCTTACTCATTATATCACTGTGAGTGAATTGGAACTAATTTGTCCATGGATAATTTACCCATAGGCATTTCACAAGTTTGTAGAAACCGGGCAATAATAGTCATATAACTTTTTAAGATCTTTCCTATTATGCCACTGTCAATTCCTGTACGACAAAGATTCATAAATAAATAAAATAAATAAATAAAATAAATAAATAAATGTAAATAATTCATAATGTATGGTGTTGTATATTCTATTGCGTTTCTAATGGTATATTTTATTTTTTATTTTATTTTATAATGTATACTGCTTTCTCGTTTAGAAGAATCAAATGCAAGATAAATAGGTGTTCTTACGTGGTGTTCAGAAACTCTGCCGAATTTATTAGAAACATGGTCAGACTATGATCGCTCTGCACTGCACTCAAGGGTAAAACCCAGACCTCTAGGAAAGCAGTTAGGCTCATCTCTTGCAGTGACTCAAAATCATGAGTAGAGTCCGGAAGTTCAAGCAATTATTTTGGTTAAAATAGGCAGGCAAAAAGGCTCTTGAAATACTGAAAATAGGTTGCAATATCATTAAAATAGGCAAATCAGAGAGTAATCCCACTCTTTATTAATGAAAATAGCGAAGATACTTAGAACCGGTTTCTATAAACTCGTGAAATACATAGAGGTAAATTATCTATGGGCAAATTAGTTCCTAATCATCCACAATGATATAATGAGGAAGGCCTTGGAGTTGTACAGTTAATTTAATTCAGAAGGCTTTGATTATCATTGTTTAAATTATTATTGATCCTATGAGAGGTTAAATTTTATCCAGCCATCCATGAAAGGATAAATTAACCCGACGATTTACCCTTGGAAAGATCTAGCCCGGGTTTGCAGGAACATTTTTCTGTCAATTTCATATTTACCCAGAGGATATTTATCTAGAAACTCGCCAAAAGTGTATGTGATTGTTACCTTTAAATTATTTGAGTTTGTAAAATTTATTTTTGTGTAAATTCTGTCCATTGGCTAATTTACCCATAGGTATTTCGCGAGTTTATAGAAACCGGGCATTCAGTGATAATCAAAGTGATTATCACATACAGTACTGACTCTTACTTGGCGGCTTGAAAACAAATAAATGCATTTATAGGGAACAAGAACATCGATAAATATTTTTTAGTACACGCTTTCTAAAACAGCTGCTTATCGGACTGGTAACACGCCGAAAAATTGCATTTTAGTAACCAAGGCCGCTAAAATTGCATAAAACTGCATTCAAACTGCATTCAAACTGCAGTTTTATCGGCCTAGTACTTTAAATCGTCATGACAATCTATAAACAAAATCCAGGTGACATTGACCAGTCACACCAACATTAACATGGATTTAAGCATATAATTGATCATAAAACAACAAATTTAAGTCAACATGTTTCTTTATGATAATCAGAAACTTTACCAGGGTTTTTCGCAAAACAAGGTAGCGTACTTCATTATATAACAACAGATAGGCCTATAAGCCAACAACTTTTCACATCTTCGTTCAAAAGAGAAACATAGCTTACCATTGATTGATTGATTTGTCCCCTTAAGGGTGGAAGGCGGGTTGGGACGACCCTAAGCACTTCGGCCTTGCGGCCCATTGTTCCGGGAATGGAATGATGTGCAAGCCCAACGGCCCCTCGACAACAGACCCCATCGCGAGCCCCGACGGAACTCCCCTACATCCAACAGATACCTCTACCATGCCACGTGTGCCACTGCCTCGGTACCTCTTACAGAGCCCCCAGGTTGGCAGCACACCAGCCAGCAACTTCAGGACCACAAGCCACGGGGAGGACGGGAGAGGCCCACAGCAGGTGCTGGGGGCGAGGGTAAACCGGAAACCGGGAAAGGAAACGGGATGATTATGAGGGGGAGGTTTGAAGATGAAATGGAGAGTGTTGGTGGAATGAGAGGGGGAAACGGGAGGATCCCCGAGAAAAACCCCCAAAGGTCACGGCTTCGTCCACCACGAATGACACGCCCGCCAGGCCCGGGGTTTGAACCTAGCTTACCATAAAATGCTTGCAATGCATTCCTTCTCATACAATTTGCCGTGATGTTGCTGGCACCAGCTCCAATTCAATGTTTCTGGCTTGGAATGAAATTTCCTCGGGATTATCATCCATATTTCCACAAGCTTTCCTTAAATACTAGTTCATATGCATTACTGTTTACAAAAAGCGACTCATATATTATGCATCTATACCGCATTTCGTATTGGTGCGTACGGTTCATTGTTGTTCTCTGATACAGACGGCCTTGAGAATACGACTATCTTCCATCATAATTAATTATACGGTATTTTTGTTTCATTTCATATAATTTAGAGAGCTGTTACTAAAAAATATCGTATGCACCACGTACGCAAAAACTTTATCGGACTCATCCAGAATTTCAAGATTCGTCCGCTAAAGCGTTATTTTGCGTACTTGATACATAATTAGCTATTCTGACGTGAATCTGTCATTTCATTATTTGTATTATTATTTTTTTTTTTTACTTTCAGGCATTGAAATTATTTATGTGCTTTTTAAAATGTGTAAATAGGTCACAGAAAAAATCCATACCGATCCAAAACAGGTTTTAAACCTTAAAATAGGCTACAAAAGCCAAAACAGGCAAAAATGAAAAAAGAAAAACTAGCCCTACCGTTTATATTTATTTAATTCTTTAATATATCCACCCAAATAGAAAAGGAATTTTGCCTAACTTTCGGTCTCTAGTCATAAGCCAAAAAGAAACGACCGTCCATGCATAATGAATGAAAATTACTTACTTCAGACTTGTTTTGCAGCTCAGGAATCACATCTTTCGATCGCTGTCGTCGTCCATGGTTGTATCCTGACTTCATTTTCTGCAACACACAAGAAGGGAAACTTATGAAAAGAATCAAAGAAATGATGGTAATAAAGGCTGAAGAAGTAAGTACATTCAGATGTACTAACACATTCTTTACCATTGAAAGGAAATTTTAAAATGGATTTATTTTTCTTCGCTTGGAATTCTCTAGCCGAATACCACTTTTGTTGGGGTTTTCTTCGGGGATTTAATTTCCTTAATTCTTGATTGAACGGTACTTATTAACTTCGTTCAGAAAAACAAAACTATTTCTTTTGATGAGATGTACTTTTTCAGGTTATCAGGGAAAAGAAAGAAATCCCCGCACTGACCAATGAAAATGGTAAGTTATAAGAATTAATGCCGTTTAGAGTAAAAAAAGCATGGATATGACTGAACCCTGTGAGGTATAATTTTAAGTGAGGGTGGTAGTAATCATGCCTGTACCAGTGTCCAGCACAACACAATCTCCTCTGGAGAGCTGCTACAGTTGTTATTAAGCTATCTATAATATATTAAATAGACACATGACCTAGGGAGTGCCTATCATCCTATTAGCACAATCGGTTCGATCGAAATGTACACCTTTAAGCATTAAATTTTTATTTTTAAGCACCAGGGTTTTCAATTTTTATATATACATTATAAAGCTGTATGTTAAGACATTTCACAAGAAAAATGTTTTGTAATTATTTATAATTTGTTTATAAAAATTGTTTTCTTGAAAATTTAAACCACAAACTTCAAGAATGATTACTTTAAAACTATGAAAGTTAGAAACATAAAATTTTCACTATTTTGTAGATAGAATAAATTTCTAGCACATGCCATTTAGATTTTTTTTTTCACTTAAGATTTTAAATAGTTATATAGATTTATGTAAACTGAAAATAGTTTTTTGTTCACATCATTATAAAATAAAATCTAGAACTAAGTAGAATATTCATATATAAAAAATGTCTCAATGTCAAGCACTAGACAACATTTCAAGCTTCAAAATGACACCAAAATCACCTAGATATTATGTTAATTTATAGAAGAACTAGCTTAAAAGCCCCGGCGTCGCCCGGGTTTTTTTTTTTTTTGGAATTGGAAATTAACTTATGAAGAGCTTTCGAATGTTTAATAGGTAATTTGAAATAGGAAGAACGACTTATCACACTCAAAACTATTCCCTCAGAAAACGCTTGGTATAACTTTTTATGGCTCATAGAGGATGTAGAATTTTGCATACCATCGCTTGTACAGTAGGCTACACAGCGAGCCTGGTAGGGGTTCAAATAAGAAGAAAAGAAATTCCGGTAACACAAATTGTATTGTCTTTGCGGAATATTTATTTCTCACTCTTATGTTACCATAAAACCGTTTTGGGGATGAAATTAAACAGAAATGCAATATCACTTTCATACTTCTCTCCCGAAAACATATTACCATACCTCGTACTGTTTTCTCTATGTCCAGGATAGATTATTTTCGTGGATTTCATTCTTTGATATTTATTTATAACATTAATTATATTGATAGCTTTTCTAATTTCTCAAAGTCCCATTTCATTTATTTCCAAACCCATCTGAGACGATATGTTTTCATGTGAACTGTGATTTGGATTTGATAATTCTGTGTAGAAAGGGATTAAGTATTCTAAAAAACATTTGATTTTTGGCATTTAAAATCAAAATTTTGCAAAATCCTTTCTTAGTGAGCACGTACATTATGAAACGAAGATACTGTTAAAATTCCAAGTCTCTACCTATTACAGTTTAGGCTGTACGTTGATTCTCTGTCATTAAGTCAGTTAGTCAGGACAAAGCCTTTTATATATATAGAGATTGTGGTGTTTGAAACAATTGAATACCAAGCGATTTCCTACTTACTGAAACTGAGAAGAAAGCAAAACTTGTATCGAAACGCGTGGAAAACACATGTCGGGATGAACACGAAAATACGACGTTCAAGCAGTTCATTATTACCCCAGCATGGCTCCACTTACTTACAAGTGTATTAGTGAGAACTAATAGTCAATATGGGAACTTTAGCAGAGAGGGAAGAATAAAAATACTGAAATTTGATAGATTGCTAAAGGGGATGGCAAAATGATTCTTCTTAGAAAAAGGGTTCTTCTCTAAGGAACTAGCAGCCAGAATTTAAAAATGAATATATGCATTTAAAGAGAAAAATAACTGTATATCTAAATATCTTTCTTTCTTCTCCCTTTATCGTAGTTTTACCTCTCCCTTGTAGGATTTAAGCACCCCAAGCCGCCCGGGCTTTACAGGGCCGCGACCTGTCGCGAGAGGGATTATCTTTGGATCACATACATACTTTTTTGACCAGACAAGGGCATGGAGGGCCTCCTCGGATGAGTGATCAGCCCAATGCCGGTGACACCTCCGAGACAACACGAACACATAGGACGAGAAAGACCATTCACACACACTCACTCCAAACAAGGGGCCACAAGGGCCACAAGGGCCTAAAGTTACCCGACATTTGTCTCACAGGTGAGGAAAAACTCGAGAAAAAACCCCACCTATGTAACTTGTCCCGACCAGGAATCGAACCCGGGCCCGCTGCG
Source organism: Ectobius pallidus (assembly GCA_964059195.1). Lineage (NCBI taxonomy): Eukaryota > Metazoa > Arthropoda > Insecta > Blattodea > Ectobiidae > Ectobius > Ectobius pallidus. Next base: position 162,653,964 of record CAXKWD010000007.1, on the reverse strand, counting down.
TGAGAGGAGCGAATGCATCCCCTACGCCACAGCGGTGGACCTATCTAAATATGTAGTTTTAAAAAAATGCATTTTTTCAGAATGTTTTTTGTTTCTTGGGTGTATTTAATTTTTAATTTTGGTTAAGATTATATTTTGTTGTGCTATATGCAGTCCTGTACAGTCATGGTATGTACTGCATACAACGTCTTCTTGCGGTGATGATACCCTAGCGGCGGTGTTGATAAGTTGTACAGTTATGAGCGCAACAATCATTCCTCTTCCGAAACTTCACTGTTGTGTCATTTTCATTTAATAGTAATGTTCACTTAATGGGAAAATTCAAGACTAGATAAACAGACATCTATGAATGACAATGAATAAATAATGTTTATCTTATTGGACTTAGTCGGCCGCGGTGGTCTAGAGGTAGCGTGCCCGCCTCTAGATCCGCAGGGCGCGGGATCAAACCCGGCCGCGGTCGATGGAATTTTCAGGACGTAAAAATCCTGGGCACGGAGTCCTCCGGGAGGGACTTTAAGCTGGGGGTCCCGTGTCGTAGATTTACGGCACGTAAAAGAACTCCAAGCCTAAATTAGAGCCTCTGGACAAAATTTCTCGGCCCTTTCACGTCCAAGAAATACTTAGTTTCCAGAGGGGGGTTGCGAGGCGATGGGCTTACCACCTGTCCCTCTACCCTCTCTCGGAAAATAAGCATATCAAAATTAGTATAGGTAATGAAACCTCCATTGGAGGCCCCTTCGCCCCACCTGGGGATCATAGGGTACCAGATACAGATACAGATTATTAGACTTAGCTAAGAAAGGTTTGTCGATTTTTCTTTTAGGGCGAAGAAAGAAAGCATCGTTCGTAGACTTGGTCTTTGATGCTAAACAGAATCAGAAGAAACTCACTCACCAAGAAGTTGTGGAGGAATTCATCACATTTATTATTGCGGTAAGTGAATAGCACAGTAAGTAGGCCTACTGACGAATTCAACAGCTAAGATGACACGGTAAACTAACAATGTAAACAACCCCGCCCATGAAGTTCTGTGACGTTGCACAAGCTCAGCACGAACAAGCTAATAAAGGAATTGATCATCTCACAGAGCCTCAATATCACACACTCGTACCAAATGATTTTGTATGAAGCAAAGCAAAAAGCGCGTTAAGTATTAATTCTTAGCCGATGTCCCCATGATCCAATTTTTGGTTCATATTTATAAAAACATGAAATTGGATCGACATGGACGAATGGAATTACATACAATTTCATCCTGTACTTTCCATCCAATTGTACTGCATGCAGCGGAATAGAACATTTTTCTAATTTTCTATTTAAAAACATATGAAATCAACCATTGGGCGTCATTCACTTCCCCCCACGTGACTTGCATGACGTAAAAACATGGCTGCTTCTTCCATACTGCTGGTTCTCTGCGCTGCCAGCGCCTCTATTAAAGTCTGTGAGACTTTACTTGAGAAGGAATTTTAGAAAGAGAAATGTAGATTCCCTCACTTTCTATTTTGTTTAGGGGCTTGACGGCAAATGGAAAATCCTCTCCATGTCTTCTGTAGAATCAGTGACGGTAAGGTCCTGTATGAGCTGGCAACACACCGAAATACTTTTCAACTGCAGTAAGGAAACCCCGCCACTGATCCTGACGACAAATGATTAACAGAAAACAAAAGGATGTCACTAGCCATTTAAAGGATATTTTGATTAGAGGGAACCCAATCTCTCCCAACCCAAACAGCAGGCCAGGTATAGTTTTGCCGAGTTAAGGGCCTGTACGATGACCACTTGATATCATATTCATCTGCCAGATAGAGAACCTATTTGGAAGCTGACCAAGAATTGCGTACTAAGATCTCCTGACAGAATCTGTCTGAGAAGTCAACTCCCAGCTAAGCTAGCAGGAGGATGGAGTAGCTGACAAACTACCAACCGCCAGTTAGATAAGCTTGGTGGAAACAAGATGGCAGCACTCCGAAGCTTCCTGGCCACCTGAATTTCAGAACTTGGGCCGAACACGAGTGAATAGACAATAGTAGAATCTTGAAATGCAATTTGTACTCTTTCTGTTTCAGGGTCACGACACAACTGCCCTTACTGTCAACTGGATGATACAATTGCTAGGCACTAACCCAGCTGTTCAGGTAAAGGAATCCCTATTAAGGGCAGTAAGCCATTTGATGAATCTTTTTTCAGTTTAACACATTTTTATAATCTTAAAATGAAATTTATAAACGATATAATTAAAAATAAAATGAAGTAATTCGAGCTTAAATAAATATGTTTTAATTATTTTGCTGTTAAATAAATTATTTTAAAAAGTAACTATTGGTTGAATTAATAAGTGGAGGTGAAGCTGTGGACATCTGTTACTAAATTAATAAATCAGAACAAATCTGAGAACGAAATGATTTCTATCTCATGAATAGACCTGGGATTTTAAGCAAATGCCTATTTTGTTCCTTATGAAATAACATGACATTTTTTAAATATTTTGACATTTCATGATAAATAACTTATATTTATAAAGTTTTATAGCGCCCTTGAATGCCTATTTGGACCTTTGGAGCCTATTTTTACTATGTTAGTGCCTAAAATGCCTATTTTGTACAAAATCCAACTTCTGTAACTTTTATAATCATTTAATGGACATCTCTGAATGAAGAGCAGAATAGCAGAGGGTGGGGTTTTCACTGAAACTTAATTTTCCCAAACAATTGTCGCCAAAGGAATGCTGGCTGACGGGGGAGGATTCGCTCAAAACAACAAGTAGCAGGAATATAGTAAGAAGGGACATATGTGACAATTTTTCATAAAACCCAAAACTGTTTTTGATAAATGTATTTTTAATTCTGTCTTAATTTTGTAATTATTTCTGTTAAGAATAGGTATACCACTTTTTTTACAGTAAAAAAAGATCATGTTACAGTTGAAGAGGATATTGTAGTATTTTAAAGTCTATTTTCTGTCTACTTACACATTTTTGAAGCTTATTTTAAGTGCCTATTTTCTCTTTTAAAAGCCTATTTACATGTTTTAAAAGCCTATTTTAGGAGCCTAAAACTAATTTTTTTAGAGCCTAAAATCTCAGGTCTACTCATGAATGATGATCCTAACAACGTTAAACTTGTAAAGCTAAAAGCTTCAAACTTCCTAGAAAAAATTATGAGTGTTCAAAAAACTCAGAGGAAAAACAATAAGTCAGGTTGGGGCCTATAATCACGTAAACTTAGTCTCCTCTAACAAAGATAGTGATACTGAAAGGGTTAGCATGAAATCATAGTATACGAGAGTTTTCATTTTAATTGAACAGCGTTCATAAAATACTAGAGAAAACAAAATCAGGTAAACTGAGGTAACAAAGTGATAGAATGCTTTTGTTTAATCAGTGATAATTTCAATGATGATATGCAGAATATAAGTTATTTTTGTTATCGACTTCCGAGTTAAGCTCCAGACTGATGCATTAAGCAGGGCTTACGGAAGACCAAAGGTCTAGTTTATTTTTAATCAGATTAAAATCGTCCAGCATCAGCAGAACTCCGTATACAGATTTGTGATATCTTGACAAACGCACACTCACATAAGAAATACAAACAATCCACGTCAAATTGGCCGGCTAAGGGATTTGAACCAGGTACCTCCAGAATGCGAGTCCAAGATGTTACCATCTCGGTCACCTCGCTCGGTTTAATGACCTAGTTTGATAAGCAAATGCGAAGGAATATGTGGGTAGTGTTACTTCTCAAAGCTAAATATATTGCAACTACCAAAGGCGTATATGGACATTGTAAAACAATATGCTGCCATTTGATAAATTCTTTCGAACATATTTACCATAAAATAGGCGCTAAATTGGAATTTACTCCGGTACCGGTCAACCGACTTGGTCCAAAATCAAGTGGCTTCTTCCCATGGACGTTATATTTGCGTGTACCAAGCTTCATGAAATTCCGACAAAGCATATTTGAGTTATCGCGCATACAGACACACGGTCAGACAGACGGACATACATTTTCCGTCCCCCACAGTCTCATAAAGTACCATTCTGGCACTTAATAAATAGAAAAAATGTAGTAAATAGGATCAAATTTTTGACGCCACACGACAGTTATAGCAGATACTCTTTTCATCCAAAACATAATTGTCTATGATTTAATAGATACCCACGAGAGAATTGATTTCTTACTCCTTCTAATTATGTGGAAAATCCACTTATAAAAGTTATTTATTTTTAGGAGAAAGTACAGGAAGAACTGGACAGTATCTTCCAGGGGTCTGACCGACCGCCCACCACGGAAGATATCAGTGCCATGAAATATCTGGAGAGAGTTGTCAAGGAGACTCTGAGATTGCACGCCATCATTCCTGTGTTCGTTCGAGTTCTGACCCAAGATATAGAACTAGGTAAGCAATAATCATAACTATGAGCTGAAAGGAAAGCTGTATAAAATAATATAAGTTTATTTTTGTGAATCCTGAAAATTCAGTGAAGCTGGCTTTAGTATTTTTTGGAATTCACCTTCACAATATTAAATCTCACTATCGGAAAAGAAAGTTATCCATGGATATGAATTAAGATTTCTTCCAACTTAGGCCTATATCAATTCCATTGTGTGTGTTTTTTTCAGACGGATACAAAATACCGAATGGTGCTTACGTCGCCATTTGCCCTTACTTAACTCACAGAAGTCCTGAAGTCTACCCCAACCCGGAGCAGGTCGACCCGGACAACTTCCTACCCGAGAGAGAGGCCAGCAGATCTAGTTACTCCTGGATCCCTTTTAGTGCGGGGCCCAGGAAGTGTATAGGGTACAGATACGCTATGCTTGAGGTCAAGATATTGGCTTCATACATTCTGCGGAATTATCAAGTGCGAGCTGCACTAAACACTCTGACTCCTATGCCACACATTTCTCTATCGTCCAAGGAAGGATTCCCTGTGTACTTAACAAGACGGAGGGCTTTATCACCACAACAGAACAGTTGACTCTGTCTACTTATATGGATTTAGATAAAGTCTGTTGTAAAAGAGAAGTGAAAATCCTGTTTCAACTGGATCACTCGCAATTTGTTTGTAACTTTTTTTTGTTACGGAATCATGACCAAACGCATTGTTCTGTTTCTTCCAATTTGGTATGAACAATTCTTGAAGTTAAAGAAAGATTAATAGAATATATGAAAATCATTTTTTAGTACACGCTCTCTAAAACAGCTGCTTATCGGACCGGTAACACGCCGAAAAATTGCATTTTAGCAACCAAGGCCGCTAAAATTGCATAAAAGTGCATTCAAACTGCATTCAAAATGCACTTTTATCGGCCTTGTCCTTTAAAGTCGTCATGGCAATCTATAAACAAAACCCAGATGGCATTGACCAGTCACACCAACTTTAACATGGATTTACGCATATAATTCGTCATAAAACAACAAATTTAAGCCAACACGTTTCTTTATGTTAATCAGAAACTTTACCAGGATTTTTCGCAAAACACGGTAGCCCACTTCATCATATGACAACAAATATAAGCCAACAACTTTTCACATTTTGATTCACATGAAAAAATTCCTTACCATGGACGCAATAGCATTCAAATGCCGTAATATATCCCTTCTCATAGTCTACTTCTGTCGTGAAGTTGCTGGCAGCAGCTTTAATTCAATGTTTCTGGCTTAGATTGAAATTTCCTCGGTATTATCATTTATATTTTCACAAGCTTTTCATAAATACTAGTTGGTATGCAATATTGTTTACAAAGAAGGGACTCATATATTATGCATCTATACTACCACATTTGGTATTGGTACGTACGGTCATTTATGATCCAGACGGCCATGAGAATATAACTTTAACAAAAGGCTGACTGCCTTTCATTATAATTAATTATACGGTATTTTTGTTTTATTTCATATAATTTATAGAACTTTTACTAAAAAATATTGTATGCACCACGTACGCAAAAACTTTAGCGGACTCATCCAGTATTTCAGCCTCGGCTTTCGCCTCGGCCGCTATACTAGATTCGTCCGCTAAAGCGTTATTTTCCGTACTTGATACATGTACTGAATATTATTTGTGTGATATGATTAAGGAACTCCTTCAGAATAGCGTAGCCAGCCATGCTCTGCCATTAGCGACCGTGCCCCTCCGAGCCGCGGGGAACAAAAGAGAAATTATCGGTGCAAGGGTAAAATTTCCCGTCGCAGAAAAGATTCAATGTGAGACTTAATAAACCCCGCGCTATTCAGTATATTACTCCTAAACTAATACAAATGTTCCTATCCTAACATAATCTGTCACGGAGTCGTTTGTCTGCCGAATTCAACCGGCATGTAATCATGTTCGTAATATTGGCGACATTGTAGACTTGGTCCCACTCGGTACGGCCCGGTTATGACGGCGGTCACCGTATTCTCAAGTTTAGCGGATTAATATTTGATATATTTTTTATATTATTGATGTTATCAGCTTCTTTGAACGATTCTAGAAAAACTGTTCCTTTCGAAACAATTGCATATTTATAATGAATGACAAGATTGTCTAAAACCACATGAAACACTCATGACCAGGGCCCAGATTTCGATGACGGATTTTTTTTTGACAAAAAAACATCAGTAAAATGATTGATCTGCAAGAAAAAAAGGAAAAAAAAACTACAGGTCTTAAAATTTCACATTTTAGGCAATGCTATCCTAAAAGTTGACAAAACCATTGCGACTGTGACTCTCGTTTACCATTTCTGAATTATTCGCTAGAGGGCACGATAATTTTTTAATTATCAGTATACAATATCGCCAATATTCTCAAGCTAGTGTTTCGAAATTAATTGAAATTTAAATTTTAAGTTTTATCCAATCACAATTTACATTCAGAATTTATAACCTATCCAGGTTATTATTATTATTATTATTATTATTATTACAGTATTATTTTTTAAATTTCATCCATGTTTATACTCCTTTTAATACGAGGCCTTATCAGGACTTCGGGATCTGTATCTATACAGTAGGGTAGGCCATGGAACTATTGATTGTCAATTATCTTCTGTAGTTAGTGTATTTTATGGAATACATTTCAACTGATATTAATTTAAATGGATATGATACAGGTTGAAATGGTGAGGATGATTCATGGTATGTAAATATTCAATTCAGCATTTGCCTTTACGACTGGGGAAACCATGAAAAAAACCCATGTCAAATTGACCGACCACGGGATTTGAGCCTGGGACGTCCCGAATCCCAGTCCAAGACGTTACTACCTCAGCCACCTCGCTCGGTGGTATTATTATTATTATTGTTATTATTATTGTTATTATTATTGATGTATGCTCGTGGTCGGCGGAAGTCTCAATCTGGATAGTAGTACTCTCCTTCCTACATCCCTGGAAGGACTAGGCCTACCATCCGAGGATAGTATTACACCAAACAAAAGTAGAAACTATTCTAAATAAAAATACAATCAATTACACCCATCCACAGCAATAAAAGGATGTAAATTTTAGACATATAATAAACTTAATTATTTTATTAAATATGTAATTGTTCAGATTAATTAATCTAGGTTATTTTAAAAAATGAAACTGTAAATCTGCGATAAGAACTAGAACTGTGAAATTACTAAGTTATTAAATGCATTGTTATTATAGATTTTATAAGACCCCAATGAACAATGACCACTTGAAGAGGCAACATACACAGAATAAAGACAGTATTGCACAGTATAGTTTGTTAAAACATGTTACTAACACCAACATAGGAACAATAAGAAACAAGAAGGATTCAATTACAAAATATTCATTTTGAAAATAATACAAGACCTTATGTTACTATACTATTTCCAACTAAAGAATAAAGTAGATGTAAACAAACACACTGATATGTATTACTCCGCGACCACGTGTTCGTTGACACATTGCAGACGACGCAATTTCAATGCAAGAGGAACTCGTTAATATTGATCAAAGTAAGCTAGCATCTACAGAAAGAAAGCTGGATTTCACAAATATTACATATGCCTACGTTTAAAATGCTAATGCATTGTAATATTTCAAGTCATAATGAAAATCTACCTACTGAAAAATGTATTAAAAACATTCAAGATCACAGTTTTTTCGCCACTATTTAACTGCTTTCCCCGCTTGTGCTTAACAACACGAGGTGGTGAGACCTGATTAGCTTCAGCCATTGAACTGCATTGCTGTCTTTTATTATTTATAATAGCTGTGGTAAGCTTGTTTTCACCGTATGAATTATACGTTAACTGTCTTCGAGGAATACATGACAAGTGACTGTGTTATATTTTCATACCTTTGTTGTGTTCAGGCATGCGCGTCGCATTACATTCTACCGATAATATCAAATAATAATATTGATATTGCTTAAATCACATAGAAAGGGTTGCTACGAACTTGAGAAACGTGCTTAATTTAGTCGTAGATCAAATACATTACTTACTTTTTTATATTTTGAAGAAACTACATTAATACTCGGAAGAAGACGACAAGCAAGAGCCTGAAGGGGTTGTGCGTCCAACTGCCAATCAGAACCCATCATGTCACGTGGTTTTGTTTACATCTACTTTATTCTTTAGTTGGAACTAGTATAGTTTATTACTTTATCTATGTTACCGGCATTGTGTGAAGTCCCGGTATTCTGTAGAATGCCTAGGTAATGTATATAATGCCTGATGGTTTTAGGCAAACTATGAAATATAAGTTTTTTGTGAAAATGTTACATACTTTTCCTAGGCATTCTATACAATTCCTAGGCATTATACAGAATGACCAGTGTCGTTTACGCAAAGTGTTAAAAGGAAACAACCCTTTATTAATAATTAATACGAATTTGAAACTGAAAGAACAAAACTACGAAATAATGCACAAGATATTCTCTCCGGAAAACAATGAAAGCAGAACTCAGATTGAAGTACTTGTTACAGCAAGTAAGTACTCACTTACCAATGAAATTGCAACCTAATTTTCTCAGCAGCCTGTCTTATTCATACAAAGACGCCCTACTACATTATCACAGTTGTAATCTTTTTCATTACACCATATTTCAACATAGAATGCTGATTTCATAAAATGTGTGTGTGTTTTTTTTTTTCGAAAACGTATTTTATCAGAATATAATGATAACGAATCTCGCATAGCAAATTTAGCAGACTATTTAATTCTCTTATTTCAAATTGTAAATGCATTTTAAAGATATGAGTTATTCTACACTTAATATTTGTGACAAAGTAGAAATTATTTCATACAAAGTGATTTTGTTAATAATTTCAGGGTATTGTATAGAGCTGACGAGATGATCCCTGGCCTGACTGTGGAGCGTTATCTTGAGCGAGGAAGGACAATTGCAGAAGTTATTGCTATTATGCTAGAGAATTTTGGAACTAATGCCTTCACATCAGAGAGTAGCAATAACTTCTGCGATTGTCCTTCCTCGCTCAAGACAATGCTCCACAGTCAGGCCAGGGATCATCTCGTCAGCTCTATACAATACTTGGTTGTTTGCATTTTTTAAAACGGTTATACAAATTTATCCTCAATTCTACTCCATCGACATAATAGTTCCTCTTTATGCGTTTAGTCTATTTTGTCCTTTAGATCTGAGTTCAATCATTTATCAATCAATTATCAATCAATTATCAATTATCAATTATCATCGTTGTCTTTATTAATAACAGTGGTGGCGGGATTAGGCGTATTATATAGCCTACTTTGCCGGCACACAATCCGGCAAAGTATACAGTGCCTAGGCAGTGTATAAAATATCAATCATTTCATACTTTGACGTTCGATTTTAGGCATTCTATAGAATGCCGGATTTCACACATTGCCGGTAACATCTATATAGGCTTTATGATATTTTTGAGTCGCTCATTAAATATTGTGTACCTTATGCAGCAAGCTTTTATGGAAGTTTGTATTATGTCTAGGGTTCGGAATTAGAAAACTTATGAATTGCCTATAAAAGACCTGAAAAATCCTAAATGGACCTAATTACTGGAAAAAAGGATGTAAAGAGAACTGATATTTAAAATAATAAGAAAGCACTAGCTTTTGAAAAGAAGCTGCGATTTCCTTTTCTCACGTGTTTCATGTCGCAATGTTTGCAGAAAAGTGGAATATACTTGAGCTCTAAATTCAGTCACAAACTGTGGCAAAAAAGAAGTTTTACTAGGTTTTGGTTTAGGATGTTTAAGGTCTGGCTTTCTCCCACAAAGTACAAACCTTCCAATCCCCATTGTCTGCACGAAGTAATTGTCACGACGCGACACCGAATCATTAATGTCAGTTCGATTTGAGAAAGAGCAGTAAAATGTACTCGAAAGAAGGTGAAGTTGAAAAAAAAAAAATCAATAAAAACGCCAAAAAAGAAACAAATAAAAACCATAGTCTTCTGGCCTATAATGACCCAAAATGAACATATATCATCCTGAGTGTCGTCTTCGAACCCTTAAAATAAAAGGATTCTTCCACAAATTCCTAGCCTTAATTAAAACATTCTTCAGCCCTTCAGTGCTAAAGGTAACTGAACCAGATTGAGAAAGAGAAATATATATATCTTTTAGTACACGATCTCTAAAACAGCTGCTTGTCGGACTGATAACACGCCGAAAAATTGTATTTTAGGGACCTAAGCCGTTAAAATTGCATAAAACTTCATTTAAAATGCAGTTTTATCGGCCAAGGACGCTAAAGACGTCTTGGCAATCTATAAAAAAAATGCAGATGGTATTGGCCAACGTTAACATTAATTTAAGCATATAATTGCTCATAAAACAACAAATTTAAGTCAACAAGTTTCTTTATGATAAAAATAAACTTTACAAGGGGTTTTCGCAAAAAACGGTAGCCTACTTCATCATGTAACAACAAATATGTAGCAACAAATATAAGCCAACAACTTTTCACATCTTGGTTCACAAGAGAAACATCGCTTATCATGGATGCAGTAATTACCAGCATTTAATTGCAATAATATATTCAAAAGCTTTTTATAAATACTAGTTCGTATGCATTAATATTGTTTACAAACAAGCGACTCATATATTATGCATCTATACCGAATTTCGTATTGGTACGGTTCATTGTTGTTCTTCGATTCAGGTGGCTGTGATAATATGACTTTAACAAATGGCTGACTACCTTTCATTATACTCGTAATTAATTATACGGTATTTTTATTTCATTTCATATAGACTAATTTAGAGAGCTTTTACTAAAAAAAAATATTGTATGCGCCACGTGTGCAGAAACTTTATCGGACTCATCCAGACAGTTGTTACGTAAGCTAATGCGTTATTTTGCATACTTGATACATAAATAGCTATTATTGTGTTGTCTGGTCAACGGCTCCTATGAAAAAGGCCACCACACGCATGACGTCACATTCCGGAGTCCTTTTATTGGTATTTGTTGTACGTGTCATGACCTTGTTCCTAGGTGGCATTGGTCTGGTACTATGTGAAAGCTCATTTTCATTACATTGAAATGAAAAATTGGTAGGCAAAACACTGAAAAGAGCGACACGGGTCTGTCATTTCTGTACATTGTGTGACACAAAAAAACTCATAAGATTCTGTTCAAAATTTTTCATAAAAAGTGTAGTTGCGGGCAAAAATGCATTAAACTTGTAACATTAAATAATACGGTTAGCTGATAACTGCTTAAAGCCAATTCTTGCGTTTGAATTCGTAACTTTAAAAATAATGAAGATACTTAAATCAGTTTGACCTAAAATGAATTTAATGCAGTGTAGCATTGTATAATGTTTAAAATAAGTTTTTGGAGATGAGCATTGTATAATGTTTAAAATAAGTTTTTGGAGATGGTACGATGCACCTAATCTTTTAAATCAAACTCTATGCTAGGACACTCGAGAGAGAATAACGCCTGCCGAATGTGTTTAGACTACCACGCACAACAAAACCAAAGCCTGCTGTGTGGGCTCTGATCATCCCCTACAAAATGATAAAACTCAATGAAGACACAAAAACATATATTTTTAGGTAGATTTCGAAGAAAAATCTACCTATTGCAATCGATACCATGTCATGACTTTCGAAAAATTCTTTCATATCTTTACGTTTCATGCCTCCCTAAGTACGAAACTACCACCAGTTCAAAAAAAAATTGTAATGTTTATATCTATATTAATAAAACTGAATTTCCAAAATGTATGACGGAGCATCACTTGAGAACGGCTCGACCGATTTGGCTGATTCTTTGTTTTGTTATGATCGTAATTGTCAGGACAAGGTTTGTATGAAAGAAAATTTTTGGAAAATCCACGGGAAAAGTCGGAAATGTAAAATGAGGCAAAGTTAGATAGTTCTGCTGTCAAGTGTTCACATAGGGCTTTGGAAACTATATTATAATACTGAGCTTTAACAATTTCTGATACTATCGATGTAATTAATACATTTATGAAAATAATTCTTGAAGAATAAAATCCACGAAAATAAAGCAGTCACATAACTTTCTCTACCCTCGACATGGAAAATATCATTTTCTCACTTCACATTTTGATGTAGAATAAGCGGTCGTATTGCAGGGACAACTTAAGGGTGTGCCAGTGAGTATGCTATATCGGAAGTCTGTAACAGATCCTATCCACTGATACGTCACTCATAGCTGTAGGCTTTGTATTAGTTGAGAAATAGACCTAGGGATGTTTATCAGAGGCCCTAAGCATCTAAAAGAAGACAAAATAGGATGGAACATTTTCAGTCCTACGCGCGCAGTATATTATGTGCCAGGTTTTAGGGAAGGAAAGTATGAAAGTGATATTGAATTTCCTTTTTACTTCAGCCCCGAAACAGTTGTATAGTAAATGAGAGTGAGAAATTCAATTTTCTGCCAAGATAATACAATCTTATGTAATCGGACTTTCTTTTTCTTCTTATTTGCTCTCCTCTCAGGCATGGTGTGTAGAAGCAATGGAATGCAACATTCGACATCCTCTATGAGCCATAAAAAGCTATATCTAGCGTTTTCTGAGGGAATAGTCTGAGTGTGATATGTCGTTCTTCTTCATTTCGAATCCTACATATATATTCTATAAGGACCTAGAGTTTCAACATCGAAAGTCCTCCATTAGTTAATTTCATATTACGAAATACAAAACCCGGGCGACCCCGGGCCTCTTAAGCTAGTGTATTTATATATATCTTTACATGCTAGCGACCGTCATTTTGAAGATATTTGAACCAAATTTTATTATGTTATTTCTAGGCCCAATAGTTCGGACAAGTTCGTTAATGAGCAAAATTGGCCCAAAAGGGGGTCGGGGGAGGGTTGAAATTTTGAAAAATTAATATCTCGGCCCCTATGAAGTATAGAGGGAAACTTTGTTTGAAAAAAATTAGAGTACTCCCTATGGAGTTCACAGTGACACCAACGATTCGGGGGTTTTGGGGGTACGAGTGGGGGTGGGGGATGGAAATTCGAAATTTTTGAAACCACGTCTTGTGGGGTATCGTTGAAAAGCTCTTGATGAGTACTCTACAAATCAATGACTAGTTTCTCGATAGCTCTCATATAAGGCGAGATTTGAGTGTTTGAAAAAGTGCTCTTTCCTCTTTTTTGCAGTTATTATTGCAGGTTTGTCATGCCAAGGTAAAGAAGAAGAGTGCTGCGCCGCGACAATAAATTAAACCAAAAGTACTTCGAAATCTACCTCATCCTGTAGGCCCGCCTAAGGGATTTTTTTTATTTCAGCTGTGTTTATACTCCATTAAGCTACGATGCCATATCAGGAGTTCGGGATCTGTGTCTGTGCAGTAGGGTAGGCCATGGAAGTACTGATTGTCAATTGTTTCTATTATTGATGTTTTTTTATGGAGCAAATTTCAACTGATATTAATTTAAATGGATATGAAACAAGATGAAATGGTGAGGATGATTCATGGTATGTAGATATCCAATTCGGAATTTGCCTTTACGACTAAGGAAACCATGGAAAAAAACCATGTCATATTGGCCGGCCACGGGTTCTGAACCTGGGACCTCCCGAATGCGAATCCAAGACGTTATCATCAACATCAAGTTCAGAAATGAGGTAAAGCTGAATTTTACTCCATTCATAGACTACTAGTTGGGGAACATTTTTACAAAAGTCCCCCAAAATCACCCAGCCCCTTCAAAGGTTCAGATTGTCACTATTTACGGAAGAGTAATTATTTCAGTACTACGACTTACCTGTATGATTGGAACTAGAGGCACAATACCTCGCCTTTTGGTAATCAGTAACCTCATACCAGGTGGCAGGACAGCTCGACGCATCCCAAAATGGCTGCACGGTACGTAATAAAATTATTATTTCAAAAATATTAACGGTTGTCCAAAAACAGTGTAGGTTATGATTAGTGATTACAGGCCGGATTTTTAGGTTTTTCATTAACCCTCTTTTATTTTTTAAACAAATCAAATATGTTTTAGTTAGCTTTTTACCATTTTAGACGATTTCTTTTAGTTTCACTGTAATAGTTAGCCTACATTAAACACATTGAAAAATATTTTAATTCATTTGATTTTCACTTAAATTTCCACGGCTTTCAAAAACAAAACTTTAGGAATACTTTTTACTTAGTATCAGAGCTACCCCTGTGATTTCTAACTCCACCACAAACTCAAGAAGGACGTTTTTCAATTAACCATTCAACTTTTAGAATACTTTACTTTCGGCGTCTTGCTGGAGCAAACACTGTGAATAGACAGCTGCAAGTCTAAGCTTCTTAAGAATGCCTTTAATTTGCTTATAAAGAAACCGGGGATTTCGGTCCAATTAACATTAACTTTACAGGGACAAAGGGGTTACAAAATGACAAAATTACAAAATGTAATACTATATTTTATCTTACAAAATAATATACTGGCAACAATGAGCAAGATGCAAAATGTAGGCAGATATTTAAAAAAGTAATTTTTAGTAGAACAATAAAAGTAAAGGAAAGTGTTCCCTATCCAAGCCATGGAGGCCCAAAGGGTTCCAGGAGTATGAAGCTCACAGATTTTAGACATTCGGCACATGCCTTACGCATCGGCCACCTTTACCACCAGGACTGCTCCTGGTACTCATTTCTATTGGAAGCTGAGTCGACCCCTGGGCCACCAGAAGAATGAGACCAATTGAAAAACTTCAACGACCTCATCGAGGATCGAACCCACGATCTTCCAGTTTGTAGCTCAGCGCCTAAACCACTACGCTACCGCGTACCCCAGTAGAACAATAGTAATTACATTAATTAATATTATTTTATCATATTTTACTTGAAAAGCAGTTTCAGCCATATTTAGTTTCTAACGTGTCATTTAGCCATTTTTAGGTTTTATAAGATTGGACTACGTGACTGCTTTGACAATGAATTGGATAGTTATTTAAAATATCAAAGTTAGCTGGCAAGGAAGAAAAAAGTTTAAAGCCTAAGAATTCGGGCCTTAGTTATGAGACATATGGTAAAGTTATCTTATTTTGCTCGTAAGATTGCTGACACTCTCACTTGATTTGTTAAAGCGAAGTCGACATAACTATTAAGTGAACATAAAACACATGTTATGAGGTAATAAAACGTGAACGTACGTAAGTACTTGATGCATCTTTAAACTGTTTGGCTACTTGAAAATTGACACGTTTTTGTGAGGACAACCTCAATTTGTTTGCGCGTTAATTTAATGGCAGACTTGTGAAGGATGGGCATTGGCTTGTCAGTAAAGTTTTTGTACCTCTCACCTACAAGTTCTTATGTACTATAATTTGTATAAAAATACTACTTTGTATCTTCCCTGGTCAGTTTCCAGATTCTCTTCCTTCTTAAGGTATGTAAATCTCAACTCTTTTCTTACATTCAATTAATATTAACTTTAGTTTGTGCGTTACTATCACTAGACAACACAGCATTAAATCAGTGTTTCCCAAAATCAATAATACTAATCTGAATTTTTTGTGTGAAATTATTTGATTCTTCCTTACAAATTTACTGATTGATTTTTATACTGTTTAACCTCTTTGTTAAAAAATATATATATTTACCCAGAGAAATGAAAAGTTTAAAAACCGAAGTATGATTATACAGAATTTTTTTTTTCACGATCAATACAGAAATCTTATTACTTACTTTATTACACACATTGTAAAGGACACTGGTAAACAATTTCTTAGCTGTTGCTATATTTTTGTGGAAGAAGATAGGTTTCGAATGTGTCAAAATAACATACAAATTGTAACTGAGAAAGAAGCGATTAAAGTTTTCATGCATTAGTAGTCTGAGCGCACCTGAGCAGCAACTGTTTCATGCACCCAAACTGCATAAGATTTTGCACATTTACATTGTAGGGCACGCTTCATTTTATACAGTAAATTTAATTTTTTTTGTCCAAAATGGCTAAATCAGCACTTCTGCCACCCCTTAAACTAAACAACAAGATTTTAACAGGCCTAATTCCTTTATTGCATCCAATGGTCATAGTAGAATGAATGGAGTTCTGGTGGAATGATATATGGCAGGGGAAAAAGGAGCACCTCGAGAAAACCTGCTCCGACCGGAGTTTGTCCACCACAAATTCCTCGTGGATCCACCGAGAATCGATCCCGGGTTTCAGCTGTGGAAGGCGAGCGATCTAACCACTCAGCCAAGGGGACGGCCAATATGACAAGATTTTAAAAACACACTCATGTTGTCTATTTAGCCTAATGAAAATTGATTTACTGTGACCTCATATCCTAGAGTTTTCTCCCATAACTGATTTCCACTTAATTTTCAAAAGAAATTTATCAAACAAATTTCAAAGTCATTATAACGATGCAACAATAAAATAGGAATCCGGAAATTCAGGACGGTTGATAATTTTGCTGTTTACTAACACGGAATTTGGGTGTAATGGGTGACAACTGTTTCGTTGAAACCATAATACGAAGATCCCGTTCTTCATAGGTATGTTGTAGAAAAAAGCACATGTAATTAAATAAAGTAAGTATAGGGACCGTATTTTTTGGTTAAATAAAATGACAGATTTCGGTGTTAACTCCCTTCTATTTCGTTAAGTATTCCGTGAAATGAAATATCTGAAGTATTTACAGAAAAAAATCCCTTCGCGCTGACTATTAAGTTACATATTTCGTATTATTCTGGTCTCTTTTGAAACGTCGCAAGTTTCGATTTTGGAAATATTTATGAACAAATATACTGTTAAATATAATCGAAATTACCTATAAACAACTGCAGATAGCCATTTGCAAACAGAAGTGCTAACAGCGAAATCATAGATTCACAGCAATATATTGTGATCTCTGTAAAGGGTCAGTCTTTGGCTATATATCGAACACATGTATCGATTCCTTGTTGGCAACCAGAGGAAAGCAGAAAAGAAAGCAAGCTATAAGAAATGAAGGAATGAACCAAACTGAAACAACATATTATTATTTTGAACCACATTTTTGTGCACATTTCTCAATTAACGTATGGAAGGGGCATATTTCGCACTTATTTAGACATTTCGCACAATAGAAGGAATTTACTTAATTTTACGCATGTTCAAAGCTAAATACAATTAATGAAAGATGTTTTGAAAAATTTCAGCTAAAAATAACTAATGAAAGATTTTTTTAAATTTCAGCTAAATATAACTAATGAAATATTTTTATGTTTTGTAATACTTCAGCTAAATATAACTAATGAATGATGACTAATGAAAGATGTTTTGTAAAATTTCGCGCTTATCGCTGTTACAAAAAACTACGGTCCCTATATAAGTAGGGTTTTAGTTGACATAACAGTAGTTTTGTGAAAAGATAATAAATTCTAAGTGTGAGAATTGGATAAATGTCATTTCATAAATAATTATTAAAATTAATAAATAAAAAATCCCCAATATAATTTAAAATAATAAATTCACCAATACTAATTCCAATTGAATTACTAGAATCTAAGCAATCAGAAGATATATACAATGAATCAGAAGCATGATTAAGCATAGGATATACGGCATATACCTACGTATACTCTCGACAATATCTCTACCATTACTGACATCATGTAATGATACTTCAGGGATTACGAGACGTAAAACAAGACATCATGTGCTAATACGAGTACATTCTGTTACTTGTAATACATTTCTTCTCAACAGATGGCGTTGGTTCTGATGATACTTGTGGCCATTCTGCTTCTATTGGCAATGAAGCCGTTAATGAAATGGGCAAGAATCATCTACTACGCTAGGCGATTGCCCGGACCCACGACAATTCCATTACTGGGGAATATGAAAGATCTGTTAATGCCCATGGAAGGTAAGTTTTACAGCTGACGAAATCCAAAAGAGTTGTGTGAGAATATGAAGAAAATAACAAAGGACATCGTCCCTCGTGAATTTATCGCCGATTTCCAAGTTGCTCATGGTATTTCATATAACAGCAAAAACCCAATGTAGGGTAATCTAAAAATGTTTTTTTCCCCACCACCGTACTAGTATTTTTTGAAGGACTAGGCAGAGTATAATGCTGAATACGAAAAATTATTTACATATATCAGTTAATACCAGGGCCCGGATTCTGATGACCTAAAATTGTTTAAAAAGTGACCTATAAAATGACCATAAATTTTAAAGAAAATGACTTAATAATTACAAAGAATGACCTAAAACACATATTTTATTTACAAAAATTATTATTGTGCACACAAAGGTATAGACTAATTTGTACATGATTCTAAAAACTGTAAATGTAGAAAGGATATCGTACGTCTAAAAGCTTTGTTCTTGAATGGAACATTTGAGAAGAAAAATAAGAAAATTGTTTTTAAAGTAGATTCTACAACAATGCTGCATTATAGTAACCAATCATATATTTAAAGTAAATGCATAAAAATGACAACATAAGGAAGCAAATGACACGAAAATGACAAAATAATGACCTAAACGTAAAATAAATGCCCTAAAAATATAAAATTCCATAAAAATGACAAAAACTGACCTAATAAAAATGCATTTCTACAATCTAGAGGCCATGATTAGGATTTATCTACAAGTTCGCAATGTCTAGGCAGCATCAATAAAAAGATGACATCTCATTAGAATCCCAGCCCTGGTTATTACTTTTATTAATAAACATGAAATGTGGTGTTATCTTTACATATGTGAAGTCGGAGTACTGTAATATATGAAAATAAAATGTATGGAAGGCAAAGTGTATTGATGTAATGACTTATGTTCACCAGAAGTTAAAAATAACCACTGAGTCACTGTTAAAAGTGTCTAGTCCTTCAAAAAATACCAGTACGGTGATGGAAATAACATTTTTAGATTATTCGTAAATGTACTAGTTGTAAAATTATTCACTTCATAATGAAGTTCATCAACCAATGTAGAGTACCCCATCTCGCAATGTGCAGGTTTACAAGCACAAAGTAATGTTCTCTGCTTTTCAGCGAAGCAGGTTGACCAACTTCTAGTTTAGTGGCAGTTAGCTTAGGAACGATAATATTAATGTTAGCGACAGATTAGGTTAGTGTATAAACTGTGATATAGTAGGGGATTGTCCCGTTGCAGGTCAGGCCTCGTTACCGGTCAACAAGTAGTTACACATTAAGACGCTAGATAGCAGCAGAAAACAGGTAGGCCTATGAAGAGGTAGGCTGGAAGACTGCTGCTATTTGTTGTGAAAAGGTTTACCATATGTAAGAATAATAACGACTAAAATGTTCAGTCTTGAAATTTCCCCCTTGCGATAGACACTTGCGATTGGCTGATTCTTCAGCCAATAACATTATCATCATGTTTTCTTTCCTTTCCTTTGCTGTGTTACAGATTCAGAATTAAAGATTAATTTTTAAGTGTTTAGATTAAAAAACAAACAGGTTTTCTCATTAACAATGTTCTTTTCAGAGTTCTTGGAACATTTCTGCAAGATTACTTTGCAATATAATTTCTGCACTTTCTGGCTCGGACCAGTTCCGCTGATAACGGTTCATGATCCCAAACATATTAAGGTAACTATGAGAATGATTAATTAAAAGTTGGAATGACAGCAATAGCTTAGCATTAAATATAGGCAAAACAAATTGTGTTCCGTTCTCAGTAGTAATTGTTGGAGCCTAACATTTAATCATGGATCAAACTTGTGCCTAAGAATCCTTGATCCCATCTAAAATTCGACAGACACATGACATATTTATCTGATGAAACTCGTTAACTCGATGCTTACGATGCTTACGTGTCCAGTAACGAGCAGACGATTTTACCTGATAAAATATCATCCTCATATTAATAGGAAGCATTTTATAAGATAAACGATCGTGATTGGTCTATATCCGAGGAATTGCTAAACGTTATTGGTCAATATCAAACACGCGGAGTATGATGGAATAGTCACCATTAGACACTATTTACCAAATGAAGTTTTTTTGTTTGTTTGATTATGTTTTTGGTTTTAATTCAGCTGTGTTTATACTCCTTTAACTTCGAGGCCAAATCAGGAGTTCGGGATCTGTGTCTATAAAGTTGGGTAGGCGATGGAACTGTTGCTTGTCAGTTGTTTCTGTTATTGGTGTATTTTGTGGGGTAACTTTCAACTGATATTAATTTTTAAATGGATATGATACAGGTCGAAATAGTGAGGATGATTCATGGTACGTGAATATCAAATTCGGCATTTGACTCTACAATTGGGGAAACCCTGAAAAACCCGACGTTAAATTGGCCGGCCACTAGACTTGAAACTGGGACCTCCCGAATGCGAGTCCAACACGAATAGTTTACTTAGCTCTAATACAATCTGTCATCCAATACGGTATCATTGGCTGAGGAGGAAGTGGAACTTCTGTACTAACTCCTTTGAATCTAATAGAGAAGATAATAATAAAAGTTTCGCTAAAGAAGCCAGTAGAGTATCTATCCAACATAATTATTTCCTGAATCTAAGGTTTATTACCAGGGCCCGGATTCTGATGACTTGAAATTGTTTGAAAAATGACCTATAAAATGACCCTAAATTTTAAAGAAAATGACTTAATAATTATAAAAAATGACCTAAAACTGATATTTTATTTATATAAAATTATTATTGTACACCTTAAGTTATAGACTAGTTTGTGCATAATTGTAAAAACTGTAAATAACTGTTGTGAATGTTATTTTCTCACGGAAATTTATACTGGCACTAAGGCACTGGTGAGTCAAAATTCGGCACATCCTATTGTGGTCTGCCGGATTATATTGTTCTTTATTAAGGGTAAACAGTAGTATCCAACAGGAAGCAGACTGTGGTGCCAAGTCAATCTAATAACAATAGTAATATAATACAACATTTTGGCGTTTCTTTGATTCTCACTTCCGACTGAGACATGTCAACACTTTAACGCCGAATATTTCCTTCTTGCATTAAACAAACAACACTTCTAAGACAGCACCAATAGCGACGAAAAAGAAGTTAATACACTCAATTTAAATACATCAAAATTACTAAATAAGGAAGCAAATGACACGAAAATGACAAAATAATGACCTAAAATTGAAATAATTGACCTAAAAATATAAAATTGAATAATATGATAAAAAATGACCTAATAAAAATGCATTTTTATAATCTAGAGGCCATGATTAGGATTTATCCAAAAGTTGGCAATGTCTATGCAGCATCAATAAAGAGATAACATGTCATTAGAATCCGGGCCCTGGTTATGACAATAGAACAGATTTATAAGCTCACAATTCTAAAATACAAATACTAAACGTACACGTATCTGATCCACATGCAAGAAGAAATAAAATCAGGTAAACTGATGTAACAAATTGCTAGAATGCTTTTGTTTAATCAGTGATACTTGGAATTCGTGTAGTATGCAGAAAAGAAGTTATTTTTGTAATCTATCTCCGAGTGAAGTTCCAAATCGATTCATTAAGCAGGGCTTACGGAAGAACAAAGGTCTAAAGTTTGATACTTAATCTTAATTCATACTCCTATACACTGATATAAAAAATGTTTAAAATATATAATCATTTCACAAAATGAACTGGCAAAGAATTTAGCTTAATATAGTTAGGCCTAATTATTCCACAGTAATGTAGCTTCTGTATATAGCAGTATTCGTGTAGTACTCATTTCAACTTGATCAACGAAATAAACATTTTACTAGTTTTATAAGCATATGTGAAGGAATATGTGAGTAGTGTATTTGTCATAGCTAACTGTATTGAAACTTCCAAAGCCGTATATGAACAGTGTAAAACGAACGATTGTCTTGAGAACTGATTTGGATTTGATAAATTCTTTCTAATATATTAAGGCAAGATAGGGTGACGCGCCGCACTTTTCTGGAAATTCGTCTACCTCAAAACAGGATTGAATATTTTGAAAACTCTTTTTGAGATTCCCAGCTATGATCTTCCCTCCATGTATTTCAGCAACGGAAGTATTTATAAAATAATAATTAAATGTGTAAATACAATTATTAAATTGAAAGGCAAGGGCGGGAGAGATGCCGTATTACAGGGTGCTATGCCGCACGTTTGGGAGACATGCCGCATTCATAATATCAGTTAAAATTTACATCAAAGGCACGTATAGAACAAAAGACAACCTATCTGCACAATCTCTGAACATGGGTGACTAGCCTTTTTTTCAATTTCTGTACCAAGTACTTCTTCAGGCCCAAGTGATGGTTTTCCCAATTTCCTGTGTCCATGCGCCTACGAATAGTCCTCTCTAGCATATGATAGCAACGTTCGGCCTCATTCAGTTGCTCAAGCAGAGGCACAACTTCAACGTTTTAAGCGGGAAATTTTTGGACATCCTCCTGGCACCCAGCGATTTTCCCTTGTTTCGGAAACTAAAGGACTTTCTTGGTAGATAAGAGCTCCCAACCGATGAAGATCTCAAAGAGGAAATGACATCCTGGCTCAGGTTTTTGGCGGTAGTCCAGTATATAAAATCCCTCATATGTTTAATATTCTATCTTATGAATCGTAACGTTAGATTTTGATATGATTTATGTACAAATATAATAATAAATATAATCATAATTACTATCAATTAACTTCTGATAGTCACTTTCAAACCAGAGGTGCCAACAACTGTGGATAAAATAAGAAATCCGTTGAGCTTTTACCGCTTTTGATCAGAGATCCATAAGCATCCAAAACTCGTCACAGAGATAGCAGTAAATGAGGTTATCGTGATCACTGATTAGCGTAAGTTCTTCAGTCATTGTTGTAATTAATCTTATGTAGAATAAGTTCTCATCAGGAACAGAAATAGCAGAAAAGAAAGCAAGATGTAAGTGAAGGGTAAACCAAACTAAAATAAAATATTCTCATTTTACGTATGGAAGGGGAGTATTTCGCGCTTATAAAGACATTTCACACAATAGAATACATTTCGCGATATTTCGTGGATTCAGTTTACTTAATAGTGGCATTTTATTCACTAGCTGCAATAGCCGTTTTGTAAACTTTCACGGTTATTGATTGCTGTTACCAAAAAAATAGGGTTGTTTATGACGAGTTTCGCCCTTCTCCATGCATCCAAGCCCTAACTATAACACTTGTATGTTTTAGGTTATACTGGGAGACTGTAAGCAGATTACAAAACCTTTCATGTACACATTATTAGGTCTAGGACGAGGGCTCGTCACTATTGAGGGTAAGTGTATCCCTGGACTAACTAGGCTACCATCGGCATTTACCATACCAAATCATAATGTTCATACGAGTGTCGTAATTCTCATTAACACCGAGAAAATAATCTGTGTTGTGATAATATCCTCTGCAAACATCGGTATATAAACTCTACTGACTAAAATATTAGGTCTGCTCCTACAAACACTCAGGAACGACGTAGGCTATACGTTGTTAGTTTGCTGACCAATGGCATTATGCGCTTACAATGTAGGAACAAACCTAATACTGAAGGAAGAGTAGGTTCTGATCTGAAATTGAATCTTTCCACACAGATAAAGCTTGGAAAGTCCACCGCAAGATAATAGAACCCTCCTTCGACGTGACCATATTGAAGAAGTATACAGAGGTATTCTGCAGTAAAGGCAAGAAACTCGTCAAGATATTGGAGAAACATGCAGGAACTGGCCAGTTCGATATTCACGACTACGTAGTCAAGTGCACTCTGGATATCATATTGGGTAAGTTTAGTTTAGTTTAGTTTAGTTTAGTTTAGTTTAGATTAGTAAAATATTTCGGTGTTATTCATTAACATCCTGTATATCCTCTTATTATAGACGTACGACCAGTTTATTTGGGCACATTATCCTGATGTTCTATGAGATTTGCCCATGAAAACTCAATCCCCTAGATGCATTTACCGACGCTGTCTTCTTAAGACTTCAAAACAACCACCTGAAATGGTTGTGATCACGAATAAAAATCTGATCCTTCCACGCCAGCTGCATAACTCATCCTAACCATAATCGCTTTGTAGTTCACATTTTGCTATGTGAATACTTCGAAAAAAAGCCCGCAAAAAAGGGAAAAACAGAGATCTCTCCACAAGGTGTGATTTGATGCAAACAATAATTTTATTCCTATTTAGTGAACAATACAAAATTACAAAAGATAAGATTTATAGGGGGGTCAAGTGCAACTAAAACTATGCAGTTCTGTTGATCTATAAAATGATTTCACCTAAGCCTTCCTGTCAATTATAAACAATAATTCAACAACTGTTCCGATATCACTGGGCTTTATGCAGAGGTTTTCTTATGTTTCAGAAACATCCTTGGGGACAGAGAGCAATTGCCTGGAAGAGGGGGGAGAGGAAGAATTCCTCAAATTGTTAATTCAGTAAGTATTCGATGGATTTACCAAAACGAAACCACAAATAAGAAGTGCTGGCACTCGATGCTTCAATAAGCAGCCTGGTACCGGAAGTTACGTGCATGATCCAGCCACAGCAATCCTTAAAAAAACGACCTGCATCGTCTTTAAACTCTTTTTGAAAAGTAAGAAAATGAAAAATTTGAACTATAAATGAAATTTACAAGTTTGCCAAGTTTCAAGTTTCTAGCTCATGAGGAAGTGGGTAACCATTAACATTAGAGGATGAGTGAAAACTTCCAAAAAAGGTAACTGTGCACTAGAAAGAGATGTGATATAGTGTACGTCTGGCAACAGTAGGAGGAACATGTAACACACGAGATGATATATTATTTATCTCCACACACGAGATGATATATTATTTATCTCCACACACGAAGAAAGATTACCTGAAGATGGAGAATTGACGCCGAAACGCTTCGTGAAAATGAATACAACTACGGTTTAGCACAGGACAAACACTTTTATGGAATTTAAGATAACTTTTCAATATTTTTTAGTACACGCTCTCTAAAACATTGCATTCAAAATGCAGTTTTATCGGCCTAGTCATTTAAAGTCGTCATGGCAATCTATAAACAAAATCCAGTTGGCATTGACCAGTCACGCAAAACATTGACATGGATTTAAGCATATAATTGGACATAAAACAAAACATTTAAGCCAACATGTTTCTTTATGATAATCAGAAACTTTACCAGGGTTTTTCGCAAAACAGAGTAGCGTACTTCATCATGTTACAACAGATATAAGCCAACAACTTTTCACATCTTCTTTCACATAGCTTACCATGGACGCACCAGCATTTAATTGCAATATATTCCCTATTCCTTCTGCCGTGATGTTGCTGGCATCAGCTCCAATTCACTGTTTCTGACTTGGTGTGAAATTTCCTCGGGATTATCATTCATATTTTCAAAAGCTTTTCATAAATACTATTTCGTATTCATATAACGCATCTATAGCCTACCACATTTCGTATTGATACGTACGGTTCATTGTTGTCTTGCGTTTCATAGGGCCGTGAGAAAATGGCTGACTACCTTTCATTATAATTAATTATATACGGTATTTTTGTTTCATTTCACATAATTTAGAGAGCTTTTACTAAAAAATATTGTATGCACCATGTACGTAAAAACTTTGTTGGACTCATCCAGTTTTTCAGCCTCGGCTTACGCCTCGGCCGCTATACTACATTCGTCCGCTAAAGCGTTATTTTGCGTACTTGATACATAAATAACTATTGAAGAAATTTTAACAGTTAGGCCTAATATTTGGACTAATTATTGTGTACATATAAGTTAATATTTTAAACATTAACTTATGTTTCGTGTTCCGTACTGCGATGTTTAATAAAGTATATTTATGTTAATTTGACACAGGCTCTAAAAATAAAGCCTGCATACACATTAAATATTTTCCGGAGTATAGAAATTTTCCAATTGTATCTTTTTTAGTTTTTTCAGCGGTTACAATCCATAAGCTATGGATTTGCAAACTTTAAAGTTTCTATCTCAAATGGAAGTGGGTATACGGCATGTTAATGTCAGTGACTGAGTAGACCATGTGGCTTTATAGTATAATTATATGCAAGGCCCGGATTTTGATCACCTAATAATACTTAAAATTGACTATATATTTATACATTTACTAACAAAAAAATAAAAAACAAAAAAATATTTACAACAATGACTCAAAAATTTGTATGAAAATAATAGTTTATTCAACATATTTGTGTCTATTATAAATTTATATTGTTGATCCCATTAAAGGCTTGTAATTAGTTAATTACATACGGTTACTTGTAAACAGCGAACACCATCTTTATATATCCAGATTAAAATTATAAAAATATTTATTTATAAAGCCTATTTTAGAGTTCCGATAATATTTATTGTAAGTAAACGCACAAAAAATGCATACAATGAAAGAAAAACACAAAATGAGAAAATAATGACTTTGAATTAAAACAAAAAGTCCTAAAAATATGAAATGGGGGAAAAAGATCATACAATAGCCAAAAAATGCCCAAATATTGACAATGAATTTCAAGAAATGATCTGAAACTGTAAAGTTGGTAAAATGACCCTAAAAATCACCATTTTTATAATCTAGGAGTCATGATCAGAATATGTGCACTAGTGGGCAACATCCATGATGTACCAGTTAAAAGATGACGTATCATCAAAATACGGGCCATGGTTATATAAAAGAAAATTACTTACACCAGATTCGTTTTGCAGAGTAGAAACCGACGTGTTCGAACGCGTCTTCCGTCCATGGTTGTATCCTGACATCATATTCTGCAACACACAAGGAGGAAAACGTGTTGAAAGATGCCGAGAACTAATGGAAATAAAAGTTGAGAAAGTAAGTATATTCAGGTAAATAAAAATGGAAAGGTGTGTATTATCATCAGTAATAAAGCAGGGGTGGCCAAATGGCTGTTTTTTGGGAGCAGCAATCAGAAGGACGAACTTTAAAAAGAGCTGCACTTAATTTTTGGTCAAGTAGAACATGTTTTTTTACAGTACATAAAACCCACTTACTATGTATTTAGACTATTTTGGGTGTCATTTGAGCAGTTAGCCGCTTGAAATCTGGAAGCTGACTAGTTAAGGGAGTTTGCACAAGTGACTTAAATATGCTTCACTTAAAACTGCTCGATGCAGGTGTTCAGTACAGCGATTCACATGAATCGATTGTTCCAAAAAATAGAGACAAATCTTTTGGCACTTTCTTTTAATCTTGAATACTTTTGATCAGTTGAATCTCCAGTTGCTTCAACACTTCAGCTTCCAAATAAAAAACAATTTAACCTTGAAACGGAGCAACTACTCTTCAGTACGTTAACAAGAATTTGGTTCAAGAAAATAGTTATTGTCAGGATTCGCTGAGGAACCACGGCCCTGCTGTGGCCATCCTTGTAATAGGTAGGGAGATTTGCCGAAGTTGGACCGTTGCCTAAGTTGGACCTCCTTCATATTTCGCTATGTGTTAGTAACTTAAACATTCAAGTTGGCTCTACTGGTGAGAAGTGTTGTCAAGGGCCTGTGATCCAACGGTCAGTTGGGTGCAGCCTTTGAAGAAAGAATAACTGCAATTATTGTGTTCTCGTTTGTGCAACAAGAGTCGCGCTACAGATTATAAGCTATTCTGCTGAGTAAGAGTAAGCAAAACAATTACCTAAATTATATTTTATAACTGCCTTTCATTAGTTAATAACTAGATATCGTAAAACTAGTTTTGCATTTTGTGAAGCCTTGTAGCATCATATTTCTTTACGTGGCGTCCAGTTGCCGAAGTTGGACCACTGTGTGTTTCCTAATTTGGACCACAATAACTTCCATTCTTGACATCAGCGTATAGGCAGATTTGGTATATTTGGTATTTTTTACATTTTTTATGCAATTTGTTTCCTAGGTTATACTTTGTTTCTTATTTGAAGCACTTTATCAGTACAAAACTGTTTGCTTCTAATTTAAAAATTATAATTAATGGTTATGTATAATAGGCCATAACTAACTTACTTTAAATGCCATGTGTGCCTAATAAATTTGTTAAGATACATGTTCTTTAAAAAATTACTGTTTTATTTTTATTTTTTACTTACAGTTTCACCATCGGTCCAACTTAAGCAACCGGTTTCCTAATTCGGACCATTTACAGACTTCTAAATTTTAAATTGTAGGCCTTGGAAATATATATCTATACAAAATATAATACCACCAGATGAAAGTGTATAAAATGAAGATTAATGTACAATATATTTCGTATCAATTAAATACATAATAAAGGCGTGGGGTAACAAAATGTAAAATCGGCCCAACATAGACAACCTTCCCAACCAACAGAATTAATAAAACACATCGCTATTTATATCACTGTAAGCGAGATAGCATGAGTTGAGACAATCGATATACTCGTATTGAAACATATCGATCGTCTCGCCATCGCAGGTAGTCGCGCTTTGTGCCTACTACTTTAATAACCAGATATATTGTTTTAGGTTATCAGAGAGAAGAAAGAAATGCCCGTACTGACCACAGAAACAGAAACAGGTAAGATATATCAGTTTGTCTGGTTGCCATTTCTGGTTAACTGATAACCAGGGTCCGTTTATTGTTTTTATAAACACTGCATCAGTTTCTAAACACGTTAAAATAGTTTTAGTTTAGTTTTTACGATTTCAAGAAAAGATTTTTAAAATGTCAGTGTAAATAAAATTAGGTAAAGTGATATAACAAAGTGCCAGAATGCTTTTATTTAATCAGTGATAATTGCAATTATCTTATGCAGAAAATAAGTTCTTGTTGTTATCGATTTCTGAATTAAGCTCCAGATCGATTCATTAAGCAGGGTTTACGGAAGAACAAAGGTTTAGTTTGATAAGCATACGTGAAGGAATAGACTATGTGGTTAGTGTTTTTTGTCAAGGCTACCTGTATTTCAACTTCCAAAGCCGTATATGAAACAATATGTTGTCATGAAAACAGATTTGAATTTGATCAAGTATTTCTAATATAGGCTATTACCATAAATTAGGCACTAAATTGGGCAATACTCCGGTACCGGTCAACCGAATCGGTCCAAAATCAATAGGCTTTATCCCATGTACGTTATAAATGCGTATAGCATGCTTCATGAGAATCCAATAAAAAGCGTTTGAGCTATTGCGCAGACAGACCCGCGGACAGACGGACAAACATTTTTCCGTCCCCCACACAATCTCATAAAGTACTGGTACCATTTTGGCAATTAATAAACACACTAAAACAAATACATTAATTAATTTTATCTTTGCCCAGGATTTCCATGGCTCAGAACCAATAAACTATAGGATACTTTTTGCTTCATTTTTAAAAGCTTAGCTGAAAAAAGGTTTAACGATTTTGTTTTCAGGGCGAAGAAAAAAAGCATCGTTCTTAGACTTGGTCACTGATGCTTATCGGAATCAGGGGAAACTCACTCACGAAGAAGTTGTGGACGAATTCGTTACATTTATTAATGCGGTAAGTGAATATCATAATAAATATATGGGTTACGATAAAACTGTAAATTTACAATGTTCAACTACACCGAAGTTCCGCAACGTTGCACAAGCTAAGCACGAACAAGCTAATCATTGAACGAATCATCTCACAGAGTTAAAGTACCCCATATCCTCAAAGAGTTCCTGGGCAAAATGACCAACCTTTTCACGCCTAAAACGTTCCTCACTCCAATTTCCGTTCATTAAGTATGCCATGGGTAATTACTCAATACTAAGGTACGGATTTCATACCATATTTGCATAGATTTTTATGCATACAGAGCATTAACTTATTTCTTGTTGTTTGAGATCACTGTGTAAGATTTGACTGTGCATATTTGGGGCTAGGTTTGCTAAGTTTAATCGCAGTCAAAACCTTACTCCTGGAAAAATGTATTATTATTATTATTATTATTATTATTATTATTTTAAATTGAATGGTATTATTATTATTATTATTATTCACAAAACACACTCACTGCATTCATTATATTTACAAAAGAAGTAATAATAAATTACACAGAATGTCACTGTTGAGACTGCTAATGCAGCCATGGTGTAAGACGTTTTCTGTTGCAGTTCTGTATTTTGAAGTTAGATATGTTCATTTTTCACTTCGCACGTTTGAGAATTCTATGTACTATCGGATATTAGAAATTTAGCCAAATCATTACATTTCATACGGTAAGCCTACTTAAAGTGCCCACATAGTTCGACTTTCACAATTTCCACTTTCAGTTTGTATATTTCATTGTTCCAAATATTTAGCATCACATGTTCAGAGATGTTCCCAGTTTCGAATGGCATGTTCTTGATACATCATGCATTTCCGGGAGGAGAAATGGATAAATATCAACTTATTTAAAAGGGTATCAGAAACCTGACTTTCGACTTTCGATCCAGAAGTTCGAGAAACTGAAAATAATAGAATCTTGAAATATAGTTTAGACTCTTTCTGTTTCAGGGACATGACACAAGTGCCTACACGGTTAACTGGATGATACAATTGCTAGGCAGTAACCCAGCTGTTCAGGTAATATTCTTTGATGAATACTTTAACAGAGAATTTAGTAATCTAATTTCATACTTGTTTTCCTAGGATATTGAATTAACAAGAACATTTAAATGCACTTTTTCAAAAACAATATTTGGCAACAAACAGTGGAATTTCATTTAAATCTGTTCGCGAGCTACACTTCAATGCCTTTCCTTCAATTCAAAATTCTGATTTTATTAGGCTATTGTAAATCTGTCGAACGGTAATAATGAAATATATATGATATACATTTTTGGTTGATCATATTATAATACCAAACTTTTCAGAGCAACACATTAATTCCTGTAACGTTCTATAAAAATAGGTTTTGATTTAATGGATCTTGTGTGACTTGCAGCTAATTGATGACTAGCATAACACTAATCCATTTACAGCCGATATTAGGAAAGCAGTCTACAGTTATGGAAAACGTGTTGAAAAGAAGTTGAAGAACGAAGGCAACGAGAGAGCAGATGAGCTTGCCAAGGAAGCCGCAAATTCACCCACGGGTAATGAGTAGGGGGCGGATTTCTAAGACATGTCATATTTTTCCCCTTTGCATTATTTCAGGTTTCCGACTAATTTAAACCCGATTCCAAGCATTCTGGTGAAAATAGAACGGCTTTTACTGTGCATATTGTGCATATTTAGGAAATTTTCAACTATTGTAGTATGAATATGAATATTTAGGTCATATTTTTGGCATATTTGTGTGCATATTAAAGAAATTTTGAAGTTTTACATCACATTTTAAATCTTGCATTATACTGATACTTTATGAGAATTTACAGATATTTTAAATAATTAACATTATATTTCATAAAATTAATTGTAATGAAACTTACAAAAAATATACATAATGTTTAAGTTGTTAAGCCTTATTTTAAATTTTATTGGTCATATTTTAATGTTTTTTAGGTCATAAATCCATGCATATATCCTATTTTTTAGGTCATAGAAATCTGTCCCCTAGTCATGAGTATACAAAATGCCCTCTTTCGTTTTAAAGAGAAAATTGAAGAACATGCTAAATTTGTGGAACCTACAGTGAAGAAACAGTTCTAATAGAAAACGGACAAGGGCAATGTTTTTTTTTCCGACATCCAAAGACAGACTGGACTCCAGGAATTATGAACCTACTTTTATAATGACTCA
The DNA here is from genome assembly GCA_964059195.1 of Ectobius pallidus. NCBI lineage: Eukaryota > Metazoa > Arthropoda > Insecta > Blattodea > Ectobiidae > Ectobius > Ectobius pallidus. The sequence continues at coordinate 162,621,911 of CAXKWD010000007.1, read as the reverse complement.
ATTTATGACAGAGCATGGAAAATTCAAATCTTACTTTAACCGTTTTAAAATTGGTAATCCAAATGATATTTCATGCTCCTGTCTTCATCAGAATCAAACAGTTAACCATCTGGTTAGAAACTCAAATTAGAAATCTACTTTGGTTTCTATAACATAAAATTCGAACCACCTCACACAAAAATGTTCGAAAAATAGTGTTACGTCACACAGTTCCAGAAATTTTCAAGGGCTTGTAGAAATAAGTGACACAGACTCGCGGCTAAAATTTTCTCATATTCTTTGTATTGATTTGTAATGATAGATTATTAGTATGTATCTTGTTAAACTATAGTCCTAGCATACATTGTACAGTAGGGCTCTCCCTCGTTGGATATACAATAATGATAGGTGAAACCACCAAGAGCCTAGACACTAGAGTCTCTTCAGATAACATGTAATGGTAATATTCTACCGTACATAAACGTAGCAAGAAAAATAGAGCATACATTAAGAAACAAGAAAATTATTTACCTCATAAAGGTGTTGGAGCAGACGCATTTGCAGAATTTACACCCGGCACTTTGTTTTATCAATTATCTCATATTATTTTGAATACATGTTGTTTGTGTAGTTTTAATTGCAATTGCTGCTTTCAATGCTTGAAGGTTGTTTTGCATACGATATCAATCGAGGTGGAAGAAGAACAACAGTACTTTAAGGAAATGTTGAATTTAATTGCATGCCATTTTATTGATTTACATTTAATATCTATAAGAACTTCCAGCACTGACAGATTGCCACTGCGGACAAAGGAAACGGTTATAGCAGATACTGTTGCACACATAAAATAATTATCTGGGATAGCCTAAAAATTACCTCTCTTAGTAATGTGACACTTAATTTATTAACCCTATTCTACTTGGAAAATCAATAGGAATCCTTATAACATAACGCCACATGGCTGACTCACTCACTCACTGACATTAATGTTTGCCCACATCCAGATGAGCTAGAAACTTGAAATTTGGTACACGTATAGCATTTAGGCTGTAAACCACAGGAAAATTCCAAAAAGTTGATTTTTTTAATTTTTAGTCCTAAAAACCCCCGGTAAAAGGGCTCGGTTCGGCTCATCGACATTAATGTTTGTCCACTTTCAGATGAGCTAGGAACTTGAAATTTGGTACACCTATAGCTCTTAGGCTGTGAATTACAGGAAAATTCCAAACACTTTATTATTTTAATTATTAGCCCTAAAAACCTCCCGAAAAAGGGCTCGGCTCGGCTCACCGACAAAAATGTTTGCCCACTTCCAGATGAGCTAGAAACTTGAAATTTTGTACAGATATAGCTTATAGGCTGCAAACCACAGGAAAGTTCCCAAAAGTTTATTTTTTCAATTTTTAGCTCTAAAAACCCTCCGAAAAAGGGCTCGACTCGGCTCACCGACATTAATGTTTGCCCACTTCCAGATGACCTAGAAACTTGAAATTTGGTACACATATAGCTTTTAGATTGTAAACCACAGGAAAATTCCAAAAAGTTTATTTTTTTTAATTTTTAGCCCTAAACACTCCCGAAAAAGGGCTCGGTTTGGCACACTGACATTAATGTTTGTCCACTTCCAGATAAGCTAGAAACTTGAAATTTGGTACACATATAGCTTTTAGGCTGTAAACCACAGGAAAATTCCAAAAAGTTTATTTTTTCCAATTTTTAGCCCTGAAAACTTCCGAAAAAGGGCTCAGCTCCGCTCACCGACATTAATGTTTGCCCACTTCCAGATGAGCTAGAAACTTGAAATTTGGTACACATATAGATTTTAGGCTGTAAACCATAAGAAAATTCCAAAAAGTTTATTTTTTTTAATTTTTAGCCCTAAACACTTCCAAAAAAGGGCTCGGTTCGGCTCACTGACATTAATGTTTGTCCACTTCCAGGTAAGCTAGAAACTTGAAATTTGGTACACATATAGCTTTTAGGCTGTAAACCACAGGAAAATTCCAAAAGTAAATTTTTTTTAATTTTTAGTCCTGAAACCCCCCAAAAAAGGTATCGGTTTCCAAGGCAACGGTATTATCAAACTGTGTTCACGTATAGCACTGAAAATTTAGAAATAATTATTTCCACAAACCTAACGGTGTGGTCGAGATTGTAACGTCTTGGACTTGCGTTCTGAAGTCTCAGGTTCATAATAATTAAATCCATTTAACATATTTTTATCCAGAACCAACAAAATGTTCTTCTATCTTTTAAATAAATTTCATAATTTATATTCTTTAATTATAACTCGGAGATGAAGTGCCGCATTTTTTACAACATATTATAACCAATTTTATTTGTACTTTTCAATGATTTCCATGGTCGTAAAGGCAAATGCCAAATTGAATATTGACATACCATGAATCTTACTCGCAGTTTCATCTTGTATCATGTCCATTTAAATTAATATCAGTTGAAATCTACTCCATAAAATACACCATAAATGTACGTTCACTTCCAGTTGATCTAGAAAACTTAGACTTGGCAAACTGATACATATTAGCTTGCAACCGACAGGAAAATTCCGAAAAAATCCCACGTTTATTTTTTCAGGTTTAATGTGGCAAAAAATGTAGTAGCCAATACAGCAGACTAAATACTATCTCCCATAGATCTTTTAAAAAACCTTTCCCGAGAACCTCAGCGGGGGTTTGGGGGCGGAGCCCCCAATGAGCGAAGCGAGTCTATCTATAGGCCTAAAAGTGATTTTTTTTCAGGAGAAAGTTCACGAAGAATTGGACAGTATCTTCCAGGGATCTGACCGACCGCCCACCATGGAAGATATCAGTGATATGAAATATCTGGAGAGAGTTGTCAAGGAGAGTCTGAGGATGCACGCAACCGTTCCACTGATCGCTCGTGTTCTGACACGAGATATAGAATTAGGTAAGCAATACAATACTGTACACAGAAACTGCAGTCAAAATTTCGGCGAAGCACACATTGGTATTTATCTTAAGGGGCATAATAGGTTACCTTTCTGTTTTCTACATTTTAAAAGCTACATCGTGGGTTTTTCTTACACATATGCGTGATGTAACATATAAAGTTGTGAAGAGGTTACATTTCTGTCAGTTTTTTAGATATCAAAATAAAACTTGTCTCACAAAAATGCCAGAATTTTTTTAAGGACTGATGTTGAGCTAAATTTAGAAAGTTTCAGGTATTATATTTCTTATATCTTTACTAGCTTATAAGTGGAATTTAATGTTAATGAATATCTCAAATTTAAGAAAATATTCACTATCTCTACACATATATTATTTTTTGTTGTTAAAACGATTGGCATAATACTCCACAGATCAAGTTATTGTATTTTATCTCTAACATATTTCTTTCTATTCTGTAGATCTTCAAAATTTCCCCATTTTCACCGACAAATATCCTCTCCCTAATGATTTGAAACCTATTTCGTCTGTAAAAGGGATTATGCCAATTTTATAAATCTATGGAACAGAATGCGTCTCTGATATAAACAACGATATATTTTCAATTTGTTTCTTTTTCTTTCTTTTGTAAATTGTAAAAACCGACACAATGCGTATTAGTCCCAGTCGACTTTTATTACTCTTGTTGCTCTTTAATAACTGATCTAAGGGTAGTTGTTTGTTTCTTATACGTGTATACTCATGAAGGAAGATTTAGTGTACTGTATAATTTCTTCCAAGCTTCTTCTTCATCGTTTTCATCCGTGTGTGTTTTCAGATGGATACAAACTACCGGCTGGTGCTCACGTTATCATTAGCCCTTACATCACTCACAGGAGTCCTGATGTCTACCCCAACCCGGAGCAAGTCGACCCGGACAACTTCCTACCCGAGAGAGAGGCCAGCAGATCTAGTTATTCATGGATCCCTTTTAGCGCAGGACCCAGGAAGTGTATAGGGTACAAGTTCGCCATGCTTGAGATCAAGATATTGGCTTCATACATTCTGCGGAATTATCAAGTGCAAGCTGCAATAAACACTCTGACTCCTGTAGCACATATATCTCTGTCATCCAAGGAAGGCTTCCCTGTGTACTTAACAAGACGGAGAGCTGTATCTCTTCAAGAGAACAGTAGTTGATTCTTTCTATTTTTTACGGATTTAGATAAAGTTTACTATAAAACAGATTAGTACTCATAGGGTTAAGAGTTCCATTTTATGTTTTAGTTACTCTTACACATGTTTAAAATTACTCAAGGTTATGTAACAAAAGTTATAATAGAAATTTATGATACTAATTATTTTATTTAAACATTTAGGACTGATGATGGCCGAGTGATAGCCAAAATGCGCATCTCCGTTTAGAAAAAATTGCAGCTAGAATAATCAGATAAGTTACACGGTTTCTAAAGGAATATTGTTAAAGAAGAGTCAACAGCGACGTAAATATCTATCACAACTATCTCAAGACATAAAAATGTGTTCAATGATACATATAGGGATATTATAACAACATATCTTCAAGATATAAACACTTATTCAAGTGAACAGTGAACTAACTATTACAATTAATTCTAGATATATAAAAAGGATGTTACAGTGATGCATATATGGTTATTTCAACAACATATCTAGATATAAACAGTGCACAGTGAATTATGACATAAACAGTGCTTAGTGATGCATATATGTTTTTTATAACAACATATCTTCAGGACATAAACAGATGTTCGGTGATATATATACAGGCCTATATATGGATATTTTATAAATAACATACTAGTTAATAGTAACCTGTTACGAATATATGAACATAGACTACCAGATAAAAGGAAATGGCTACTGGTTATACCATTATAAAAAACAATTTGAACAATATACAAATATTTTAGCTTTTAGAATCTTGACAAATATAATTAACGCTTTTAAACTGTGGCTAACCATATCGTCCTTTAAAGATTAAATATATACATATGAACAAACACGACAGTTAGTTGATAACTTTTTAACGATTATCAGTATGGCATGTATATACTTGTATGTAAGTTTGTTAAGAATTCGTAAAATATAGTTAATAATAAACAAAACAACAATATTAGATACCGTATATCCAGTTAATACTAGCTACAAGTTATATGTATTGTGGTAAAAGGTGGAACATTTTAAAGTTACTTTATTATGTCCGTGAAGTCGTAACTAATAATAGGCTATTAGTCAATATTGTTATGATAAGAAGTCTAGGGAATATTAACTAATATTATTATGCTTCTGCTAATAACAGGAGAGTAAAATCTGTATAAAATAGGGGCCAGGGACCGGATGTCGATGATGTAAAAGTTATTTTTTATTATAAAGAAAACCCCAGTAATACGAACTGAAATTTGAAGAAAGAAAGAAATTAAAATTTCTCACTTTAGGCAATCCTATTTTAAAAGTTGACAAGTCCATTGCGACAGTAAAAAAATGATCGACCTATTACGATTATCCCAATGTTTTCAAAAAACTTCGAACATGTTATAAAGATGCAGTTTTGCAGATATTTTGAAAATAACAATTTGTTCAATAGCGAACAATACTTCTTCCTCTTAAACAGATCAATAAATAAGTTCATTTTTAAATCTTTCACCGAATAAAGCTCCAGATAGATTCATTAAGCAGGGCTTGCGGAAGAACAAAGATCTAAAGTTTGATACTTAACCTTAATTCATACTCTTATACACTGATATAAGAAATTCTTAAAATATTTCATCTTTTCACAAAATACACTGGCAAAAAACTCCGCTTAATGTATGTAATATACCTTCTGTATATAACAGTATTCATGTAGTACTCATTTCAACTTCATCAATGAAATAAACAAACATCTGACTGCATTGGAGTCAAGGCCCTCAATGATTAAGCAACGCGGCTTCGTAGTATAGTCATGCTATATATTTAAAAAGCATGTGACTTTTAATTAGTTGCTACTCCGGTACCAAAATAAATTTGGTCCAAAATAAATAGGATTCTTGTCATAGATATTATAAATGCGTGTACCTAGTTGCATGAAAATCCGAAAATGCGTATTTGAGTTATTGCGCGTACAGACACACGGATAAACTTACAGACAGACGGACAGACATTTTCCCGTCCAGCACACAATCTCATAAAGTACCATTCTGGCACTTAATAAAATCTTTGCAGATTACGTCCTGGCTTTGAAACCTAGACATCAAGATCTAATGAAGCAGATTTTATTCATTTATATTATGCAAAGAGGCGTCATTCTTAAACTCCTGAAGAGTCTCGAGGTCACTTCGTACTTGCTCGTGGTGGCTCTTGTGCAAGGCAAAATCAAGTTAAAATATTTTTATATTGCGATGCTCGGTTAACCAGTTAGTCAACAACACAGGAACTGATAATCATGTGGGGGGGGGGGGAACCTCTTCGCTTGAATGTTTCTTTCATTATAATTATTTAAATGCAACAGTCTTATAAAATGCAGGCTTAGCTACTTCTATGCAATAAAATATTAATGTTCATCTGTTTAAATTATTATTGACATTATAATGTAAACTAACACTGAATTTAATGATTGTGATATCAGGTGAAATAGAGAAGGCGAGCCAACAACTGTGGCCCTATAATGTTTCCGAGTATGTTATTTTGATACTTGAATTTAATACGAAACATTACAAATAATCCTCACCCGAACATGGCACACCTCATATAGTAAATATCTAAACGTCGGCTCATTTTTGTGCACTGAGGGCGCTCCCATTGTATTTAAACGTGATAAAATGTATAAGAAGGGATGGTCCAATTCCTATGGCCTCCCCGCTCGCCGGATCTGAAACCACTAGATCTTTATTTGTGGGGGCATTTAAAACCTCTTGCGTATGGAACACTGGTGGAATATATATATATATAGAGTGTGTCTGTGCTCGTATTCTGCAAGGCTGCCTGATAAGAGAGATATAAACGCAAACATTATGTTGAAAATTGTGTTATATGTCCAAGAACAAGAACATTAATATAATAAAATGTACTTATCACTTTCATCTATTATTAGTTTATTATTATATAGTTACGTATTTTTACTATTATTATTATTATTATTGATATTTTATGTGACTTTATTACTATAACTAATGTCATTATTTATCATTTTTATATTATATAAGGATTTATTATTATTATTTTATTTTATTTTACGTGTTATTATTATGTAAATATTATCATTATCCAACTGTAAATTATGTGTGAAGTAGTGCATGTAATATTATTCTGTAAACGGGCTTGCTAATGGTGTTCAATAAATAAATAAATGATAATCAGAGAGTATCAGAGAACCATTCAACGGTGGATTGACTGCCGTGTCCGTGCTAACGGAGGACATTAAGTTAATGAAGAAGTTGATTTTATTTATGTTCTAAGATAATTTTAAGTTTTAGTAGTTTTAAATAAAAAAAACGATATAGCATGATAATATTATAGGAGAAAAATACCTCTGACACGGATTTGAACCCAGAACCTTTGGCTATCCGTACTAATGCTCTACCAACTGAGCTAAGCCAGAGTTCAATTCATGGCGCCAGATGGAACCTCTCTCCTAGGACTGATTGCCCTTAATGGTCTTCCTCACTGACAGATAATTTTATGGCATATGCAGTAGGCCTAATGTGAGGAACACTAAATAGTATTTTTTGTGACCGGGTTTCCATTGTTATTTTACAGTTAACATGTAATGCCAGACAATAATTTTTGGTTCATGACTGAATATATATCTAAAGCCGCGTTCACACCTGTGCAACGTTGCATGCGCACAAGAGGCTTGCGCCTGGCAGGTGGAGATGCAAGCCGGGGCATGCAACGGTGCAAGGTGAGGCATGCGTGGAATCTGTGCGCACGGACCTCCTTGCGCCGGTGGACGTAGGCGCAAGTAGCTCCCCATTTGAAACGGGGAGCTACGTGCAACAGTCGTGCGTCTTCCAAGGCTCTGCTCTGATTTTTCATGGCGGAGTGGTCTAATGAAAAGAATATTGAGTTCGTGGAGGATTATCGCTCGTATCCGTGTTTGTGGATGGCTAGCTTCCCGGACTACAAGGACAGGACAAAAAGGAGCGATTCCTTACAGTTTCTAAGGGACAAATACGCTTTGGGAACAACGAAAGCGGTGCTAAATAAAATAAAAAGCCTCCGATCATACTTTCGTAGAGTCCAGCAGAGTAGAGTTGTGGTATTATTTCAATGAATAGACCTTTTTAGGCTTTTTAAACAAACGAGTTTAGCCGTCTTCATAAAACATAATAATGGACACTAATATGACACCGAAAATTGTTTATAATTTTGACAGAGTTATTCTAGTTCTCTCCCCCCCCCCAAATAAGCAAGTAACTATTCCTTATATTGGCACTCGAAAAATAGCATAAACAATTGAGATATTTACCCTTTTTAATGATACAATTATTCAATGCTCACTCAATTAACTTCCTATCTACTAAAATAAGTTGACTGAAATTGTTTCTATATATACATTTCAAAGTATTTCAGACTGCTCAAGTTTCATTTCCTGCGATAGTTACAATAAACAATAACACGTGTGAATTGATTCAACCGAGGGAAGAACTGAGGTCAATGATAACAACGTTGCTTTTGTTTTGGAAAGCAGAAGCCAAGGCCGACTTGGTTACATCAGTTAACATAAACACTGACTTAATGGTTTATTCCTTTGATGCCGCCTGCCCATGCAATGAATAGCTGCACTATACAAAGACAAACAACAAAGCGAAAGAAGCCTACATTATTAATTTCAGTGCGTTGTATAAATTTATTTGCATTACATCTTTTCTTAAAATGCACTAATTCACATTTATTTATTTTCTTTTGTATTAATGGGAAAATCTATTTAAAAATAGTGTTTTTCTGCAAAAGTCCTCTTTAGCCCCTATTCTAGTGGTTGCTGACTACGGACCCGCAAGTCTGGGTTCGAACCCCGGTACCTCCTCAAATTTTTCTGAGGTAGGGCCAACTGGAACGGGGTGCATTCAGTCTCGTGACACCAACCGAGGAGCTAATTCATAAAGAAGTAGCGGCTTCGGTTCAGTAAGCTATCAACAACTGCAGTAGGATTCGGCATGCTGACCACATGCCCTAATCCTGCCAGCTACCTATTCAAAATGTGACAATTATTACGCTCATATTATTGGTAATTAATAATAAATAAAATTATATTTGGAAGAAAGCAGTTCGTTCGTTGAAAATGCCACTGTTCGAAATAGTACCTACTGGTGATCAGAGTTGTTCCTACTGCGTACATTTTCGAACGATATTCTGGAAATGAAAGATTGATTGCCATGACCAATTTTACTGCTGTTTGACTTTCATATTTTTGTGAAAGGTCAACTACATTGCCAACTTTGTGATTACAATACAATTGAATTTTCTTCTTACGGTTTCGTCTTTGTCGCAAAATAACAACAGCTGCAGCAGCAGCAGCTACGGCACCTAAATCCAAAGCGGACATTTCATCTGCGCACTTCTAGCAGGTGTGAACAGAAAGAGGCATGCGCCTACAATAATGGAGCCGCAAGAGACTAGGTGCATGCGTGAGCTTGCACCGTTGCATGCGCAGATGCACTGGAGAGGCACGGCAACTAGGTGCAAGGCGCACAGGTGTGAACGCGGTTTAAGTGATATAGCAGCTTTATTTGTGTTGAATGTAATCGAAAGCCTAGGAAAACAAGATAAAAGCGGTTTAGAATAAAGGTATTATGTTATTACTTTAAATGATAGTTGCTACGTTTTTGTGAGGAAAACAGCTATTTCTTTGCATGTTATATAAGTTGGAGACTTGCAAAGGACAGATATATTCTAGCCCGTCAAGTTTTTGTACGTCTCACCTACAAGGTCTCAGATACTGCAATTTCTATAAAAGTACTACTTTGTACCTTCCCTGATGTGTATTTAGATTATCTTCCTTCCTGAGGTACGTAAATGTTCACTTTTTCGTTTACATTAAATTTATTTTAACTTTAGTTTGTGCGTTACTATCACTAGAGAACACAGCATTAAATCAGTGTTTCCCAAAATCAATAATATTAATCTGAATTTGTTGTGTGAAATTATTTGATTCTTCCTTACAAATTTACTGATTGATTTTTATACTGTTTAACCTCTTTGTTAAAACATATATATATTTACCCAGAGAAATGAAAAGTTTAAAAACCGAAGTATGATTATACAGAATATTTTTTTTCGATCAATGCAGAAATCATATTACTTAATTTATTACACACATTGTAAAGGACATTGGTAAACAATTTCTTAGCTGTATCTTTATTATTGTGGAAGAAGATAGGTTTTGAATGTGTCAAAATAACATGCAAATTGAAATTGAGAAAGAAGCGATTAAAGTTTTCATGCATTAGTAGTCTGAGGCCCCTGAGCAGCACCTGTTTCATGCACCCAAACTGCAGAAGATTTTGCACATTTACATTGTAGGGCACGCTTCATTTTATACAGTAAATTTATTTTTTTTTGTCCAAAATGGCTAAATCAGCACTTCTGCCACCCCTTAAACTAAACGACAAGATTTTAACAGGCCTAATTCCCTTATTGCATCCAATGGTCATAGTAGGATGAATGGAGTTCTGGTGGAATAATATATGGCAGGGAAAAAGGAGCACCTCGAGAAAACCTGCTCCGACCGGAGTTTATCCACAACAAATTCCACATGGATCCACCGAGAATCGATCCCGGGTCTCAGCTGTGGAAGGCGAGCGATCTAACCACTCGGCCAAGGAGACGACCAAAATCACAAGATTTTAAAAACACACTCAAGTTGTCTATTTAGCATAATGAAAATTGCTTTACTGTGACCTCACATCCTAGAGTTTTTTTTTCCATAACTGATTTCAAATTAATTTTCAAAATAAATTTATCAAACAAATTTGAAAGTCATTATAACGATGCAACAATAAAATAGGAATCCGGAAATTCAGGACGGTTGATAATTTTGCTGTTTACTAATAATAATAATATTAATAGTATTAATAATAATAATATTTTTTATTATGTTTGCCGTACATACAGAACAGATAGATTCGTCAAATAAAAAACGTAAAAAAAATAACAAATACAATACAATACAATGAAAAACTAAAATATTCATTTAAATCATAAAATAATTCTTACATAAAATTGTCTTTAATCTTAACTTGTACAGATGAAGATTATTAATACTAGAAATGCTGTTTGGAAGTTTCTTTATTATCCTACTAATGAGGCAAACTGGAGATTATACTTTTTAGTTGAGTAATGAGGTATGTGCACATGATTTCTTTGTCTTGTTTCATAATTATGTATATCTATATTAAGACTAAAATTTTGGAGATTCTTCTTATAAAACATACCAGCTTTAAAAATTAAAATACTTGTGACAGTTAGAATATTATGCAATTTAAAATACTCACGTAAAGAATCTCTAGGTTTAAGATTAAAAATGACTCTTCAAATTCTTTTCTGAATTGTAAAAACCCTCTGAATATAAGATGCACAACCCCATACTGATATATTATAAAAAATCGTAGATTGTACAGAAGCAAAGTACACACTTATTAAATAATTTATATTAAGAGAATTCTTTACACATCTGATAGCATAACCTGCTTTGTTTAATTTACAACAAACATTATCACGGATATTGGGTATAATGGGTGACAAATGTTTTCGTTGAAACCATATAATACCAAAATCCCGTTCTTCATAGGTATGTTGTAGAAAAAAAACACATGTAATTATATAAAGCAAGTATAGGGACCGTATTTTTTTGTTAAATAAAATGACAGATTTCGGTGATAACTCCCTTTTATTTCGTTAAGTATTCTGTGAAATGAAATATCTGAAGTATTTACAAAAAACTAAAAAATCCCTATTAAGTTACATATTCCGTATTATTCTGGTCTCTTATGAAACGTCGTAAGTTTAAATTTTGGAAATACCTATGAACAAATATACTGTTAAGTATAATCGAAATTACCAATAAACAACTGCAGATAGCCATTTGCTAACTAAAGCGAATAACTGTGAATAAAATACGAAATAAATATACACAGGAGTAAATTGCGATCTTCGTATAGCGTCAGTCTTTACTGTATCGAACACATGTATCGATTCCTTCTCGGCCAACCAAAGGAAAGCAGAAAAGAAAGCACGCTATAAGAAATGAAGGAAAAAACCAAACAAAAACAACATATTATTTTGAATCACATTTTTGTGCACAATTCTCAATTTACGTACGGAAGGGGCATATTTCGCGCTAATTGAGACATTTCGCACAATAGAAGGAATTTAGTGAGATTCGTGGATTCAATTTACTTAATTTTACGCATGTTCAAAGCTAAATACAATTAATGAAAGATGTTTTGAAAAATTTCAGCTAAAAATAACTAATGAAAGATGTTTTTTAAAATGTCAAGTAAATATAACTAATGAAAGATTTTTTATGTTTTGTAAAATTTCAGCTAAATATAACTAATGAATGATGTTTTATGTTTTTTCAGCTAAATATGACTAATGAAATATGTTTTGTAAAATTTCGCGCTTATCACTGTTACCAAAAACTACGGTCCCTACGGGTTTTAGTTGACATAACAGTAGTTTTATGAAACAAATCAAAAGTCTAAGTGTGAAAATTGGATGTCATTTCATAATTAATTATTTAAAAAAAAAAGTAAAAAATCCCCAATATAATTTAAAATAATAAATTCACCAATACTAATTCCAATTGAACTACAAGAATGTAAGCAATCAGAAGATATACACAATGAATCAGAAGTATGATTAAGCATAGGATATATGGCATATACCCACGTATACTCTCGACAATATCTCTACCATTACTGACATCATGTAATGATACTTCAGGGATTATGAGACGTAAAACAAGACATCTTGTGCTAATACGAGTACATTCTGTTACTTGTAATACATTTCTTCTCAACAGATGGCGTTGGTTCTGATGATACTAGTGGTCATTCTGCTTCTAATGACAGTGAAGCCGTTAATGAAATGGGCAAGAATCATCTACTACGCTAGGCGATTGCCCGGACCCACGACAATTCCATTACTGGGGAATATGACAGATATGTTAATGCCCATGGAAGGTAAGTGTTATAGCTGACGAAATTTAAAAGAAATGTGTGAGAATATGAAGAAAATAAAAGGACATCGTCGCTCGTGAATTTGTCGGCGATTTCCAATTCAGTCACGGCAGTACGTATAGGCTAACGACAAAGTCACAGGTGCGCTGGTTTCCACGCACAAAATAATGTTTTTCAACTAAGTAGGATGACCGACTTCTAGTTAAGTGGCATCTAGCTTAGGAACGGTAGTATTAATGTTAGCTCCCAACAACTGTTCGGCGCATATGTTCTATTGCTCATTTTATTCTGAATAACTCAGACTCTATTGCTCATTCTATTCTGAATAACTCAGAATAAAATGAGCAATAGAACATATGAGCCGAACAGTTGTTGGGAGCGGAGTAGGGCCTATGGTCGAGGTATCTCCGTGGGTGGTGGTGGGCCAAAAAAAAATATATTAATGTTAGCGACATATTAGGTTAGTGTATAAACTGTAATATTATTTTAGTGAGGCATATTGAATGTTTACGTTTCGAAAATCTGCCATATTATATCTCCCGTGAGGTTAGTCAACCTGTTTACCGAGAATTCAATACATTGGGACTTTACCCATATAACTATTTAGCGAGTATGAATACCGAATCATTCACATATTACCTACCTAGTTTTATTCATCTATTCCTATAATATATTTCGTTATATTCCTCTTCAGAACGTTTAGAATGTCCAGCCATGTTTGATTCCCAGCGCACATGGATCCTAACAGAGTTTTTTCCTTTCTTTCTTTTGCCGTGACAGAATTTTCTCATGACAGTAAACTATTTTAATGTTTGCTTTAAATGCTTTGCTATTACACAGTGTTAGCGTTGTTAATATTGTGAGCCTGCTTACTATCATACGATATTTATAATGCTTCACTACACACATGATTTTCATATCTCCTTTCCTTTCCAGTATTACAGATTCAGAATTAAAGATTAATTTTTAAGATGCTTATATTTAATAGCAAACACGCTGTATTATTACCAATGTTCTTTTCAGAGTTCTTGGGACATTTCTACAATATTTCCTTGCAATATAAGTTCTGCACAGTATGGCTCGGACCTCTTCCGCTGATAGGGGTTTACGATCCTGAACATATAAAGGTAACTGAGAATAATCAATAAATTACAAGTTGGAATGACAGCAATATGTTGGTGGCACTAAATATAGATAAAACAAATTGTGTTCCGTTCTCAATAGTAATTGTTGGATCAAAACTCCTGCCTAAGAATCCATGATCCCATCTGAAATTCTACAAACACATAACACATTTATGTAAGAGACTACGAAAAACAATATACAAATCTATCAGCCTGAGACACTATTTACCAACTAGAATATTTTTCTTTTGGGTTTTGTTTAGTTTTTTTGTTTTGTTTGTTTTTTGCTTTAATTCAGCTGTATTTATACTCCTTTTAGCTACGAGACATATCAGGAGTTTGTGGTATGTGTCTATACAGTAGGGAAGGCCTTGATTGTAAATTATTTCTATTATTATTGGTGTATTTATGGAGTAAATTTCAACTGGTAGCCTATTAATTTTTTTAAATGGATATGATACAGGATGAAATGGTGAGGATGGTTCATGGTTAGTGAATATTCAATTCGGCATTTTCCTTTACGACTGGGGAAACAATGAAAAACTCTCGTCAAACTGTCCGGCCACGGAATTTGAACCTGGGACCTCCCGAATGCGAGTCCAAGACGAATAGTTTACTTAGCTCTAAAACAATCTTTATTCCAAAATGGAAGATTTTCTGAGGAGGAACTTCTCTATTGACTCCGTTGAATCTAATGGAGGAGTACGGTTAAAAAAGCCTATAGAATATCCAACGGAATTTTTATTTCTTGAATTTAATGTCATGACAATAGAACAATGTGTCCCTACAAGGGGAGAAGTGAAACTATAAAGAAGAGAGAGATTTTCTCACAATTCTAAAATACTTTCACATATACCAAATTGCGCTCACCCGAGTTTTCACTCCCACTCCTATAATTGAGAAATATGATTTTTGGTGCAAGGGTCTTTTATTATTCAGTGGAAGGAAAACTCGGTTGAGCGCGATTCTACTCTTATTCCCCTCACCTATAGCCTAATATAACTTAAGTCTTTTACCTCTGCTGACTTCAAACATAGCAATTACGAGGATCGTCCAGAAAGTAGAGAACGATTTGGCATAGCTAAATAATAACGAAAGATATCAATACCAAACTGTACCTTACTCTATTTCTCAACGTAATCACCACTGCTGTCAAGGCATTTATTGTAACGTGGTGCCAGTTTTTCAATGCCGATGCTATTCTCTTCTACCGCCAAAGACCTGAGCCTGGAGTTTCTGCGAAGAAGTCGAGGAATAAATGCAGAGGCCTATTGTGCAATTCTTCGACTACGACCCGCTATCCAAAACAAGAGACGTGGAAAGTTATCTGAAAATGTGTTTTTGATTCACGACAACGCTCGACCTCATTCGGCTGCTCAAAACAGGCACGACTTTAACGTTCTAAGTGGGGAATTTTTGGACATCCTCCTTAAAGCCCTGACCTGGCACCCAGCAATTTTCACTTCTTTCCGAAACTAAAGGACTATTTGATTGGAAAACAGTTCCCAACCAATAAAGACCTCAAAGCGGCAGTGACATCCTGGCTCAGGTCTTTGGTTGTAGAAGAGTAGTCCTTAATTTCGGTATTCTTATGAATAGTGACGTTCGATTTTGGCATGAATTATGTAAAAATATAATGATAAATATAATCAAAATTACTATTAAATAACTTCAAATAGTCATTTGCAAACAGAGGTGCCAACAACTGTTGATAAAATACGAAATCTGTTGAGTTTTTACCTCATTTGATCAGAGATTCATAGGCATCCCAAACTCAGCACAGAGATAGCAAACAATAGTTTATCGGGATCACTGAATAGAGCAAGTTGCTGTAATTAATATCATGTAGGATAAGTTCTCGTAAGCAACAGAAATAGCAGAAAAGAAAGCAAGGTATAAGAAGTGAAGGGAAAATCAAACTAAAATAAAATATTCTCAATTTACGTATGGAAGATGAATATTTCGCGCTTATAAAGACATTTCATACAATAGAATAAATTTCGCGGTAATTCGTGGATTCAGTTTTCTTAATAGTGGCATTTTATTCACTAGCTGCAATAGCCGTTTTGTAAAATTTCACGCTTATTGCTGTTACCAAAAAAATTCGGTGCCTAGATACAAAATGTTGCAATTGAAACTTGTTTATGACGACTCCCTTCTCCGTGCATCCAAGTCCTACTTATGACACTTATATGTTTTAGGTTATACTGGGCGACTGTAAGCAGATTACAAAACCTTACCCCTACAAGTTATTAGGTCTAGGACGAGGGCTCATCACTATTGAAGGTAAGTGTATTTAAAATTACACTCCGTGGCACTACATCCCTGGAGGATCTAGACCTACCATCCGAACGGTGAATCATCTACCATAGGCATTTACCATACCACACCATAATGTTCATAAGAGTGCCTTAATTATCATTAACACCGAGAAAATAATCTGTGTCGTGATGATATCCTCTGCGCCACATGGATATCTCAACTGACTAAAATATTAGGTCTGCTCCTACAGACACTCAGGAACAACGAATGCGTTGTTAGTTCGCTGACCAATGACATTATGCGTACACAATGTAGGAGCAAACCTAATACTGAAGGAAGACTAGGTTCTGATCTGAAATTGAAACTCTCTATACAGATGAAGCTTGGAAAATTCACCGCAAGATATTAGAACCCGTCTTCGACGTGAGCATGTTGAGGACGTTTACAGAGATATTCTGCAGTAAAGGCGAGAAACTCGTCAAGATATTGGAGAAACATGCCGGAGCTGGTCAGTTCGATATTCATGACTACGTAGTCAAGTGCGCTCTGGATATCATATTAGGTAAGTTCAGTTTAGTTTATTTAGCTTAGTTTCGTTTAATAAAATATTTCGGTGTTATTCATTAACATTCTGTTAATTCTGTTTAGATGTATTCTGCTGAGGTATTTATCTTGATTGTAGTCTTTTCCATGTACATCATTTTATATGGATATTATATAAAATAAGCTTTAGATCAGTTCAACGAAACGTCAGTCTTGGCTCCCAGTTCTATCTTCATCCTTTTATTATAGGCCTACGACCAGTTTATTTGGGCACATTATCCTGATGTTCTATGAGTCTTGCCCATGATAACTCATTTGGGGTGGGGGGGGGGGGTTATTCAATCCTCTAGATGCATTTACCGATGCTGTGGTCTTAAATACTTCAAAACAACCACCTGAAATGGTTGTGATCACGAATAAAAATCTGACCCTTTCATGCCAGCTGCATAACCCCTGCTAACTACAGGGTGTTCGGAAATTCATATTACCAACTCCTAGGGCTCGTAGAGGGGGCTTAGTAGACAATATTACCAAAAAATTTTACTTCCGTCTGTAATGAGTCAAACGTCATTTACTTCTGTACCTTACGTCTCGCCTCATTTAACATGGTGCTCTTCTGACGTCATGTACTGCCTCTCCGGTTGCAAAAGAACACTGGCAAATCCGACACATTGCAATGGCTGTAGCACGGAAACGATACGTTTCTGGACATGGGTTCCTATTCGAAATATTGTCTACAAAGCCCCCTCTACCAGCCCTAGAAATTAGTAATATGAATTTCCGAACACTCTGTATAATTGGACCACATTCTGCAAAAGGAACCAAACCACATGATTTTTAAGCTAAAAAACAGCAATTTAAAGTTAAATAAAAAGCCACCTGGATCTTTTCAGTGTGTTTTTATTTGCTCCATTGATGACATGTAGGATGAAGAGGGTTGGTTAGTTTGCACAACGTAAATATATAGTTCAGTAGCAAAAATTTAGCATCTATTCCGGTTTTTTAAATTTGAAGGTTCGTTCCTTTCTGCAGAATGTGGTCTAATTGCTTTGTAGTTCACGTTTTGTTATGTGAACACTTCGAGGAAGTCCGTAAAACGGAAGAAAACACACAGATCTCTCCATAAGGTGTGATTTTAATGCGTACAATAATTTTATTACTATTTAATCAACAATAGAAAATTACCTAAGATAAGATTTACAGGGGGTAAAGTGGTCATGTGATCCTACACAGGAAACGCCACTGTTTATAGGCATATATAATAAAGCAATAAAAACTATGCAGTTCTGTTGATCTATAAAATGATTTCACCTAAGCCTTCCTGTCAATTATAAACAGTAATTCTACAGTGAGTACCACGCAAGAGTTGGCCAATGACGCGGGTTTCTGCGTCGCGGCGGTCACAGCTCCAACTTCCGATCGATCGGGTGAAATATCTATGCAAATAAAGCCGCGATAGGTGTAATGATTCAGGTTCTCACAGTTACAGTTGGAATTACAATGAAAATAAAATCAGGTAAACTGATGTAACAAAGTGCCAGTATGTTTTTGTTTATGACTGCAATTATGATATGCAAAATGTTTTTTTTTTTTTTAATTGATTTCCAAGTTAAGCTCCAGATTTATTCATTAAGCAGGGCTTACGGAAGAACAAAGGTCTAGTTTTTTTAATCAGATTAAAATCTTCCAGCATCAGCTGAACTGTACAGATTTGTGACATCTTGACAATCGCACACTCACATAAATATACAAAAAAAAGTCAAACTAGCCGGTTTCGGGTTTTGAACCATGGACTCCAGAATGTGAGGCCAAGACGTTACCATCTCGGCCACCTGAGTCAGTTTAACGGTCTAGTTGGATAAGTGCATGTAAAGCAATAGTGTTTTTTGTTATAGCTACCTGTATTTTAATTTCCAAGGCCTTATAAGATCACAGTAAGACAATGGACTATGTTGTCAAGATAACTGATTTTCATTTTTTTAATAAATTCTTTCGAATACGTACATTACCATAAAATAGGCACTAAATTGGGCATTACTCCGAAACAGGTCAACCGATCTTATCCAATATCAATAGACTTCTTTCCATGGGCATTATAAATGTGTATACCAAGTTTCATAAAAATCCGGTAAAGCGTATTTGAGTTACCGCGTCTTTAAAATAGACACTAAATTGGGTTTTACTCCGGTACCGGTCTACCGATTTGGTCCAATATCAGTAGACGTCTTCCCATGTACATTATAAATGGGTATACAAAGTTTCAGGAAAATCCAATAAAGCATATTTGAGCTACCGGTACCGCGACTTCTTATATATTAACATAAAAGGAACAAAATTGGGCATTATTCCGGTACTGGCCAACCGATTTGGTCCAATATCAATAAACATCTTCCCACGGACATTATAAATGCGTATACGAAGTTTCATAAATATCCGATAAAGCGTATTTGAGTTATTGCGCCTTTAAAGTAGACACTAAATTGGGTTTTACTCCGGCACCGGTCAACAGATTAGGTTCAAATTCAACAGGGCACTTCTCATGGATGTCATAAATGCGTATACCAAACTTCATGGAAATCCGATACAGCGTATTTGAGTGATGGCGCCTTTCTATTAGAATCTATTAAAATAGGCACTAAATTGGGTATTACACCGGTACCGGTGAACCGATTTGGTTCAATATCAATAGGGTTCTTCCCATGGACATTATAAATGTGTTTTCCAAGTTTCATGAAAATCTGAAAAAGCGTATTTGACTTATGGCACGTACAAACACACGGACTGACGGACAGACATTTTTCGTACCACACACAATCTCATAAAGTACCATACTGGCACTTAATAACCACGTACCTCATCACAAGATATGTTGGAAATGCCCTCCTGTTACATCCACAAACACTGGCACCTTTTTAGGAAATTTTCTTTCACGCTCATGAGTTCAGCTTCCGAGACAGAGTTAATTTCTCTTGTGATATTGTTTTTAAGTTCTTCTAACAGTATGTGACTATTATTTGTGGGGAAAATTTAAAAATATTCGATTTCCCATACATTGGCAGAACTTAAAGACAACATCAATAGAGAAATTAACTCTATCTCGGAAGCTAAACTTATGTGCGTGAAAGAAAATTTCCTAAAAAGGTGCCAGTGTTGTGTGGATGCAAGAGGAGGACATTTCCAACATCTCTTGTGATGAGGTACGTGGTTATTTTCATTGCAATTCCAACTGTAATTGTGAGAATCTGAATGGTTACACCTATCGCGGCTTTATTTGCGTAGATATTTCACCCGAACGCTCGGGAGTTGGAGCTGTGCCCGTCGCGACGCAGAAACCCGCGTCATTGGCCAACTCTTGCGTGGGACTCACTGTATATACAACTGTTCCGATCTATTTGGGCTTTATGCAGAGGTATTCATATGTTTCAGAAACAACCTTGGGGACAGAGAGCAATTGCCTGGAAATGGGGGGACAGGAAGAATTCCTCACATTATTAAATCAGTAAGTGTTTGATGGATTTATTAAAACGTAGGCACAAATAAGAAGTGCCGGCACTCGATGCTTCAGTTAGCAGCCTCGTACCGGAATTAACGTGCATGATTCAGCCACAGCAAACATTAAAAAAGACCTGCACCGTCATTAAAGTATTTTTTAGTACACGATCTCTAAAACAGCTGCTTATCGGACTGGTAACACGACGAAAAATTGCATTTTAGCAACCAAGGCCGCTATAATTGCATAAAAGTGCATTCAAACTGCATTCAAAATGGAGTTTTATAAGCCTTGTACTTTAAAGTCGTCATGGCAATCTATAAACAAAATCCAGATGGCATTGACCAGTCACACCAACTTTAACATGGATTTAATGAAATAATTGGCAATAAAACAACAAATTTAAGCCAACATGTTTCTTTATGATAATCAGAAACTTTACAAGGGTTTTTTTTTTCGAAAAACATATATTCGCGCGATATTTGTTTCAAGTGGACACGGTTCTGAGAGTAATGTCGCGAGTTTTACTCTCAGCTACTCTCAGGATTGGACTAGCGCTCTTTAGTGGACACACCACCTGAGAGTACTCTCGTGAGTTCTCGCACTCTCAGCTCTCAAGTGGACACCAGCCTTAATCCAAAAACTTTTCACATCTTCGTTCACATTGCTTACCATGGCGGATGCACCAACATTTAATTGCAATATATTCCTTCTCATAATTAAGCATATATAAGCATTCATGAACCACGGATTATATAATCTATTGCTGCCGTGATATTGCTGGCACCAGCTTCAATTCAATGTTTCTGGGTTGGATTGAAATTTACTCTGGATTATCATTTATATTTTCACAAGCTTTCATAAATACTAGTTGGTATGCAATATTGTTTACAAACAAGGAACTCATATATTATGCATCTATACCACATTTGGTATTGGTACGTACGGTCATTGCTGTTTTATGATTCAGAAGATCGTGAGAATAAGACTTTAACAAATGGCTGACTATCTTCCATTATAATTAATTACACGGTATTTTTGTTTCATTTCATATAATTTAGAGAGCTTTTAATAAAAATATTGTATGCACCTAGAGGTGTACAAATCTCGATTTTAGCTTGCCCATACCCGCTTGAACGCCAGGCAAGCAAGTTGCCAGCGTCATAGCTAGGAAGCAGGCAGGTTTCTTTAAACTTGATGGGTCAGGTCAAACCCAGCCTAGGCAAGTCAGAATAAGCTTGCGACATTCCTATCAGCTAAACAAATGTAGTTGCTAGTGTAGGTAATACTTTCTTGCTTTTCTACATGCTGGTAGAAGAAATTCACCATCCAGATAAATAAAAGGTGGATAAAGTATTCAAATCCTTTTAGCGTCTTAACACAATTATTATTTTTATTATTAGGTAGATTTCGAAGAAAAATCTAATCTACCTAATCTACCTAATGACTTTCAAAAAATTCGTTCATATCTTTACGTTTCATGCCTCCCTAAGTACGAAACCACCGCCTGTTAAAAAAAAATTGAGATATTTATATTTATATACAGTATATGTATATGTATATGTATATGTATGTGTATATATATATATATATATATATATATATATATATATATATATCTTTTCACGCTAGCGGCCGTAATTTTCAAGATATTGGAATCAAATTTTATTATGTTATTTCTAGGCCCAATAGTTCAGACAAGTTCGTTAATGAGCAAAATTGGCGCAAGAGGGTGGTCGGGGAGGGGGTTGAAATTTTAAAACATTTATATCTCGGCCCCTATGAAGTATAGAGGGAAACTTTGATTGAATAAATTAGAGTACTCCTTATGGAGTTCACAGAGCCACCAACGATTCGGGGGTTTTGGGAGTACGAGTGGGGGTGGGGGTATGGGGACGGAAATTCGAAATTTTCGAAACTACGTCTTGGGGGTATCGTTGAAAAGCTCTTGATGAGTACTCTACAAATCAATAACTAGTTTCTTGATAGTTCTCATATAAGGCGAGATTTGAATGTTTGAAAAAGTTCTCTTTCCTCTTTTTTGCAGTTATTATTGCGGGTTTGTCATGCCAAGGCTAAAGAAGAAGAATGCTACGCAGCGACAGTAAATTAAAACAAAAGCACTTCGAAATCTACCTCAGCTTGTAGGCTTGCCTAAAGGGATTTTAGTTATTGCTATTAATGATTTTATGATGTTTTCTCGAAAATGTTTGAACATTTTTCCCATGCCGGACTAGTACTACCTTTGTTCATTGATAATTCAAACTGTCCACATTTTAGTTTCTCCTCGGCTTCCTTCAGGGTAAAATTCTCTAAACACATCTGAAGTTCCTCAACTACGCAACTGCACGACTTACCAGTGCACTGCTATACCCAGTTTCATATTCTTTCCGCCAGGCCTTGCAGTTTCCTTAGGTCCTGTGCAACCCATCAGGTTATGAAGAGCTTGTGACTCATAGCGACAGCATTTCTTATCATCGTTGTAATCTGGCTTGCTTTCAAGTCAAGCAAGTTAAAAGCTGTGACTGGTTGCAGAATTTCAAAGGAGCAGGCAAGCTAAAATCAGAATATGTACACCTCTATGCACCACGTACGCTAAAAATTTAGCGGATTCAACCAGTATTTCACTAGATTCGTCCGCTAAAGCGTTATTTTGCGTACTTGATACATAAATAGCTATTTGAGAATTAAAAGTGAAAACGTTGAACTGTACATGAAATCTACAAATTTGACAAGTTTCAAGTCTCTTTCTCATATGGAAGTGGGTATACGGCATATTAATGTGAGTGAGTAGACATTGTGGCATTATAGTATAGTTAATAATAATAATAATAATAATAATAATAATAATATTTCTTTGTCGCTAGGCACAGATATTGGCATTAACAGTGTCAAAAAAATCTGTAGAAACTACATTGTCATAAATACATTAAAACAAGAAAATAAGTTAAAATACAATCTCCTGTGAGCTAAGCGTTAAAAACTCCTCAATACAATAAAAGGGATTATTTTTCAGCCAGTTGTACACTTCTTTTGAAAATTTCTTTTTTGTATAGTGTCTAACTTGGGCGGGCAACTTGTTGTAACATTTAGGTCCTAAATATAAATGAGAATTCTTGGTTTTACTTAACCTAAATTTAGGTAGACTCAATTCATTTTTGAATCTTGTTTGATACCCATGTACATCCTTTCTAAAATTATAGTTATCTATATTATTATGTACATGAACTAGAAGATCTAATAAATACAGATTTACAACAGTTAAAATTTCTAATTCAATAAATAATGGTTTACAATGCTCACGAATATCACACCTCTTGATTATCCTAAGAATTCTCTTTTGCAGCAGCAGGATGTCATTAGTCTTGTTAGAATCTCCCCAAATTATAATCCCGTCTCTCAAAATAGATTGAAAAAACGTAAAATAAACACATCTCAAATAAGACGTCGGTATACAGTTATTTAAATGTTTCATTAAGAACACAATAGAAGACAGCCTTTTTGTTAGTTTTTCAATGTGAGCATCCCATCTCAACTGATAATCTAATTTAATCCCCAAAAACGAAACGGATTTGTCATCGAACAAATTATCTGGCAACTGTTTTAAAGAGAACAGAACAGAGGAAGTCTCCCCCTCGTTCAAAAACAGACCATTTGAACTGAACCAAGCTAAGGCTGAGTTTTTAATGTCACCAACATTATTCATTAAATTCATAAGATTATTGTCCGTTGTGATAAAAGTAGTATCATCAGCGTACATGAGCGTTTCAACATGTATATTATTGGGTAAATCATTAACGGCTATTAAAAATAAAACTGGCCCCAATATTGAACCTTGCGGTACGCCCGTTTTTGGTAGGACTTCATTTGAATAAGAACCATCTATAAACACAAATTGTTTACGATTATGCAAATATGACTTGAATAAACTTAATTCCTTACCATGAATACCATAAAATTGTAGCTTGTCCAAAAGTAATTTATGATCAATACAATCAAATGCTTTTGTCAAATCACAAAAGGTCCCACAAAGATATTCACCGTTTTCAAAAGACTGTAAAATATTTTGCACAAGCTGTTCAACTGCAGCAATAGTATTTCTACCCTTTCTAAAACCAAATTGACTATTATTGTACAGACCATAATATTCAAAGTATCTGTTTAATTGATTTAAAACTACGTACTCGAAAACCTTGCTGAAAATAGGAATAAAAGATATTGGTCTGGTTCATTATGAGACCCCTTTTTATGTACAGGTATAACTTTAGCGACCTTCAAACAACTCGGGAAAACTCCCTCATTTAAACATTTGTTTATGCAGATAGTCAAAGGACAAACAATGCTGCTGATAACATTTTTTAAACATTTGTTAGAAATATCATATATGTCTTTACTATTCGAATTTTTCATCCTACTGATTATCTCAAGAACTTCGTCAGAACTAACTTCTTGCCAGACAAAATTACAAGGAGGAATTATATAATTATTTAAGAATTCATAAGGGCATGCGTCTACCTTTGAAATTTTAGCCTTAATATCAGAGACAGAATTACTTAAGAAACTTGCAAAATTATCAGGTGAGAAGGGAATCTTTTGTTTGTTATTAACATTTTTTTTAAAACTTATTTATAATAGCCCAAGCCGTTTTACTTTTATTATCCGCATTTTCAATAAGTTCGCTATTATAATTAAATTTTGCGTCAGTTACCATTTTCTTATACTGTTTCAAACTGAGATAGTAATTGTTCTTATGATTTTCTTCACCAGTAATCTTATACATATCATACAGTATCTTAAGTTTAGACTTCATTTCAGTCAATTCACCAGTGTACCAACGATTACGAAAATTAGTTTTCGAATGCTGATTCTTACAAGATTTAAATTTAAAACACTCATTAAATAAATTTAAAAACGTCTGAAAGAAAGTATCAAAACAGAATTCAGTTGTAGTATTAGGCCATTCTAAGACTGATGACCAATTAATTGCCCCGAGCCATTCATTAAAATTACAAGTATTTGTCAAAGAAAAATTCCTTTTAAAAGTTTCAGTTTTGGTAAAAGGCGTACAGGTAGCCATCAATTTAAAAGTAAACCATAAAGCAGAATGATCTGAATAATGAAAGTTCTCTATAAGCACTGAACATTTATCCCTTCTAAAATTACTTAAAACATTATCAAGACATGCACGAACTCTAGTAGCTTCTGTATTATGATAGACAAACCCATTTTGCACTAACAGGTTTTTAAACTCAATAACTGACTTTTTATTGGTGGTAACATCAAAATCAGAGTTTATGTCGCCTCCGATAATAATTTTGTGACTTGTCCATTTCGTCAAATACATTAACAGAATATCAAGGTTAATTAAAAAAGTAGAAACATTACCGTCGGGCGAGCGGTATAAACAGACAATAATATATGCAAGGCTCGGATTTTGATGACCTAAAAATAACTTAAAATTGACTGTATATTGTCAAACAACGAAAATTACCCCAAAACTACTAAAACGACGAAAAACTTTGTATGAAAATGATAGTTTATTCATCAGATTAGTGTCTATTATAAATTTATATGGTTGATCCAATTAAAGGCTTGTAATTAGTTAATTACATACGGTTAACACCGTTAACAAGATTTATTTAAAAATGCTTATAATAGAGTTCCGATAATACTCATTGTGAGTAAATGCTCAAAAACTCTATACAATGAAACAAACAACACAAAAGGAGAAAACAATGACTTTGAATTAAAAAAAAAATCCTAAAATATGAAATGGGGATGAAAGATCATAAAATAGCCCAAAATGCCCAAATAATGACAAATGAATTTTAAGAAATGACCAAAAACCGATAAGTTGGGAAAATGACCCTAAAAATCACAATTTTTATAATCTAGGGGTCTCGATCAGAATATCTGCCCTAACGGCAACGTCCTTGATGTACCAGGTATAAGATGACATGTCATAAAAATTCGGTCCATGGTTATATGAATGAAAATTACTTACATCAGATTCGTTTTGCAGAGGAGGAATCGACGTGTTCGAACGCGTCTTCCGTCCATGGTTGTATCCTGACTTCATATTCTACAACACACAAGGAGGAAAACGTGTTGAAAGATGCCGAGAACTAATGGCAACACAAGTTGAGAAAGTAAGTATATTCAGACTAAAATAATAAGTGGTGCAAAAATATGTTGCACAAACTTTCTCGCATGTACGTGTTAAAGGCTAGCACAGAAAAAAGTAAATTATAGGGACAATTAAATTTTATTTATTACATTTTCATAAAACTAAGAAGTAACTAGAACGGAAACCATCAGAGTCTATCTTTATGTTCAATGCTTTTACCGTGAAATAATAATAATAATAATAATAATAATAATAATAATAATGACAGTGAAACTTCATATTATTAGTACTACTACTACTACTACTACGGGAAAATTCAAATATAAGTCGCACCTTGGAATGAATCGGCCCCACCCAACCCACCCACTGATGCAGTTTCTTTTATACCACGTTCTAGCAAATTCTTCTCTCCTCGTATTATGAAGAAACTCGTGATTGGACGTTGGAGGTGTGACGTCATACCGCTAGACGAGAGGTGACAGGCTGACAAACCTCGCGGGAGATATAATATGCCACATTTTCGAAACCTACAAACAGTGTATCGTACATTATTCGAAAATGCAAGGGCGCTTCGCTACGGCTGCCGCCTCCGCTTCGCGCACTTAACTATGTTGTTAGTGTTATGCATTATTTAGCTATATGTAGAGGTGGATACAAGGCACTTGCGACAATATACAAGGACAATGGGTACAATGCACTTGCGACAATAAACAAGGACAGTTGGTCACTCTGCTTCGCTCAGAAACAAAATACATCACACAGTCCATGCAAATGTGAATATCGAATGGGCGGAGCTTAAGGGGCAACTTATATTTGAATTTCGCCACAACTAATACTACTACTTAGGTTATATTGCACGCAACTGCATGTAGGTTATATCACGTGTTTAGTATGGTTGCGTGAACCATTAGTCTATAGTAACAGCTCATTGGTGTCATCTGTTTCTATTGTTTAGTGATGCCTTCTTATGTGGTATTCAGTTTAAACGATTATAATATCCAGTGACATAGCGGCGATGAGTTATGGAAAATAAGCAAGTCCTACAAACCCGGCGTTTGCCTTTGCGAACGAGGAAACCATGAAAAACCCAAGTCAATTTGGGCGGCCACGAGGTTTGATTTGAACTCAGGACCTCTTCCCTGTTAGCCTATACCACCTCGCTGTAATTGGTTTTGGCGTGTTCATTACGACTGAGCTAAACTGACTGCATTTACAACAATAAGTCCATTAGGCCTATAGTTTTCTTGTTACTAGGGGCAACGAAATGTCATTCATATTTTAATTGACATGTATGTTCTGAAATTCGCATTTAAGCCGTCCTTATTTCGTTATTATCTTGATATCTATTACATGTATAAAGAAATGTGTTAAACAAAAAATGTTCATTTTAAATTTCTCTACAACTTTACTGTGGTAGGTTTTCATGTATCGCCTACTGTAATGGATATAATCTACAAAAATTGAAAATGGATACGAGTAAAGTACCCCTTAAGTCATTTTTGCAGAAATACGGATATAGCCATTTTATTAGTCATAGATAAGAGTTTCCAATTTTAAATTTTTATTAAAATCGTTAGAGCCATTTTTTTAAAAATCAAATTTTTTAAAAAAGTTTTCATGAATAGTCCCCTTAAAATTTCAGTTACAAAACTAAATTTCTGGGCGGCTCGACAAAATTTGGAAAAAGTCTTTAATTCAAAAAATGAAGTAAATGGAATGAACCGTTTACCCGCTGTGCTTGTCCACAGACAGACGGACAGACAGACAGACAGACAGACAGACATACAGACAGACAGACGGACAGACGTCAATCCAAAAACACGTTTTTCGGTTTCTGGGCATCGTGAAACATGCTTTCCCGGTGTTATCTCGATTTCGATTTTTTGTCACGATCACAATACTTTCTCTATACTACGTATATGCGAGAAAGTTTGTGCAACATATTTTTGCACCATTTATTTACTTTCTAGCAGTTCTGCATATACGTGTTAAAGGCTAGTACAGAAAAAAGTAAATTAAAGAGACAATTAAATTTTACTTAATACATTTTCATAAAACTTACAAGTATCTAGGACGGAAAGCTTCAGGGTCGATCTTTATGTTCAATGCTTTTACTGTGAAATAATAATAATAATAATAATAATAATAATAATAATAATAAACAACAACAATAGTAATAATAATAGTCAATGGCAGTAAAACTGCATATTATTACAGTGTTTTGCAAATGACAAACAGTTTGTCTTTCTCCTTGCTTAGATACGCGGTCCAATCAGAGACGGCGAGACGTAGGGAAGACTCGAACTGCTAGTGGCACTTCGTAAGCTCGTACACGTGATTGGCGGTGAAGGAAAACGCTTCTCATTTGAAAAATACTGTAGTACTACTACTACGGCAAAGTTCAAATATAAGTCGCACCTTGGGATGAATCGGTCCCACCTAAACCACCCTCACCGATGCAGTTTCTTTTCTACCACGATCTAGCGAATTCTTCTGTCCTCGTATTATGAAGAAACTCGTGATTGGACGTTGGAGGTATGACGTCGCACCGCTAGACGAGAGGTGATAGGCTGACAAACCTTGCGGGAGATATAATATGCCACATTTTCGAAACCTATAAACAGTGTATCGTACATTATTCGAAAATGCAAGGGCGCTTCGCTACGGCTGCCACCTCCGCTTCGCGCACTTAACTATGTGGTTAGTGTTATGCATTATTTAGCTATATGAGAGGTGAATACAAGGCACTTGCGACAGTATACAAGGACAGTTAGTCACTCTGCTTCGCTCAGAAACAAAATACATCACACAGTAAATGCAAATGTGAATATCGAATGGACGGAGCTTAAGGGGCGACTTATATTTGAATTTCGCTATACTAAAACTAAAACTAAACTCCGTGGCACTACATCCCTTGAGGGATTTGGTCTACCAACCGACCGGTGCGTCATCTACCACAGGCAGATGGCAGGGTTGAGGGCATGTGGTCAGCATGCCGACTCCCACGACCGTTAATGGTGGTTTCCATGACCGGAGCCGATACTTCTCTATCAAGTAGCTCCTCAATTTGAATCACGAGGCTGAGTGCACCCCTACCAGACCTCTCTACCTCAGAAAAATCCAAGGATGTACCGGGGATCGAACCCGGACCGACGGGTCTGACGCTAACCACAAGACAACGCCGGCGGTTCTACTGCTACTACTACTTAGGTTATATTGCACGCTTTAACTGCATTGTTGGTCATGTAATGTGTTTAGTATGTTTGCGTGAACCATTAGTCTATTGTAACAACTCATTCGCGTTAATATCAGTACATTATAAACTACTGTTCATTAATGTTATTTTCTTTGTAGATATTTTTGTAATTTTCTATTGTTATTATAATAGCATGTGTTGTGATGTTTGGTCTTGTTTACATGTTTAGGGCAATTCTAATGTAAATCTTTTATAATTTCTGATGATTTCTTCACTTAGTGCATTTGTTGTATATTCTTGTACTTTGACTTTGTCTATTGCGTCTGGCTTAACGACAATAAAATATTTATTATTATTATTATTATTATTATTGTTTAGTAATGTCTTCGTATGTGGCATTCAGTTTAAACGATTATAATATCCAGTGACGTAGCGGCGATGAGTTATGGAAAATAAGCAAGTCCTACAAACCCGGCGTTTGCTTTTGCGAACGAGGAAACCATGAAAAACCCAAATCAATTTGGGCGGCCACGAGGTTTGATTTGAACTCAGGACCTCTTCCCTGTTAGCCCATAGGCCTACCACCTCGCTGTAATTGGTTTAGTGTGTTCATTGCGACTGAGCTAAACTGATTGCATTTCACAACAATAAGTACATTAGGCCTATAGTTTTCTTGTTACTAGTGGCAACAAAATGCCATTCATATTTTAATTGATATGTATGTTCTGAAATTCGCATTTAAGCTGTACTTATTTCGTTTTTATCTTGATATCTATTAAATGCATAAAGAAATGTTTTAAACAAAAAATGTTCATTTTAATTTTCTCTACAACTTTACTGTGGTAGGTTTTCATGTATCACCTACTGTAATAAATATAATCTAGAAAAACTGAAAATGGGTACGAGTAAAGTACCCCTTAAGTAATTTTTGCAGAAATACAGAAATAGCCATTTTATTATTCATAGATAAGAGTTTCCAATTTTAAATATTTATTAAAATCGTTAGAGCCATTTTTTTCAAAAATAAAAAATTTAAAAAAAAAATTTCATGAAAAGTCCCCTTAATATTTCAGTTGTAAAGCTAAATTTCTGGGCGGTTCGACAAAATTTTGAAAAAGTCCTTATTTCAAAAAATGAAGTAAATACAACGAGCCGTTTAGCCGCTGTGCTTGTCCACGGACAGACGGACAGACGTCATTCCAAAAATACTTTTTTTCGGTTTCTAGGCTTCATGAATCGTGCTCTCACGGTGTTATCTCGACTTCGATTTTTTGTTACCATCACAATACTTTCTCTATACTCCGTATAAGCGAGAAAGTAAAATGGAAAGGTGTGTATCATCAATAATAAAACAGGGGTGGCCAAGTGGCTGTCTTTTGGGAGCAGCAATCTAAGGGACGAACTATGAAAAAAGCTGCACTTAATTTTTGTCAAGGAGAACATTCTTTCTCGCATTACATGAAACCCACATTTTATTTACACTTTTTCGGGTGTCATTTGAGCACTTAGCTGCTTGAAATCTGGAAGCTGACTAGTTAAGGCAGTTTGCACAAGTGACTTAAATATTCATCACGTAAAACAGATCGATGCTTAGGTGTTCAGTACAGCGGTTCACATAAATCGATTGTCCCAAAAAATAGAGACAAATCTTTTGGAACTTTCTATTAATCTTGAATACTTTTGTTTAATCGAATCTCCAATTATTGCTTCAACACTTCAGCTGCCAAATAAAAAACAATTTAACCCTTAAACGGCGCAACTATTCTTCAGTACGTTAACAAGAATTTGGTTCATGTAAATAGTTATTGTCAGGATTTGTTCAGGATTTGCAGCCGTGCTGTGGCCACCCCTGTAATAGGTACCAACAGAAGGAATAAAACACATAGCTATTTATATCACTGTAAGCGAGATAGCATAAGTTGAGACAATCGATATTCTCGTTTTAAATCATATCGATCGTCTCGCCATCGCAGACGGTCGCATTTCGAGCCTACTATTGTATTAACGAGATATATTGTTTCAGGTTATCAGAGAGAAGAAAGAAATGGCCGCACTGACCACAGAAAAGGAAACAGGTAAGTTATATCAGTTTTTCTGGTTGCCATTTCTGGTTAACTGATAACCAGGGCCCGTTTTTTTTGTTTTATAAACACGGTATCAGTTTCTAAACATGTTAAAATAGTTTTATTTTAGTTTTTACGATTTCATGAAAAGTTTTTTAAAATGTCAGTGTAAATAAAATCAGGTAAACTGATATAACAAAGTGCCAGAATGCTTTTGCTTAATCAGTGATAATTGAAATTATGATATGCAGAAAATAAGTTATTTTCGTTATGGATTTCCGAGTTAAGCTCCAGATCGATTCATTAAGCAGAGTTCACGGAAGAACAAAGGTTTAGTTTGATAAGCATACGTGAAGGAATATGTGGTTAGTATTATTTGTTTAAGCTACCTGTATTTAAACTTCCAAAGCCGTATATGAAACAATATGTTGTCATGAAAACAGATTTTGTATTTGATAAAGTCTTTCTAATATACGCTATTACCATAAAATAGGCCCTAAATTGGGCATTACTCCGGTACCGGTCAACCGATTCGGTCCAAAATCAATAGGCTTCGTCCCATGGACTATAAATGCGTATAGCATGTTTCATGAGAATCCGATGGAAAGCTTTGAGTTATTGCGCATACAGACCCGCAAACAGACGGACAAACATTTTTCCGTCCCCACACAATATCATAAAGTACTAGTACAATTTTGGCACTTAATGAACACACTAAAACAAATACATTAAATAATTTTATCTTTGTCTATAATTTCCATTGCTCAGAACCGTTAAACTATAGGAAGACTTTTTGCTTAATTTTTAACAAGCTTAGCTGAAAAAAGGGTTTAACGATTTTGCTTTCAGGGCGAAGAATGAAAGCATCGTTCTTAAACCTAGTCACTGATTCTAATCGGAATCAGGGGAAACTCACTCACGAAGAAGTTGTGGACGAATTCCTTACATTTATTACTGCGGTAAGTGAAATAATAATTAATAAGTTACGATAAAACTGTAAATTTACATTGTTCAACTGCACCGCCAAGAAGTTCCCTAAAGTAGCACAAGTTAAGCACAAACAAGCTCATAAGTGAACGAATCATCTCACAGAGTTAAAGTACCCCATATCCTCAAAGAGTCCCTGGGCAAAATGACCAACCTTTTCACGCCTAACACGTTCCTCACTCCAATTACCGTTCATTAAGTATGCCATGGGTGAATACTCAATACTAAGGTGCGGATTTCATACCATATTTTTGCATACATTTTTATGAATACAGAGCATTAACTTATTTATTGTTGTTTGAGATCACTGTGAAAGATTTGACTATGCATATTTGGGGCTAGGTTTGCTAAGTTTAAATGCAGGCAAAACCGTACTCATGAAAAAATGTATTATTATTATTTTAAATTGATTGGCATTATTCTTCTTCTTCTTATTATTATTATTCACAACACACCACTCACTGCATTTTTTATATTTACTACAAGAAGTAATAATCTATTTCACAGAATGTCACTGTTGATACTGCTACAGCCATGCTACTACAAAGCTTTATGTTGCCGTTCTGTATTTTCAAGTTAGGAATTTTCATTTCTGAATTCGCAGGTTTGAGAATTTTTTGTACTATCGGATATTAGAAATTTAGCCAATTCATTACATTTGATACGGTAAGCCTACTTAAAATGCCCAAATATTTCGGCTTTCACGATTTCCACTTTCAGTTTGTTTCCTTCATTGTTCCAAATATTTAGCATCACATGTTCAGAGATGTTTCCAATTTCGAATGGCATGTTCTTGAAGAGAAATGGACAAGTATCAACTTATTTAAAAGGGTATCAAAAACCGGACTTTCGACGTTCGATCCGGATGTTCGAAAACTGGAAATAATAGAATAATGAAATGTAGTTTACATTCTTTCTGTTTCAGGGACATGATACAACTGCCTACACTGTCAACTGGATGATGCAATTGCTAGGCACTAACCCAGCTGTTCAGGTAATATTCAGGTCATCAGCACTCGCTGATATTGATGTTGATGAAAAGTATAACACGAATCCAATTGCAGCTGATATTAGGAAAGCAGTCTACAGTTATGGAAAACACACATGTCTAGATTGGGTGAAAGGGCATATGGGGAACGAAGGCAACGAGAGAGCCAAGGAAGCTGCAAGTTCATCCAGGGGTTATGACTATGAGTATACAAAATGCCCTCTTTCGTATGTTAAGAGAAAACTGAAGGAGGAATTACTAAATATGAGGAACCAACATTGGAAAAAAGTACTAATGGCCAATTTACAAGGGCAGTGTTTTTTCCGACAGCCAAAGAGAGACTGTACTCCAGGAATTACGAACCGACTTTTATAAATACTCAATTTATGACAGAGCATGGAAAATTCAAATCTTACTTTAACCGTTTTAAAATTGGTAATCCAAATGATACTTCATGCTCCTGTATTCACCAGAATCAAACAGTTGAAGATCTGTTATTTAAGTGCCGGTGGTTGAACGCCAGAGACGCAAATTAGAAATCCACTTTGATTTCTGTAACATAAAATTCGAACCACCTCTAACAAAAATGTTCAAAAACAGTGTTGCTTCACACAGTTCCAGAAATTTGTCAGTGACATTTTCACGATCGTGTAGAAATAAGTGACACAGATTCGCTGTTTGTGTAGTTTCAATTGCAATTGCTGCTTTTAAGGCTTCAACGTTATTTCGCGTACGATATTAATCGAGTTGGAAGAAGAATAGTAGTACTTTTAGGAAATGTTTATTTAATTGAAAATGCCATTTTATTGATTTATACCCAATATCTATAAGAACTTCCAGCACTGACAGGTTGCCACTGCGGACAAAGGAAACTGTTATAATAGATACCGTTTCACATACAAAATAATTATCTGGGATAGCCTAAAAATACCTCACTTAGTAAAGTCACAGTTAATTTATTAACCCTATTCTAATTTGAAAATAACTAGGAATATCTTATCTATAAAAGTGATTTGATTTCAGGAGAAAGTTCACGAAGAACTGGACAGTATCTTCCAGGGGTCTGACCGATCGCCCACCATGGAAGATATCAGTGACATGAAATATCTGGAGAGAGTTGTCAAGGAGACTCTGAGGATATACGCCATCGTTCCAGTGGTTGCTCGAGTTCTGACCCGAGATGTAGAATTAGGTAAGCAATACAATACTGTACACAGAAACTGCAGTCAAAATTTCGGCGAAGCACACATTGGTATTTATCTTAAGGGGGATAATAGGTGGCCTTTCTGTTTTCTACATTTTAAAAGCTACATACTGGTTTTTTCTTATATATCCGTGATGTAGGCCTAACAGATAAAGTTGTGAAGAGTTTTCATTTCATGCAGTTAATTAGTTATTTAGATATTAAAGAGATTTGCATATTTCAAAATAAAACTTGTCTCACAATTTTCCGCTAAAATGTCAGAATTTTTTACAGGACTGATGATGAGCTACATTTAGAAAGTATCAGGCATTAGATTTCTTATATCTTTACCAGCTTATAGCCTAAGTGGAATTGAATGTTAATGAAAGTATCAAATTTAAGAAAATATTCGCTGTCTTCGCACATATTTTATTTTTGTTGTTAAAATGACTGGCACAGTAAAAATACCATTCTTCTAGAAAAAAATATACAACTAGATATTATGGAAACCACTCTTACATCGTGCAAACATTTCTTTTTGGGGGATGGTTTCTATGATTTTATAAAAATATCCGATATTAGGGTTCTTCTTTCTTCTCTGTGATGTATCCCAGATGTGCCAGCTTCAGCTATGTTAAATGATATAATAGTAATGTGCCCTACTGATCAGTTTATAATATTTTATCGCTAACATATTACTTTCTATTCTGCAGTTCTTCAAAATTTCCACCTTTTTTTTTTTACCGAAAAATACTCTCCTCTCTCCTTAAAGATTTGAAATCGATTCCATCTGTAAACGGAATTATGTCAACTTATAAATCTATGGAAGAGAATGCGTCTCTAATACAGTATAAACAACGACATCATTTCAATTCGTTTCTTTTCCTTTCGTTTGGAGAATTATGAAAACTGGCACAAAGCGTTTTAGTCCCAATCGATTCTTAATACACTTATTACTCTTTAATAACGGATCTAAGGATAGTTTTGTTTCGTATTTTCTAACGTGTATACCCATGAAGGAAGATGTAGTGTACTGTATAATTTCTTCGAAAGTTGTTCTTCATCTTTTCATCCGTGTGTGATTTCAGACGGATACAAACTACCGGCTGGTGCTAACGTCGCCATTTGCCCTTACTTCACTCACAGGAGTCCGAATGTCTACCCCAACCCGGAGCAGGTCGACCCGGACAACTTCCTACCCGAGAGAGATGCCAGCAGATCTACTTATTCATGGATTCCTTTTAGCGCAGGGCCCAAGAAGTGTATAGGGTACAAATATGCCATGCTTGAGGTCAAAATATTGGCTTCATACATTCTTCGGAATTATCAAGTGAGAGCTGCCCTAAACACTCTGACTCCTGTAGCACACTTATCTCTGTCATCCAAGGAAGGCTTCCCTGTGTACTTAACAAGACGGAGAGCTGTATCTCTTCAAGAGAACAGTAGTTGATTCTTTCTATTTCTACGGATTTACATAAAGTTTATTGATAAAACAGAAAATAACCTTTGAAGTTAAAACAAAAAGACATGGAAAACTAATTCATTTTTATACGGATTTATTGTAAAGAGGAGAAATTCTGTTAAACAAAGTTTTAAATTTACAAAAGTCATATGAAACACTCATGACCAGGGCCAGTTTTAGAACTTCTTAATAATACTATAAATCATAACATTATTTTATTAGTTAGCACAATCTTGATTCTTAGAGAGATATATATATACTACCCATAAAATCTGTCTTGCTGTTCATTATTCAGCTGCTTGATTTGAATTTGAAGTCTGGATTGTTGTTTGTGTTTTGTTTCTTCTAACTACGTCATGAAAGCAGCATAACCTACATATACAATAAAACATGTAACACATCTTATTATATTCACATTTTGTGGAATGTATTGGAAACTGAAGAGAAGGGACTGCATATTGATGGCTCAAGTGACATATTTATAAGTGATTTTTTTAAGCGAAGGACTGGTACGTTTTTATATGTTTTGTGAATAAAGAACTTGTTGTAAGGTAGGTTTCTTAATATTTTAGTTATTCCACTTAATTAATCATATTTTTTCATCCATTACCTTCCATCCTATGTTCTTTCTATATTTCCCTTTTTTTTTTTTTTTTTTTTTTTTCATGAACTGCTTCTTTTGTAGATTGAAACATAACAACTAGCTCTGAGAAATCAATAAACTTATTAACCTCTTACTAATTTTATCACTATTTTAAGATCACGAAATCTGTGTCATATGGTTTTGAGAATAACTTGTTAGTCCAAAAACACTTATAGAAAAATCCCTAATGTTATGAGTAAATGTTATTACTTTTGCAGGGAGGCTATAAATATGAAACATTCTACTAATAAAGCAGTAAAATTTATCCTACAAATAATTTATGTCCACGAAATCATAAATAATAATAGGATATTAGTCAATATTGTTATGGAAAGAAGTCTAGGGAATATTAACTAATATTATTATGCTTCTGCTAATAACATCAGAGTAAAATCTGTATGAAATAAGGGCCAAGGGCCGGATATCGATTATGTAAAAGTTATTTTTTATTGTTAAGGAAACCCCAGTAATATGAACTGAAATTTGAAGAAAGAAAAAAATTAAAATTTGTCACTTTAAGCAATCCTATTCGGAAAGTTGACAAGTCCATTGAGACAGTAATACAATTATTAACCTATTACGGTTATTCCAATGTTTTAAAAAAACTTGGAACATGTTATAAAGACGCAGTTGTGCAGCTGTTTTGAAAATAACAATTTGTTCAATAGCGATCAATACAGCTTTCTCTTAAACAGATCAATAAAATAAGTTAATTTTGTAAATTTTCACCGAATAAAGCTCCGGATCGATTCATTAAGCAGGGCTTGCGGAAGAACAAAGGGCTAAAGTTTGATACTTAACCTTAATTCATACCCGTATACACTGATATAAGAAATTCTTAAAATATTTCAACATTTCACAAAATACACTGGCAAAGAACTCCGCTTAATGTATGTAATATACGAGGGGTATTCCGAAAGTAAGTTTCGTCAGTTTGTCACACGGACACTTTATTGACCCAAAAGCAATGCAGCATGGCAGCATGAGCTATACACCGTGCACTATTTTTCGACATAGTCGCCAGCGACATTGAGACATTTGTCGTAGCGTGCGATCAGTTTGAAGAACCCACTGCGGTAAAACTCCGTGCCCTGCGATGCAAGGAATTGGCGCACAGCCTGCTCCACCTCAGCATTGTCGTGGAAGTGACGTCCCGCGAGTGCGGCTTTCAAGGCAGGGAACAGGTGAAAGTCCGATGGGGCCAGATCGGGACTGTAGGCCGGGTACTCCAAGTGCTCCCATCCGAAGCGACGAATCAGTTCTTGTGTGAGCCGTGCTGTGTGTGGTCTTGCGTTGTCGTCCAAGAGCACCACACCGTCACTCAAGAAGCCTGGCCTCTTGCGTCGAATGGCGGACCGGAGGTGGGTGAGGGTGTCGCAGTAGCGTGCCGCATTGATGGTCCCTTCATGGAGGAACTCAAGGAGAAGCATCCCTTGCGCGTCCCAGAACACGGTGGCCATAACCTTTCCTGCGGAGGGTGCCACCTTGAATTTTTTCCGCACAGGTGAAGTGGGATGCTTCCACGTCATTGAGGCGGCCTTGGTTTCGGGGGTAAAGTGGTGCACCCATGTCTCATCGCCTGTGATGATGCGGAACAGAAACGCATTGCCCTCTCGCGCGTACCGCATCAGGTGATCGAGGCTGCTTCCCATGCGTGCAGACTTGTGCTCCGGGGTCAGGTTGCGCGGCACCAATCGGGCCGACACTTTGCGGTAACC
This sequence comes from Ectobius pallidus, assembly GCA_964059195.1. Classification (NCBI taxonomy): domain Eukaryota; kingdom Metazoa; phylum Arthropoda; class Insecta; order Blattodea; family Ectobiidae; genus Ectobius; species Ectobius pallidus. The sequence goes on along the minus strand of CAXKWD010000007.1, from coordinate 162,583,035 downwards.
CAACACATCATGGATCATGTGATGGGCCTGAGCACGACCAATCCGCAGTGTGGATGCCACGTCGGACACCGTTATGCGCCTGTCCGCTAACACCATGTCCTGTACTCGAGCAATGTTGCTTTCATTCGTGGATGTGGACGGACGCCCACTTCGACCGTCATCCTCGACACACTGCCGTCCTTCACTGAACATGCGACACCAGCGACCAACCATTTGACGCGACATGACCTCCTCACCATACACGGTCTGTAGGCGTTCATGGATGACGGACACACTAGTCCCACGTGCCCATTCATACCGGATAACAGCACGCACCTCCGTGGGCGACCACGTTGTCAGTACACGTCTGTCTGCCATCGTGAGCGGTACACTAATACCCGCGGGCACGCCAGTCTGCTGCGACTCGCTCTTCTACGGCGCAGTGCGCCTGCGTCATGCCTCCTCCGCTGACGCCACTTACGTCGTGGAACCAGCCACGGGTGGGGATTCGTCTGGCGTTTGTTTGGTTCCCCTGGTGATCACGCCGCTCCTGCCATACATTGACGAAACTTACTTTCGGAATACCCCTCGTACATTCTGTAAATAACAATATTCATGTAGTACTCACTTCAACTTGATCAATGAATTAAACAAACATCTGACTGCATTGGAGTCAAGGCTATCAATGATTAAGTAACGCAACATTGTAGTATAGTCATGGTTTTCCATTTAAAAAGCATGTTACTCCGGTACCGGTCAACCGATTAGGTCGCAAATAAACAGGCTCCTTGTCATGAATATCATAAATGCTTACACTAAGTTACATGAAAATCCGATCAAGCGTATTTGAGCTATCGTGCGTACAGACACACGGACGAACGGACAGACATTTTCCCGTCCAGCACACAATCTCATAAAGTACCATACTGGCACTTAATAAAATCTTTGCAGATTACGTCCTGGCTTTGAAACCTAGACATCAATATCTAATGAAGCAGATTTTATCCCTATAATATAAAGCCACATGGCTGACTCACTCACTGACATTAATGTTTGCCCACTTCCAGATGAGCTAGAAACTTGAAATTTGGTACACGTATAGCTTTCAGGCTGTAAACCACAGGAAAATTCCAAAAAGTTTATTTTTTTAATTTTTAGCCCTAAAAACCCTCCGAGAAAGGGCTCGGCTCGGCTCACCGACATTAATGTTTGCTCACTTCCAGATGAGCTAGAAATTTGAAATTTGGTACACATATAGCTTTTAGGCTACAAACCACAGGAAAATTCCAAAAAGTTTATTATTTTAATTATTAGCCCTAAAAAAAACCCCGAAAGAGGGCTCGGCTCACCGACAAAAATGTTTGCCCACTTCCAGATGAGCTAGAAACTTGAAATTTTGTACAGATATAGCTTATAGGCTGCAAACCACAGGAAAATTCCAAAAAGTTTATTTTTTCAATTTTTAGCTCTAAAAACCCCCCGAAAAAGAGCTCGGCTCGGCTCACCGACATTAATGTTTGCCCACTTCCAGATGACCTAGAAACTTGAAATTTGGTACACATAAAGCTTTTAGGCTGTAAACAACAGGAAAATTCCAAAAAGTTATTTTTTTTTAATTTTTAACCCTAAACACTCCCGAAAAAGGGCAAGGCTCGGCACACTGACATTAATGTTTGTCCACTTCCAGATAAGCTAGAAACTTGAAATTTGGTACACATATAGCTTCTAGGCTGTAAACCACAGGAAAATTCCAAAAAGTTTATTTTTTCCAATTTTTAGCCCTAAAACCTTCCGAAAAAGGGCTCAGCTCCGCTCACCGACATTAATGTTTGCCCACTTCCAGATGAGCTAGAAACTTGAAATTTGGTACACATATAGATTTAAGGCTGTAAGCCATAGGAAAATTCCAAAAAGTTATTTTTTTTAATTTTTAGCCCTAAACACTCCCGAAAAAGGGCTCGGTTCGGCTCACTGACATTAATGTTTGTCCACTTCCAGATAAGGTAGAAACTTTAAATTTTGGTACACATATAGCTTTTAGGCTGTAAACCACAGGAAAATTCCAAAAAGTAAATTTTTTTAAATTTTTAGCCCTGAAAACTCCCGAAAAAGGTATCGGTTTCCAAGGAAACGGTATTATCAAACTGTGTTCACGTATGGCACTGAAAGTTTAGAAATAATTATTTCCGTAAACCTAACGGTGTGGTCTTGGACTTGCGTTCTGAAGTCTCAGGTTCATAATAATTAAATCCAATTAACATATTTTTGTCCAGAACCAATAAAATTTTCTTCTATCTTTTAAAGAAATTTCATAATTTATATTCTTTAATTATAACTTGGAGATGACGTCCCGCATTCTTTACAACATATTATAACCAATTTTACTTGTACTTTTCAATTATTTCCCTGGTCGTAAGGGCAATTGCCAAATTGAATATTTACATACCATGAATCTTACTCGCAATTTCATCTTGTATCATGTCCATTTAAATTAATATCAGTTGAAATTTACTCCATAAAGTACACCATAAATGTACGTACACTTCCAGTTGATCTAGAAAACTTAGACTTGACAAACTGATACATATTAGCTTGCGACCGACAGGAAAATTCCGAAAAATTCCCAAAGTCTTCCCACGTTTATTTTCTCGGGTTTAATGTGACAAAAAGGTAGTAGCCAACACAGCAGACTAAATACTATCTCCCATAGATCTTTTAAAAAAACCGTTCCCGAGAACCTCAGCGGGGGTTTGGGGGCGGAGCCCCCAATGAGCGAAGCGAGTCTAATACATAAAATCGAAAGTGTGTATGTATGTATGTATGTATGTATGTATGATTGTTCCTTATACAAATCTACATTTCTTTACCAATTTACACGAAATTTTGCACACATACCCAGTTAAGCCCGGGAAGTAACGCGGTCAACATTAAAATTCAAACAAAATACTCCTTCCCTTGAAAATTTATATAATTTGTGAGAATATTATAATGAAAAATGAAATCCAATTCAGTTGTCAAGACAACAGTGTATTGTTTACTGTGATCACATAGGGTTTTGAAACTACATAATGCTGGACTTGAACGAATTATGATTCCATCGATGTAATATATTGGCGAAAATAATCATTGAAAATGAAATCCACGAAAATAAAGCACAGTGTGATGTAGTCACATAACTTTCTCTACCCTCGACATAAGAAATATTTTCTCACTTCACATTTTGATGTAGAATAAGAGGTCATATTGCAGGGACAACTTAAGCGTGTGAGTATGCTATGTCAGAAGTCTGTAAATAATCCTTTCCGCTGATACGTTATCCATAGCTGTAGGCTTTGTATTTGTTGAAAAATAGGGATGTTTATCATAGGCTCTAAGCATGGGATGGAACATTTTCTGTCCTATGCTCGCAGTATATTATGTCCCGGGTTTTAGGGGAGGAAAGTATGAAAGTGGTATTGCATTTCTCTTTTATTTCAGGCCCGAAACGGTTGTATGGTAACATGAGAGTGAGAAATAAAATTTTCCGTGAAGTCAATACAATCTTGTGTAACTTATGTTTCCTCTTATTTCAACCCCTCCCAGGCATAATGTGTAGAAGCAACGGAATGCAGCATGCGACATCCTCTATGAGCCATAAAAGCTATATCTAGCGTTTTCTGATGGAATAGTTTGAGTGTGATAAATCTTTTTCTTCATTTCAAGTTCTACATACATATTACCTAGGTAAGTAAGGACCTAGCATTTCAAAATCGAAAGTCCTCCATAAGATACTTTCAAATTAAAAAATACAAAGCCCGGGCGATGCCGGGCCTTTTCAGCTAGTCCCTATAATATAAAGCCACACGGCTGACTGACTGACTGACTGACTCACTCACTCACTCACTCACTCACTCACTCACTCACTCACTCACTCACTCACTCACTCACTCACTCACTCACTCACTCACTCACTCACTCACTCACTCACTCACTCACTCACTCACTCACTCACTCACTGACATTAATGTTTGCCCACTTCCAGATGAGCTAGAAACTTGAAATTTGGTACACATATAGCTTTTAGGCTGTAAACCACAGGGAAATTCCAAAAAGTAATTTTTTTTAATTTTTAGCCCTAAAAACCCCCCGAGAAAGGGTTCGGTTCGGCACACCGATATTCATGTTTGCCCACTTCCAGACGAGCTAGGAACTTGAAATTTGGTACACATATAGCTTTTAGGCTGCAAACCACAGGAAAATTCCAAAAAGTAAATTTTAAAAATTTTTAGCCCTAAAAACTCCCCGAAAAAGGGCTCGGCTCGGATCACTGACATTAATGTTTGCCCACTTCCAGATGAGCTAGAAACTTGAAATTTGCTACAAGTATAGCTTTTAGGTTGTAAACCACAGGAAAATTCCAAAAAGTAAATGTTTTAATTTTTAGCCCTAAACCCCCCCCCCCGAAAAAGGGCTCGGCTCGGCTCACCGACATTAATGTTTTCCCACTTCCAGATGAGCTAGAAACTTGAAATTTGTTACACATATAGATGTTAGGCTGTAAACCATAGGAAAATTCCAAAAAGTTTATTTTTTTTAATTTTTAGCCCTAACAAAGTTTTCTTCTATCTGTTAAAGAAATTTCATAATTTATATTCTTTAATTATAACTCGGAGATGAAGTCCCGCATTCTTTACAACATATTATAACCAATTTTACTTGTCTTTTTGTATGATTTCCCTGGTCGTAAAGGCAAATACCAAATTGAATATTTACATACCATGAATATTATTCGCTATTTCATCTTGTATCGTGCCCATTTAAATTAATATCAGTTAAAATTTACTCTATAAAATACACCATAAATGTATGTACACTGCCAGTTCATCTAGAAAACTTAGACTTGGTAAGCTGATGCCTATTAGCTTGCAACCGACGGGAAAATTCCGAAAAAAATCCCAAAGTCTTCCCACATTTATGTTTTCAGGTTTAATGTGGCAAAAAAGGTATTAGCCAATACAGCAGACTACACGCACTCTATCTCCCATATATCTTTTAAAAACCTTTTACGAGAACTTCAGAGGGGGTTTGGGGGCGGAGCCCCCAATGAGCGAAGCGATTCACTTACATTATGCAAATAGGCGTCATTTTTGAACTCCTGAAGAACCTCAAGGTCACTTCTTACTTGCTCGTGGTGTCTGTCGTTCAAGGGAAAATCCCGTCAAAATACTTTTTTTTATCTCGAGGCTCGATTAACCAGTTTGTTAACAACACACGAGCTGATCAACATGTGGAAAAGAAAATTACTGCTCTTAATTAATGTTTATTTCATTATAATTATTTCGATATAATATCTTGTAAAATGCAGGCTAAGCTACTTCTATGCATTGAAATATAGATGTTCATCTGTTTACATTATTATTGCCATTATAATGTAAAGTAACAATGAATTCTAATGATTGTGATATCAGGTGAAATAGCTAAGGTGAGCCAATAACTTTGTTCTTATAATTCTTCAGAGTATGTTATTTTGAAAACTTGAATTCAATACGAAACATAAAAAATTAGCCTCACCCGAACATGGGACTCCTCATAGAGTACAAATTTAAACGTCGGCTCATTTTTGTGCATAGAGGGCGCCCTCATTGTATTTAAACGTGATAAATGGATAGGAAGGGGTGGACCAATTTCTAAGGCCTCCCCGCTCACCTGACCTGAATCCACTAGATCTGTATTTGTGAGGGCATTTGAAAACTCTTGCGTATGTAATTAATATAATAAAAATGTACTTATTACTTTAATCTATTATTAGTTTATTATATAATTACGTATTATTACTATTCTTTAATTCGTGTTATTGATATTTGATGTGTCTTTATTACTATAATAAATGTCATGCCAACATTATATATTATTTTTATATTAATATAAGGATTTATTATTATTTTAATTTATTTTACGTGTTATTATTAATGTAAACGTTATCATTAGCCAACTTGAAATTATGTGAAGTATTGCATGTAATATAATTCTTTATAGGGGCGTGCTGATAGTGTTTCATAAATAAATAAATGATAATCAGAGAGTATCAGAGAACCATGCAACGGCGGATTGTCGGCCATGTCCGTGCTAACGGAGGACGTTAAGTTAATCAAGAAGTTAATTTTATTTATGTTCTAAGAACATTTTAAGTTTTGGTAGTTTTAAATAAAACAGCGATATGTCATGATAATATTATAGGAGAAAAATTCCTCTGACACAGGGATTTGAACCCAATACCTTCGGCTATCCGGGCTAGTGCTCTACCAACTGAGATAAGCCAGAGCTCAATTCACGGAGCCAGACGGAACCTCTCTCCTGTAGATGTAGATGTAGTTATCTCGTTCTGTAGATCCTGTGTTGAGTGGGACTCAAGGATATAGAACACGTCAGATTACAATATACAAGCAAGTAATAAATAATTATATATAATATACTACACTATAAACTTATTCAAACTGGAAATACTCATCCATATTGTAGAAGGTGTGAGCCATTAAAAAATTCTTGAGAGATCCTTTGAAGGATTTGCTTTTTCTTTGAATACATAATAATTTAATGTTGTTTGGAAGCTTATTGTATATCTGTATTGCGGAGTAATAAGCGCCTTTCTGAAAAAGTTTTAATGCATTAACCGGTCTATGTAAATCATTCCTGTTTCTAGTAATATGTTCATGAACACTGCTATTAGTTTGGAATCTCTCAATATTATCTACCATATAACACATAACAGAGTATATATACTCCCCTGTGAGAGTGAGGACTTTTAATTTTTCAAAGAGCGGTTTGCATGATTCTCTCCTTTTCTTTCCACACATTATTCTAATTGCTTGCTTTTGTAGCTTAAATATTTTATCCCTATGGGTCGAGTTACCCCAGAATATGATTCCATACTTCATTATCGAGTGGAAATTTGCAAAATACACCATGCGTAAGGCATCCTGTTTTAATACCTGATTCAGGACTCTTAAGGTAAAGCATGCTGAACTTAGTTTTGGAATTATCATTTCAATATGTGACTTCCAGTCGAGATGTTGATCAATTTGTAATCCTAAAAATTTGATATTACTAATTTCTTCTATGCTTTGTGTTTGGTAATTAATTACAAGGTTTTGGGTACATCTTTGTTTTGTTCTGAATTGAATAAAGTGGGTTTTTTCGATATTAAGCGTCATTTTATTGGCTTGGAACCATATATTTAATTCGTGAAAAGCCTTTGTAGCTACTCTTGCCAGTTGTTCCTGGGATTTTCCTGTTACAAAAACACTAGTGTCATCCGCGAAAAGCAATACCTTTGTTTCGTCACTTAAGTTATGTGGCAAGTCATTGATGAAAATTAAAAATAGCAAAGGTCCTAGTATTGATCCCTGTGGTACTCCACTTCTGACTACTCCTAGATTAGATTTGTTTCCATTTATTACGACATTTTGAGTTCTATCAGACAGGTATGATTTGAACCAATTCAGTGTTAAATTATCTATTCCATAATGTTCCAATTTTTCAATTAATAGTTCATGATTTATACAGTCGAATGCTTTAGCTAAGTCACAGAAAATTCCCAACGTATATTTCTTTTTATCTAGCGCTTCCAGTATTTCTGTGGTGAGTTTAAATGTAGCATTTTCAGTAGACATGCCACTTCTAAAACCAAATTGTTATGGTGTAAGAATATTATTCAAATTAAGATAGTAAACTATGCGGTTATATACAACTTTTTCGAATACTTTTGAAAATGAAGTTAAGAGCGATATAGGCCTGTAATTTGATGGTAAATTTTTGTCTCCTTTTTTAAACAGGGGCTTGACAATTGCATGTTTCATTCTTTCAGGAAATATTCCAGTTTCTAGTGAACAGTTAAATATATGGCTAAGGGGTTTACTAAGTTCCGAACAGCAACTTTTTAATAGCTTATTACTTATGTCATCCCATCCAGATGAGTTTTTACTTTTAAGCAATTTTATTATATTTTCAATTTCTATAGAGGAAGTCAGTGTGATTTCAAATTTATGGTTACAAATTGTAGATTTTGTCAGAAGGTCTATTGCCTTGACACTGGTATTGTTGGTGGGAACACAATTCTCTGCAATATTTATGAAGTGGTTATTAAATGCATTTGTAATATCTGATAGATTGTCTAGTTTCTTATTTTTGTATATTAATGACGTACAATCACTTTTTTCCTTTGCTTTCCCTGTTTCATTTTTTACTATATTCCATATAGTCTTAACTTTGTTGTTTGATTTATTAATTATTTGTGAAAAATACCTGCTCTTTGCTTCTTTAATAACCTTTTTAAGCACATTGCAATATCTTTTATAATACACTTTCTGAGTGTGATTGTTACTGGTTCTGTATTGTAAATAGAGCTCTCTTTTTTTAGCACATGATATTTTAATACCAGGGGTTAGCCATGCTTTATTATTTAAATTAGGTATTTTAGTAGTTGTCTTTTTGGAAAGTTGGCCTCAAAGTGTCGCAACACGATATTTAGAAATTCATTTAATTTACTATCAACAGTGTTATAGGTAAATATAGTTTCCCAATTTTCATTTGCAAGATCTTGTTTGAAACTTAAAATCGAAACATCATTCATTACTCTGATAATATTACTATGGGTATGTTTGCTAGTCGGATATGCTTCAGTATTGTTTAACATTACCATCTGAGCATCATGGTCTGATAACCTATTTATTATTGGGATTACTTCAAACTTCAAGTTTTTTTCTTTATTTAAGAATATATTATCTATTGTTGTTTGAGAGTTGTTTTGAATTCTAGTTGGGAAGTTCACTATGAAGTCTAGATTACAACTACCTACTAAGGACAGAAGTCTTGCCTTATTTTCACTATCAGTTGACATGTCTACATTAAAATCACCACACAGTATCATATTTACACTATTATTATATAATGAATTAAGAACCTTTTCTAACTGATTGATAAAATAGTTGTAATTACCTGATGGTGCTCTGTAGATTGTTATTATTAAAAACGTGTCTTTGTCAGTTTCCACTCTTGCTGAGCAACATTCGAAATCCTGTTCCTTGCAAAAGGAACTGGTGTCTATATCATTAAAATCTAAGTTTCTTTTGATAAAAATACTCACACCTCCACATTTTTTGGAACGTCTACAAAAATTTGAACATAAAGAAAAATTATCAATTTTTAATTTTTAATTTAATCCTATGACTGATTGCCCTTAATAGTCTACCTCGCTGACAGACAATTTTATGCCATATGCAGTACTGTGAACACTAAATATGCAGGAACACTAAATAGTATTTTTTGTGACCGGGCTTCCACTGTTATTTTACAGTTAACATGTAATGTCAGACAATAATCTTTGGTTCATGACTGAATATATATCCAAGTGATATAGCAGCTTTATTTGTATTGAATGTAAATCTGCAAGCGAAATTTCCTGATGATAATTGAATGTAATCGAAAGCCTAGGAAAACAAGATAAAAGCGGTTTAGAATAAAGGTATTATGTTATTACTTTAATTGATAGTTGCTACGTTTTTGTGAGGAAAACAGCTATTTCTTTGCATATTATATAAGTTGGAGACTTGCAAAGGACAGATATATTCTAGCCCGTCAAGTTTTTTGTACGTCTCACCTACAAGGTCTCAGATACTGCAATTTCTATAAAAGTACTACTTTGTACCTTCCCTGATCAGTATTTAGATTATCTTTTCTTCCTGAGGTACGTAAATGTCCACTTTTTCGTTTACATTAAATTTATTTTAACTTTAGTTTGTGCGTTACTATCACTAGACAACACAGCATTAAATCAGTGTTTCCCAAAATCAATAGGCCTAATATTAATCTGAATTTTTTGTGTGAAATTATTTGATTCTTCCTTACAAATTTACTGATTATTTTTATACTGTTTACCCTCTTTGTTAAAACATATATATATATATATATATATATATATATATATATATATATATATATATATATATACCCAGAGAAATGAAAAGTTTAAAAACCGAAGTATGATTATACAGAATATTTTTTTTCGATCAATGCAGAAATCATATTACTTACTTTATTACACACATTGTAAAGGACATTGGTAAACAATTTCTTAGCTGTATCTTTATTTTTGTGGAAGAAGATAGGTTTTGAATGTGTCAAAATAACATGCAAATTGAAATTGAGAAAGAAGCGATTAAAGTTTTCATGCATTAGTAGTCTGAGCGCCCCTGAGCAGCACCTGTTTCATGCACCCAAACTGCATAAGATTTTGCCCATTTACATTGTAGGGCACGCTTAATTTTTTTTGTCCAAAATGGCTAAATCAGCACTTCTGTCACCCCTTAAAATAAAATACAAGATTTTAATAATTCCTTTATTGCATCCAATGGTCATAGTAGGATGAATGGAGTTCTGGTGGAATGATATATGGCAGGGAAAAAGGAGCACCTCGAGAAAACCTGCTCCGACCGGAGTTTATCCACAACAAATTCCACATGGATCCACCGAGAATCGATCCCGGGTCCCAGCTGTGGAAGGCGAGCGATCTAACCACTCAGCCAAGAGGACGACCAAAATGACAAGATTTTAAAAACACACTCATGTTGCCTATTTAGCCTAATTAAAATTTCTTTACGTGACCTCATATCCTAGATTTTTTCCATAACTGATTTCAACTTAATTTTCAAAATAAATTTATCAAATAAATTTCAAAATCATTATAACGATGCAACAATAAAATAGGAAAATTTAGGACGGTTGATAATTTTGCTGTTTACTGTCACGTAAATTGGGTGCAATGGGCGACAACTGTTTTCGTTGAAACCATAATAGGAAAATCTCGTTCTTCATAGGTATGTTGTAGAAAAAAGTATAGGGACATTTCACACAATCGAAAAATTTTCGGGATATTTAATGGATTCAATTTACTTAATTTTACGCATGTGCAAAGGTATATCTGATGAAAGCTGTTTTGTAAAATTTTGCTCTTATCGCTTTTCCTAAAAATTCGGTAGGGTTTTAGTTCACATATCATTAGGTTTAAAAAAAAAAAATTGAGTATGAGAATTGGATAAACGTAATTTCACAATTAATTATTAAAATAAATAAATAAAAAATCCCTAATACAAATTAAAATAATAAATCCACCAATACTAATTCCAATTGAATTACTAGAATGTAAGCAATCAGAAGATATACATAATGAATCAGAAGAAACACGCTAACAAGTATGGTTAAGCATAGGAAATACTGCGTATACCTACGTATACTCTCGAATATAGGGCTATATCTACCATTACTGACATAATGTAATAAACTTCAGGGATTACGAGACTCAAAACAAGACATCTTGTGCTAATACGAGTATATTCTGTTACTTGTAATACATTTCTTCACAACAGATGGCGTTGGTGCTGATGATACTTGTGGCCATTCTGCTTCTATTGGCAGTGAAGCCGTTAATGAAATGGGCAAGAATCATCTACTACGCTAGGCGATTGCCCGGACCCACGACAATTCCATTACTGGGGAATATGAAAGATCTGTTAATGCCCATAGAAGGTAAGTGTTACAGCTGACGAAATCCAAAATAGCTGTGTGAGAATATGAAGAAAATAACAAAGGACATCGTCGCTCGGGAATTTATCGGCGATTTCCAAGTTACCCATAGCATTACATTTAACAGCAAAATCTCAATGTAGGGTACCCCATCTCGCGATGCGCAGTTTCCACGCATAAAGCAATGTTTTCTGTTCTTCATCGAAGCAGTTTAGTGGCAGTTAGCTTAGGAACGGTAATATTAACGTTAGCGACAGATTAGGTTAGTGTATAAACTGTGATATATTAGGGGTTTGCCTCGTTACCGGTCAACAAGTAGTTACACATTAAGACGCAGTGTTCCTGCCTACCACTTCATATGCCTACCTGTTTTCTGCTGCTATGTGTTGTAAAAAGGTTTACCATATGTAACAATAATAACGACTAAAATGTTTGTTTCGGCTACTGCCTTCAGTCTTGAAATTTCTCCCCCGGCGATAGACACTTGCAATTCGCCGATTCTTCAGCCAATAACATAATCATAATGTTTTCTTTCCTTTCCTTTGCTGTGTTACAGATTCAGACTTAATGATTAATTTTTAAGTGATTAGATTAAAAAAACAAACAGGTTGTCTCATTAACCATGCTCTTTTCAGGGTTCTTGGAACATTTCTGCAAGATTACTTTGCAATATAATTTCTGCACATTCTGGCTCGGACCTCTTCCGCTGATAACGGTTCATGATCCCAAACATATAAAGGTAACTATCAGAATGATTAATAAAAGTTGGAATGACAGCAATAGCTTAGCATTAAATATAGGCAAAACAAATTGTGTGCCGTTCTCAGTAGTAATTGTTGGAGCCTAACAATTAATCATGGATCAAACTTGTGCCTAAGAATCCTTGATCCCATCTAAAATTCGACAGACACATGACATATTTATGTAAGAGGCTACGAAAAACTTTTACAATTTTATCATAGGTAATCCCACGAGAGTCGACGAGTTTATCGATAGATTCTCGACTGCGCAGCAGGAGCGAATTTATCTGATGAAACTCGTCAACTAGATGCTTACGATGCTTACGTGTACAGTAACGAGGAGACGATTTTACCTGATAAAATATCATCCTCATATTAACAGGAAGCATTTTATAAGATAAACGATCGTGATTGGTCTATATCCGAGGAATTGCTAAACGTTATTGGTCAATATCAAACACGCGGAGTATGATGGAATAGTCACCATTAGACACTATTTACCAAATTAAGTTTTTTTGTTTTGTTTGATTTTGATTTTGTTTTTTGTTTTAATTCAGCTGTGTTTATACTCCTTTTAGCTACGAGGCCAAATCAGGAGTATGGGACCTGTGTCTATACAGTTGGGTAGGCAATGGAACTATTGATTGTCAATTGTTTCTATATTATTTGTTGTATTTTATGGAGTAAATTTCATCTGATATTAATTTTTAAATGGATATGATACAGGTCGAAATAGTGAGGGTGATTCATGGTACGTGAATATCAAATTCGGCATTTGACTCTACAATTGGGGAAACCATGAAAAACCCCACGCTAAATTGGCCGGCCACAAGATTTGAAACTGGGACCTCCCGAATGCGACTCCAACACGAATAGTTTATATACTTAGCTCTAATACAATCTGTCATCCAATTCGGTATCATTTTCTGAGGAGGGAGTGGCACTTCTGTACTAACTCCTTTGAATCTAATAGAGAAGAGAATAATAAAAGTTTCGCTAAAGAAGCCAGTAGAGTATCTATCCAACAGAATTATTTCCTGAATCTAAGGGTTATGACAACAGGACAGATTTATAAGCTCACAATTCCAAAATACAAATACCGAAATGTACACGTATCTGAACAACACAGCTACAATACAAGAAGAAATGAAATCAGGTAAACTGATGTAACAAATTGCCAGAATGATTTTGTTTAATCAGTGATAATTGGAATTATGATATGCAGAAAATAAGTTATTTTTGAAATCTATCTCCGAGTGTAGTTCCAAATCGATTCATTAAGCAGGGCTTACGGAAGAACAATGGTCTAAAGTTTGATACTTAACCTTAATTCATACTCCTATACACTGATATAACAAATGTATAAAATATGTCAACATTTCACAAAATGAACTGGCAAAGAACTCAGCTTAATATAGTTAGGTCTACTTATTTCACAGTAATGTACTTTCTGTATATAGCAGTATTCGTGCAGTAGGGCCTACTCATTTCAACTTGATCAACGAATTAAACATTTGACTAGTTTTATAAGAATATGTGAAGGAATATGTGAGTAGTGTTATTTGTCATAGCTAACTGTATTGAAACTTCCAAAGCCGTAAATGAACAGTGTAAAACGAACGTTTGTCATGAGAACTGATTTGGATTTAATAAATTCTTTCTAATATATTACCATAAAATAGGCACTAAATTGGGCATTACTCCGGTACTGGTCAACCGATTTGGTCCAGTATCAATAGGCTTCTTCCCATGGACATTATAAACGCGTAAACCAAGTTTCATGAAAATCAGATAAAGCGTATTTGAGTCATCGCGCGTTCAGACATACGGCGACGGACAGACAAATAGACGGAAATACATTTTCCCGTCCCCCATACAAGTTCATAAAGTACCTTAGTTGCTCGTAAGAAACGCGGAGGCTTATTGTGCAACTCTTCAAAGACTACGATGCGCTTTCCAAAACAAGAGAAGTGGAAAGTTATCTCGAAATGCTGTTTTTGATTCATGACAACGCTCGGCCTCATTCGGCTGCTCCAAACAAAGGCACAACTTCAACGTTTTAAGTGGGAAATTTTTGGACATCCTCCTTACAGCCATGACCTGGCACCCAGCGATTTTCACTTGTTTCGGAAAATAAAGGACTTTCTTGGTAGAAAAGAACTCCCAACCGATGAAGATCTCAAAGTGGCAATTGCATCCTGGCTCAGATTTTTGGCGGTAGTCCAGTATATAAAATCCCTCATATGTTTAATATTCTATCTAATGAATCGTAACGTTAGATTTTGGCATGATTTATGTACAAATATAATGATAAATATAATCATAATTACTATCAATGAACTTCTGATAATCACTTTCAAACAGAGGTGCCAACAACTGTGGATAAAATAAGAAATCCGTTGAGCTTTTACTGCATTTGATCATAGATTCATAGGCATCCAAAACTCGTCACAGAGATAGCAGTAAAGGAGTTTATCGTGATCACTGATTAGCGTAAGTTCTTTAGTCTTTGCTGTAGTTAATCTCATGTACGATAAGTTCTCGTCAGCAGCAGAAATAGCACAAAATTATGCAAGATGTAAGTGAAAGGTAAACCAAACTAAAATAAAATATTCTCATTTTAAGTATGGAAGGGGAGTATTTCGCTCTTATAAAGACATTTCACACAATAGAATAAATTTCGCGATATTTCGTGGAATCAGTTTGCTTAATAGTGGCATTTTATTCACTAGCTGCAGTAGCCGTTTTGTAAAATTTCACGGTTATTGCTGTTACCAAAAAATACGGTGCCTAGCTACGAAATGTAATTGAAATTTGTTTATGACGAGTTTCGCCCTTCTCCATGCATCCAAGCCCTAACTATAAAACTTGTATGTTTTAGGTTATACTGGGAGACTGTAAGCAGATTACAAAACCTTTCATGTACAAATTATTAGGTCTAGGACGAGGGCTCGCCACTATTGAAGGTAAGTGTATTTAAAACTGCACTCCTTGGCACTACATCCCTGGAGGAACTAGGCCTACCATCCGACCGGTAAGTCATCTACCATAGGCATTTACCATACCATACCATAATGTTCATACGAGTGTCGTAATTATCATTAACACCAATAAAATAATCTGTGTTTTGATAACAAACCTAATACTGAAGAAAGAGTAGGTTCTGATCTGAAATTGAATCTTTCCACACAGATGAAGCTTGGAAAGTTCACCGCAAGATAATAGAACCCTCCTTCGACGTGACCATGTTGAGGAAGTTTACGGATGTAATCTGCAGTAAGGGCGAGAAACTCGTCAAGATATTGGAGAAACATGCAGGAACTGGCCAGTTCAATATTAGCGACTACGTATTCAAGTGCACTCTGGATATCATATTGGGTAAGTTTAGTTTAGTTTAGTTTAGTAAAATATTTCGGTGTTATTCATTAACATCCTACATTATCCTGATGTTCTATGAGATTTGCCCATGAAAACTCAATCCCCTAGATGCATTTACCGACGCTGTCTTCTTAAGACTTCAAAACAACCACCTGAAATGGTTGTGATCACGAATAAAAATCTGATGCATCCACGCCAGCTGCATAACCCATCCTAACTATAATTGCTTTGTAGTTCACATTTTGTTATGTGAATACTTCGAGGGAGCCCGTAAAAGGGAAGAAAAATCACAGATTTCTCCACAAGGTGTGATTTTATGCAACAATCATTTTATTACTAATAAACAATACAAAATTACAAAAGATAAGATTTATAGGGGGGTCAAGTGCAACTAAAACTATGCAGTTCTGTTGATCTATAAAATGACTTCACTTAAGCCTTCCTGTCAAATATAAACAATAATTCCATATACAACAACTGTTCCGACATAACTGGGCTTTACGCAGAGGTTTTTCATATGTTTCAGAAACAACCTTGGGGACAGAGAGCAATTGCCTGGAAGAGGAGGGAGAGGAAGAAGTCCTAACATTATTAAGTCGGTAAGTGTTTCATGGACTTATTAAAACCTAGCCACAAATAAGAAATGCGGGCACTCGATGCTTCAGATAGTAGCCTCGTACCGGAAGTTACGTGTATGATTCAGCCACAGCAAACAATAAAACGCGACCTGCACCGTCTTTAAAGTATTTAAAAAAAAAAAAAAAAAAAAAAAAACTTTGAACTGTAAATGAAATCTACAAATTTTTCCAAGTTTCATGTTTCTAGCTCATGCGGAAGTGGGTAAGCAATAACATTAGAGGATGAGTGAAAACATCTAGAAAAGGTAGCCTAACTGCAATACAAAGAGATGCGATATAGAGCAGAACGATCTGTGTACGTCTGGCAATAGAAGGAGGAACATGTAACACACGAGATGATATATTATCTCCACACACGAAGAAAGATTACCTGAAGATGGAGAATTAACGCCGAAACGCCTCGTGAAAATGAAGACAACTACGGTTTAGCACAGGACAAACACTTTTATGGAATGTAAGATAACTTTTCAATATTTTTTAGTACACGCTCTCTAAAACAGTTGCTTGTCGGACTGGTAACACGCCGAAAAATTGCATTTTAGCAACCAAGGCCGCTAAAATTGCATATAACTGCATTCAAAATGCAGTTTTATCGGCCTAGTCATTTAAAGTCGTCATGGCAATCTATAAACAAAATCCAGTTGGCATTGACCAGTCACGCAAAACATTGACATGGATTTAAGCATATAATTGGACATAAAACAACAAATTTAAGCCATCATGTTTCTTTATGATAATCAGAAACTTTACCAGGGTCTTTTGCAAAACAGAGTAGCGTACTTCATCATGTTACAACAGAATAACAAATAAAGCAGATATAGCAAATGAATTTAATAATCACTTCTGAAAAATAGGGCATAGCGTAACCTCAAATGTTAGGTCATCATCAGACTCTTCTGTGCACAATGACACAGTCGGGATTCCAACCACATCTATGTTTCTCAGTCCTGTTAACGAAAACGAAATTATTAACATTGTGAAGACTTTAAAAAATAACGTAGTTCCAGGAATTGATGGAATAAGAAATAACACATCGAAATCTATCATTAAATATATTGCAAAACCTCTTGTCTATATATTCAATCTTTGTTTCTTAGATGGAGTTTTTCCAAATGCTCTTAAAACTGCTGTGATAATACTTATACACAAATCCGGGAAAAAAATGTACTAAACAATTACAGACCAATATCATTACTTCCGGCCTTTTCTAAGTTACTAGAGAAATGCATAAAAGTTAGACTACTGAACTATTTACAAAAACATTAAATTATATCTAAAAATCAATTTGGTTTCCAGAGCAATATATCTACTGACGACGCCTTTATTAGCGTTACAGGTAGTATTATTAACGAATTAGATAAAGGTAATAATTGTTTAGGAATTTTCTTGGACTTACGCAAAGCTTTCGATACTGTTATTCACTCGATTCTGTTAGATAAACTACATAAGATAGGAATTAGGGGAACAGTACACAAATTATTTGAATCATATCTGAGCAATAGATGTATAATGACAAAAGTTGACAGTTATATAAGTGAAATATCAAATATCGATATAGGCGTGCCACAAGGAACGATTTTAGGACCAATTTTATACTTAATATATGTAAATGACTTGCTAAATATAAATCTTGATGTAATAAACGGCTCCATATTTTCATATGCAGACGACACTGTAGTTATTTTTACTGGTCAATCATGGGAGGAATCATATAAATACGCTAACACAGGCATGATAATTGTAAAAAAGTGGTTTGATTCTAACCGTCTCTCACTAAACGTAGATAAATCAACATTGGTTCCTTTCTCATTAACAACTATTGGTCAGATAAAACGGAAGAATTGTACAAATTCAAATTTAATAACACACAATTGTAATTTTGATGTAACAAATTGCTCATGCTCCCCACTGAAGGAGGCTGCCGTTGTGAAATATTTGGGTATTTTTATAGATCAACATCTTAAATGGTCTCGCCATGTTAATTACATCTGCAATAGACTACGCAGAACAATTTACAAATTTGTCATTTTACGTCACTGTATGCCTATTACTGTTCTTCGTTCCGTTTATCTAGCCCTGTTCCAGTCCATTATGCAATAGTCTATGGCATTCTCGCCTGGGGAGGATTAGCGAAAACTACCCTTGAACCACTTTGCCTTTTACAAAAAAGAATAATAAAAATCTGTCTAAGAAAACCCATTGATTATCTTACTAGTCTAATATTTTCGGAATTTAATGTTTTTAAATTTAACCAACTCTACAAATTTTCTTTATTAAAATATTTTCACAAACATGGTGCAAAATACACATCCGGTGATCATGCATACAGCACTAGAAGAAATAATAATCTACTTCTATCAGAACCCAAATGCCTCACATCAGCAGGATTAAACCATAGCATTAATTTTGGTCCCCGCTTCTATAACTCTATGATCAGTAGATACCCCGATCTCGCAGTTTACCCCAATTTTAAATTTAATAAATATATAAAACATTTTTTGTAATTTTATTAGATTTAAGTCATTTATTTTTATTATTATTTATTGTATGCATTTGTTTTTAATATTGTTGTCTCCTTTTTATAAATTTGTCTTTTCTTTTTCTAGCTCTGTTTAACATTTTCACATTTTTTATAAGTGTATCATTCTTTTTCACTTTGTTTTTTGTTTCTCCTATTTCTCCACTCTGATGTTCTGAATCTACACCCGAGCACGAGCAGTTTGCTCATTCGGGTGTATTTCTAAATAAATATTTGGTTCTTTTCTTTCCTTAAAAAGTATTGTACTTTAATTTTGAAATTTGTAAATGTTTTTTGTTTATTTGTGTATTTTTGTATTTGTATTTGTATTTCTACATAAGTTTGTAAATGTAATTTAAATAAATAAATAAATATAAGCCAACAACGTTTCACATCTTCGTTCACATAGCTTACCATGGACGCACCAGCATTTAATTGCTATATATTCCCTATTTCTTCTGCCGTGATGTTGCTGGCATTAGCTCCAATTCACTGTTTCTGACTTGGTGTGAAATTTCCTCGGGATTATCATTCATATTTTCACAAGCTTTTCATAAATACTATTTCGTATTCATATAACGCATCTATAGCCTACCACATTTCGTATTGATACGTATGGTTCATTGTTGTCTTGCGTTTCAGAGGGCCGTGAGAACATGGCTGACTACCTTTCATTATAATTAATTATATACGGTATTTTTGTTTCATTTCACATAATTTAGAGAGCTTTTCTATGCACCACGTACGTAAACACTTTGTCGGACTCATCCAGTTTTTCAGCCTCGGCCGCTATACTAGATTCGTCCGCTAAAGCGTCCGTTAAAGCATACGCATTAAAGGTTTTTCGGAGTATATAAATTTGCAAATTTCATCTTTTTTTAGTTTTTTCAGCGGTTACAATCTATAAGCTATGAATTTGAAACTTTAAAGTTTCTATCTCAAATGGAAGTGGGTATACGGCAGTGACTGAGTAGACCATGTGGCTTTATAGTATAATTATATGCAAGGCCCGGATTTTGATCACCTAAAAATACTTAAAATTGACTATATATTTATACATTTACTAAAAAAAAAGAAGAAGAAAAAAAATTACATCAATGACTCAAAAAATTGTATGAAAATAATAGTTTTTTTTCAACGTATTTGTGTCTATTTTAAATTTATATTGTTGATCCCATTAAATGCTTGTAATTAGTTAATTACATACGGTTACTTGCAAACAGCGAACACCATCTTTATATATCCAGATTAAAATTATAAAAATATTTATTTATAAAGCCTATATTAGAGTTCCGATAATATTTATTGTAAGTAAACGCACAAAAATTATATACAATGAAAGAAAAACACAAAATGAGAAAATAATGACTTTGAATTAAAACAAAAAGTCCTAAAAATATGAAATGGGGGAAAAAGATCATACAATAGCCAAAAAAGCCCAAATATTGACAATGAATTTCAAGAAATGACCTGAAACTGTTAAGTTGGTAAAATGACCCTAAAAATCACCATTTTTATAATCTAGAAGTCATGATCAGAATATGTGCACTAGTGGGCAACATCCATGATGTACCAGTTAAAAGATGACGTATCATCAAAATACGGGCCATGGTTATATAAAAGAAAATTACTTACGTCAGACTTGTTTTGCAGAGGAGAAACCGACGTGTTCGAACGCCTCTTCCGTCCATGGTTGTATCCTGACTTCATATTCTACAACACACAAGGAGGTAAACGTATTGCAAGATGCCGAGAACTAATGGCACCAAAAGTTGAGAAAGTAAGTATATTCAGGTAAATAAAAATGGAAAGGTGTGTATTATCAATAATAAAACAGGGGTGGCCAAGTGGCTGTCTTTTGGGAGCAGCAATCTAAGGGACGAACTATGAAAAAAGCTGCACTTAATTTTTGTCAAGGAGAACATTCTTTCTCGAATTACATGAAACCCACATTTTATTTACACTTTTTCGGGTGTCATTTGAGCAGTTAGCTGCTTGAAATCTGGAAGCTGACTAGTTAAGGCAGTTTGCACAAGTGACTTAAATATTCATCACGTAAAACAGATCGATGCTTAGGTGTTCAGTACAGCGGTTCACATAAATCGATTGTCCCAAAAAATAGAGACAAATCTTTTGGAACTTTCTATCAATCTTGAATACTTTTGTTTAATCGAATCTCCAATTATTGCTTCAACACTTCAGCTGCCAAATAAAAAACAATTTAACCCTTAAACGGCGCAACTATTCTTCAGTACGTTAACAAGAATTTGGTTCATGTAAATAGTTATTGTCAGGATTTGTTCAGGATTTGCAGCCGTGCTGTGGCCACCCCTGTAATAGGTACCAACAGAAGGAATAAAACACATAGCTATTTATATCACTGTAAGCGAGATAGCATAAGTTGAGACAATCGATATTCTCGTTTTAAATCATATCGATCGTCTCGCCATCGCAGACGGTCGCATTTCGAGCGTACTATTGTATTAACGAGATATATTGTTTCAGGTTATCAGAGAGAAGAAAGACATGCCCGCACTGACCACAGAAAAAGAAACAGGTAAGTTATATCAGTTTTTCTGGTTGCCATTTCTGGTTAACTGATAACCAGGGCCCGTTTTTTTTTGGTTTTATAAACACTGTATCAGTTTCTAAACATGTTAAAATAGTTTTATTTTAGTTTTTACGCTTTCATGAAAAGTTTTTTAAAATGTCAGTGTAAATAAAATCAGGTAAACTGATATAACAAAGTGCCAGAATGCCTTTGCTTAATCAGTGATAATTGAAATTATGATATGCAGAAAATAAGTTATTTTCGTTATGGATTTCCGAGTTAAGCTCCAGATCGATTCATTAAGCAGAGTTCACGGAAGAACAAAGGTTTAGTTTGATAAGCATACGTGAAGGAATATGTGGTTAGTGTTTTTTGTCAAGGCTACCTGTATTTCAACTTCCGTATATGAAACAATATGTCGTCATGAAAACAGATTTGTATTTCATAAAGTATTTCTAATATAGGCTATTACCATAAAATAGGCCCTAAATTGGGCATTACTCCGGTACCGGTCAACCGAATCGGTCCAAAATCAATAGGCTTTATCCCATGTACGTTATAAATGCGTATAGCATTCTTCATGAAAATCCAATAAAAAGCGTTTGAGGTATTGCGCATACTGACCCGCGGACAGACGGACAAACATTTTTCCGTCCCCCACACAATCCCATAAAGTACTGGTACCATTTTGGTATTTAATAAGCACATTAAAACAAATACATTAATTAATTTTATCTTTGCCTAGGATTTCCATGGCTCAGAACCATTAAACTATAGGATACTTTTTGCTTAACTTTTAAAAGGTTTTACGATTTTGTTTTCAGGGCGAAGAAAGAAAGCATCGTTCTTAGACTTAGTCATTGATGGTTATCGGAATCAGGGGAAACTCACTCACAAAGAAGTTGTGGACGAAGTCCTTACATTTATTACTGCGGTAAGTGAATATAATAATAAAATTAATTTGTTAGCCTACGATAAAACTGTAAATTTACAATGTTCAACTGCACCATCAAGAAGTTATCTAAAGTTGCACAAGTTAAGCACAAAGAAGCTCATAAGTGATCGAATCATCTCACAGAGTTAAAGTACCCCATATCCTCAAAGAGTCCCTGGGCAAAATGACCAACCTTTTCACGCCTAACACGTTCCTCACTCCAATTTCCGTTCATTAAGTATGCCATGGGTGAATACTTAATACTAAGGTACGGATTCCATACCATATTTGTATACATTTTTATGCATACAGAGCATGAACTTATTTCTTGTTGTTTGAGATCACTGTGTAAGATTTGACTGTGCATATTTGGGGCTAGGTTTTCTAAGTTTAAACGCAGTCAATACCGTACTCCTGAAAAAAGTATTATTATTATTATTATTATTTTAAATTGATTGGTATTATGATTATTATTATTATTATTATTATTCACAAAACACACTCACTGCATTCATTATATTTACCACAAGAAGTAATAATATATTACACAGAATGTCACTGTTGATACTGCTAATGCAAGAAGCTTTCTGTTGCAGTTCTGTATTTTCATGTTAGAAATTTTCATTTCTGACTTCGCAGGTTTGAGAATTTTTTGTAATATCCGATATTAGAAATTTAGCCAATTCATTACATTTCATAAGTTAAGCCTACTCAAAGTGCACAAATAGTTCGGCTTTCACCATTTCCACTTTCAGTTTATTTCTTTAATTGTTCCAAATAATTAGCATCACATGTTCAGAAATGTTTCCAGTTTCGAATGGCATGTTCGTGAAGAGAAATGGATAAGTATAAACTTATTTAAAAGGGTATCAAAAACCGGACTTTCGACGCTCGATCCAGATGTTCGAAAACTGAAAATAATAGAATCATGAAATGTAGTTTACACTCTTTCTGTTTCAGGGTCACGACACAACTGCCTACACTGTCAACTGGATGATACAATTGCTAGGCAGTAACCCAGCTGTTCAAGTAATATTCTATGATGAATACTTAAAGAGAGAATTTTGTAATCTAATTTCATGCTATCTTTCAGCCATTAACCATATTTGTTTTCCTAGGATATTGAATTAACAAGAACATTTAAATGCACTTTTTGAAAAACAATATTTGGCAAGAAACAGTGGAATTTCATTTAAATCTGTTCGCGAGCTACAATTCAATGCCTTTTCTTCAATTCAAAATTCTGATTTTATTAGGCTATTGTAAATCTGTCGAACGGTAATAATGAAATATATATGATATACATTTTTGGTTGATCATATTATAATACCAAACTTTTCAGAGCAACATATTAATTCCTGTAACGTTCTATAAAAATAGGTTTTGATTTAATAGGTCTTGTGTGACTCGCAGCTATTGATGACTAGCATAACACGAATCCATTTACAGCCGAAATTAGGAAAGCAGTCTACATTTATGGAAAACGTGTTGAAAAGACGTTGAAGAACGAAGGCATTTAGAGAGTAGATGACCTTGCCAAGGAAGCCGCAAATTCACCCAGGGGTAATGAGTAGTGGGCGGATTTCTAAGACATGTCATATTTTTCCCCTTTGCATTATTTCAGGTTTCCGACTAATTTAAACACGATTCCAAGCATCATGGTGAAAATAGAACGGCTTTTATTGTGCATATTGTGCATATTTAGGAAATTTTCAACTATTGTAGCATATTTAGGTCATATTTTTGGCATATTTGTGTGCATATTAAAGAAATTTTAAGTTTTACATCATATTTTGTAAATCTCTCAATATACTGATACTTTATGAGAATTTACAGATATTTTAAATAATTAACATTATATTTTAATAAAATTAATTGTAATGAAACTTACAAAAAATATACATAATGTGTAAGTGGTAAAGCCTTATTTTGACTTTTATTGGTCATATTTTAAATGTTTTTTAGGTCATAAATGCATGCATATATCCTATTTTTTATGTCATAGAAATCCGTCCCGTAGTCATGAGTATACAAAATGCCCTCTTTCGTATTTAAAGAGAAAATTGAAGAAGAACATGCTAAATTTGTGGAACCTACAGTGGACAAACAGTTCTAATAGCTAATGGACAAGGGAAATGTTTTTTTTCCGACATCCATAGACAGACTACAGTCTGGAATTATGAACCGACTTTTATAATGACTCAATTTATGAAAGAGCATGGAAAATTCAAATCTTACTTTAACCGTTTTAAAATTGGTAATCATGCTCCTGTCTTCATCAGAATCAAACAGTTAACCATCTGTTATTTGAGTGCCCACTGGTTGAACGACAGAGACTCAAATTAGAAATCTACTTTGGTTTCTATAACATAAAATTCGAACCACCTCTAAAAAAATGTTCGAAAAATAGTGTTACGTCACACAGTTCCAGAAATTTGTCAGCGACATTTTCAAGGGCTTGTAGAAATAAGTGACACAGACTCGCGGCTAAAATTTTCTCATATTCTTGGTATTGATTTGTAATGATAGATTAGTAGTATGTATCTTGTTAAACTATAGTCCTAGCATACATTGTACAGTAGGGCTCTTCCTCGTTGGATATACAATAATGATAGGTGAAACCACCAAGAGCCTAGACACTAGAGTCTCTTCAGATAACACCTAATGGTAATATTCTACATAAACGTAGCAAGAAAAATAGGGCATACATTAAGAAACAAGAAAATTATTTACCTCATAAAGGTGTTGGAGCAGATGCATTTGCAGAATTCACACCCGGCACTTTGTTTTATCAATTATCTCATATTATTTTGAATACGTGTTGTTTGTGTAGTTTTAATTGCAATTGCGGCTTTCAATGCTTGAAGGTTGTTTTGCATACGATATCAATCGAGTTGGAAGAAGAACAACAGTACTTTAAGGAAATGTTGAATTTAATTGCATGCCATTTTATTGATTTACATTTAATATCTATAAGAACTTCCAGGAGTGACAGGTTGCCGCTGCGGACAAAGGAAAAGGTTATTGCAGGTACTGTTGCACACATAAAATAATTATCTGGGATAGCCTAAAAATTACCTCACTTAGTAATGTGACAGTTAATTTATTAAACCTATTCTACTTGGAAAATCACTAGGAATCTATCTATAAAAGTGATCTGTTTTCAGGAGAAAGTTCACGAAGAATTGGACAGTATCTTCCAGGGATCTGACCGACCGCCCACCATGGAAGATATCAGTGATATGAAATATCTGGAGAGAGTTGTCAAAGAGAATCTTAGACTGCACGCCACCATTCCAGTATTCAGTCGAATTCTGACCCGAGATATAGAATTAGGTAAGCAATACAATACTGTACACAGAAACTGCAGTCAAAATTTCGGCGAAGTACTCATTGGTATTTATCTTAAGGGGCATAATAGGTGACCTTTCTCTTTTCTACATTTTAAAAGCTACATAGTGGATTTTTCTTAGACATATGCGTGATGTAACAGATAAAGTTGTGAAGAGGTTACATTTCTGTCAGTTTTTTAGATATCAAAATAAAACTTGTTTCACAAAAATGTCAGAATTTTTTAAAAGGACTGATGTTGAGCTAAATTTAGAAAGTTTCAGGTATTAGATTTCTTATATCTTTACTAGTTTATAAAAGGAATTTAATGTTAATGAATTTCTCAAATTTAAGAAAATATTCACTGTGTTTACACATATTTTATTTGTTGTTGTTAAAAGATTGGCATAATACTCCACAGATCAAGTTATTGTATTTTATCTCTAACATATTACTTTCTATTCTGCAGTTCTTCAAAATTTCCCCATTTTCACCGACAAATATCCTCTCCCTAATGATTTGAAACCTATTTCGTCTGTAAAAGGGATTATGCCAATTTTATAATTCTATGGAACAGAATGCGTCTCTGATATAAACAACGATATATTTTCAATTTGTTTCTTTTTCTTTCTTTTGTGAATTGTAAAAACCGACACAATGCGTATTAGTCCCAGTCGACTTTTATTACTCTTGCTGCTCTTTAATAACTGATCTAAGGGTAGTTGTTTGTGTCTTATACGTGTATACTCATGAAGGAAGATTTAGTGTACTGTATAATTTTTTTCCAAGCTTCTTCTTCATCGTTTTCATCCGCGTGTGTTTTCAGATGGATACAAACTACCGGCTGGTGCTCACGTTATCATTAGCCCTTACTTCACTCACAGGAGTCCTGGTGTCTACCCCAACCCGGAGCAAGTCGACCCGGACAACTTCCTACCCGAGAGAGAGGCCAGCAGATCTAGTTACTCATGGATCCCTTTTGGCGCAGGACCCAGAAAGTGTATAGGGTACAAGTTCGCCATGCTTGAGGTCAAGATATTGACTTCATACATTCTGCGGAATTATCAAGTGAGAAGTGCGCTAAATTCTCTGACTCATGTAACACACATAGCTCTGTCATCCAAGGAAGGCTTCCCTGTGTACTTAACAAGACGAAGAGCTGTATCTCTTCAAGAGAACAGTAGTTGATTCTTTCTATTTTTTACGGATTTAGATAAAGTTTACTATAAAACAGATTAGTACTCATGGGGTTAAGAGTTCCATTTTATGTTTTAGTTACTCTTACACATGTTTAAAAATACTCAAGGTTATTTAACAAAAGTTATAATAGAAATTTATAATACTAATTATTTTATTTAAACATATAGGACTGAAGATGGCTGAGTGATAGCCAAAATGCGCATCTCCGTTTAGAAAAAAATTGCAGCTAGAATAATCAGATAAGTTACACGGTTTCTAAAGGAATATTGGTAAAGAAGAGTCAAAAGCGACGTAAATATCTATTACAATTATCTCAAGATATAGAAATGTGTTCAGTGATAGATATAGAGATATTATAACAACATATTTTCAAGTTATAAACTCTTATACAAGTGAACAGTGAACTAACTATCTTTTACAATTAATTCTAGATATATAAAAAAGATGTTACAGTGATGCATATATGGTTATTTCAACAACATATCTATATATAAACAGTGCATAGTGAATTATGATATAAACAGTGCTTAGTGATTCATATATGATTTTTATAACAACATATCTTCAGGACATAAACAGATGTTCGGTGATATATATATATGGATATTTTATAAATAACATACTAGTTAATAGTAACCTGTTAATAATATATGAACATAGACTACCAGATAAAAGGAAATGACTACTGGTTATACCATTATAAAAAACAATTTGAACAATATATAAATATTTTAGCTTTTAGAATCTTGACAAATATAATTAACGCTTTTAAACTGTGGTTAAGCATATCGTCCTTTAAAGATTTAATATATACATTTGAACAAACACGACAGTTAGTTGATAACTTTTTAACGATTATCAGTATGACATGTATATACTTGTATGTAAGTTTTTTTTAAGAATTCGTAAAATATAATTAATAATAAATAAAACAACAATATTAGATACCGTATATCCAGTTAATACTAGCTGCAAGTTATATGTAATGTGGTAAAAGGTGGAACATTTAAAATTACTTTATTCTGTCCGTGAAGTCGCAACTAATAATAGGCTAAGTTATTAGTCAACATTGTTATGAAAAGAAGTCTAGGGAATATTAACTAATATTATTATGCTTCTGCTAATAAGAGGAGAGTAAAATCTGTATGAAATAGGGTCCAGGGGCCGAATGTCGATGATGTAAAAGTTATTTTTTATTATTAAGAAAACCCCTACTCTAGTAATACGAACTGAAATTTGAAGAAAGAAAGAAATTAAAATTTCTCACTTTAGGCAATCCTATTTTGAAAGTTGACAAGTCCATTGCGACAGTAAAAAAAATGATCGACCTATTACGATTATCCCAATGTTTTCAAAAAACTTCGAACATGTTATAAAGATGCAGTTTTGCAGCTATTTTGAAAATAACAATTTGTTCAATAGCGAACAATACGTCTTCCTCTTAAACAGATCAATAAAATAAGTTAATTTTGTAATCTTTCACCGAATAAAGCTCCAGATCGATTAATTAAGCAGGGCTTGCGGAAGAACAAAGGGCTAAAGTTTGATACTTAACCATAATTCATACCCGTATGCACTGATATAAGAAATTCTTAAAATATTTCAACATTTCACAAAATACACTGGCAAAGAACTCCGCTTAATGCATGTAACATACCTTCTGTAAATAACAATATTCATGTAGTACTCATTTCAACTTGATCAATGAATTAAACAAACATCTGACTGCATTGGAGTCAAGGCCATCAATGATTAAGTAACGCGACATTGTAGTATAGTAATGGTTTTCCATTTAAAGAGCAAGTGGCATTTAATTAGTCGTTACTCCGGTACCGGTCAACCGATTAGGTCGCAAATAAACAGGCTTCTTGCCATGGATATTATATATGCTTATACTAAGTTTCATGAAAATCCGATCAAGCGTATTTGAGCTATCGTGCGTACAGACACACGGAAGAACGGACATACATTTCCCCGTCCAGGACACAATCTCATAGAGTACCATACTGGCACTTAATAAAATCTTTGCAGATTACGTCCTGGCTTAGAAACCTAGACATCAAGATCTAATGAAGCAAATTTTATTCATTTATATTATGCAAAGAGGCGCCATTCTTGAACTCCTGAAGAACCTCAAGGTCACTTCTTACTTGCTCGTGGTGTCTCTCGTGCAAGGCAAAATCCCGTCAAAATAATTTGTTTCTTATCTCGACGCTCGGTTAACCAGTTAGTCAACAACACACGAGCTGATCAACATGTGGAAAAAAAAAATCACTGCTCTTAATGAATGTTTCTTTTATTATAATTATTTCGATGTAATATCTTGTAAAATGCAGGCTAAGCTACTTCTATGCATTGAAATATAGATGTTCATCTGTTTACATTATTATTGCCATTATAATGTAAAGTAACAATGAATTCCAATGATTGTGATATCAGGTGAAATAGCTAAGGTGAGCCAACAACTTTGGTCTTATAATTCTTCAGAGAATGTTATTTTGAAAACTTTAATTTAATACGAAACATTACAAATTAGACTCACCCGAACATGGCACACCTCATAGAGTACAAATCTAAACGTTGGCTCATTTTTGTGCACAGAGGGTGCCCTCATTTTATTTAAACGTGATAAATGGATAGGAAGGGGTGGACCAATTCCTAAGGCCTCCCCGCTCACCTGACCTGAATCCACTAGATCTGTATTTGTGAGGGCATTTGAAAACTCTTGCGTATGTAATTAATATAATAAAAATGTACTTATTACTTTCATCTATTATTAGTTTATTATATAATTACGTATTATTACTATTATTTTAATTCGTGTTATTGATATTTTATGTGTATTTATTACTATAATAAATGTCATATCAACATTATTTATTATTTTAATATTAATGTAGGGATTTAATATTATTTTATTTTATTTTACGTGTTATTATTAATGTAAATGTTATCATTATCCAACTGTAAATTATGTGAAGTAGTGCATGTAATATTATTCTTTATAGGGGCGTGCTGATGGTGTTCAATAAATAAATAAATGATAATCAGAGAGTATCAGAGAACCATGCAACGGCGGATTGTCGGCCATGTCCGTGCTAACGGAGGACGTTAAGTTAATCAAGAAGTTGATTTTATTTATGTTCTAAGAACATTTTATGTTTTAGTAGTTTTAAATAATAAAAAGTGATATAGCAGTTTTATTTGTATTGAATGTAAATCTGCAAGCGAAATTCCCTGAAGATAATTGAACGTAATCTAATGCATAGGAAAATAAAATCAGGTAAACTGATTTAACAAAGTGCCAGAATGCTTTTGTTTAATCAGGTATTTGCAATTATAATATGCAAGAAATTGAGTTTTTGTTTTAAATCGATTTCGAGTTAAGCTCCAGATTGATATATTAAGCAGGACTTAAGGAAGAGGAGAGGTCTAGTTTGTTTATATAATCAGATTAACATCATCCAGCATCAGCAGAACTACACAGATTTGTGATATCTTGACACTCGCAGACTCACATAAAAATACAACAAGAAAAATGTCAAATTTGCCGACTACGTGATTTGAACCAGAGACCTCCAGAATGCGAGTCCAAGCTGTTATCATTTCGGCCAACTCTCTCAGTTTAACGAGCGAGTTTGATAAGCATATATGAAATAATAATAGTGTTATTTGTCATAACTAACTGTATTGAAACTTCCAAAGAAGTATATTTTATTTTAAAATGGTTCCTTGATTACAAGACTTCCGAAAAGACAAAGCTTAACATCTATACAAGAATATTAACAACGATATAACAGAAACGATCACACAATAATAATAATAATAATAATAATAATAATAACTTTATTGTCATATAAACATTCAATGATGCATTGACATCGTCTGACTACAAAAATTACAATCTATTTAAAATTAATAAACATTAAAAGTGTACCAGAATATGAAATAAAATAGATAACTACAATAATAAATGATCATGTGTATTTATCCCAATCAATTTCATAAAATTCCTGAATATTATATAAACATTCAGACACAAGTATGGCTTTAATATTATTCTTGAATGCTGAGATTGGCAATTTTTTTATTCTAGGTGGTATAGCATTATAGAGCTTAATCGACATATTTAAAAAGCTTTTCTGAGAGCTACTGTAGTGTACATGCTGAGTTCTTAGATTATTACTATCAACAAACTTAAAAAGTACCATAGGTGAAACAGTATACAGCAGAGTAAAATTGTACATAAATAGCACAATAAGAAATTTTCCATCGGGTATAAAAAAATTTCAAGTTCCATACAAATGGTAACTCAGAATGGCTATCGAACCATTTAATGCTGATAGGCTGGTATGTTTTATTGTTTCCTTGGATATGCCCTGCTTAAGACAGGTGTTGACCAAAAACGAAGGAATAGTTCCTCTCACGGACAGACATTTCCCCATTCCCCACACAATCTTATAAAGTACCGTACCATACTGGCACTTAATAAAATAAAAGAGGTTGAGAATAAAGATATCTTGTTATTATTTAACTTGATAGTTGTTACATTTTTTAGAGGACCACCTCTACTTGTTTTTCCTGCTACATAATTGCAGCCTAGTAACCAGACAAGTTTTTGGACGTCACGCGTAAGGTTATAAGCCTTGAACTCTTATTAAAATACTAACTTGTATTTTCCCTGCTCAGTTTTCAGACTACCTTCCTTCATGTGGTACGTACCTTTTCGTTCGTTACAACTTTAGACAACAGAGCATTAGATCAGTGTTTCCCAAAATCAATAATATTAACCTGAAATATTTGTGTGGAATTATTTGATGCTACTTCACAAAATTACGATAGATTTTTTTATATTGTGTAATCTTTTTGTTGAAGAAATACATTTTTACCCAGAGAAATGAAAAGTATGATGATACAGAATATTTATTCACGAACAATACAGAAGTATTATTATTGTTACATTGTTACATTATTACATTGGTAAACAATTTTATAGCTGTATCTAAACTTTTGTGGGAGAAGATAGGTTTTGAATGTGTGAAAATAACATGCAAACTGAATCTGAGAAAACAGGCAGTTAAATTTTGCATGTATTACCAGTTTGAACGCATGGAGGTTTGAAAATGGTGTTCTATGTGCCAAAATGGCTTAATATTTTGCACATTTATACTGCAGGGCACGATTCATTTTTTTAGTTAAAATAATTTATTTTGCCAAAATGGCTAAATCAGCACTTCTGTCATATAAATTGTAAAAATTTAAAAACACACTCAAGTTGTCTATTTACCCTAATGAAAATTGTTTTTCTGTGACCTCGTAGCCTAGACTTTTTTTTTTCATAAGCGATTCCAACTTAATTTGCAAAAGGAATTTATGAAACAAATTTCAAAGTCAAGAAAACGATGCAACAATAACATTGGAATCCGGAAATTCAGTACGGTTGATGTTTTTGCTGTTTACTACCATGGAAATTGGGTGTAATGTGTGACAACTGAATTCTCATGCTAGATGCGACATTAATTCTATTTGGGTAGGGCCTACTATGTTTTCGTTGAAAGCATAATACTAAAAATCCCGTTCTACACTGATATGTTGTAGAAAAAAGCACATGTAATTTTATAAAATACGTATAGGGACCGTATGTTCTGGTAAAATAAAATGACTGATTTAAGTGTTAACTTCCTTCTATTTCGGTAAGTATTTGGTGAAATAAAATATTTGCAGTCTTTACAGAAAAATTCCCTTTGCGTCTTATAGTAAGTTACATAAAATCCCTTATTTCTGTATTCTTCTGCTCTCTTATGAAACGTCGTAAGTATCGATTCTGGCATGATTTCTGTACATATATATTGTTCAATACAATCGAAATTACCAATAAACGCTTCAGATAGCCATTTGCAAACAGAAGTGCCAACAACTGTGGATAAAATACGAACATAGATTCACAGGACAATTATGATCTCTGTACGGCGTCAGTCTTTGCTGTATCGAACACATGTAACTTCTCGGCTACCAAAGGGAAGCAGAAAAGAAAGCAAGCTATAAGGAATGAAGGAAAAAACCAAACTAAAACAACATATTATGATTTTGAATCATATTTTTGTGCACATTTCTCAATTTCCGTACGGAAGGGCCGTATTTCGCACTTATTTAGACATTTCACACAATCGAACAGTTTTCGCGATATTTCAGGGATACAATTTACCTAATTTTACGCATGTGCAAAGCTAAATATATCTTATGAAAGCTGTTTTGTAAAATTTTGCTCTTATCGTTGTTTCCAAAAAATACGGTCACTAGATAAGTAGCGTTTTAATTCACATATTAGTTGTTCCGTGAAAAAAGTAAAAAAGTTTGAGTGTGAGAGCTGGATAAATATCATTTCATAATGAATTATTAGAATAAATAAATAAAAAATCCCGAATATAATTAAAATTATTAATCTACCAATACTAATTCCAAATAAATTACTAGAATGTAATCGATCAGAAGATACACGATAACGAGTAGGCTAAGGTTAAGCAAAGGATATACGGCTTATACCTACGTATACTCTCGACTACCTTAAAGCATCTTGTGCTAATACGAGTATATTCTGTTACTTGTAATGCATTTCTTCTCAACAGATGGCGTTGGTGCTGATGATACTTGTGGCCATTCTGCTTCTATTGACAGTGAAGCCGTTAATGAAATGGGGAAGAATCATCTACTACGCTAGGCGATTGCCCGGGCCCACGACAATTCCATTACTGGGGAATATGAAAGATATGTTAATGCCCATGGAAGGTAAGTGTTATAGCTGACGAAATTTAAAAGAAATGTGTGAGAATATGAAGAAAATAACAAAGGACATCGTCGCTCGTGAATTTATCGGCGATTTCCAAGTTACCCACAGCATTACATATAACAGCAAAGTCCCAATGTTGGGTACCCCATCTCGCAATGTGCAGGATTCCACGCACGAAGTAATGTTTTCAGATTTTCAACGAAGCAGATGACCCACTTCTAGTTTAGTGGCAGTTAGCTTAGGAACGGTAATATTAATGTTAGCGACAGATTAGGTTAGTGTATAAACTGTGATGTTAGTACAGTAATACAGAATTTTCACGAAAATGTGGCACATTATATCTCCAGCGTGCACTGTTGTGTTTAGTGACAGTGATTTGGTCATGAACAGTGATATTCGTTTAGTAGGGCTTATTGAATTCTCCCTTCTCATAAATATGCCATATTATATCTCCTACGAGGTGTCTCAACCTGTTTACCCAGAGTTCTAGCTGCTCTGGCGGTATGATGTGACACCTCTAACATCCAATCACAAGTTTCTCCATCAAACGGCCATGGAAATATGGAAGAAACTTCTGTACTATTCGCTAGATCGTGTTATAAAAGAAAGTGTATAATTTAGGACGGGTGGTGTGAACAAAATCATTGCCAAAACAACATCTCTCCACAGAACTATCTATAACAAAATACATATCATATAATTGATTGGATTTGGTTCCCGAATTTCAGCCAATCGTTGCTCTAGTTCCTTTGGAAGCAAAGGAGTTTGTGTTTGGCCATTGTTTGTTATAACCGATAAAGCATATAATCAGTTGAAATCATTCCAAAATATTTAGTTTATCTTAAAAACAAGTTCTTGTTAGTTGGTATGAAATTAAAAATTCAAACTACCGTAATATTTAGTCTTTTTATGCCCGTTTTCTACAAACTTGTGAATTACCTATGGGTAAATTATCCATGGACAAATTAGTTCCAATCACCCAGAATGATATAATGAAGAAGGCCTTGGAGTTGTACAGTTAATTTAATTCAGAAGGCTTTGATTCACATTGTTTAAATTAATATTGATCCTACAAAGAGGTTAAATTTTATCCAGCCATCCATGAAAGAATAAATTAACCCGACGATTTACCCTTGGAAAGATCTAGCCTGAGTTTGTAGGAACATTTTTTCTGTCATTTTCATATTTACCCAGAGGACATTTATCTAGAAACTCGCCACGTGATTGCTATCTTTAAATTATTTGTGTTTGTGTGGTGTTATTCTTGTGTAAAATCTGTGCATTGGATAATTTACCCATAGGTAGTTCGCGAGTTTATAGAAACCGGCCATTAGGTAGATTTCGAAGAAAAATCTACCTATTCCAATGGATACCATATCATGATTTTCGAAAAATTCTTTCATATCTTTACGGTTCATGCCTCCCCGAGAGTACGAAACCACCGCCTGTTAAAAAAAAAAGTGAGATATATATATATATATATCTTTACACGCTAGCAGCCGTAATTTTGAAGATATTTGAACCAAATGTTATGTTATTTCTAGGCCCAATAGTTCGGACAAGTTCGTTAATGAGCAAAATTGACCCAAGGAGGTGGTCGGGGGAGGGGGTTGAAATTTTAAAACATTTTTTATTTTGGCCCCTATAAAGTATAGAGGGAAACTTTGTTTGAATAAATTACAGTACTCCTTATGGAGTTCACAGTGACACCAACGATTCGGGGGTTTGGGGGTACGAGTGGGGGTGGGGGTGTGGGGATGGAAATTCGAAATTTTTGAAACTACATCTTGTGGGGTATCGTTCAAAAGCTCTTGATGAGTACTCTACAAATCAATAACTAGTTTCTTGATAGTTCTCATATAAGGCGAGATTTGAATGTTTGAAAAAGTGCTCTTTCCTCTTTTTTGCAGTTATTATTGCGGGTTTGTCATGCCAAGGCTAAAGAAGAAGAGTACTACGCTGCGACAATAAATTAAACCAAAATCACTTCGAAATCTACCTCAGCCTGTAGGCTTGCCTAAAGGGATTTTTTTAAATAGGGGAGATATGCCAGTTAAAGTGTGCTTGTAGTTAATTATTTAATTGAATTTTGCATATTTAAAAGGGATAATTGATGTTAAACGTTATATGTAAAGAACAAATGACGGGTCTGTTATTAAACCCGGTATAGTTTGATAAGAGAAAGATATTCTAACCTCTAATGAAAGTTTAATGTATTTCCTGGTACACACGCGTAAGTGTATGTGCTATAAATCTGAGTTCCTCCCTTATGTGGGACAAGCACTAATACAAACATCAAATATGTATCAGGAAATGCATTAAACTTTCATTAGAAGTTAGCATCTCTATCTTTATTCAAACTGGAGATATCCGGGTTTGCTAATAGATCCCTCAAATATGGGAGCAAGTAGTTCAAAGGGGTTAACCATATATAACAATAATTACTAAAATTTTTGCCTCGGTTACTGCCTTCAGGCTTGAAATTTCGCCCCCTGCGATAGACATTTGCAATTGACTGAAATTCCACGTGTTCTTATACTAAATTCGTCGCTGATTCTTCAGCTACATAGACACTGATAACATTATCATCATGCTCTCTTTCCTTTCCTTTCCAGTGTTACAGATACAGAATTAAAGATTAATTTTTAAGTGTTTAGTTTTAAAAACATTCACGTTGTCTCACTACTCATGTTCCTTTCAGGGTTTTTGGAACATTTCTACAAGATATCTTTGCAATATAAGTTGTGCACAGTCTGGTTCGGGCCTTTTCCGGTGATAGGGGTTTACGATCCTCAACATATAAAGGTAACTATGGAAATAATTAATTACAAATTGAAATAACAGCAATAGGATAGCATTAAATATGGATAAAACAAAT
This sequence comes from Ectobius pallidus, assembly GCA_964059195.1. Lineage (NCBI taxonomy): Eukaryota > Metazoa > Arthropoda > Insecta > Blattodea > Ectobiidae > Ectobius > Ectobius pallidus. The sequence continues at coordinate 162,546,546 of CAXKWD010000007.1, read as the reverse complement.
TGTGTTCCGTTCTCATTAGTGATTGTTGGTATTGTTGGTATTGCTGATTAGTAAAATCAGGTAAACTGACGCAACAAATTGCCAGAATGCTTTTGTTTAATCAGTGATAATTGCAATTATGATATGCAGAAAATAAGTTATTTTTGTAATCTATCTCAGAGTGAAGTTCCAGATCGATTCATTAAGAAGGGCTTACGGAAGAACAAAGGTCTAAAGCCTGATACTTAACCTTAATTCATACTCGTATACACTGATATAGGAAATTCTTAAAATATGTCAACATTTCACAAAATGCACCGGCAAAGAATTCCGCTTAAGATAAAACCTTCTGTATATAACAGTATTGTTAGTAGGCCTACTAATTTCAAGTTGATCAACGAAATAAACAAACATCTGACAAGTTTTATAAGCATATGTGAAGGAATATGTGGGTAGTACTATTTGTCATTGCTAACTATATTGCAAATTTCAAAGCCGTATATGAACTGTGTAAAACGATATGTTGTCATGAGAACTGATTTGGATGTGATAAATTCTTTCTAATGTATTATCATACAATAGACACTAAATTGGGCATTACTCCGGTATCGGTCAACCGATTTGGGCCAGTATCAATAGGTTTCTTCCCATGGACATTATTAACGCGTATACCAAGTTTCATGAAAATCCGATAAAGCGTATTTGAGTTATCGCGCGTTCCGACACACGGAAGGACGGACAGACAGACGGACAGACATTTTCCCGTCCCCCACACAATTTCATAAAGCACTATACTGACACTTTATGAACGCGGAGGCCTATTGTGAAACTCTTCAAAGACCACGACTTGCTTGGACGCTCAACAAGCACTCACAAGTAACGTCCAAGCACTCACTACAACATGTCAAGGTGAATAATTTCACAACGGTGGCATGACTGAAGATGATGTTATATTACAAGGAAATGCATCTCATCTACACCAAAAGCAACTGATGGTTGAAGTTAGACAGGAAATTCAGAACTTCAATAACTAATACTACGTTAGTTAGTTTATTTTCTTACACAGTACAGTGTTTTACATTAACCTACACTTATAAGTTTACATATACTTATAAACTGCATTTCTTAAAGTTTAACACACACATTTACAAATTAATAATTTACATACAAATATTCAATACATGTACAATATTTAAACATGCTACATTTTACTACATTATACATTTTAATATTATTTCTAGCTCTATTTTTACAGTATATGGAAGATGAATGATACAAATTGAATGATAAATTTAAGAATATAGTATATACACACTTACAAAGAATAGAGATAACTTATATTATAAAAACAGTTTGATAAAAGAAAGGATTTGAGCATTTTCTTAAATGAAATTTCTGTTTTTTGTGATGTGATATGAGAGGGGAGTGAATTAAATACCTTAGAGCATAAGTAGTATGGAGAAGATTCGAATAGATGGGTAGAGCGTTTCGTCAGTGCTGTGCTGTTTTTATGTCGGGTGTTGTAAGAGTGGTAGTCAGAATTAACTTCAAAAATAATGATACATGGTAGTGGGAGGATCTTGTGGGTTTTAAATAAAGGTTTGCAGGAATCGAGAGGCTTGGCATTATAAATGGTACGTATTATGCATTTTTGCAGGACAAAGATTCTATTTATGTGGAATTGATCCGTAAAATATACAAGAAGAAATCGCCGGTAATATTATATAATTTTAGATAAAATTTTTCTTATGACATACATACGACAACCAAAAACTGCTTAAGATACAACTAAGACACGCAAAACGATATGCATGGATACTAAATCTTATGGACTGACAATAAAAACAGTGTTTTTATTATAATCATCTAACTTAACAAGTTTTAAGTAAATTTTAAGTGTATATATTCCTAGTATTTTGTCACATTTTAATATACTGTATAAATAATTTATTTTTATCGACTTTGTAAATATCGATCTGCCAACGAACACTAAGCTCACTGTTTCTTGACTATAACCAATCCTGGGCATTAAGTTACACTTATAATTCACAATTAAGTACATAACACTATAATTCAAAATATAGCAGCTTAATAAATAATCAGCATTCAACTCTAAGGCAATTTTTATTCTTGTTGATATTAGAATTTCCTTCACTGTTGCTTGTATCAAATCCAGTGGTAGGCCTATATCAGGCGGAAATGAAACGACACATTTATTTTCATCATAATTATACCACTTCAAATATGAAATTGATCAATCAAAATATTCTCAATTTACGTATGGAAGCGGAGTATTTCGCGCTTATTTAGACATTTCACACAATAGAACAAATTTTAAGATATTTCGTGGATTCAGTTTGCTTAATAGTAGCATTTTATTCACAAGCTGCAATTGCTGTTTTGTAAAATTATATATAAAATAATTATATATAAAATAATAAAATCATATATAAAAGAATTATATATAAAATAGCTGTAATTATATATAAAATTATATTATAAATTGCTGTTACCAAAAAATACGATGCCTAGATACAAAATGTTGTAATTGAAACTAGTTTATGACGAGTTTAGCCCTTCTCCGTGCATCCAAGCCCTACTTATGACACTTATATGTTTTAGGTTATACTGGGAGACTGTAAGCAGATGACAAAACCTTACCAGTACAAGTTAATAGGTCTAGGACGAGGGCTCATCACTATTGAAGGTAAGTGCATTTAAAACTGCACTCCGTGGCACTACAACCCTTGAGGAACTAGGCCTACTAGTCATCTACCATAGGCATTTACCATACCAAATCATAATGTTCATACGAGTGTCGTAATTCTCATTAACACCGAGAAATAATCTGTGTTGTGATAATATCCTCTGCGCCACTTCGATATTTAAACACTGACTAAAACATTAGGTCTGCTCCTACAGACACTCAGGAACAACGAATGCGTTGTTAGTTCGCTGACCAATGACATTATGCGCATACAATGTAGGAACAAACCTAATACTGAACGAAGAGTAGGCTCTGATCTGAAATTCAATCCTTCCACACAGATGAAGGTTGGAAAGTTCACCGCAAGATAATAGAACCCACCTTCGACGTGACCATGTTGAGGAAGTTTACGGATGTATTCTGCAGTAAGGGCGAGAAACTCGTCAAGGTATTGGAGAAACATGCGGGAACTGGCCAGTTCAATATTAGCGACTACGTATTCAAGTGCGCTCTGGATATCATATTAGGTAAGTTCAGTTTAGTTTACTTTAGCTTAGTTTCGTTTCGTTTAGTAAAATATTTCGGTGTTATTCATTAACACCCTTTATATCAGTTTGGATGTATTCTGCCGAGGTATTTCTTTTGACTGTAGTCTTTTCCTTGTATATCTTTTTATATGAATATATAAAATGAGTTTTAGATCGGTTCAAGGAAACGTCAGTCTTGGCTCCCAGTTCTATCTTCATCCTGTTATTATAGGCCTACGACCCGTTTATTTGGGCACATTATCCTGACGTTCTATGAGATTTGCCCATGAAAACTCAATCCCCTAGATGCATTTACCGATGCTGTCGTCTTAAGACTTCAAAACAATCACCTGAAATGGTCGTGACCACGAATAAAAATCTGATCCTTCCACGCCAGCTGCATAACTCATCCTAACTATAATCGCTTTGTAGTTCACATTTTGCTATGTGAATACTTCGAGGGAGCCCGTAAAAGGGAAGAAAACACACAGATCTCTCCACAAGGTTTCGATTTTATGCATAGGCTACAATAATTTTATTACTATTTAGTCAACAATACAATTTATAGGGGGGTCAAGCGCAACTAAATCTTTGCAGTTCTGTTGACGTATAAAATGATTTCAACTAAGCCTTCCTGTCAATTATAAACAATTCTATATACAACAAATATTCCGATATAACTGGGCTTTAGGCAGAGGTTTTCTTATGTTTCAGAAACAGCCTTGGGGACAGAGAGCAATTGCTTGGAAGAGGGGGGAGAGGAAGAATTCCTCACATTGTTAATTCAGTGAGTATTAGATGGATTTACCAAAACGAAACCACAAATAAGAAGTGCCGGCACTCGATGCTTCAGTTAGCAGTCTCGTTACGTGCATGATTCGACCACAGCAAACATTAAAAAACGACTTGCATCGTCTTTAAATTCTTTTTGAGAGGTAAGAAAATGAAAAATTTGTACTATAAATGAAATTTAAAAGTTTGCCAAGTATCGAGTTTCTAGCTCATGTGGAAGTGGGTAACCATTAACATTAGGGGATGAATGAAAACATCTAAAAAGGTAACTGTCGCATTAGAAAGAGATGCGATATAGAGCAGCACCAAAGACAACGATCTGTGTACGTCTGGAAATAGAAAAAGGAATTGTAGGACACAAGATGATATATTATCTCCACACACGAAGAAAGATTACCTCAAGATGGCGAATTAACGCCTCTTGAAAATGAAGACAGCAACTACGGTTCAGCACAGGACAAACAATTATATGGAATTTAAGACCACTTTTTAATATTGTAAAGAAATTTTAAAGGTTGGGCTTAATATTTGGATTAATTATTATTTTCATATAAGTTAATATTTTAAACATTAACTTATGTTACGTGTTCCGTACTGTGATGTTGTAATAAGGTAAATTTAATGTTAATTTAACACAGGCTCTAAAAATAAAGTCTGCATACACATTAAAGATTTTTTCGGAGTGTAAACATTTACAGCGGTTGAGTTTTTCAGCGGTTACAGTCTAAAAACTATGGATTTGCAAAATTTAAAGTCTTTATATCATTTGGAAGTGGGTATACGGCATATTAATGCCGCTGAGTGAATAGATCATATGGCGTTATAGTATAGTTATATGCAAGGCCCTGATTTTGATGACCTAAAAATACTTACAATTGACTATATACTGACTTAAAAAAAAAAAATCCGAAAATTAATAAAAATGACTCAGAAATTTGTAGGAAAATAATAGTTTATTCATCAGATTTGTGTCTAATATAAATTTATGTTGTTGACCCAATTAAAGGCTTGTAATTTGTTAATTACATACGGATAAATGCAAACAGCAAAGACCGTCTTTATATATCCAGATTAAAATTATAACAAGATTTATTTATAAATGGTTATTTAGAGTTCCGATAATATTCATTGTAACTAAAGGCACAAAAACTCTATACAATGAAAGAAACAACACAAAATGAGGAAATAATGACTTTACATTTTTAAAAATCCTAAAAATATGAAATGGGGAAAAAAGACCATAAACTAATTAAAAAATTCCCAAATAATGACAATGAATTTTAAAAAATGACATGAAACAGAAAAGTTGGGAAAATGACCCTAAAAATCACCACTTTTATAATCTAGGAGTCTCGATCAGAATATATGCACTAGTGGGAACATCCATGATGTAGGCCACCTGTTAAAATTTGAAATTTTTAGTTAATTATCAGTAGTCTATGGCTCTCAGTTATTTATTTCATATTCACTAACCATAAATCCCTCCATATTCATTATTATTATATTATCCATCATCACCATTTGGGCCAAGGTTATATCAATGAAAATTACTTACATCAGACTCGTTTTGCAGAGGAGGAACCGATGTGTTCGTTCGCGCCTTCCGTCCATGGATATATCCTGACTTCATATTCTACAACACACAAGGAGGTAAACGTATTGAAAGATGCCGAGAACTAATGGCAATAAAAGCTGAGAAAGTAAGTATATTCAGGTAAATAAAAATGGGAAGGTGTGTATTATCATGTATAATATAAAGGGGTGGCCAACTGCCATTTTTTGGGAGCAGCAATCTAAGGGACGAACTTTGGAAAGAGCTGCATTGAATTTTTGGTCAAGTAGAACCCACTTACTATGTATTTAGACGATTTCGGGTGTCATTTGAGGAGTTAGCTGCTTGAAATCTGGAAGATGACTAGTTAAGGCAGTTTGCACAAGTGACTTAAATATGCATTACTTAAAGCAGCTCGATGCTTAGATTTGATGAATTTAGGTGTTCAATACAGTGATTCACATGAATCGATTATCCCAAAAAATAGAGACAAATCTTTTGGCACTTTCACTTAATCTTCAATACTTTTGTTCAAGTACTTTTCTCCAGAATTGAACAGTTGAACGAGATATATTGTTTCAGGTTATCAGAGAGAAGAAAGACATGCCCGCACTGACCACAGAAACAGAAACAGGTAAGTGTAATATAAGTTTGTCTTTTCTTGTTAACCGATAAGCAGGGCCCGTTTTTTCTTTTTATAAGCACTGTATCAGTTTCTAAACATGTTAAAATAGTTTTATTTTAGTTTTTACGATTTCAAGAAATTTTTTGTTGTATGTAAATATACTTGTAAATATAATTGTAAATATAATCAGGTAAACTGATATAACAAAGTGCCATAATTCTTTTGTTTAATCAGTGAGAATTGGAATTATGATATGCAGAGAATAAGTTATTTTCGATTTCCGAGTTAAGCTCCAGATCGATTCATTAAGCAGGATTCACGGAAGAACAAAGGTCTAGTTTGATAAGCATATGTGATGGAATGTGTGGGTAGTGTTATTTCTCAAAGCTCCAAAGCCTTATATGAACACTGTAAAACAATATGTTGTCTTGACAACAGATTTTCGTTTGATAAATTCTTGATATTACCATAAAATAGGCACTAAATTTGGCGTTACTCCGGTACTGGTGAATTGATTCTGTCCAAAATCAATAGGCTTATTCCCTTGGACGTTATAAATGCGTATACCAAGTTTCATGAGAATCTGATAAAGAATATTTGAGTTATCGCGCGTACAGACACACGGACAGACGGACAGACGGACAGACGGACAGACATTTTCCCGTCCCCCACTCAACTCCCCATTACCTGGCTAATCGTATTCAGTATTTATCTTCAAATCACTCACTAAATACCAGATCACAACATGACTCTCTGCTGTCAATACCTATCCATAGAACATCCATATATTCCCGGTCTTTTACTGTAACTTCTGCACGTTCCTGGAATCTCCTTCCCTCCAGCATCAGGGTCTGCTGTACGCTGAAAACATTTAAAATTAGGCTAAACGAATATCTCTCCAAAAAACGATAATCTTTTTGTTTAGGTATAAATCATTTGCGTTTTATTGTTTCTTGTATATTGTAGATCTATGATAAGTTACTTATTTTTTTTCTCTCTAGTATAACACACTTTACTAAAATAGTTTTATTTCATGTAACATAGACTAAATTCACTACTGTATATGTATGTATCTAGTGTATTATTATTACTTATAGAACTATGTTCGTGTATTTGTTTGTTTCTTCTTTTCTGTCTCTGGTTGAGTGTAAGAGAAGGCCCTAAGGCCTTAACTCTGCCAGATTAAATAAAGATTTATTATTATTATTATAAAGTACAATTCTGGCACTTCATAAACACACTAAAAAAATATTTTAATTTATTTTATCTTTATTTAGGATTTCTATGACTCAGAACCATAAAATTATGGGAACACTTTTTGCTTAATTTTTAACAATTAACAGTTTATAGAACACAATTAAATTTATAATTACCTCTGCCATTTCCAACTCCACCTCTTAAACTCAACAACAACGTTTTTCAATTAATCAACCAACTTTTACATACTTTGCTTTCGGCATCTTGCTGGAGCACACACTGAATTAACTGCGAGTATAAGCTTCTTAAGAATACCTTTAATTTGATTCTTTTTAAGGAAAACCGGGAATTTCGGTTAAATAACTTTAAATTACCGGTACAATGGGTTTGCATTATGACAAAATTACACAACGCAATACTATATTTTCTCCTACAAATGTACTAGAAACATTGAGCAAGAATTCAAAATGTAAGCAGATATTTAAAAAGAAAGATCAGTGGAACAATAATAATTATATTAATCACAATTATTAGTAGCATGATAAGTATTTTATTGTATTTTAATTAAATGCCCACTTTAGCTATTATTAAATTTTATAAGACTGGTCTATGTGACTGCCATGACAATGAACCCATGTTATCGCATGTTGAAATTATCACAGATAGCTAACAAGGATCAACATAGTTAAAAACCTCACAATCCTTATTTATATTTCTATTTAATATAATGTTTTTGGGTAAAAGACAGTGTAAAAATTAAGCAAAAATAAGGAAATTACTACATATTTACCATCATTTTTAACTTTAAAAATTCTTAAATAACGTAGAAGGGATTTCTTACTAACCATTTGTAGAGAATGTTTGGAAACCTGTTGCTTTTTATTTCATCAGGTAACAAGTAATAAGATATGGAAAATAATCATAAACAATCTGACCCAAAAACATGCTAAACTATTCCGAATTTTCATTTAAACTTTTTAAAAAAATATATAGATTTTAAAAATTGCTGTATTGTTTTGGCTGAAAATTCAATTTAAATGAGAATATATACATTGTATATTATGCCATGTAGAATACATAAAGGATAGATTTATCTGTATTGAAAAAATTGGTTACTTTCTATCCGTACCACACTGTACCAGTGACCAACACAACACAAGCTCGTTAGGTGTGCTACTACTATTACAATTTTTTTCTCCGTGGCGCTACATCCCTGGAGGGACTTGGCCTACCACCCGACCGCTACGTCATCTCCCGTAGGCAGATGGCAGGATTGGGGGGCATGTGGTCAGCATGCCGACACCTACGGCCGTTAATGGTGGTTTTCTTGAACGGAGCCGCTACTTCTCTATCAAGAAGCTCCTCAGTTTGAATCACGAGGCTGAGTGCACCCCTGTCAGACCTCCCTACCTCAGAAAAATCCGAGGAGGTACCGGGAATCGAACCCGGGCCGACGGATCTGTAGTCAGCGACGCTAACCACAAGACCACGCCGGCGGACTACTATTACAATTGCCTTTGCCTATCTAAACAAGCATTTATGAACAGCAATAGTTCCGTATAGAGACCTACTTATTATCTCAGGAGGCTTAGCTAAAAAAAGGTTTAACTATTTTGCTTTCAGGGCGAAGAAAGGAAGCATCCTTCTTAGACTTAGTCATTGATGCTAGTCAGAATCAGGGAAAACTCACTCACGAAGAAGTTGTGGACGAATTCATTACATTTATTACTGCGGTAAGTGAATATCATAATCAATTCATGAGCTACGATAACACTGTAAATATACAATGTTCCACTGCACCGAAGTTCCGAAACGTTGCACAATCTAAGCACAAACAAGCTAACAATTGATCGAATCATCTCACAGAGTTAAAGTACCCCATATCCTCAAAGAGTTCCTGGGCAAAATGACCAACCTTTTCACGCCTAATACGTTCCTCACTCCAATTTCAGTTCATTAAGTATGCCATGGGTGAATACTTAATACTAAGGTGCGGATTTCATATCATATATTTGCATAGATTTTTATGCATACAGAGCATTAACTTATTTCTTGTTGTTTGAGATCACTGTGTAAGATTTGACTGTGCATATTTGGGGATAGGTTTGCTAAGTTTAAACGCAGTCAAAACCGTACTCCTGAAAAAAAATGTATTATTATTATTATTATTATTATTATTATTATTATTATTATTATTATTATTATTATTATTATTTTAAATTGATTGGTATTATTATTATTATTATTATTATTATTATTATTATTATTATTATTATTATTATTCACAACACACACTCACTGCATTCATTATAATATTTACTACAAGAAGTAATATTCTTTTACACAGAATGTCACTGTTGATACTGCTAATGCAAGAAGCTTTCTGTTGCAGTTCTGTATTTTGAAGTTAGATATTTTCATTTCTCACTTCGCACGTTTGAGAATTTTATGTACTATCGGATATTAGAAATTTAGCCAATTCATTACATTTCATACGGTAAGCCTACTTAAAGTGCCCACATAGTTCGACTTTCACAATTTTCACTTTCAGTTTGTTTATTTCATTGTTCCAAATATTTAGCATCACATGTTCAGAGATGTTCCCAGTTTCGAATGGCATGTTCGTGAAGAGAACTTATTTAAAAGGGTATCAAAAACCGGACTTTCGACGCTCGATCCGGATGCTCGAAAACTAAAAATAATAGAATCTTGAAATATAGTTTAGACTCTTTCTGTTTCAGGGACATGACACAACTGCCTACACTGTCAACTGGATGATGCAATTGCTAGGCACTAACCCAGCTGTTCAGGTAGTATTCTTTAACAGAGAATTTCATGCTATCTTATTAGCCATTAACCACATTTGCTTTCCAAGATCATTTGAATTAACTTTTTCAAAAACAATCTCTGGCAACAAACAATGGATTTTCATTTAAATCTCTTCGCGAGCGACACTTCAATGCCTTTTCCTCAATTCAAAATTCTGATTTTATAATGAAAATAATGAAATATATATGACATACATTTTTGTTTGATCATACTACTATACCAATCTTTTCAGAGCAACATATTAATTCCTGTAACGTCCTACAAAAATTCTCCAACTTTTCTGTTCCACAACGCGTGATTTAATTGGTGAAACCACCAAGAGCCTAGACTCCAGAGGCTATTCAGATAACATCTAATGGTGACATTCTACATAAATGTAGCAAGAAAAATAGAACATATATTAAGAAACACGAAAATGTCAGCTTGGAATTCTTTACCTCATAAAGGTGTTGGAGCAGAAGTACTTTGGTTTATCAGTTTACCTGATTTTATTTTGAATAGAAGTGTTGTTTGTGTAGTTTTAATTGCAAGTGCTGCTTTCAAGGCTTGAAGGTTGTTTCGCATACGATATTAATCGAGTTGGAAGAAGAAGAACAGTACTATAAGGAAATGTTGAATTTAATTAATTTAATTGCATGCCATTTTATTGATTTACATCCAATATCTATAAGAATTTCCAGCAAAGAACAGGTTGTCACTGCGGACAAAGGAAACGGTTATAGCAGATACTGTTGCACACATAAAATAATTATCTGGGAGAGCCTAAAAATTACCTGACTTAGTAATGTGACAGTTAATTTATTAACCCTATTCTACTTGGAAAATCACTAAGAATCTATCTATAAAAGTAATTTGTTTTCAGGAGAAAGCTCACGAAGAACTAGACAGTATCTTCCAGGGGTCTGACCGACCACCTACCATGGAAGATATCAGTGATATGAAATATCTGGAGAGAGTTGTCAAGGAGAGTCTGAGGATGCACGCCACAATTCCAATGATTGCTCGAGTTCTGGATCGAGATGTAGAATTAGGTAAGCAATAAAATACTGTACACAGAAACTAAAGAGGCAAAATTTCGGCGAAGCACTCATTCGTACTCTTAAGACCTTTCTCTTTTCTATATTTTAAATACTACATACTGGATTTTTCATACTCATTCGTGATGTAGCAGATAATGTTGTGCAGAGGTTTCATTTCTGTCAGTTTATTAGTTTTTTAGTTATTCACAACACATGGATATTTCAAAATAAAACTTGTCTCAAAAATTTTCCGGTAAAATGTCAAAATTTTTGTAAAGGACTAATGATGGGCTACATTTAGAGAATATCAGGAATTAGTTTTCCTGTAACTTTACTAGCCTATAAGTGGAAATAATGTTAATGAATACCTCAAATATAAGAAAATATTTCCGAGTTAAGCTCAGATCGATTCATTAAGACGAGTTCACGAAAGGACAAAGGTCTAGTTTGATAAGCATATGTGAAGGAATATGTGGGTAGTGTTATTTCTCAAAGCTCCAAAGCCTTATATGAACACTGTAAAACAATAGGTTGCCTTGACAACAGATTTTCGTTTGATAAATTCTTGTTATTACCATAAAATAGGCACTAAATTAGGCGTTACTCCGGTACCGGTGAATTTATTTGGTCCAAAATCACACACATATATTTTATTTTCTGTTATTAAAAAGGTTAGCATAATAACAAAATAAAATAAAACATTCTTCCAGAAAAAAATACAACTAGATATGGAAACCACACTTCTTTTTGGAGCATTTTATTTTATAAAAACTATCCGATATTAGGGTCCTTTCTGTCGTCAATGTGATGAATCCCAGATGTGCCAGCTTCAGCTCTGTTAAATGATAAAATAACATTATACCCTCTAGATCAAGTTATTGTATTTTATCGCTAACATATTACTTTCTATTCTGCAGTTTTTCAAAATATCTTCATTTTTCACCGACAAATACCCTCCTCTCTCCTTAATTATATCTATTTCGTCTGTGAAAGGAATTATACCAATTTTATAAATCTATAGAACAGAATGCGTCTCTAATATAAACAACGATATCATTTCAATTTGTTTCATTTTCTTTCTTTTGGAAAATTGTAAAAACTGATACAATGCGTTTTAGTCCCAATCGATTCTTATTACAATTGTTGCTCTTTAATAACTGTTCTAAGGGTAGTTTTTTCGTATATTCTAACTTGTATACACATGAAGGAAGATTTAATGTACTGTGCAATTTCTTCCAATCTTCTTCTTCATCGTTTTTATTCGTGTGTGCTTTCAGACGGATACAAACTACCGGCTGGTGCTTACGTCGCCATTTGCCCTTACTTCACTCACAGGAGTCCTGACGTCTATCCCAACCCGGAGCAGGTCGACCCGGACAACTTCCTACCCGAGAGAGAGGCCAGCAGATCTAGTTACTCATGGATCCCTTTTAGCGCAGGACCCAGGAAATGTATAGGGTACAGATACGCTATGCTTGAGGTCAAGATATTGGCTTCATACATTCTGCGGAATTATCAAGTGCGAGCTGCGCTAAAGACTCTGACTCCTGTACCACACATATCTCTATCGTCCAAGGAAGGCTTCCCTGTGTACTTAACAAGGCGGAGAACTGTACCAAGCTGACAAACACTCATGACCATGGCCCTGTTTCATAAAAATTGTTAATTATAGTACTTCATAATGTTAGAACTCATAAAATAATTTCTTATATATACGTCCATTACTCATAATTTCGCTCTAGAGCATGTGATTCAACTGTTTTCGAGTAAAGGGTTAGATAACACTTTAAAATTAATTCGCGGGCCGGAATAATATATTAAATTATTAGAAAATGGGAAGATATATGATACATAAAAAAATATTGTTTTAGATGCCTACTTTACTAACAAATCAGATACACTTCATGATTAAATTGAGCTACGTGTTGTTTACTACAGATTTAGTAGCTACTTCCATTTGAGTAAAGGCAAGTGGCAGTAAATGTTGTGACACTTGTTCCTCTGCTTAGTTTTTAACAATTTCATGGTAGAAAATGCACTCACACATTAACGTACTGCCAAAACATGGATTGTATTTTCAAAGCACAATTTCGCAAGTTTAGTTGCTGCTCCTTGTTAAGTAGTATACAAAACTCGATGGGCTGACAATTTCTCATAACTCCTAAGAGTTATATCCTAAATCTACACTCCACGCAACATCGCTTAAGAGCAGGCTGAAGATGATCATGTGTGAATCGAAATGCATCCCAACCAAATAAGATGATGATAGGATACAATTGAAATTTGCCACTAACATAATAACACATCTAACTACAAAGAAGACAGAAGACAACGGAATTTCCACAAGCTACAGTACTACAAGAATACCACGAAAAAAGAAGAAAGGAAATACAAGCACAAAAACTTCTAATGAAAAACACAGTGATCGAACATTGTGAGTACACAGTTATTTTTTTATGACATTATATACGTGTGACCAAACTCACAAGAATTTTTAACCTGTTTTTTAAAAACTCAAGATTTTCATCAAATACTGTAACATACAAGACACAAGATACAAGACTTAAATTAAGTTGTGTCTTGTATGTTACAGTATTTGATGAAAATCTTGAGTTTTTAAAAAAACAGGTTAAAAATTCTTGTCCGTGGGAAACGATATAAGTGCCAGAGAAATTTTTGGTTGTTTTTTGATGGAAATTAGTGTATTTGCCTTTGTCAACAACCCAGTAAAGGATGTAAAAATTGTTCATTAGATGGCACCTAATCAACGCTTTTTATATCCTTTACTGGGTTGTTAACAATGGCACATACACCAATTACCACGAAAAAACAAACAATAAATTTTTTTGGCACTTATATCGTTTCCCACGGCCACTCCTCAATTACTGACATAACTGTTTTTTTTTTAATTTTTAAATTTTATCTAACGTTTAGATCATTTATGTTTCATTACTTTTAAGCAATTTACAAACCTACAATGGAAATAAAATACTGTTAACTTAAAGTGAATGTTTTTGGCAAATTTCTCTGGGCTATCCTACATCCATATTAATGAGGGTATAAGGTGGATAGCAAATTATTAATATATTAAGTTTATTGTAGAGCAGCATTTGAAAAGTTATGTGTCATTTTTAAAAATATTTTCTTTCCCTGAACGAAACAATGTGACTCATAAACTCTGTGATGTTCTGATTTTTACCTTGAAGTCTCAAATGAAGAATGCTTAGATGTTCTGTAAAGTCATTCATAAATTTTAATTCGTACAACCATTCAGTATTTTACAACTTTTGTTCGTAATTACAACTTTCAGATTTTACATGTTCTTGCAGAAATTAAAGAAATATAGAAGGTACATAAGAGGGAATAATATTGAAAATAGAATGATCGTCGATTACAGAGATGCAAAAGAAGTTCGGGCCCGCAGATCCCCAGTTGGACCACTCACACTGCTCCCCGCACTTCTACTTTTTAAACTGGTATAGCACTTCATAAGATCAGATATATGTATTCATGCATTTAGATATTATCTTTTCGAGACTGGTGTCAGAGGAATAGGCTACTTTTCGAAAACATTCTCAGAGTGTAGCTGCTTTAACATTTATAAGAGATTTTTGGAACTGAAATTCAAATTTTAAGCAAAATAGTTAGCCTAGAGCAATCAATTGTAATATGGTGAAATAAATAGGCATAGTCCTAGGAATAATAATAATAAGAAGAAGACAGATATTTCTGTTACAACTTTCCCTTTAGATTTCGAGGAACATTTTGTAAGGAGTTGCTTTATTGACTTGAATAAATGTTACATTATGAAATATTAGTTTACTATTTCCCCACATTTTTACTTCCTGTGCCCGCACCATAGGTACTATAGGTAGAGGTCCCCTGAATCCAAAAATATTATATTCAGAAACATGTTTGTGTGTGTATGTGTGTGTGTGTAAACAGCCTAACTCCAGAACGTAAAATCGTATGAAAACAAAATTTTATATTTGGGTTAGGTACCTTTGAAACATTTTCTGCTTTGTAGAAACTCAGTCTTGCCTGGTGAACAATAAATCTTCACATCAGGTTTAAACAGCTGAATACGCGCTCTTTGAAATTCGGCCTCTTATTCAATATCAGAAAGTGCCAGTGTTTAGAGTGAAGACGTTCTCTTCAGTTTTACAACCAATGTACACGAAGAGTCATACATAATAATATAAAGAGGCAATACTTTTATTTGGGCAGTGGAAGTTATGAGTTTCACATCAGATTTCTTTTTTAAATTTAAGATGCCACCCGAATGACCACACATTTCTGACCGGGAGCAGTTCAGAAATGCATATAAAATATATATAAAAAAATACAAGTTTTTAAAAATAAAATACCATCAATTGCATTCGTTTACAGTTATAATAAAACCAGGTAAACTGATATAACGAAGTGCCAGAATGCTTTTTTAATCAGTGAAAATTGCAATTATGATAGCCCCATGTAGAAAATAAGTTATTTTTGTAATCGATCTCCGATTTAAACTCCAGATCGATTCATTAAGCAGAGCTTACGGAAGATCTGAGGTCTAAAGTTCGATTCTTAACCTTAATTCATATTGATATACACTGTCAACATTTTTCAAAATGCAATGACAATAATATTGATGTAATAGGTCTACCATTCGCTGACATGTTTGTTTGAAATTTAAAGCATCCGTATACGTTATGAATGAATTAAAGTCAATCTGAAATCAATCTGTCAGGAATTACATTAGGTATATTGCTCCACAGGAGCTAATAAGAAAAAGGCTTTCATTAAAACATAATGCAGATATCGGTAGCCATTCATATCGATAGCCGTGCCTTTTAAGCTAATCTTTTATTAATCTGGTTAGTTATCGGGTTGTTTATTAATCACTCTAAATGAGTAAATTAACTGAGTGAAGAGATTATGTGAGCACATGAAAAAAGCAATTAGCCATTTCCTTAAGTTTATGAATGAGGAGGATTTGAATAACTATTCCATTCATGATGGTTCAGAAAACAGTGGCAACATCACTAAGTATAGCCTATTGTTAAGAGCTGTTCACAAAATGCAATCTTAAAAAGCAACAACAGGTGATCTGTCAGCAGTTCGTTGGAAGATGTAGTGAATAGCCAACAATAAACCTCAATAGTGTGGAAAGTGAGGAATATGAATCGGAAACCGAAGATGAGGGCAATTCTGAACCTCCATGTAAAAAAGCTCTGTATGATGGTCCTGGTGAATAAACTACCACCAGTAAAAACAACATTTATAATATGAGGTGAGTCTAAATTTTCACAGATCTAGCCAGTTTCGCATAACACAGCGGACACCAACAATAACGTCATGACCAGTCATATTACAGATTGTAGTTTGTTTTATCAGTTTACCTTATTTAATTTGATTACTAAATGCCTTACTTGGAAAGTCGTATTAGTCTACGGCAAATTAATATGGATCTATAAATATTATGCGTATATTATACCTTACTCCCTCCCCCAAATGTCTTGGTGCGGATGAAAATGGTGTATTAAGAAAAGGATAATAAACTTAAAATAAAATCAAGTAAACTAATGTAACGAAGTCCCAGAAGGCGTTTGTTTATTCAGTTATAATTGCAAAAAATTATGATATGCAGAAAATAAGTCTTTTCTTTAATCGATTTCCGAGTTAAACTCCAGATCGCTTCATTAAGCAGGGCTTACAGAAGAACAAAGGTCTAGTTTGATAAGCATATGTGAAGGAAGATGTGGGTAGTGTTATTTTTTTCATAGCTAATGGTATTGCAACTTTCAAAGCCAAATATGAACACTGTAAAACAATACGTTGCCATGAGAACTGTTTTGCATTTGATAAATTCTTTTTAATATAGCCTATTACCATAAAATAGGAACAAATTGGGTATTACTGGGTATTACTGGGTATTACTGTAACATTGCAACATCCAGTAACCCTTGGAATGCAGCGTACAGAGTAGCAGCAGGGAAGATAAAACAAGAATGCACCTTATCAACTCTAAGGAAACCTGATGGTTCCTTCACCAGGGATCTTAAGGAAACCATGAGTCTGATGATGGAATCCTTCGCCCCAGCGGATGAAGATAATGAGGATAACGGTAATCATCGGCTAAGGAGGCTTGAAGCTATGCAACAGATAAACACGACGAATGATAAACCATTTACAGTTGAGGAAGTAAAGTCAGTACTAAACAAAATGGACACTAGGAAAGCTCCGGGTGAAAATGGAATTACAGTTGAAATTCTCCTCCTTGTATTCGAACTAGTACCGAAATTCATCACTGCAATATACAACGAGTGTCTGAGGAGAGGCCGTTTTCCTCTCAAATGGAAACACGCAAAAATTATACCAATACTAAAACCTGACAAGGAAAACTCAGATAGCATCTCAAAATATAGGCCAATAAGTCTTCTAGATGTTACTGCAAAGGTGCTAGAAAAACGTTTAATACAAAGAATACTACATCACCTGAACATCAACGGTATGATGAATAAGCAGCAATATGGATTCACTCCACAGACTAGCACTATTGATGCTTTAATGGACTTAAAAGAGTTTATTCAGCTCAGTTTGAGTGAAGGCAAACAAATAGCTCTCATAAGCCTGGATGTTCAAGGAGCCTTCAATGCTGCGTGGTGGCCCAGCATTCTTGCTACAATGAGAGCCTGGAATTGCCCCAAGAATCTTTATGAGCTATCAACAAGTTATTTTAGCGAAAGAAGTGCAACTTTTTCGGTAAATAATATATCAATAAAGAGATCTATTAGTAAGGGATGCCCGCAAGGCTCTTGTAGTGGTCCAGGGTTCTGGAATATCTTCTACAATTCTCTACTCAGTCTGAAGTACTTAAAAAACACGAAAGTCATAGCATTTTCTGACGATTTGCTATTAGCGGTAAAAGGTAGAAATAACTTAGAACTAGAAAATTATGCGAATTTAGAATTGCAGAAAATTGCGAACTGGGCAAAAGAGAATAAAGTAAAATTCAATGATCAAAAATCTAAGATGCTAATCATAACTCGGAGAAAACTGCAAATGCCACAGGAAATTAACATCTACCTTAATAATAAGAAGTTAAACCAGGAAGAATCAATAAAATATCTGGGCATAATAATTGACAGAAAATTCAGTTTCACACAACATGTAGAGCACGTCACCCAGAAATGTACAAAATTGATTCATGCCCTATCCAGATCGGCTAGAGTATCTTGGGGCCTAAACTGCGATGTGATGAGGATCATATATAAAGGGGCCATTCTTCCACTGTTGGCCTACGGGGCACCAGTTTGGGAGGACGCCATTAAGAAAAGATACAACATTATCAAGCTACAGCGGGTCCAGAGACTCATTAACTTGAAAATAGCAAAAGCTTTTCGAACGACGTCAACGGATGCATTGTGTGTGCTGACCAAGAACCAGCCTATCCTCATTGAACTACAGCAAATGGTTAAAATGTATAGAATAAAAAAGGAGCAGAATTGGGAGGAGAAAACTATGGACACAGTAACACCCTACACCCAGTGGCCGCATCCAGCAGAAGTAGTCGGGATAAAGGAAAAACAAGTTGGGTGGAATTACAAAATCAACATCTACACAGATGGGAGTAAAGGAGACACCGGAGTGGGTTCAGGAATTGCAATATATTTAGACCATGAAATCACATTCCAACTACAATACAGACTACATGAGAAATGCTCCAACAACCAAGCCGAGCAGTATGCTATACTTAAAGCACTAGAAAAACTGGAATCACTTCAAGAAATACAGTCAACTGAGAGAAACGCAGCTATCCACACTGACAGCAGAATTACTCTTGAATCCTTGCGGAATTCCAATAACCACCTCCACCTAATAGAAAGAATCAGACTACAGATTAGGAAACTGGAACAACTAAGCTGGAACCTTCATTTCATATGGATCAAGGCGCACGTCGGGAACGAGGGCAATGAGCTCGCCGATCACTTAGCTATAAGCAGGCGGCGAGTAACAACGAATTGCCTGTGAGCTACAGTAGGATACCGGCTAGTGTCATTCTGCAGGAGCTTCGAGTGGAAAGTGTGTCAAAATGGGAAAGTGAGTGGATCCAGTCCACAAAAGGTGCAGTGACAAAATCTTTTTTCCCCTCTGTGAAAGCTAGACTTAAAATAAATATACCGCTCAATTCCAATATAATAACATTTCTAACGGGCCATGGCAAGCTAGGTTCTTATTATCACAGGTTCAAAATAAAAGACAGTCCTTCCTGCGTGTGTGGAGCCGAAGTGCAAACAGTAGACCACGTTCTTTTTGAATGCTCAAAACTAGAAACAGAGAGGTTAAAATTTAAAAGGGATATGCTAAGCAAAACAGGTAAATGGACTTTTACAAAAACTAAACTAATGATAGAACATACGAAAAGCTTCATGGACTTCTTAAATGCCATAAACTTAGAGACAATACAAGGAAACACAGAAGTCAATTAGTTGTCACATAATAGTAAAACTAAACCACCTAGATTAAAAAAAAAAAAAAATTAGTCAAAAAGCCATAGTATGAAAGTGAACAAGAAAATAATAATAGTTAGATTATAGAAAAGACTTATAATAGAGGGAAAGGCATGTAGTATTACATCATTGTAATGGGACGTGCCGTCTGTATATATCTTTAATAAAAAAAAAAAAATATATAAAAAAATTGGGTATTACTCCGGTACCGGACAACCGATTTGGTCCAATATCAACAGGCTTCTTCCTATGGACGTTACAAATGCGTACACTAAGTTTCATGAAAATCCGATAAAGTGTACTTGAGTTATCGCGCGTACACACACACACGGACAGACAGACAGACAGACGGACAGGCATTTTCTCGCCCCCACACAGTCTCATAAAGTACCATTCTGGCACTTAATAAAATAAAATCGTGGCAGATTACGCCCTGGCTTAGAAACTAAGACATCAAGATACAATCAGGAAGATTTTATTTATTTATTTATTTATTTATTTATTAGATGCAAAGAGGCGTCTGAAGAACCTCAAGGTCACTTCTTATTAGCTCGTGCTGATTCTCGTTCAAGGCAAAATCCCGTCAAAATACTTCATTATCCCTATAATGTGCGGTTAACCAGCTTGTCAACAACACAATAGCTGACAATTATGTTGCATTAAACACACTGCTCTTAATGAATGTTTCTTTCATTATACTTATTTCGATGCAATAGTCATTTAAAATGCATTGAAATATTGATGTTCATCTGTTTATATTAATATTGCCATTATAATGTAAAATAACACTGAATTATAATGGTTGTGATATAGAGCGTAGGCTACTGTATACCCCCCATCCCCCCCCCCCGTGGGAATTTCCGACACACATATATTTTTTTGTTGGTATTGACACCTAGTTTCAGTTTTTAGTTGTTTGCCCCTTATCAATTACAGCATTTACCCGGAAACCCCGGAAAACTACGGAAATCCGGAGAAAATGAGTTTTTCTTTGCTCTTTGCTCCTAATATCTCCAGGGAATTTCTGACTCACATATTTTTTGTTGGTATTGCCATCTAGTTTAAGTCTTTAGCTGTTTGCCCTTTATCAATTACAGCATTTACCCGGAAACCCCGTAAAACTACGGAAATCCGGAGAAAATGAGTTTTCTTTGTTCTTTGCTCCTAATATGCCCAGGGAATTTCTGACTCACATATTTTTTGTTGGTACTGTCATCTAGTAAAGGTTTCAGTTGTTTGCCCCTTACCAATTACAACATATCCCCGGAAAACCCGGAAAACCACGTATATACGGAGAAAATGACAATGTTTTATTTTCTAAATCTTTGTTCTTTGCTTCTAATATTCAAAGGGAATTTCTGACTCATATGTTCTTTTGTTGGTATTGCCATCCAGATTAAGGTTTCAGTTGTTTGCCCCTTATCAGTTACAGCAAATCCCCAGAAAACTCCGAAAACAACAGAAACCCGGAGAAAATAACTTTGTTTTATTTTTTTAAAATCTTAGATCTTTGCTCCTAGTATTCAAAGGGAATTGGTGACTCATATGGTTTTGTGTTAGTATGGCCATCTGCCATCTAGATTAAGGTTTCAGTTGCTTGCCTCTTATCAATTTCAGCATATCCCCATAAAACTCGGAAAACCACGGAAATCTTAAAATCAACGAAGTTATTTTCTCCGGATTTCCGTGGTTTTCGGAGTTTTCCGGGGATATGCTGTAATTGATAAGGGGCAAACAACTGAAACCTTAACATAGATGGTAATGCCAATAAAAAAAATCCCTTTAGGCAGGCCTACAGGCGGAGGTAGATTTCGAAGTGCTTTTGGTTTAATTTATTGTCGCTGCATAGCACTCTTTTTCTTTAGCCTTGGCATGGTAAACCTGCAGTAAAGAGGAAGAGCCTACAATCATTTGTTTTGACAACAAGAATAGGATATAATATTCTGGGAGGCCGTGCACAAGATCAGCAATGAATAAAATTAGCAAAGCCGCTAAAGAAGACAAAATTATGATATTATAATAATTCTTTTAAGTGTTATTATTTTCAAACATTAAAATCTCGCGTCATATGAGAGCTATCAAGAAACTATTTATTGATTTGTAGAGTACTCATCAAGAGCTTTTCAACGATACCCCACAAGACGTGGTTTCAAAAGTTTCGAATTTTCATCCCCCACCCCCACCCTCACTCGAACCCCCGAATTGTTGGTGTCACTGTGAACTCCATAGGGAGTACTCTAATTTATTCAAACAAAGTTTCCCTCTATACTTCATAGGGGCCGAGATATAAATGTTTTAAAATTTCAACCCCCTCCCCCGACCACCCCCTTGGGCCAATTTTGCCCATTAACGAACTTGTCCGAACTATTGGGCCTAGAAATAACATAATAAAATTTGGTTCAAATATCTTCAAAATTACGGCCGCTATCGTGTAAAGATATATATATATATATAAATATCACAAAATTTTTTTTTGAACGGGCGGTGGTTTCGTACTTAGGGGAGCATGAAACGTAAAGATATGAAAGAATTTTTCGAAAATCATAAAGTGGTATCCATTGCAATAGGTAGATTTTTCTTCGAAAATCTACCTAAAAACATATGAGTCAGAAATTCCCTTTGAATATTAGGAGCAAAGAACAAAGATTTAAAAAATAAAAAACATAGCCTTTTTCTCAGTCTATACGTGGTTTTCCGGGTTTTCCGGGGATATGCTGTAATTGCTAAGGGGCAGACAACTGAAACCTTGATCTAGATGGCAATACCAACACAAAAACATACGATTCACCAATTCCCTTTGAATACTAGGAGCAAAGAACAAAGATTTAAAAAAATTTAAACGAAGTTATTTTCTCCGGTTTTCCGTGATTTTCGGAGTTTTCCGGGGATATGCTGTAATTGATAAGGGGAAAACAACTGAATCCTTAACATAGATGGTAATGCCAATAAAAAAACATATGAGTCAGAAATTCCCTTTGAATATTAGGAGCAAAGAACAAAGTTTAAAAAAATAAAACATAGCCTTTTTCTCAGTCTATACGTGGTTTTCCGGATTTTCCGGGGATAAGCTGTAATTGGTAAGGGCAAACAACTGAAACCTTAATCTAGATGGCAATACCAACACAAAAACATATGATTCACCAATTCCGTTTGAATACTAGGAGCAAAGAACAAAGATTTTAAAAAATTTAAACGAAGTTATTTTCTCCGGATTTCCGTGGTTTTCGGAGTTTTCCGGGGATATGCTGTAATTGATAAGGGGAAAACAACTGAATCCTTAATCTAGATGGTAATGCCAATAAAAACATATGAGTCAGAATTCCCTTTGAATATTAGGAGCAAAGAACAAAGATTTAAAAAATAAAACATTGTAATTTTCTCCGTATATACGTGGTTTTTCGGGTTTTCCGGGGATATGTTGTAATTTGTAAGGGGCAAACAACTGAAACCTTAAACTAGATGCCAATACCAACAAAAATGTATGAGTCAGAAATTCCCTGGGAATATTAGGAGCAAAGAACAATGCAAAATTAAAACAAATTCATTTTCTCCGGATTTCCGTGGTTTTCCGGGTAAATGCTGTAATTGACAAGGGGCAAACAACTAAATACTTAAACTAGATGACAATACCAACAAAAAAATATATGTGTCGGAAATTCCCACGGGGGGGGGGGGGGTTCATATTAGTGGCCCATGGTCTAATATCAGATGAAATAGAGAAAGTGGGCCAACAACTGCTGCAGTACAAAATTTCCGAGCATGTTATTTTGAAAACTTTAATTCAATACGAAATATTACAAATAAGCCTCGCCGGAACATGGTACATCTCATTGAGTTAATATGTAAACGTCGGCTCATTTTGTGCACAGAGGGCGCCCTCATTGTATTTAAACGCGATAAATGGATAGGAGGGGCTGGAACAATTCCTAAGGCCTCCCCGCTCGCCTGACCTGAATCCACTGGATCTTTATTTGTGGGGGCATTTAAAAACTCTTGAGTAAGATATAGAGTAAGCAATTCTGGTGGAAGATGTACTGTCTCCATGCTCGTTTTCTGCAAGGCTGCCTGATAATAACACGAAACTCCAACGGATACATCAGTGCATCAGGAAGTCCATGCAACGGCGGGTTGACGGATTTATCCGTACTAACGGGGAAGATTAAACTAGTCAAGAAGTTGATTTACTTACGTCTAAAGTACAATTTAATTTTTAGTAGTTTTATTTAAAAATTACGCCAATGATGGAACTATTTTATTCGTAATGAATGCAAATCTGCAAGCAAGGTTCCCTGAAGATGGTTGAATGTAACTGATGGCCTAGGAAAATAAAATAAAAGCGGTTGAGAATAAAGGTATTATGTTACTATTTTAATTATGGTATTATTTGTTACGTTTTTGTGAGGACTTGCTCTGTTTGCGCATAATGTAATTGCAGACTTGAGAAGGACATGTCTTTTCTAGTCCGTCACGTGTTTGTACGTCTCATGTACAAGGTCTTAAATAGTATCATTTGTATAAAAGTACTACTACTACATCTTCCCTGGTCAGTCTTTAGATCATCTTCCTTCCTGAGGTACGTAAATGTCTACTTTTCGTTACATTCAATTTATTTGACTTTAGTTTGTGCGTTACTTTCACGAGACAACAGAACGTTAGATCAAGGTTTCCCAAAATCAATGATATTAATCATTACGTTTGTGTGAAATTATTTGATTCTTCCTTACAAATTTACTAATAGATTTCTATATTGTTTAGCCTCTTTTTAAAAAAAGTATATTTTCACCCAGAGAAATGGAAAGTTTAAAAAAAGAACGAAGTATTATTATACAGAATATTTTATTTACACATACTGTAATGGACATTGGTAAACAATTTTATAGCTGTATCATAGAGAATGGCTGTATCTAAACTTTTGTGGAAGAAGATAGGTTTCGAATGTGTTAAAATAACATGAAAATTGAAACTGAAAACAGGGAATTAAAGTTTGAATGCATTAGCAGTTTGAAGGCACGGAGGTTTGAAAATGGGGTCAGTAGCACCTGTTCCATATGCACAAACTGCATAAGATTTTGCACATGTACACTGCAGGGCACGCTTCATTTTTTTACAGTAAAATTAAAATACCAAAATGACTAAATCAACACTTCTGTCATCTCTTAAAATAAGTTATAATAATTTTAAAACACACTCAAGTTGTCTATTAGCCTAATGAAAATTGTTTTACTATGACCTCTTAGTCCAGAGTTCTTTTTCTTTTTCTTTTCATAAGCGATTTCAATTAAATTTTTTAAAAGGATATTATCAAAAAATTTTCAAAGACATGAAAACAATACTAAGCTCTGTGGCGCTACATCCCCGAAGAAACAAGGCCTACCACCCGACCGCTGCGTCATCTACCATACGCAGATGGCAGGATTGGGGGGCATGTGGCATGATAACGATGCAATAATAAAATTGGAATCCGGAAATTCAGTACGGTTGATGTTTTTGCTGTTCACTAACACGGATTTTCTCGAAATTGGGAGTAATGGGTGACAACTGAATCCTCACGTTAGATGCGACATTAATTATATTTGTGTAGGACCTACTACGTTTTCCTTGAAAACATAATACGAAAATCCCGTTCTTCACAGATATGTCGTAGAAAAAAGAACATCTAACAATACATATAGGAAAGGTATTTTTTGGTGAAATAAAATGACTGATTTCGGTGTTAACTTCCTTCTATTTCGATAAGTATTTCGTGAAATAAAATATTTACATTATTTACAGAAAAATTCCCTTTGAGTCATGTAGTAAGTTACATATTCTGTACTGTCCTGCTCTATTATGAAACTTCTTAAGTATCGATTTTGGAAATGTTTATGTACAAATATATTGTGAAATATAACCGAAATGAGCACTAAACAACTCCAGATAGTCATTTGCAAACAGAAGTGCCAACAACTGTGGATAAAATACGAAAACATAGATTCATAGGCATCCCAAATTCGGCCAAAGTTAGCAGAAAAGCAGTATATTGTGATTTCTGTATGTCGTCAATCTTTGATGTATCGAATACACGTATCGATTCCTTCTCGGCAACTACTGTAGAGGAAAGCAGAAAAAAAGCACACTATGAGAAATGAAGGAAAAACCGAACTAAAACATATCAAATTTTTGTGCACATTTCTCAATATACGTATTTCGCGCTTATTTAGACATTTCACATAATCGAACAAATTTTGCGATATTTCTTGGATTCAATTTGCTTAATTACACGCATGTGCGAAGTCAAATATAACTTATAAGCTGTTTTGTAAAATTTCGCACTTACCACTGTTATGAAAAAATACGGTCACTAGATAAGTTCAGATGTTACTAGATTTGTGCTGACTATTCCATTCATGCGCAGCATTTTTTATATTGACCAATAACGTTTAGCAATTCCTCGCTTCCTACAAAAAAAGAGTTTGCGATTTTATCATAGGTAATCCCACGAGAGTTGAAGAGTTTATCGATAGATTCGCGACTGCGCAGCAGGAGCGAATTTATCTGATGCAACTCGTCAACTCGAGTTGGATTTATTAAGACTATTCAATGAATAAAAATCCACCAGATTACCAGATTATACAAATAATAATAACTTTCGTGCTTTGTTCTACAAAAACAAAACTAACAGCTGCGAGATCACGGCATACTATGAATCAACCGTCCATGAATCGATCAATGCTACCACCAGTGCATATAAGACATAGTTAACTTCATTCAATTAAGCTAAAAGCAGAACAGAATAAACGCACACGAACTGGCTTGCACAGAATCGAAATTGTGTTGTTAATCAATGTACATTTCTATTATTTCAATTTCCAAACAAATTATGTTGTATGAAATAATATGTTTTCGTGCCGCTTAGTGGCACCATCTGACTATTAATCACTGTACACTGATACTTGAGTCTCCAGTAACGACCAGACCATTTTACCCGATAAAATGCCATCCTCGCGATTCCTACAAGAATATTGTAAGATAAACGGCCGTGATTGGTCAATATCCGAGGAATTGCTAAACGTTATTGGTCAATATCAAACACGCGGCGTATGAGTTGAATAGTCTGTTAAAACATGAGCTCGTTACTGGAAATGTATGTATCAACGTGCAGTGACTAATACGCTACATGCTGCCAGTTATCACAATAAGGGCCTTTTCGGACTGTGTCACTTGTGACGGTCATTGCTGGTATTGCCAATAGTAGCTACATGATAAAACAATTTGTAATGACTTTTGACATCCCAAATGGGAGGTCAACATTCCACTTCACTTACAAAATCTTCAGTATTAATCAAATCTAAACTCATGGCTGCACATCTGAGGACCGTTTTGACAAAACTCAACATCTCCATTTTTTGCACAGTTCGTTTCTTAATGGCTTTATGTGCTTTGGAATGAGATCTTTAAGATGATGAAATCAGAACATAAGAAAAGTCAACATAACCAATTCATTTTGAAGCCTCAATATGCAAGTTTTCTATTCTATATGTTAATAAAAACTATAGAAACCTTCTCCTGAACAATTTCTGTTTTGGCACATGTTGAGTTGAGTCAAAATGGTCCTCAACTAGATTCGCTGAGCTCGATTATACAACTGAATTGTTGGCAATCATAAGTGTGAAAGTAATTTTTAATTGTATAATCCGTTAGCCTATAATTTTATTCATGGATTAGTCTTAATAAATCCAACTCGAGTTTAGGAGATTCATTAGATAAATCTGCTTCTGCTGAGCAGTCGCGAATCCATCGATAAACTCGTAAACACTCGTTAGATTACCTATGAAAAAAGTCACAAATTTGAGTGTGAGAACAGGATGTCATTTCATTTATCAATTATTAAAATTCATAAATCACAAAATCCACAAAATAATTAAATTTATCAATCCATCAATACTTATAATCCAATTAAATTACTAGAATGTAATAATCTGAATGTTAGAAGATACACGCTAACGAATAAGGTTAAACAAAAGAAATACGACGTATACCCACGTATACTCTCGACTACATCTCTACTATTACTGACATCACGTAATGCAACTTCAGGGATTACGTGACATAAAAGAAGACACCATGTTCTAATATATTCTGTTACTTTTAATACATTTCTTCTCAACAGATGGCTCTGGTGCTGATGACACTAGTGGTCATTCTGCTTCTATTGGCAGTGAAGCCGTTAATGAAGTGGGCAAGAATCATCTACTTCGCTAGGCGATTGCCCGGACCCAAGACAATGCCACTATTGGGAAATTTAAAGGATTTGTTGATTCCCTTGGAAGGTAAGTGTAATGGGGAGGAATCCTGTTTTACGTGAATAAAAATGTTCAACTTCGGTACAGAAGTTGGTGTTATTTCGCATTAAAACTTTTAGACCATTTCACTAAAAACACGGGCCTGTAGTGTAGATAAACTGGTATGAAAGATCCTCCTTGATCGAGTGGGCGTATATTAATTACTGGACACCAAAATAATTTTTTTTAAGTCGAGATAAAATTAAAAAACAACTGTTCTAAATTGTATAAAAATGTTTTAGTGTTCAGGCTTTATGAATTCACATAAAAAAAGTGCAAGAATGTGCGACAAAATGAAAGGTAAAAAATAAAACGATAAAGTTATGACGATACACTATTGCGACTGGTTGAATTCCACACTATATTGGCATTGGTGACTAACCTCATGATCATCGTATTTCATTTCCTACAGATGTTACAGATGTAGAATTAAGAAATGAGGTTTAAAATGTGTTTAGATGTAAAAACTATTACCCTGTCTCATTCCTCATGTACCTTTCAGAGTTTGGGGAACATTTCTACAAGATTTCTTTGCAATACAAGTTCTGCACAATGTGGCTCGGGCCTCTTCCGCTGATAGTGGTTTACGATCCTCAACATATAAAGGTAATTATGAAATTATACATTAGTCAGCATTAAACTCAACCGTTTGGTATTAAAATGTAAATAACTTTTATTCAAATAATTGAAATGGTATAACTCAGGACAAATCTATCTGCCGCTGTCATGTTTACGAACAATCTTCCTAAAAAATGATGTCATCGCACTGTGCAGTACACACTGAAAGGAATATCAGTCGCCTATAACTTGATGAGCTGTCTTTGTGTCGTGCTGCGGACAGCATCATTAAGTGTTATAATATTCGTAATTCTTGTGATCAATAGCTCCATTCAGGATTAAAACGTAGGCCAATACTGCAAGTATTTCTAAAACACAGCACACTACTGTGCATGACAGTCTGTGACAGATGGAATTTAGGCCTACTACCCATTTCTTCCTCTCACCCCCTACAAGGATCTATATGCGGACGTAAATTTCTGAACCTTTAATAGGTACCAGTACCAAGTACACGGCTGTATTGCAGGAGTGCACATTTAGTTATCTCTTTCAAAGTCGCATTATATCAAAGGAAAGATTAGAACCTAATTTTGTTTAAGAGAGAGAATTTATTGGGAAAAATGTTTTATTTAAGTGTTAGCTCTATTTATAATATACAATTTTTTATAAAACAAATTGTCTACACTGAAATGTCCGAATTTTGGGACCTTTTTAACAATAAGAAATTAGTATATCTTATAACAGAAACAATGATCAGTTAAGTTTAATCATAGGCCTAGCACATTCTGAGAACAATTTGGTATCATATCTTCCAATAAATCATTGTTAAAATTTCCAAGCGCAGCAATCTGAAACAGTTCCTCCATTTTCTCTGTTACCTTTACCGTACCGTATAAATTTACGCTGGCAAAAACTCCATCGTAACAAGAGACCTTATTCCATTTACCGTACTCAATCACGTGACATTAGAGTATATCGTATCAGAGAACACGCTATGGCAAAAACTCTCTAATGACTGTGTATTTGTATGCCTTCAAACGTTTTCAAAATTAAAGGAACATTATTGAAGTGAGGAATTTGTTGTAAATTCGTTCTATTTTCTCTAGCGTGCTGAGGAATTGTCTATTGCCATTAAGTAAGTTAAGTAATATTCTAGCTAACCCACGTATTCTTTCACATACGAGTCTTCTTTCGTATACTGACGAAACTTTCTCATGAAACCATAGTCTAAAACTCAATAGTTTCTTAAATATGACTCTATTAACTTTATCTGGTATTTTGTCTTACCAGTTTACCTGGTTTTATTCAACAGTTTTAATGAACTGTCTTTCAAATTAACAGTTAACATTTTTAAATTATATCTATAGACCAAATAACAACATAAGTGTTTTTCAGTATCGCATGGAATTATAATAATAATAATAATAATAATAATAATAATAATGTTTTATTTTGCCTGGCAGAGTTAAGGCCATAGGGCCTTATCTTCCACTCAACCAGGATAAAGACAAAATACATTAAAAGGAATTTACAAAAAACAAATACAATAGATATCATACATAATACAAAATGTTAAAAATAAAATAATAATACAATATTGAAGTACCTATATTAAAACATAAGACAAAAATGCGTCCAATAATATGCCGAGAAAACAAATTGAATTAAAGAATTATATTATAATTGGATGTGTGTATAATTATAATATTATACTATAATATACACAAAAATTAACTTAAAACTAAAAAATTAACAAATAAAAGCAATATAGGCTAAGTGCCATGAAAATCGTGTACAATATAAATTTACCTAGGCTAGATAACGAGACATTCATTCTAGTTATCAGCGAGATACTTGATTGACTTTGACCTAAAAATCTGTAGGCTCCGATTATCGATTGCTACGATTCTGTGAGCTCAACCTGGTCGATTCGTTTGTTTATAATGTCTAGGTATGCATACATCTGAAATTTTCAACTTTGACGGAAGAGGGATAATGACCGTAGGCCTAAATGGGCAAACATCAATCGATTTGGACGGAAGACACTATGCAGGGGTTTCTGGGTGAGGGAACTCGAATCTCAAAGTTTGGGGAGGGCTAAGAATGTTGAACTGCATTAGCTAGAGGAAAAGCGATCTTAACGCAATGGATGCAACGACTCAACTGACCCATACAACCCCTCTAAGAAATACGAATATTTATTGGACTCGTCTGCATCTATTGCGCGTACATGCTTGGACTGTCACCTCTGATTAATACCACTGTATGTATTTGTCATTAAGACCAAGTAATATTTTTATGGGTTTGTTAATGAGCTATGGCTTATAAAATCATTTATTAATTAAAAAATATAGAAAACACAATTCTTCCTCTATTCCTATGATTGGCTTACGTATGATATTTGTACAGGAAGTAAAGCTGAAAATGTTTATCAGTTTATCTAACAATATTACTAATAGGTAAGAAAGTTTCTATTAAGTGAAATACAATATAATACCAATTGTATATTTCAGGTTATACTGGGAGACTCCAAGCAGATTACAAAACCTTTTCTGTACCAGTTAACAATTCTGGGATCAGGGCTCGTCGGTATTGAAGGTAAGTGTGTTTGAATGTTTATAATCAATTAAGAGCGAAATAAAATAAATAAGATACCATTTGCTCAACTAAAATATATTTTATGACCTGTTGCCAAGGCCTTTCGGTGTCTCTACACCATCTTCAGGGCATCTTTTGCTGGCTTGGAGCTTCAATAATTAAATTAAAACTGCAGTTACATGATATAAATTCGCTCCTGCTGCGCAGTCGCGAATCTATCGATAAACTCGTCCACTCTCGTAAGATTACCTATGATAAAATTGCAATGCAATTTTATCCAATTTTAGCGGCCTATGTTACAATTTTTCAGCGTTTTATCAGTTCAACAAGCAGCTGCTTTAGAGAGCATGTACTAAAAAAGTATTTAGGTTATATCACTATCAATAGCATTAAATCACAGTAATGCACAATATAGTGTCCATGCTAAGCAAGGATAGACCCAGTTGATGAAGGATTGATGATGGCCTATTTAAGTCAACAGTGAAGAGGACCCTCATAGACAAGCGAAATTTTAACGTTTTCATTCTATTGGGCCTATAGTGACATACGCTAAAGACTTGTAGTCATTTTTAATAATTTAACTCATGTAGGAGTAGTTTACATTGTACTATGTTAGGAAATAAGTTTTATATTACCTGACTTTACAGCTTATTAGTTGATGTTATAACATAGCTATATGTAATAATGTAAAGCAAATAGATTTTAGGCCTAATAAGTAGTGGGTAGAAAGTGGATAGAAGTGTGAGTGTAAGTAATTGTGTAAAAAAAAATAGAGATATAATGAGCCTAGATAACATATTTTCAAGATTCCTAATCCAAACTAGGTGCATTTTAATATTTATAGGACGACCGACGGAGTACCCATGATTCAATGCATATTGAGCACTATTATTGTTCTATTATTGTTAGTTTTTTTCAAATCCATCTTTATTTAGACTCCTTTGAGCTTCGAGGCCAAATCAGGAGTTCAGTTCTGTTTTTATACCAGTAGGCCATGCAACTACTGATTGTCAATTATTTTCTATTGTTAAGTGTATTTTGTCTGTAAATAAACTGATATCAATTTATTATGATGAAATAGCGAGGATATTTCATGGTATGTAAGTATTCCATTTGGTATTTGCCTTTACGACTGGGGAAACCATGAAAAAAACCATGTGAAATTGGCCAGCCACGGGATTTAAACCTGGGATCTCCCGAATGCGAGCCCAAGACGTTACCATCTCAGCCACCTTGTTTGGTTCTGTTATAGCTGTGATTTTTTACAAGCTTTTAAATGTAGTATATTAGCGATTTAAGTGTAGTGATTGAATAATTGAACATTAGTCACAGTATTTATGTGGTGATTTCCCAGGCCGCGACAGCAAATAAGAGAGTGCGTCGTATTTCGATACCAATTTTCTGAATGTCTATCTTTTACTGAACGAAGAGTAGGTTCTGATCTGAAATTGAAACTTTCTGTACAGATGAAGCTTGGAAAGTTCACCGCAAGATAATAGAACCCGCCTTCGACGTGACCATGTTGAGGAAGTTCACAGATGTATTCTGCAGTAAGGGCGAGAAACTCGTCAAGATATTGGAGAAACATGCAGGAACTGGCCAGTTCGATATTCGCGACTACATATTCAAGGTCACTCTGGATGTCATATTGGGTAAGTTTAGTTTTTTGTCGGACGGATCCAATTGTCGGACACTTATAACATTTTTTCATTTAACTCTGAAAAAAAGTCCAAGAACTTGTGAAGACTAGCACTAGGTGGCAGGGTTATTAGTGCCTCCATACGCTGAGTTATTTTCTGGACGTGTGTGTATCTTATCCGCAAAATATTATTATTCGATACAGTTTCTTGAGTCGTTTCTGTATTTGTTGGCTAGTATAAAACAAGAATTTTAGCTACTCCAGTTTTAAGGACCACTCAGGTATGTGCACCAAATAGTTATATATCATATTTCTCCCAACATTTGGAGGCAAAATCGTTTTGTTCGAACATGGCGTTCAAGCTGAATCACATTTCAAACTAAAATCTACCAAAATCCTATTCTCGGACATTTTATTAGTCCTATACTTGGACAAACATATTTAATAAGAAAAGAAACGATAGTTTTCAAAAAAAATTTAATGGGGAATGAGTGTGCTTTGTAAAACTTAAAAGAGAACACCTCGAGTTAGAATCCGAAAGAAAGGCCGATAGTCATTTTGAATTTTTAACCTCCATTTACTCAAAACCGCACGCTAAATAAGAGTTTTCTACAAACTAAACTGGGACTTAAATATGACCTCTACGTCAATGCGAAATATGTTGACACTTATATCATAAAAAATGAACAGAAAATGGAATCTTGTGGAACAACACTCTCTTTTCCTCCCTCTCACACTCTCTCTCTCTCTCCCTCCCCCTTTGCTCCTCTCTTTTTCTCTATGTGTATTTTGGCGGCGTTTGAGAAATCACCGACATAATATACTATTTAAGCTTGTCCTAAAATGTGATACAAACAGTTCAAGTTACATTTCAGTATGCAGTTTAGAAACAATTTTCGTATGGAAAATTCAATCGACAAAATATAGTCATAATTTTAGCTTAGAGTAAAGAACGGATGCTAGGTTTATTACAGCTGTAACAATCATATAATTACTTAAAACATGGATTAAAATCTGATGTCCGGAAATAGATACACTAAAGTAAGGTACTGTCCGGGGGAATAGGTGTAGTTTTATTTCCGGACTTTTACACCACCTTGGTAATATATTTTATAGCCGAAAATAAACTGAAGCATGCCTGAAAAACGCATGTATTAGGATTATAAATGGTTTCCCTACGCAATGAGCCACGGTTTCAAGTTGAAACGTCCGACAATAGTACCACCTACCCCATATGACAATAAACTGCTACGCTACAATAGCAATAACTGCTACAATAAGACTGCTACGCAGTTTTGTTGATCTGGCCTAAATGATTTGAAGATTTGGTCAAACTTTCACATTATTTTTCCCCAAAATTATAATAATGTGGCTAGACACTATATTGCCGGAATTCTTTTCAACTGAAGTTTGAACCAGCTTTGATAGGAGTGGTAAATTTAGAACATTTCACCTAAGGGTGCGTATACATTTGCGCAGATTGGGACGGCATTTGAGGTGTTCGTGTGACGACACGCGTGTCGACACGCAGACAGTTCGCCGCGATCCGTCTCCTGTCGGTTTTTTCGGCGAACACAAAGGATTTCCGTTTTCATATTGGGACGTGTTGCGCTCTGTCCGTGTGTCGACACGCGTGTCATTTTCCTCCTGCGCTCCGCTCAAGCATACATTTGTTAATCACAAGGTTCAATAATAATAATAATCAGGGCCCGGATTCTGATGACCTAATATTGTTTTAAAAATGACCTATAAAATGACCCTAAATTTTAAAGAAAATGATTTAATAATTATAAAAAAATGACCTAAAACTGATATTTTATTTATAAAAAATTATTAATGTACACACAAAGTTTTAGACTAATGTTTACACAATTGTAAAAACTGTAAATAACTATAATGGTGTGAATGTTATTTTCTCACGGAAATTTATAGTGGCACTCAGGCAGTTTTACTGGCCAGTCAAACTTAGACATTTCCTTTTGCGGTCTGCCGGATTATATTACTGTTTATTGAGGGTAAACAGTAGTGTTTACTCTCAAATCCAAGCAGAGCCAAATCAAAACATTACAAAATTTTGGCGTTCTTTGATTCTCATTTCCGACTGAGACATGACAACACTTTTCCTTCTTGCATTAAACAAACAATACTTCAAAGAGAGAATCGCTAGCGACGAAAAAAGTGAATACACTAAATGTAAATGCATGAAAATGACTAAATAAGGAAGCAAATGACACGAAAATGACAAAATAATGACTTAAAATTGAAATAAATGCCATAAAAATATAAAATTGCATAAAATGACAAAAAATGACCTAATAAAAATGTATTTCTATAATCTAGAGTCCATGATTAGCATTTATCTACAAGTTGGCAATGCCTATCCGGCATCAATAAAAAGATATGTCATTAGAATCCGGGCCCTGATAATAATAATCTTACTTACTTACTTACTTACTTACTTACTCACTTACTCACTCACTCAATGACAATAGACAATTCCTCAGCAAGCTAATGGAATATTATCTATCTTATGAAACCCGATGGTTCATTGCCCCGCTTGCCTGAGTCCGCCATTCAACCCTTTTCTGTGCCAACCCTTCTTCCCTTAAATCCATTTTAAGATTGTCCTCCCACTTATGTCTAGGCCTTCTGCGTGGTCTTTTCTCTTCGGGTCTCCCAGTCAATACCTTTGAGATATGTAATAATAATAATAATAATATCAACAATAATAACAATAGTAATATCATTATTATTATTATTGTTATTAATTTCATTATTATTATTATTGAGTTAAATTTTAATATAAAGATGTTGTGGGCCCTATTACTATATTAGGGTAATTGTCATGTTGATGGGCTGTGATATGATTTGATATGATATGAAGACATGATTGCTAGTATATGCGTGGTGGGTGAAAAATCACTGCTGGTGGTTCGCGGTATGTTCGACGCTTTCCTATGGATAATTTCAACGAACTGTTCGCGTGTCGACACGCGTGTCGATACGCGTGTCGACACGCGGACAGAGCGGAACGCGAGAGGAGCGCAAATGTATACGCAGCTTAGGCCTTTCTATCACTTATAAACAAGGTTTTGTTATGTTTCAGAAACTGCCTTGGGGAAACAAAGCAATTGCTTGGAAATGGGGGGAGAGGAAGAATATGTGAGACTTTCAATTCAGTAAGTTTTTGATGGATTTATTAAAACGAAACAAAAAATAAGAAGTGCTGGCACAAGATGCTTTAGTTAGCAGCCTCGTGCTGGAAGTTACCTGCATGACTTAGACAAAACAAACCTCAAAATAGTTTTAACGAGTGAGAGATATTTTAACCTTTTAAAAGCCGTAAGTTCGGTAAATTTCAAGTTTCTTGTTCATAAGAAAGTGGGTGTACATTAATAGGCCTATCAGTGAGTGAGTTAGAAATTAAGTGAACGAGTCAGCCAAGTGGCCTTATAGTAAATAGTCTGTATGGATGAAAATTACTTATATCAGAAATTTTTTGCAGTGCTGGAAGCTATACATTCTATCGCATCTTGCGTCCATGGTTGTATCCTGACTTCATATTCTACCACACACAAAAAGGAAAAATTATTCAAAGATACCGAGAACTGTTCGTTATGAAAGCTGAAAATGTAAGTATATTCAGACTGTGTATCTCTAGGACATGACTTTATAGACTCAAGTTCGCTAACCTTAAAACGTTACCATTTTATGCTGGTGCGGAGAATAGCCTATGGCTCAGGTAATCCGGGGATGAAGATGGAGCAAAAAAAAAAAAAAAGTATTTAGTTCTTGGACACTGATCTTGGTTTTGATATAGAACGCCCGTTCGAAAGCAAAGCAGTAAAAATAAATCAAAAAAGTAAAAGTCGTACAAAGAAGCTATTTAATATTTCTGAATCTTTAATAGGTACCAATACCTAAGTAAAATTTTTGCTTTTTACTTTTTAATTCTAATTTCTTCCAATATATAATTATGCTTTTGAAATTTTGAATTTCCTACACTAAACTTCTTATGTAAAAACTGTTTAGCTGATTTTTGCTCATGTATATAATATGTGTGTACATTTGTAAATTTTGTTCTCTGTTATCTTTTATTTAATATAGGCGTACGTGAAAACTGCAGCTCCTAAACACGAGTATTGCTCATCTCGGGGCTTTCAAAGAGAGTTCATATGCAAGGTTTTGAAGTGTACGGTAATTTTGTTTATTTGTTTGAAATAAATATAAATAAAATAAATTAAATGCGGTAAGTTAGGTTGCCTGCACTGGCTACTGGAAATCAGATTTTCTACCATGATAGCAAGAACGGGAAATTTATTTTAAAAAAAAATTAAAAAAACTATCGTAGAAAAAATATTTCGAACATGCAGTGGAATACTAGGCCTATTATTAACGAGATATATTGTTTCAGGTTATCAGAGAGAAGAAACAAATGGCCACACTGACCACAGAAACCGATACAGGTAGGTTAGGCCTATATCAGTTCGTGTGGATACCTTGTCTGTATATTACTGCATGCCATGTACAATACAAAGACGTAGAGATATTGTGCTGAAACTATTGGCTATTTTAAGATCCAGTTTATACCAGTGACAAGCACAACACAAAACTTCTTAGGGATACTGCTAATTGCCTATCTAAAAATGCTTTTATGAACAGCAATAGTTCAGTACAGAGGTCAACTTATTATGCCAGGAAGTTTAGGTAAGAAAGGTTTGACGATCTTACTTTCAGGTCGAAGAAAGAAAGCATCGTTCATAGATTTGGTCATCGATTTTAATCAGAATCAGACAAAACTCACTCTCCAAGAAGTTGTGGAGGAATTCATCACATTTATTTTTGCGGTAAGTGAATAAGTGAGTAAGTGAGTAAGTAGCCTACTGACGGATTCAACAGCTATGATGACACGGTAAACTAACAATATAAACAATTAAACAGCCCCGCCCATTATGTTTCGTGACTTTGCACAAGCTAAACACGAACAAGGTAATGATTCAATTAATCTCACAGAGTTAAAGTACCCATTTCCTCAAAGAATATCTGGGCAAAATGACCAACCCACTCCGATTTCTTTTCATTCTGTTCGCCATGGGTGGATCACTCATTAATACGACGTGGATTTTCATACAATAACTATTTGTGTATTTTACCTTGAACTTAAGGATAGTCGACCGCTGTGGCGTAGGAGATACGTTCGCTCCTCTCCCGCAGCAGGCCCGGGTTCAATTCCTGGTCGGGACAAGTTACCTATGTGGGGTTTTTTCAGGGGTTTTCCTCACCTGTGAGACAAATGTTGGGTTACTTTGGGCCCTTGTGGTCCCCAGATATCATCTGGCCGTCATTATAATTTGCATCCCATCCTCGCCTTGTTTGGAATGTGTGTGTGTGTGTGAATGTTGTGCCTCGTCCTGTGTGTTCGTGTT